>OZ022592.1:8943160-9388456 GCA_963669155.1 Arbacia lixula
AAGGGGGGAAAAAACAGAGAAAAAAGGTGAAATGTTAGTATCACCAACTCCCAATACACGTCTAAATTGCGGGGAAGATGTGCTGTGGACAATGGTATACATGGCCTGACTTGCCTAGGGTCGGTGTGGTTGGCGGGAAGGAAATCAAATTAAGCACTCATCAAACATGCATTTTGGTTGCCAATTTGAGGAGTAGTTTAGTGATTTTTGGTTGTTGCAGAAATGTGTAGCTTTCCACCGGAGCACGAGTTTGAGATTTCAGGGAGGTGTCTAAAGAGGACGAAATTGTGTTTCGTAACAAGAGGCCCGGTTATGCCTATTTAGATCGAAAACGTGAATAGGCATACTGTTTCGTGAATAGATACTAGAGAAATACTAGAGAAAGAGGGCGTAGAAGAGGTAGGGAGAGGAAGGGGGAGGGGAGATGATGGAGGAGGAGAACGGAAGAAGGGTGTTGGACGGAGAGGGGTAGAGGTGAGTAGAGAAAGGGGAAGGTGTGGGGCCGAGAAGATGGGGGGGGGGGGGGGGGGTGGCGGGAGACGGAGAGGGGAACCGGAAAAAGAAAAAAAGAAAAAGCAAGAGAGAGAAGAAGGGAATATAATTATGAATAGAGAGAGAAGAGGAGGAAGGGATGAGGAACAACATCAAAAGACAGTGAGAGAAAATAACATAGTTGGGGGTCGAAAATAGAGAGAGGAGAGAGAAATGAAAGAGGAGAAGACATAAACAGAAAGAGAGAGAGAGAACGAGTGTGTGTGTGTGTGTGTGTGTGTGTGTGTGTGAGAGAGAGAGAGAGAGAGAGAGAGAGAGAGAGAGAGAGAGAGAGAGGGGGGGGGAGGGGGCGGGCTGGAGAGATAAAGAAAGAGAGAAAAACAGCACTCCAAAAGAAATGTTGTATGTATAGTTGATGCCTAATAATAATTCCACTCGCGTTTAACCTTCTTAATCTCATGGGGGCATACATATGTAATCAGCCGATGTGATGTTCAAGGCTTGGTACCGAGTTGCTTAAAGATTTGAGAGGTCACGTCTTTAAATAGGGAAGCTTGGTAAAAGGAAACATATTCAAAACGAAGAAGTAGCTCATGTACTTTCAAACTCTTCCGCCTCCAATCCCCATCGATTCTTTTCGTCGAACGCAGCTTCTTGACTGTCCTATTTTGTTTCAGATCTCGAAACGTGATAAGATAGATTCTTGATAAACAGACGTCGACATCTAATGATTGGCGAAGCAACCGTAACCGTATTTATTTCCCGGGAGTGGAGGGGACTTTGCAAGAGCGATAGAGAAGGAGAGTGAGTGGGAGAGGGCAGTAGGGGAGGGAAAGGTGGAACGAAGAAGGTGTGTGTGTGTGTGTGTGTGTGTGTGTGTGTGTGTTAGGGGCGGGGATCGAAAGAAGACCAAGATGACGACTCGTTGGGAGAAAAAAAAGCGAGGATGAAATAGATTTCCCAGGAGAAGCGAAAAAGAGACAACAAACTTTCCCCTACGGAGACACGTTATGACAATCGTTGAGTATTGTTCGTCGGGCAGGTGTCAGCCAAGCGAAGCGCGAGAAAGCGCTGGACTTGCCGTAGATACAGAAAGATGTGATAAGGGACATTGTGAGGAAATGGCGGGGGGGGGGGGGGGGGGGAGGAGGGGGTTGGGGGGGGGGGTTGACTTCATCGCCTAGTTTTGACATGGAACTTCACTTAATGTTTCCCAGACGTATACAGCTCGCGAGCACGATTACATTATGTTTTAAGTATAATGATGAGTCTATGCGTTTAAAGTACGTACATGTATGCATGTGAGCGTATGTGACAGAGGGCTAAAGAAGAAAGGGTAAGGGGGCAGAAAGAGAGAGAGAAAGAGAGAGAGAGAGAAGAGAGAGAGAGATAGAGAAGGAGAGAGATAGAGAGAGAGGGGGTAGAGGAGAGAGTGGGAGAGGGGGAGAGAGGGAAAGAGAGAGGGGGGGGGGGGGGAGAGGAGGGGAGAGAGGGAAAGAGAGAGAGGGGGGGGGGTAGAGAGGGGTAGAGAGGGGGTGGAGAGGGAGGGGGGGGGGGGTGAGGGAGTGAGGCAGACAGACATACATAGATGCTAACTTACAATACAGGTATAATATTTACCTTACATATGACACAATTTCTCAAATTGAACGTTACACAACGTCATGTGGATGCACATAAAATAAATATTACAATGTGTTTGCGCACTTCTCTTGAAACCATAGTCCTTCGTTGAATGTCAAATGAAAGCCATTTCGATTTGTTGACAGGGGAGATGCATAGAGCGATCCCTTCTTCCCTCCTGATCAAAAATTCTATATCACGAGCCAATATCAGGTGTCACAGTCTGATTTATCAAAAACCCCTGCACCAGAGAACATCCTCCTGCAATAACTAAAACTGCCGCGCCCGGCCGGTTAGCTTTCCCCTTGTCTCGCTGCAGGCGATGCGTACACTCATGTTGTTTTCATTCCGTGAGTATTATTTGGCGCGCTTTTGTTTTTTGAGGGGGGATAAAAACTGTGCCGGCCACACGAATTGTGTTAAGAGCTGTCGCGATTGTCTATTCTCTTTTTTATGATCGTGTTCAGTTTGTTCGATGATAAGAAGAATCGAGTACATAGCTCCAGGTTGAGGAGTTATGACAGACATTACGTTCGCTAGTCGCCCTGAGTCGAGCATTATGGTTGATTAAAATAAGTCGAAAGATCCAATTTCAATGTATGATATGGGGGTAGTTTTATCACACACCAAACACAAACAGACACACACAAACACAGTTTTTTGATTTAGTAAAATGTTGTTTGTGCAATACATACACACACACGCCCGAAGTTACTAGTTGCCAGCTACCGTTGATCACGATCGAACCCGCATGATACAGCTCATATCATCAGTATGCACACACACACACACACACGCACACACACACACACACACACACACACACACACACACACACACAAACATAGATACACACATATACACGCACACATACACACACATACATACACACACATACACAAACATTCACACACGAACACACAAGACTATACACGTACCTGTGAACACACATACGTGCATACACAGACATACAGACACACGTAATTATGAACTTCCTTCGTTTATTCTATCATCGACACAGTATATTGATTTACACAAGTATGTTTTATATACGGACATAAAGAAAAGTCATAATGTTGATAAGTTTGTAAAACGAGAAAAGAGAGTTGGTAACTTTGTACTTTTTTTGTTGATTTCGATAAACATGAAATATATAAAACTTATATAAAATATTTACCCCCCAAATGAAACATGACAAAACAGTTTAATGTAACTTAAATCCGTTTTGACATTTTTTAAACTGTAAAAACATTGAAAATGAAAGACTACAAAGGTAAAAAAAAAAAATCATTGCGATTTTGTAAGACAATGTAACCAAACCACGAAAACAAATGGGATACCGCAATATTGTATTCCGTTTTTTGATTACTCTATGGGAAAATGCTGTTTGGACAGAGAGAAAAATATATCATATTGAATCTTAAAAAGGTCCCTCGGTTGTGGTAAAAGATAACAAACAACCTCGTAAATTTTTTATATTAAGTCAGTAATTTTCCTTTACATTTAGTCGTTTGGTGAGTTTATTAGACAGGGTATTCCCCCCCCCCCTTCCCCCGAGCTACAGGACTACAACACCAAAGCCCGGCACTTAACTTGATTACTCGGTGAATGCCTTCGATCGTTTTCCAGAAATTATACGAAAATATGACAATACGGTTTGTTATACACGAGATTACACCTACGTCGCAAAATAAATTGAAGAGTTTATCAATATTATTAGTGCTTTGATATCTTTGACTTTGTCCCTTGAAGCGACATCTTTTTCTGTTCTGCTTATTTTTGAGGCTCGAGTCACTTCTACAATATATATAGCTGCAAAAGGTATTTGTGGGTGAAATGCGAGATTTTACAAAGAAATTAATCTTTATATCTTAGTTATCATGCTTTTGGCGAAACAAATTGTGACGTTTGGCTGCGTCAATTTCTGTGTATAGTTTATTATTGTATTCTAAACGTGTTGTTGTGACCGAATTGTGTATTCATTTCAGAGCTCTTTTAACTTCTATGAAATGCGTTTTATCGGTATTAGGATACATATTGATATTCTAAAGGTAAGTGATAGGCGTGGTCATGATTAAAGGCTTTAACCCGGGAGAAACATTTTTGCCGTTATTTAATTTGATTTTAATAATATTTTTTTTCTTTCTGAGATTAGGCCCTTCTAGAATTATGGACGAACTATATTACCGTCACAACGGGGGTTACACTTTCTTGGGCACCAAATCAGATTCTCAATGATTTTGGTTCCAAAGTTGAAATATGATCTTTATAACTCAAAATCCTTGTTGTGAAGAAGTGTCTGTATACAACGTTTAAGATTTGTCAGATTTGATTAGGATTGTTCGAAGTTAGCTCCCATTTTTGGTAAAACAGAACAAATTGGGGTATCTCACGAAGTACAAGAAAGGGTCTCCAGTCGTGCGTAAAGTCATTCTTAGTGAAACATCTGCCCGACACACAAAGAGTTCACCATTTGTATGTCATGCGATGTATAGCTTTATGAAATTCATGTGCATCGCTTGCTCAAATTTTGCATCGATGGCGCAAAAAGATTTAAGTATACGGCCGAACGATCGGAAGAAGGAAAGGGGCCTTGACACAAAGAGCACATGGTGAAGATTCAATTATCCCTTGGCTGACAGACATCCTTTTACAAAAGTCATGGAACTCAGCGTGGGTCAGTGGTATACCGTAATGATATCGTGTATACAATCTCACAATCCAAGCTTCGCGAGCCTTCTCATGCAGTAAAAGGAAAAAGGATCACAGTTTACGTTTGAAACACCAAAACCTCTCCAAAACCACCTCGGGATGTGGCGATCGCTATAATTTCCACTTAAAGTCACTTTGCACTTGTGATCTTATGAAGGAAGTTCGTGTGCAATGTGTTCTTCCATTTTAAATGCTATTTACACAATTGTATTTGTTTGCAAAAGACCTTGTCTTTTAAGAGAGGGTGTCCCATTTACATGTCAAAAAAATGAAACCACGGAAAATGGAAGAAGATAGTGTATCAATACTTTCCTCCCCAAAATAGACCTCTCCATAGAAATGGCAAGTGATTTTAAGCGAGATTAAAGCGATCGCTAGATTTTGAGGTGGTTTTGGGCGGGTCGTCGGAAACCTATAGCTAGAGATTGGATACCGCTGTGAGCTACATTCCTCCCCCAAATAGACCTCCTCTAAAAATGGCAACTGATTTTAAGCGAGATCAAAGCGATCGCTAGATTTTAAGGAGGTTTTTGGGCGGGTCGTCTGAAACCTATAGCCTAGAGACCGGATATCGCTGTGCGCTATCATCTGCATCGGTCCGCTCCACAGTGAGAACAATGCACGTGTCGTGCACTGGCAGAGACACTATGATTTTGAAAAATGTAGACTATGGTCGTTGCGTTTTAAACGTAAACAAGGATAGTTTTCCTGAAAATGTTCGTGAAGCTATGGGTGTGAAATTTCATACACATTATCGTCAGAGTATACTGTTGATTCCTGCCGAATTTTATGACTTTTGCGGATGGGACATCCTACCTCTCAAGTATCATTGAAGTGACATTAATCTTGGTACATTATTCCCTAGGAGATGGAGGCCCTAGCGGTACCTCCCCTGCAGCCGATGGGGCGGAAGAGGGTTAGTATCCGCGGAGGAGTGCCACAGTTGACCACCAAGAGCTCCACGGATCTACTGCCCATTGAGATGCGGCTGGGAACCAGCAAGGATGCGGTGAGTAATGATCGTCTTCTTCTTCTTCTCTTTATTCGTCACTTTAAAAAAATCCTTCTCATGTTCTTCTTCCTATTCCCTCAATAAAAATGATACTTTCTTCTTCTTCTTCTTCTCCTTCTTCTTCTTCTCCTCCTTCGTCTTCTTCCTCTTCTTCTTCTTCTTCTTCTTCTTCTTCTTCTTCTTCTTCTCCTTCTACTACTTCTTCGTCGTCGTCTTCTTCTTCTTTTACTTCTATTGTTTGTTATTGTTCAACTTCAACTTCACTTCTTCTCCTTCTTCTTATTTTCTTTTTCTTCATCGTGTTTACTTTCCCCTTCCCGTCATTTCTGAATACAGTTTGTACTCTTCCCATCCACTTGGCCTTTTTCCTCTTTCCTAAATCCTTCTCACTTTCTCCTCGTTTTTCTTTTCCATTCTCCCTTTTGGCTTTGGCCTTCTCCTCTTTTTCGACCCCTTCCGTTTTCTTCTTTCTTTCCCCTCTTCCTCCATTCATCTCATTAATCGATTTTCATTTTCTACTCTTATTTTCCCGATTTTATTTCTCCTTATTTTCTTCTCTCCCATTTTTCCTCTTCCTTTTATTTCCCCTTCTCCCCTTTCATTACACTACCAAATCTCCTCTTTTTTCCACCTTTCTTTCATTCTCTTACGTTATCCTCGTTCTCCTCCTCTCCCCTACTCCCCCCCCCCCCCCCCACCTTTTAACCTCTCGCCTGTATCAAGTTCATCCCAGCCACCCGTTTCCTCTCCTCCGCGCATATCTTATTCCAAACACATCTCTCATCCTCACGAATATGGCAAACAGTTCTACTTATTCTAGCTCTTTCTTCTCATCTCCCACCCTCCTCTTTTATCCACCTTTCTTTCCTTCCCTTATGTTACCCTCTTTCTTCTCCTCTCCCCTTACCCCTCCTCCTCCTCCCTCATCCTTTTCTCAAGCCCATCTCTCTCATCCACGCGGTTCTGATTCCAAACATCTCCTCGCATCCGAGCCAAAATGACAAACATTGATAATGATATTCACATTAGTCATCCCTAACATCTCGAGGAAGGATATTCAAACCGAGACAGAGTTGGAGTGGTAATCACTCCCTTCAAACCGAAAACGGAAAGTGTCATCTAACTCGCTTTATTCATCGCTTTCACTGGTATCAATCATATTTATCAGCTGTCGAGCGAGTAAACAAACCCATCTATCAGGTATGACTTTCCGACTCCGTAATAACCGTCGATGCACACGGAGTAATCCCCCGCTAGTCTGAAGGTTCAGACGCTTTCGTGGTATTATCATCTCAAAACGCGCGGCTGGTAGACAATACTAGAGGCTGATTTGACAGTATAGTCTGAAGGCGAAACCTAAATTGTAACACTTTATGTCATGTCTGTTAACACGAGTCCGATGGATCCACTACGTCCGGACTTGGAAGCCTAGCGTTTACACCGTACCTATGTAGTCTAAGTCTCTCAATTCCGTTGACCGCAACAGAAACGTAGGCCTTAGTTGTCGACGGTGAAGCACGTTAACAACACACACACACAGACATACACACACACAGACATACACACACACACATACACACATACACACACACACACACACTAACTAACTAACTAACTAACTAACTAACTAACTAACTAAATAATAAAGTTGCCACTGATTCACCCTGATTTCTGGAAGTAAAGACAGAGGTTTAACGCAAACAGTGTACTAAACCGGGACTAACATTATTCATTTTCATCACAGAATCACAACAGTGGTCGATTTCAATTATCCGCTGTACTTACTATGTGGAAAAACTAAATATAACATTGTAAGTTAGAGGACAAAATCAATTGTTATAAATCAATAATGAGGTTTCACTTTGTTTTATTTGGCATCCCATAATGTTAGAAAAAATAATGTTCAGAAAACGGGCCTATATAAGGCGCTTAATTCTTTCTGATATGCTCTACGTACATTCGATTATGTCATTCTTATTTCTATTCTTCTTCCTCATCCTCCTGTTTCTGCGTCTTCTCGTCCTACTTCCTTCCCTTTTCCTCATCTTCAACTTTCTTTAGACTCCTAGGGCTTAGATCATGTTTCCAGACGCGGTTGTTTCCAGAATAAGTTTTTTCCAGACCTAGTTGTTCCCAGACAGTCGTAATAACACATGTGGCGCAGTGGTTGGTTTGTGTGACTACGTACCCTACAGGCTGGAGGCTAGTCTAAACGTTTACACGTTTCATAGCTGACGGATACCTTCAATACTCACGACGTATATGACCCGCTCCATCCATCACTCCGTAACCGCGATAAACAGAAAGCGAGAGGTGCTATCTATGAGGGGTGACAGTAGGACCTCTCTAGGGGTGAAGCCAATTTTCACTGGGGTCGTGTTACCCATCATACAGGTGCAAGAAATCACTCTCTCCTGACACCTTTTCGCTGCTCCCCAGTTTGAGGCGGTGTGGTAATTGAGAGCATGGATCGGCGAAAGATGTAGCCAATTCGCTGTATAGTAATCAGCAAAGAGGGCCATTTCAATTTCAATTTCAATTTGTGACATTCATTCTATTTGTATTTATTTTCCAAACATACAAAACAAACTTGTATTTAAAAAAAAATCATCAATGAAAAATCGTAAACAGAATTGACGATAATAATATTTCGATTAAAAAGTATTTCCATTGATAGCATATGAAGAAAATATGACGAAGAAGGCAAGAATGATCAAATTTACAATGCAGTCAGCATGTGCCGTAGTTTCTTTCCCACCGTATAACATCTATCACCACATCATGGGCAAAATTCACCTTGTGATAGGTAGTCAAAGTGTTGGGGTATTACATGCTATGGTAAAAAAAATATACTATACCATCATTATAACGTACAGACAAATAATCGTGCCAATTTAAGTCAGTGCGCGCGTGGTTTATGTTGCTACAAAGAAGTAAAACGCATCAGTCTCATAGGGAAGCCATTCTTGTTTGGCACATGGGTTAACCCTTTGAGTACCAGATAACCTGCTGCTCTGTGGGATTTGTGCATACATTTGTGGAGAAATCCACCCGTGGCACCCAAAGAGTTAAAGGGAGCAAGTCGTCGTGATCTGGGGTTGGTGTGGGCTCTTCCATTTCGCTGGTGTGCATAGTACGCGTTGACATTAAGAGACATAGAGGCATTATTAGGTTATGAGAAGCACAAGCGAAATGTATTATGCAAATACAGTTATGAACCTAGAGATTACAAAAAGAGTGGACTAGTGAAAATGAGTGAGGGAGACAGAGAGAGAGAGAGAGAGAGAGAGAGAGAGAGAGATAGTTTTTTCAGTGCTTTCTTAATAAAACAGTATAGTTACAGACCTCCACTGATACAAGACCCACGTACAATTAGAATTAAAGTAAGATTTAAAAGAAAATGCACCATGTCATTCTATGTAAATATCACAGATTGTTTTATTATGGGTTATGAAGCAGCACCTTCACCTTATATTTTTGTTTAGATAAGAAAGTCTTTATTCAGATGGTTAATTCATATTGAGCTAATTAATTTGCAGAAAAGATACTTTTATACTGTCAAAACTGTTCCTTTTTTGTTTTGTTTTGATAATTGCTATGAAGAATTACAGTCACCTTTTCCTTTTTATATGGAAAAAATATTTTTCCCTGCCACTTTGCACAATTGTATCACAATTTGTATACTTGATTAAATATGTACCATATTATTTTAGACACTTATGGAAAATATTTTGTTAAATATGTTTGTGGTTATAATGTATGAGACAATGTACGATGTTTATACTGTAAGAACAACAATATTCCTCTTTATATCATTTTTTATAATTATGAATTATGAAAATCTGAAAAAAGGCAAAAAAAACTGTAGGGGAAAAGGGGGGGGGGGGGCGGACAGGGATAAAATCCAGTCAGCACCAGATAAACAGACAGACAAAATAGAAACACCTGCGAACAGATTTAGACAAATATAGGAACAGAGACGGAAAGAGCGAAAGAGAGAGAGAGAGAGAGAGAGAGAGAGAGAGAGAGAGAGTGAGAGAGAGAAAGGGAAGAAAACTGATATAAAGGACAGAGATTTGGACGACATAGACATACGAAAAAAGAAGGTGGTGGGGGTGGGGGTGGGGGGTGGGGGGTAAGACAGACAGTGATACGATACAATCGAGGCAGTGCAAAGCAAACAGACAGGCAGATACACAGATATGCGATGGAATAAGCAAATATAGCGAGAGAGATGGCGAGTGGGAGAAAAAGAGGAAAACAAGGGAAAGGAAGAACAGAGATGAAAAAAAAGAGAAAAGAAGAGCGGGGGGGGGGGGGGTTAATACAGACAGTGGTAACATCAAGCTAGTGCAAAACAAGGAGACAAGACTGATGAACAGAGTATAGACAGACAAATTGATCGACAAATATAGCAATGGAGAGAGGGGAACCTATAGAGAGAGAGAGAGAGAGAGAGAGAGAGAGAGAGAGAGAGAGAGAGAAAGAGATAGATAGAGAGAGAGAGAGAGAGAGAGAGAGAGGGATTTAGAAGTCTTTGCCAATTTGCCGGAGTGTGGGTCAAAAGTGTGTGCCAGATTTAGAGAGTGTGGGTCATAATTGCGAAGTTTAAGCCAAAATCCATGGGCCCACACTCCTACCCCTCAAGTGTGGGTCATTTGGCTCAAACTCAGGGGAAGTCAGGGCCCAAATCTTATGTGAAATGTGTATATTTACCAGTCTCGGTGTCTAAGTACGCATGCGCAAAGTGCGCTTTTGCGGTACGTCCTGTACATGAGGCAAGACATGCATGGTCATGAAATGCCCTCCAGTTCTAGGCCTAGCTGGGTCTCAAGCTGTTTCTTATCACTCAAATTTAAAAAATGGCCGACGGCGACATTGAAGCCATGTTGTCTGATCCTCTGCTGGTAAGTAGATTGAAATTATCATATCATTATCATAACCTTGTGCATTGTTTGAGTGCTTTATCTCCGAGATAGGCTGCAGAGCCCTTGAAGATTATTACAGAAGAAGAATAAGCTTTAAGTTCAGACTTTTATTTTTTTATGCATGCTACACCTAGCTGCGCGATTATGCAGCCATGGTTCTGCGCTAGGCATTAAGCTAGCCCAGCAGTAGCCCCAAGCTAGCCCAGCAGTAGCCCCGGGACTGCTCCTGCTCCCGCTCACTGCACGAGCGGGCTGCATGGTTGCAGTAAGCCCAGCAGATGCGGCGCAATTGCGAACTGAATGACTGAATGAACATATTAACTTTACTACCCAAAATTGATTCCTGAGCTTACAAGCAATAAACGTCAAGGGAAGAATTCCTTTTGGCCCAGCAACCTAACTTTCAGATCTAAAAAAGAAGAAGCTGGAATCAACTATAGATGTAGAGTCTTAACACTGCATTAACACTAACACTACTTCGTCTGACTCTGAAATTGGGCTTTATTTCGTCAGCAGAAAAAGTCTATATACTAAGGCAAAATGTATTATATTTTATCTTAAACTTATCTATTTATTATTATTATCATTTTTTTGGGGGGGGGGGGGGGTAGAGCTTGTATTCTTGAATCGATTACTAGATTAGGTGGCTTGGCCATAACTAAGTCTAGGGAAGTCTTTCCAATGGCAAAATTATAACTACAAAAACATCCTATCCCATCACAAACATGCTCCAACAAATGTGCAAGAGTAGCCAGGGTCCTGTATCACAAAGAGTGAGTTGCTATCTATTGCAACTGATTGCAACTTGCTATTGCAACTTTCCGTGTCACAAAGCCTGCTGCGATCAATTGTAACTTACAATTGATTATATGGCCATTAATTAAGCCTGATGCGCAAGACTAGGGTTGTGGTTGTTGTTGTTTTTGCTTTATGTATTTTGCATATGTATTTCAGTAGCTCGATATCATAACTAGATTGTGGTGTTACGGATACCATAGCTATGCGGTACAGTAGTCTATCTATACCAGTCTGGTCGGCTGTTTCAGCTATAATGAACACCATCAAAAAGTGTGGCCGTGTTGTTAGTACCCCTGTCAAGAAACATGTAAGTTTAAGAACCTATTTCGAAATGTAAACCTTACTCATTTAAAAAATAGATGCATGAGAAGTGCTTGAGTGCCTGTGATTAACTGTTTAAATGATTTCTACAACATTTAAGCTGGTTCACTGGCCATTATTGACAGCGTGATAAACCACACATGTTTTCTTCGTCAACGCAGTAATGCAGCATGCAGCTGTACAAATCATAGAGCCCCCTCATACCACCGTATTGTGACCCCGAAGTTTCGGCCGGTTAGAAAGTTAGATTTGTGATGCAGTAATTTGGGTTAAACTCACTTCAATTCTTCTTTTCAGTTGGTTACGGGCAACCATAAGCATACATATGAATGCCTACAATCTGAAGAAAGTTTCAAAAGGTGTGTGAGGTTTTATGATACGAGATTTAAAAACAAAAAGTGCCAAAGTGTTCGCCAATGTAATACACTGCACTGTTAACTGTTAGTGTCAGTATAGGAACTACATACAGAGTCGTAATAGCTGGGATGCCCACAAAGTATTTAACAACTTTGAAATACAAATGTTCACCATATATGCTTGTCTGATAATCCATAGAAATTATTGATTTTGGCAAAATAATAAGAGAAGTATTTATTTAAACAAGATTTGTGCATCGTCTCTGATTCACAGATAATGCCGCTATACACTGTATACAAAATTCGCGTACGTAATTACTAATATTAATTAACGCTCTGCAGGTACTCGCTTAGCATATATTCCGGTGGGTTGCTCAATCCCCACGGGATCAGCCAGCCCATTGTTAGGTCAGGCATACATGCATATTAGCAATCGGATTTAACTGCGAGCGGGCGATGAGCGCATGCGAACGGCTCTGCCGTGGGCTCATTTGACAAGATTTTAGCATCGTCTCAGAGTCACAGATAATGCCGCTACACTGTACACAAAATTCATGTAATTACTAATATTAATTAACGCTCTGCCGGTACTCGCTTAGCGTATATTCCGGTGGGCTGCTGAATCCGCACGGGATCAGCCAGCCTATTGTTACGTCAGGCATACATGCATATCAGCAATTGGATTAACTGCGAGCGTACGGTGGGCGCATGCGAACGGCGCAGCACGGCCTGTACATGTTCCCATATAGTATAGTGCGTGAGCGGGACGCTGTGTCCGCAAGCCACGCATCGCGGTCAGCTATAGCGCCGATCCGAGTGGTTTGGGTTTAGCCAGTAAGGCGGCCCGGCATGGTAGCTGAGGCAGTGGAGCTATCAGTATCATAGCAGCCGACAAGCCAGGCTTAGAATTTCGTGACGATTGTCGTTGCCCCCTCCGGAATTTCATAAAAATTTATCAACACCGCATATTCATAGATCTAAACATGGGCTCATAAAACTCTTTTGCGGCAAAAGCCAAATAGAAGCTCAGTATTTATTCTTGACACTGCTCTTGCTTTGAATTGATCCTCATAACGAAACATTGTTGTTTTCACCATGATTCACGAAAAAGTATATGCAAAGCACCATCTAGTGACACATAGGCGTCCCTAGTCCTGACTGCATGTTACTACATGTACTGCAGGCATACGACTCATTCGCTGTTGCCGTGCTTTTTGGTTGCAATATGTTCTTGTACAATCAAGATAGTTTGAGTAATGAATGAATTCCTCTATTTAAGCCCTGACAACATTAAATATTTTAAAAACATAGCTCTACTGCTGATTTTGCTTTAGAGCAAATTGTACACAATGTCAATGGCTACGTAGACTTACTATTGATCGGGAGAAGATACGATCGGTTCGCCCAGAAAGTTTTGATCGATATCAATAAATATGGTATCGCCTGCATTTTCACCTACTCTAATCACTAGTTAATATGACGAGTCAAACATATCTTTTCCTTTTGTCCATGTATTTACACAGGTGCTAGAGAACTTCACATATTCAGATGACACAACCGACTTTTTAGTTCCTGGCAACCAAGCTCAGGCAAGGTCTTGAGAGACAGGTGACCAACTTTGGACTGTCTATCGCCCATCGACAACGGCTGGCTGCAGATATCTGGTGGTATGCCACACCTACCGAGTATAGGACAATTGCTGTCCTCTTTGACATCTGGAAATCCACATTACACTACCTTGTGGGGGAGGTGAACAAGGCTATAAAGGAGCTCCTACTGAGGTAATTCAGTTCTATTTTTTCAATTTCATCAGATTGTCAGCTCAAATGTAAATTGTTTTCCTGTTACAACTAGATTTGATTGTTTAATCAAATTGGTATGTGTTAAGTAATAATCCCTTCACCACAATATTGAAATGATTGTTATTCATATATTGTGGAACTAATCGAAAAGATAACAAAAAATGATAGAAACAATAAAATTGTAACAATAGGTGAGGGGTAGAAATTAAAATGATTATAGGTAGTAGTCAAAGGAAAACTTTTCTGCCGTCACCAGGTTAGACAAAATATCTCAAAATGTTTAGTGTATGATTTATACATTCATGGTATCATAGAATCAAAGAAGAATATGACCATAGTAATGGCACAATGGAACTCCAAGTTTCTGTAGTTCATTTAGTCTTTACAACTTCAACCCTCATTTAGACTATTTCATTCTTCCTCTTTTCTTACAAGCTCTCTTTGCCAGCTGGTGGATGACTGCAAGAGACCATCCGAGGATTTGCAGACAGGGGCTTCCCACAAATGGCTGGAGCAATAGATGGCACCCACATTGCAATCATCGCTCCTCATGATAACCCCAACGACTATTACAACCGTAAGGGATGGCATTCCTTCATTCTGCAGGCTGTTGTAGACCACAACTTTTGGTAAGATATTTTAACATTATCAATTAAGTAAAAATAAAATACAGATGCCATTCCATCATAACTTTTGGATCAGTGTAAGTATCAAATGAAAAACAATACTTTAGAACTGTAGTTTTCAAAAGTAGAATAAGTAAAAAATATTAATAGCAGATAGATGACTTTTTTAAAAATGATGTACTGCAGATTGGATGCCCAACTTACACTTTGGAATCATTTAACCCCACGAGTGCGGAGAGTGGGTTTTACTTTGTTTCCAACGTAAAACTAGTGTATCCAATTCCACTGATCCACAAAACAGGGCTGTGCATCATTTGTTTTATAAAATGGTGTGAAAAACTCTCCAAGTACAAATGTACCTTCTTCTCTCATCATGCATCTAGTTATGACAATTTATTGGACATGTGGCCATGGAAAAGTCAGACGACCCAAGGGCATACACAAACAAAATTCTCTGGAAGCATTTTACTGATATGTGGTACTGATGCACAAAAAATTAACTGAGGCATGGCTGGCAGAATGTTGCATTTGTATATTTT
This sequence comes from Arbacia lixula, assembly GCA_963669155.1. NCBI lineage: Eukaryota > Metazoa > Echinodermata > Echinoidea > Arbacioida > Arbaciidae > Arbacia > Arbacia lixula. Next base: position 8,958,370 of record OZ022592.1, read on the forward strand.
ATATTTTATTAACTCTATTGCTCTCTTGCTCATTTGACATAGCTTCACTGACATCTACGTTGGTTGACCGGGGAGAAACCACGACACTAGGGTACTGGCAAATTCTGACATCTTCATATATGCAGAGTATGAGCAAGGTGGCTTCCTTTTCCCGAGAGAGGTATGTTTACGTTGGATTATTGTTGTGGTACTGAAAAGCTTGAGTATGTAAGATTATGAGTTTTGCAGAACAACTTCTTCCTCCCCCAACCCAATTCATTTCCCTTTTTCTCCCTTTTCTCTTCTCCTGTTTCTTCTTCTTCATTACCTATTACCAATCAGTTTTCTTATTATTCTTGCTTGTATTTCTCATTTGTCTCCTGTCTGTCTCCCATGTTCTCTTTTTATACATGTTTTTTTCATTTACTTAAGAGGGATGCAAACAGGTCAAAATGTTTATTGATTTTGCATTCATCCATTGACAAGTGTTGCAGAAAGCTTTAGTGCACTGTGCAGAGAAATTGTGATAGCCTTTCAATTAATTACATAAGCAACCTCACTAGTGTTGAAAAATAAAACTCATCATGAGTGTCAATTTGATTTTTACGTATAAGCAGCGGATAAAGACATGTTTAATTTTAAACATTTTAACAAGTTTATGCTGTTATTAAGGAAATCATTCATGACTTCAAAAAATATGTGTAATCATTTACTTTTTATCCCCCTTTTATATACCTACAGACTTCCAAAATCATCAACGGGGTAGAAGTCTAGAGCTGTATTTCGCATCGGGCATCCAGCCGGTCCCTTCAAATCGTGGCTCACTACCAACAGCATGGTAGTGGAGAATGCATTTGGGAGGCTTAAATGACGCTGGAAATGCAAGAGTGGAAGAAGCCCAAGGAATGCTTTCCTGTCATCCCTGTAGCACTGAAGTACATTAAGTTAGCCATGTAATGTTCTTATAAAAATGTGAGAATCATACATGTTTGCGGTACTACAAATATAACTACTAAATTTTAAGGCTTAATATTCTTTCTTTTAATGCTGTGATAATGCAAAGAGTTGCGATAGTTCCCTGTAAATTAGACAAAGAGTTTTTGTATCAAAAGTTTCATAAGATTAAAACATATTTATAGGAAATCATATCTCAATAACTTGATATCTGAAGTGTGTTTGGAAAAATGTAAAATATGTAGATAGGAGAGGAGAGATATTATTATAGATGACCCCCTTCCCTCTCAGAATATGGTTTAAGAGTAATAAATTTACAGGTGTATAGAAACTTTACTCTAATGTGCCTTTACTCCATTCAAGTGAGAAAAGTATTATGATTATGATATGGCTTGCATGATGTTTTGTTTTGTAAGAAATATGTACAGTATTGTGAACAAAGAACTCTTTCTGGCAACTGGATACATAATGAAAATAATGTTGCATGTTTTGGCAGATATAAATTACTACAACTTCAGATAGGAATGCTCAGTAGTGTTGTAACTTGCAAGGAGGGTTATGAATAAGAAGATATGAGAAGGAGTGAGAGGTCAAGGTAAAAGGAATAAGATCTTGTTACCACCATATTTGGAAAAAAACTCTAGTAAATTTAATTCCCTCTTGTCCCATGGGAACCACATGATGTGGCCACTACCTGATTTGAAATTAGATCAGTTCTGTCTAAGGTAAACAAGGTAAAAAGTCAATAAAGCTTACGTTATAATGGAAATAATATATTCAAAATAAATGATAAGCACGTTGAATTGGTCTTTTACAGAGATCTGGTGAAATCTGATATGTAACTAGTGGCGACCATGGCGTCAATGAGCCCACATCTAGTGTGAGAACATTGACGGTTACTGTGAAATCTCAGGAACTCCAGGAAGGATTTTGATCATAAATGGCTCAAGGGTACCCCATGATGGGCCAGATCCGCTCAGTGTGAAATTTGCACTGAAAACTAAAAACAAACTTTTACCAATAACTCCAGCAAAGATTCCTCAATCAAGTTCAAATTTTGTAGGTAGGTCAAAAATAAGAAAAACGTTTTGGTACAGTCAATGACATATTTCTTCCATAGATAAGGTGAAAGTGTTGAATTAATGTGGTAAAGAAGAGTAATTCTCCGTATGATTTAAGTGTATTTTATGTTTAAGAGATTGATGGGTGGGAGAGGAAGTAAGGAAGTAAGAGAATATACATGTAGTAGACACAGATATATGAAGTTTTAATTAGTATGGTAGAGGTTTAGAGTTTTAAAGTTAAACATATTTGTGAATCATTGGAGGTGAAACACGTTTTTTATACTGATAAGGTATGCTTTTTCTTTACCACAGGTTTAAACACATAATTTTAACCTGCCTACGTAAGGTATTTTTAATGGCTGTTCATTTAAATAGCATTCAAGTCATGAGATCACGACTTTTTGTACTGTTCCATTATCAAGGGAAGGTTACAGAGAATAGGCACTTTTCATAAGTTAGATGCACGTTTCCCTCACCTAATCATATCCTACCCTGCAACACTTCCCTGCTTGACTTATGCATTTATGTACAGCTTTAACTGATTTTTTTGGTAGAGCGCTTTATATAAGTTGTCACATGCAGATATGCTTCGGTTTAATTTGATACTGCCCCTAAAAAGTTGGTAATATAACAGAAGTTGTTTAATTACATGGAAAGGTTGAGGGCAATACTTGAAAATGTCTTCATATAGCTCATTTAGTGCACATTCTTTTTTATAGTTCTTCGAGTACACACTTATATATTTTAGGCTTAGAAGAAAATTATATGATACAAGGTATTATACCTATGAAAATGAGCATTTGATACACATGTCAATTAAAGGGACACCTTAGAATCTTATGTAAGGATGTAATTGTTAGAGACAATTACGTTAATGGGAACTACAAATTTTACGTTGCAAACAGACAATGCTATGTGCGCTTTGTAATACACATGACTCAGTCTGCTATTGTGCAAGGCAACATTATCACTGAGATTTCCATAGCATATGTGAGTAGTTTGTATTATTAACATCATCTACCATTGATGACACTACTTATAGAAAGTTTTATTAATAGCTCTTATGATATAATTAAAATCAACTTTAAGGGTAAAAGCCTGATATGTGTCTCTGTAGAAATGTTGTGAGTTCAAGTAAACTCCTATATGAAATGCTATTGTAATTTATGATTTTTACGTTGTTATTAATAAAAGACCTCTCTAATAGATGTTAACAGATTTGGGTTCAATACTTGTCCTCTTTGACTACACGACCTCCCTATCAAACCCTCATGTCCTAATCAGCCACATTTCCCTACATGCACTACACATCTCCCCTCCCCGATAGATCATAAAATGTAAATAAACAGGGAACTTGTGTTGCAAATGTCACATTTTACATCTCATGCAGGCATGTTTGTATTTCTGTGTGCGTGTATGTTTTTATGTATGTATGTGTGTGTATATATGCATGTGCATATTTCTTCTTAAGCAAACCGGTCTAATACATGTACTTGAATGGGGATAATTGTCAAAGTTGTCTTTAAAAGAAAGATAATCGGATTCAGTTTCGACAGTTTCTTTGTTGTTCATTTTTTCTTTGTTTAAGAAATTAACCTTTGTGATGGACTAAAATATTTCCTTAGATTAACCATATCACATGAAAAACTTTCAAGTTGTCATAAAGTCTACATCTCTTGTTTTAAAACGTGTGAAATGATACGCATTTATGACTTCCAGCACAAAAAGAAGCCAATTTGGTGTGTAATTGAGATCGTTGTACATGTATGTGTGTGTGTGTTTGTGTGTGTGTGGGTGTCTTAGGGTGTGTTTACACATGTGTTGATGCATACATGTTCAGAGAATATTGGGGGGGGGGAGGGGGCGCGGTTATGTATCATTGACGACTGTACATCCGCGTCCCTTTCCTCATAAAAGCACCCTAACGGGGATCTTTAACAAGGGGTAATTTTACACTTTCTAAAATCCACCCCCCCCCCCCTCTTAAGAAATAAGGCCAACTAAAAAATGATTGAGGAAAGGAACCTCTTTATATTCCTTCACAATCAAAGTGTAAAAATTAACAAGGATAAAATAAAATCTTGGAAATAATAGAAGATAAAAGTTTTGTAACAATTTTCTTTGATTTGGTCTAAAATCAAACTGAAGTTTGGCAAGAGGTGAGTTTCCCCAAGCAATTTCTTGTTTACCCGCATTCCAATCTCCCTCGCTATTTACCACCCTTTTCGATTATGTATTTTCAAAACTTTTCTTAAGACATTGAATTTGATACTCCTTTTTGTTATTTTTGGCGTTTATGATACCCTAAACGGAATACTCCGGTTACCCGCCTGGTGGCGAAAGAGATACCCTTTTTACCCGGTTTTAGGGATGCTGATGTACAGTCGTTAATGATAACCCCTGCGTGCATATTTCAGTGAACTACTACACACATTAATTTAAAATACAAAAAGACACATACAATAGGCTAAATACTCATTAACAAAATATACCTCAATGAACCCAAGTGAAAAAGTGTCCCATACTTCCATTCACAGTCAGAAAGTCAGGCAAACACTTCCATCCAAAGGTTCAACCATGAGGGCGCCCTTGCCCCCATTTAACAACCTCTAAAAGTATTACCCAAACAAGGCATCAGGTGGAAAATTTAATCGAAATTTGTCATTAATTTCATAATATAGACTCTAAAGATGGAATCCAAATCATTTTCTGACTGATTTTGTTTAACATTTGTTCATAAAGTTAAATTGAAAAGGTGACCCACACTACCCTACCAATAGTTTTCGTGTACATTAGTATGCAAAAAACACAAAAAGTAAAGAAATATTACGACAAATTTAAAGAGTTTTAAGAAGCAAGTAGAGCTGATTCTGGAAGATTTTTGATATATCTACCCCTTTCCACTATATTCTCAACCCTCTAAGATTAATTTTCGTGTTCTGAATGGGTTGAAATTTGTAAAATGTGGTCCACACTTTCAAAAATGTGATTCCAGAATTTCCACTTTTCTCATTAAAATTACGGTTTGGGCCGAAGAAATGAATGTAATAATTAAGAGTAATGCATAAATTATCTGTTCAATATTTTTCAAATTTTTTAAATCGAGCAAAAAATGAAAAATCTAATTCAATTTGTAAGGCTGAAATGCGTTATTCTCTCGTTTTAGTACTTTATGGGGAAGGTCTTGTTAACATCTTCTATATATAAGTGAAATGTTTCTAAAATTGACGAAAAGAGAAGTGGCGAATTGAAATTATGTGGAAGAATAAAATTCTTTAGCATTTGAGGCGATAGAGCATCAAATTTTGTTCAAAAATATGAAATTTCAACGTTATACTTTGCAAACCAAACAAGTAATTTGCGAAACCCGCACTTCCATCCCGTGTACAAAACCAGTAGGCAGATATAACGCGCGAGGACGCGGAGAGACTGTTATCATTTCTCAAAGATAGCGTGGCTCACACTTCTTTTGCCAGAGAGAGAGAGAGAGAGAGAGAGAATGGTATTAAAGACACTATGAAAGAACCGGCAGAGATGGAGTGACAGAGACATAAGAGACAGACAAACACTGTCTACCCTAGTCAACGCGGAGATGCATTCGTGTTACTCGTCAGACAGCCTCTAGGTTTTCAGGCAGAAGTGAAGAGAGAGAGATAGAGAGAGAGAGAGAGAGAGAGAGAGAGAGAGAGAGAGAATGAGAGAGAGAGAGAGAGAGAGAGAGAGAATGAGAGAGAGAGAGAGAGAGAAAGAGAGAGAGAGAAAGAGAGAGAGAGAAAGAGAGAGAGAGAGAGAGAGAGAGAGAGAATGAGAGAGAGATAGAGAGAGAGAGAGAAAGAGAGAGAAAGAGAGAGAGAGAGAGAGAGAGAGAGAGAGATACTGTAACGAGTATTCGCTGATTGCGGTAAATCGAATTTATTAATTGTTCAGACGTGGCTGTTGTGTCCTGGCAATAAACGATTCTAAGATGACAGTAGGGGGGCTTAGAGATATAGCAGGCATGATAATTGGATAGTGACTTGTGTGCAAATAATGTAATGCACTGTACAAATAACAAACGCAGTGATTATACAGTTTAAGAGTGGTCCATTGCATTGAGATAAGCCTGTCTGGGTAGTGATTGTAGGAGTATATGTATACTTTTTTTGTAGTAGTAGCAGAAATAGTAGTAGTAGTAGTAGTAGTAGTAGTAGTAGTAGTAGTAGTAGTAGTAGTAGTAGTAGTGGTGGTGATAGTAGTAGAAGTAGTAGAAGAAATAGTAGTAGTAGTAGTAGTAGTAGTAGTAGTAGTAGTAGTAGTAGTAGAAGTAGTAGCAGAAATAGTGGTGGTAGTAGTAGTAGTAGTAGTGATAGTAGTAGAAGTAGTAGAAGTAGTAGTAGTAGTAGTAGTAGTAGTAGAAATAGTAGTAGTAGTAGTAGTAGTAGTAGTAGTAGTAGTAGTAGTAGTCGTAGTAGTAGTAGTAGTAATAGCAGCAGCAGCAGCAGTAGTAGTAGTAGTAGTAGTAGTAGTAGTAGTAGTAGCAGCAGCAGTAGAAGTAGTAGTATTAGTAGAAATAATAATAGTACATGTAGTATAAGTATGTGTGGTAGGCATAGTAGGAGAAGAACAGTACTACACCAAATTACAAAAATACCAATAATGATAATATCAATCATTAGAATCGTAAAGTAATAATAAAATCAACAATAGAAGTACAGGAGGCGGTGATGAAAAATTGACTTTGACCTTTGACCTTTAACTTATCTGACCTAAGGTATAGCCCATACGGGTAAAGTCAGTCATCATTGCCCTGACATGTCTTAGTATCGTACCAGGTTTGGTCAATAATGTTTCAAGTTATCATGCAAAAATGACATTAATTGAGGATTTGTTTACCTGGTCGTGTGAACTTTGACAACCTTTGACCTTTGTCCCATCTAAAGCAAAATCTATTCAGGCAATTGTCCTGTCAAATAATATTATTATAGCAAATTAGGTGAAAAGCGGTCAATCGTGTCTTGAGTTGTCGCGTAAACGAGGTCCAGGCAAACAGACGGACGGAAAGAATGGATGGATGGACAACCTGGAAACATAACTCCATCCGTCTCCTTCGTGGCGTAGGCGTAAAGGGAATTGTCAATAATATACGCATCAATACCATCATCATTTTAAGTGTCAAGATGAATCGGTTTTTAGAACACTAGATGTAGATTTTGACGTGGAAATATGTACATACTCTGCTTCAGTTTCCAACAAGTAAAATGTTGAATAAACATGCGTCACCTTTGCAGATCTCTTGCGCTAGATTCGAGCACGCAATTTCTTAAAAAGCTCTGGTCATTTCTTAGGGCTGTTTTCAACGTAAGTTTTAGATTATAAAATCTTTAAGGCCGCACGAAAATATAATGTACGCATATGCCACATTTTTCAGATTTTCCATGCTATATTCGAGCACGGAATTTCTTAAAAAGCTCTAGTCACCTCCCTGGGTTGTTTTCAACGTATGCTTTAAACTTTAAAATCTGTAAGGCCACACGAAAATAAGATGTACGCATATGCCACATTTTTTTTAGATTTTCCATGCGAAATCCGCGCATCCTGAATTTCTCAGAAAGCTTTGGTCATTTCCCAGGGTTGTTTTCAACCTAAGTTTTTGGATTTTAATGTCTTTAAGGCCAGACAAGGCCGTGAGGGGGGATTATGGTGATGTATGTAATCATTATACCACCAATATATCCTCATTCCTACAACATGCAACCCGTTAATGCCACGTTCATGACGTTGAATAAGAAATGAAACCCTGGTTGCTTGGAGCGATGATTTAGCACATGATATCATGTGTTGCCATTGTACAGATGAGGAAAAGATGGCGTTAAACACCGTCTTGATGGGACAATGCCTCGCGTTATATATAAACATCTACCCGTTAACATTAAACCTTTCCAACTCTGTAGAAGAAGATCATTGTTATTGTGCAACGGAGTAAAAGATGTTAAAAACCGTCTTGATGTGACAATGCCTCGCGTTGTATTGCTTTCTATAAACACCTACCCGTTAACATTAAACCTTTCCAACTCTGTAGAAGAAGATCATTGTTATTGTGCAACGGAGTAAAAGATGTTAAAAACCGTCTTGATGTGACAATGCCTCGCGTTGTATTGCTTTCTATAAACACCTACCCGTTAACATTAAACCTTTCCAACTCTGTAGAAGAAGATCATTGTTATTGTGCCAAGGAGGAAAAGATGGCGTTAAACACCGTCTTGATGTGACAATGTCTCGCGTTGTATTGCTTATATATAAACATCTACCGTTAACATTATACCTTTGCAACTCTCTAGAAGAAGATCAGTGTTATTGTGCTATGGAGTAAAATATGGCGTTGTATTGTTTATATCTAAGCATTAACCCTTAAAAATTTATCTTCCCAACTCTGGAAGCAGAAAATATTATATTTTGTTATTGTGCTAAAGGGAAATGGTGGCGTTTAACACCATTTTGATGCGATTATGCCTCGCTTTGTATTTTTGTTGTACAGCTAATGTAATTATTATATATTAACGTTAACCGGTTTACATTAAAACTCCAACTCTCAAGCAGAAGATATCATTGTTATTGTGCTAGGGAGGAAAGGTTGGCGGTAATGTGATATTGTCTCTCTTTGTATTATTGTTGTACTTGTAATGTAATTCTTATGTATAAATATTAACCGGTTAACATTAACATTCCCAACTCTGTAGCAGAAGATATGTTTTGTTATTTTGCAAAGGAGGAAAGGTTGGTGTTTAACACCGTCTTGATGTGATCGTGCTCGCTTTGTATTATTGTTGTACTTGTAATGATATTCTTGCATATAAACATTAACCAGTTAACATGAACATTCCCAACTATCTCGCGTTTGTCAGGTTTTGCCATTGTGCTAAATAGAAAATGATGGCATTTATGTGCTATTGCCTCACTTGGTATCGTGTTTGTATGAATAATGTAATTTGTAAGCAATGTTAAATGAAGGCTGCAATCACCCTGGCAATTGCTGATAGTGCTCGACTGTATAGGAACTAATCTAGAAAATTTAATTGGACTATAGCTTAAGTGAATGTACAGACTGTTTCGCCAGAAGGCTCATTAGCAACTAGTTATCATTGCAGTTAGTTGCTGATATAGCTTAAGTGAGTTGTACAGACCATTTCGCCAGAAGGCTCATCAGCAAGTAACTGCAATGAAAACTAGTTGCTGATGAGCCTTCTGGCGAAACAGTCTGTACAACACACTTAAGCTATACTCCGATTAATTTTTCAAATGTAATTTTTATACATAGACATTAACTTGTTGTATTTCACATATGCCTTTTTGGACTAGACAATAATACACACAAGTCCCCATAGAGCAGCAGTTTATCTAGCACAGAAGGAGTTAACTCCTTAATTGTTGCATTTTTGAACATGTAATGCACACAAGTCCTCATAGAGCAGCTGGTAACAAGTAAGACTCTATATGTGCCATTTAAGTATTTTGTTACACATAAAGCACACAGAGCGTGTGTGTCTCTGGCAAACTATGGGTTAATGAGTGAATGTATATGTTTAAACAAAAAAAAAACCTCATCTCGAAATGACGGATGTGCCCTTTTTTGGCCAACCATTCCTTTTTTAATTGATCATTACCAACTCTCTCTCTGTCTGCCAATCTCCCTCTATCTCTTTCTGATATCATCATTACGTTTCGATCTTTGCACTCCGAATCGCAGCCTTGAAAGCTCTGTGAGTTTCTACCGCTCTAAACAACTTTGACCCACCGGTGCAATAAATCATACATATCCTACTGAAATATTAAAATTTTCAATCAAGAGATATGAATCAAGCCCACTCGCCCAAGTCTATTTTAATAAATTAGGAGACGGTCGGAAGAGATTAGGCTTACGCTGTAATAATTTATAAGCGCTTCTAGGCAATTTTTAAGCCGAGAGTTGGAATGGAATCTATCGCAGCTTTTCTCATATTAATTTTTACCGAGCAAAAATCTTCCTTCTTTCGATGACAAAAAAGGCAAGATTTGTATACATTGTACATATTAATGTGTACTATTTCCCCTCAGGTTTGGCTCTTGTTGGCTTCTCCCACTTCAGATGAAGACGACATGGGAACCAATGAACAATAAACATTACGGCCCTCACTTTGCAGGTATATTCGGATTGTTTTATAGTAGTCATATCCACTTCCGGTCTATTGTACTGGTTGTAGGAGACCGGAAGTGTGTATGACTATAAACAATTGCCGGATGATGCTGCGCGCTGCATTGGGGGACGACTTTCCCAGATATGCAGTATGGAAAAATGCTTGGTATCATGATATAGTATCATGATACTCCGGAGCAGATATCATGATACAAGAATCATGGTACCAAGCAGCAAATATCATGATACAAGAATCATGATACCAAGCAGCAAATATCATGATACAAGAATCATGATACCAAGCAGCAAATATCATGATACAAGTATCATGATACTACGCAGCGATGTATCATGATACCAAGCAGCAAATATCATGATACAAGAATCATGATACTACGCAGCGATGTATCATGATACCAAGCAGCAAATATCATGATACAAGAATCATGATACCAAGCAGCAAATATCATGAGACAAGTATCATGATACTCCGCAGCGAATATCATGATACAAGTATCATGATACCAAGCAGCAAATATCATGATACAGGTATCATGATACTACTCAGCAAATATCATGATACAAGTATCATGATACTACGCAGCGAATATCATGATACAAGAATCATGATACTCCGCAGCAAATATCAGGATACAAGAATCATGATACTACACAGCAAATATCATGATACAAGAATCATGATACTACACAGCAAATATCATGATACAAGTATCATGATACTCCGCAGTGAATATCATGATACAAGTATCATGATACTACACAGCAAATATCATGATACAAGAATCATGATACTCCGCAGCAAATATCAGGATACAAGTATCATGATACTACACAGCAAATATCATGATACAAGAATCATGATACTACACAGCAAATATCATGATACAAGTATCATGATACTCCGCAGTGAATATCATGATACAAGTATCATGATACTCCGCAGTGAATATCATGATACAAGTATCATGATACTCCGCAGTGAATATCATGATACAAGTATCATGACACCAATCATCAAAATACTGTATCATCATCATATCACGATACAATTATGATACAGTGCAGAAGATATCATGATATCATCATCATAACGGTACCATGATCATGTCTGCCTTAAAACCCTTCCAAAGTATCATGATAATATTATGATATTTGTATTATGATACTTTTTATATCATGATATTACTACCATGATGGGCCAATTTACCATCATAGGGTCTGAAAGCAATATCATGATATAAATATCATGATCTTATGATAATACATTTTTTACTAGGGATGTCGCTGCGCAGTGGATTATGATGACATTCCTCTTAATTACGGTACCGTTTTCATGCTCTCTGTCCCCGCAGCAACCCGCCGCCATCGTCAAGCAGAGACAAGTCCAACGACTCGAGGTCCCGGGAGAACCGACCAGGAGGAAATCCTCGACAGACATCGAGCACCAGCGAAGAGCGGCCGAACATCACTTTGAGACGACCGGGGTCATAGAGGGCGGTATTTACATCAGGTGCGCGGTAAGTCACGATTGTTGCCCTTCAAACTTTTCTTATGTCAGATAAAATCCTGCTCTTCGGGATTTACGTGCAGCAACTGTAAAAAAACATCTTTACACTTTGCCAGAAAAAATGCCGCTCAATGGGATTTGTGTGCATTAATTGTGAAAAACCCCAAACACGTGGCATTTAAATAGTTTTGTTTTTATAATTATGTTTTAATCATAACAAATTAATTCAATTAATTAATTAGTATAACAAATCAATTACAAGATTTACAAATGATTATTAAGTGATTGCATATCACATGAACACAATTTGATAAACCAAAAAAAAAATAGTTGACGGTGCGTTCGTTATTGTTTTGAACTTAACATTACCTATATTTTTTTGTTATTAAAGCACGTGGTCATGATTATCATTACTGTATTTACATGTTTCCTCAAATAGCCTCTAATTAGGGTGAACTGGGAATAAACATTATTGTATTTCGTTGGGACGCAGAAAACAAATTCTACCTGTGATTATAGAGTTTAATTAAATGCCCCAGAGTATGAAAGTCGGGCTTCATTGCTACGTTCCGGTTGCCACGTAAAGTGAATTAAGAGTTTCATGCCAAGAGGTATTAAATCCACATTTTACAAAAGTGCAGTAATTTGTTGTCAAATACCAATACCGATACCACGGAAATCAAATGCACTTTACCCCATTTTCAAATTCCAGCTGAAAACGTAACATTGTAAGGTAAAAACAAATCATCTTTCATTCCAAACGGTCTGAAGCAACAAAGTCAATTACGAAGATAATCAATAATAATAAAAAAAAAAATACGTCCCGTTTCTTCACACTCATATATTCTCGACCTAAGGTGATACCTTAACCATGCATACCGAAATTGAAATATATGGTGAAAAAGCAGAAATAATAATTTGTATAGATAAATTAGGAATCAATTGAAGTGGACTTACTCCCTTTTGACATGAAACTCTTCATACGCACATTGGGTAATCTAACTGAGGGTACGATACACTTACACGCGGCAGCACAACACATTAGTTGTAAAAAAAACCACTGAATTGTTATTCGCTGACATACTAACGACTTCTGCGTCGTCTTGCCTCTCATATTACCATGGTAACAGCTTAATGATATGGAGACGTTCGCACAGCTGAGCACCTCCCGTCTGCGGAGTGGCGTCCCCATCGAGACGGCCAAGCTACACGGGTAGGATAGCCTGTCTGTCTGTCTGTCTGTCTGTCTGTCTTTTCGTATCTCTAGCAATCTATCAGTTTATATATATGTTTGTCTGACAATATATCTACCAATATATCTCTCTATCTCTCTATTTTACTACGTTCTATTTAAAAGTGTGTTCATTTATAGTTCCATCCGACAACAATATCTTCATCTATTTAGCGATCTCTTTTTTTTTTTTTCATTTATCTATCTAAACATACGTGTCAATATATGTTCTGCATGTGTATAGGTCTTCATTTGTCTGTTATATCAATATGATCAATATAATTATTCCTACCCCACCCCCTCTCTCCCTCTCTCTCTCTTTCTCTCTCTATATAATATCTCCCTCCCTCCTTCCATCTCTCCCTCCCCCCCCCCCCTCTCTCTGTCTGTCTGTCTCTCTCATTCTCGCGCATTCTCTCTCCCACCTCCTCCCCTTCCCTCTCATTCTCTCTCTCTACCCCCTCCCATTTAACTTAAATCCCTAACGCATCCTCTCTCTCTCTCTCTCTCTCTCTCTCTCTCTCTCTCTCTCTCTCTCTCACCTTTCCAATCTCCCTCTCCCTCTCCTCAGTGTATCCCGGAGCAGCCAGACCTCGCCTAGTAGTGATCGTCAGACGGCTGCCCTGCGCCTCGGCCCAATACTTCTCCAGACACCATTCGAGATTCTCGAAGACGCTGGTAACATTTAAACCTATCCGCCAAGCTTTTAACCATTTTTGTGCCATATGCATTTTTCCACAAGTAATGCATCCAAATCACATAGAGCAGCAGTTTATTTGGCACACAAAGGGTTAATATACAAATGATGCACAAGTTTGAGTGGGTTGGTACGAACTGTGTGCACAAGGTCACTTTGCATTTAAACACACGAGGCGCAGCTGAGTGTGTTTTCGATCATGCTAAAGATACATGCGCATAATTCTACCGAACGACAAAAAAGGTGCATTATTTGTTTTATAGAATGGGTAACAAAAAAAAAAACATCCACCCTCCCCTACAAAAGTTACCGCACAAAATGTACCGACGCAAGGAAAAATTTATCGATGCATGTTAATTAAATTGATTGTTTTTTGTTCAATTCAATCTCCAAAATTAGCAGAACAGTTCCAAAATGTTCATGATGCAAATTAGAATGCAGTATGGAAAAAGTATTGAATACGAGAAGTCGAGAAGATTCTCAACCACATATTTATAACATTCATACTGAAAACTAAAAGAAATATAGTTTCCTACGCACAAGACGAATCACTCTTTCATTCTCTCTCGCACGTCCTACAAAAACCTGCTACCATGGTTAAAATCATCCAATCACGCATCCATTTTCTTTATGTTATCTGTTTTATGTGTATCTCTTTACTTCCCTGCTCCTTTGATATTCATGTGCTCCATAGCAATTATCACCATCGAATCCAATCCAACCCGGGATCCAACCATCCATTTACCAGTGTCCCCAGGGAGAGCACTGCCTGGCACGGTGACACGGCTACGATGGAAAACGACGACTCAATATATAAATAACGAGAATTTGTTTTGTATAAATCATTTTTGTATGAACTGTTCTTTTAATCCTGTAAAACTGAAAAGGCTACCCTGGAGAAAGAATACTCAATACATACAATATACAGAAGATTATTGCTTTGAATTGTCCCTTTTTCCCTGACCCTCTGTTAATCCCATGCAGGTGAGGCGAGGGGATTACCTATTATCGGCATTGATGTCATGAGAAGATGTCGGGTAGGTAGTCGCTCGCACAATCTGTAAGAATTGTATAAGGGTTGACATAGTAGACACAGTGTCAACTAGATGACAATACACTCTAATAAACAATCATTTCTAAACGGAGATGTATAAACGTTTGCACGTTAACTAAACATACTTCAACACTCGTATTTAAACAAATGTATTCATTTCTGAAATAAATGTGGGATAAGATATATCACTCTCGTAAGCATATTGTTCAAATTATTGATGTAATGTCATTAAAATGTAATCAAGATAGGGATCTACGTAATTTCTTGGCGATTCCTCGTTCTCATAAACCTTTTTTTCTTCTTTTTTTCCCATGCATGTTTTATTTTTTCTGTTTCTTAATGTTCATTAAAAAAATATATATGATGGAATGAATAAAAGAAATTCAAAATTGAGCTTGAAAGAAACTTGATCTTGTCATTTTCCATTATTCTCTTCCATGCAGTGCGTTATCGACTTGGACCGATCCATTCTCACAATAGGAGGTGCGCTTGGTGGGTCTGTCCCTCTCCTTTCAGAAGACGACGTGTTTCACGATTCCAAATTGGTACGGTCCAAGTCGTCACTGATATGACACGCACGCCGAACTTTGCGGGTGAAACCACGTGCACTAAACGGGGGAGGAGAACAAAAAATATACCCGGAGCGGCGTTGGTGGAATATTTTGAAGTTGTGAGTAACAGTAAGCAAATGGAAACATGAGATAAAAATGGTCGGCTGATCATCGTAACAACGGGTTCGGATCTTCTCCATCATTCTCGTCGTTGTCGTCATCATTATCACTACCATTAAGAGCTATGGAACTGTACATTTAAAGTGATTATAGGCATGAAATTATATGGAATTTATATGAAGGATCGGAATTATATTAACAGGGTCCCCGCTCAACGGTGAAATACGTCATATTTGTATTAACAAATTCCAGTATTGTTTCAATTTGGAGCAAGGCAAACAAACTAGGGAAGAACAACCTATTAAAGCTTGAAATATCAGAGAAACCAATAATACATTTGTTTTAATTATATCACTCCTTCGGAAATTGTCGATTACCAAAGATCATGTACCCATCTATGACGTAAGCGCCACCGCAGATGACACGATTCTTGCAGTCGTAAGTGCGTACGACTGGAAATGTGACGTCATTTTTGTTGCACAAATCCAATGACCGCGTCCTGCGAGTCGAATCGAATCGGATTGTGTCGTTTCTGTGGCCGTAATTCGCATTGCGTTGTGTTTAAATGGTGATCAAAACCTACAGTATTCACCACACACACACACAAAAATCAGAGCTCCTACATTTAGACACAATATTGCAACTGTGACAGCGCTTTTATAACTGAAGAGTTCACACTGCTTAAATAAAACTGGAAATAACTGAATGAATAAACTGTATGACTAAAATAGAACCAGTGGATTCGACTTTGACAACAAAAAAGGATAACTCTTTGGTGACTTGTTTAGGTCACCCTCGAACTCCAAACAAATTTCTTCCTTGTTTTCTCTCTTGGTTCTGTTTTATACATAAACAACTCATTACAGTTGTGTTCAGATAAAAACAAGCACAGTGATACCTGTACATAAAGAACACATTGAGGCGACAAGGAGTGTGGACGTTATGAGCAGGTTACATTCGTACGGCTTTCAAAAGAGACACATTATAGAGTGCCGAAGTGTGACGTCATTTGAGCATTATTGTCAAGACAACTGGTTCTAAACAATGCGGGTAGAGCAAGGAGCCGTGATCACAGAGGGGAGTATAATTGGAATGCCCGACACTAGCCCGATAGACAATATCGGACTGCTAAACCTCTCACTGGAGTGAGATTGTTTAGAGCAAATTGTCTTGACAACAAGCTCATATGACGACACTGCTTCGGTACTCTATCCGCGTGAAACTACGTGGTCTGTTTGGGTAGGCGGACTTTCGGCACAGGTCGCTAAAAGCAGGTTTCGCTGTGTAGCCCAACAGACGGATTGCCTGTGCTGCGAGTGCGAGTTTTATATAACGCTGTACATTCAGCTCCACATATGAATTAGCAATGAAGAAAAACGTAATTAGACAATTTTACGAAGAATATTTTAAAATCAATTACCAATTTGTGCTTAAAAGTATTTGATACTACATGATAACAAAACTTTTGACAATTTTGAATAGTTTCATCTCGAATAAACAAATATAAAATAATTTTTCATAGGTGTCAAAAGTATTTTTAACACTAGTTCTTCAAACAATAAATTTTTGCTTATTGTAACTGGCTAGTGCAATCGGTACAAGCGAGCTCGAACTACAGAATGCCAAAAAAAGCTACGATCAAAACGATTTGAAACTGAATTGTCATTGTCAATTTTCCATTTCTTATGCTTCTATGATGTAAAAGTTTGTAGTGTGTATGTATGGACTTTTATAAACTGGTTTTACTACACTTTTTTTCACTAAACATCCAGCACGCTCAACTGTCCATTTTGGTCGAAATGTGTCTTATTTTGTTCTGTATAATGTTGTATGGAAAAGTTATCTATTAACTCAATGTATTTTTATGGTATGAAATTCATGAAGATTTTATTGCTGAAAATCAATCGTTATCACTGTACTCCAAAAAAGCATCCATGCATGATCCAGCAAAACAATGATTGAGACAAGATATTGTTTTAGTTTCAAATATTGTATTTATCTGTATAAAAATATTTCCACATTTTGTAGAACATTACATTCACAATGTAAACAAACTTGTTAACAGAAACATAATAATCATAATATATGTACTACTCATAATGAAACAAAAAACAATATTTCTTGTCACAATTTTTGTCATAATAACAATCATATAAATACTACAGTGAACTATAGGGGGAGTCAGAAAAAAATGCAGAAAATGCTAATACCCCTGTATTAGAAATACGAGAATAAATCATAATTCTTGTACCATTGTCAGATAGAGCAACTCCTACAGTCTTATTTGATACTAAATGTGGGGAATCATAAATTAATTGGATAGGTACAAAATAATGAGTCTGGGTGAAAACCCATTTGCGCCAATTTCAACAATGCCTTGCCTGATTTGGATTCCACTACCCAATAAGCTTGGCGCAAATTGGTTTTGACACTTTTTCAAAGAATGGCTGCTGTGCACTCAACCATTACAACAACCCTGAAACAAATTTTACCCAGTGACAAAGGAATATTTACTCTATCCGTACGTGCTAGAAATTCTATCCGAATCCCACATTTTCTTAAAAAAAATACTTAATTTAAAAAGTGTAAGATTTCTTCTGACTCACCCTGTATATGTAAAACAGATTTAGCAGACAATCATGTTTATAATGTACAGTTCTTGCACGTCATTCAATAGCCTGGCTTCCAGGCTGCTGGGTATTATTTTCTAAAATCAAACAAATTCAATGAAAGTGTCTGGCTGCAGTAGACTAACCATTCAGAACAAAATCTAATGCATGCATTTTTGTTGGGGACCCAGTACATCTTGTACTTCTAATTTCTCTACAGTGCAAAGGGACATGTTTAATCATTATGTGCTATGCATCATATATGATTCACACAGTATCACCATTTATTACTTAGAGTTGAGGCCAGAGGTTTACATACACTCACGAAATTCAAAGAAAAGTTGACACTTGTCAAATATCATAAATTTTACTGTATCTTATTAAATATTTGTGCTATCATAACAAATTTGATATCAAACAAGTGAGTATGTCATGCCCCTTCATCACATTGCTCTGTCATCAGGAGCTGAAAAATATCTAGGTATTTAGGTGTCACTTTTTCCCCAAAAATTTCATTTTTTAGACAAATTAAAAATAAAAACTTGACAAAAACATGTCATATAAGTGCTAGTTACTTCTCAACACAAACATTTCAGATTACACTTTTTTTTCAGTGGTGATATATCATGATAGAAAATGTAGTATAATCATAGATTTGACATTTATCTATTTCTATGAAACGATGTTTGACAATACAATAACAATAGAATACATTTGGAACGATTATTTCTTTTTTTTTCTTTAAAGAAAATTCCACCTGAACTATGACTTAATCCCAACGGCATGCTGAATATGCTTTTTCATTTCTTATCAAATTCATTATTGAAGTATTTATATTTCTGAAAATATAGTAAATTTTACGATGTGTAGCAAGCGAACAAATTTCCCTGAATTCCATGGGTTTATGTAAACTTCTGGCCTCAACTGTATATCAATTTCTTCACCCAGACTGTGAAAAGAGGAGAGCGATATTAAAAAGGTGTCTAGTCTTACAGTGCTAAACTCTATTTTTTTTTTTTAGTTTGGATTAAATATATCCAACAGCCTGAAAGCAAGGCTAATAAGGTAATGCACTTCTGATCCAAGGAACATCTGCTAAATAAAAATCAGTCTGTTTTTTTCAATAGAAAACAGAGAGAAGGACCAATTACAGAGCATGCGTCTATGTGGGAAATAATAAGGTTATTCTCCTAATTCTCCAGTGTGAAAAGTGAAAATAAGGTTACTCCCCAGTAACAGAGAATGTCTATTTGGGTAATAAATGTAATAACAACATTGTTATCTTCATGATAGCAGAGACTCTCCATGTGGGTATCAATAATATTTCCCTTAGCATAAACTACAGCTCGCCCAAAGACTTTCACATAAAAACGCAGTATCTCCAGTTTGGATGATTTGAGAAATATGCCACATTTGTTGAGGCTATGAGGGACAAACAAGCAATCTGTGTTAGTAATCCCACCAAGCTAGGCGAAACAATCAAGAACATTCAGTGCAAGATCAACCTCAATGCAGAACGCAGCTTTGTATTGTTGTGGATAATCATATATAATAAATACCTAAATAATTTTCGCAATGAAACTATTCATTATATTAAATCTTTGTGTGCCATGTGTGAACTATGCTCATGTACACACAATTCCCATAGAGTACCGAAGTGGTGTCGTCATGTGAGCTTGTTGTCAAGACAATTGGCTCTAAACAAACTCGCTCCAGTGAGAGATTTAGCGGTCCGATATTGTCTATCGGGCTAGTGTCTGCATTTCCAATTACAGTCCCCGTTGTGTTCACCGCTGCTTGCTCTACCCGTATTGTTTAGAACAAGTTGTCTTGACAATAATGCTCAAATGACGTCACACTTCGGTACTCTATAGAGCAGCAGTTAAATCTGACATACAAAGACATCTGTGTACATGCGCTATTGCCTTTCTTAAAGGGGTCTTATTTGATTGAATGGGGTCTTATGAATTAGCCTTTACATTTTCGGACCTCTTGCCATTTCTTTGCCTGTATCGCACCGAGTTTCATGTTTACATGTTCATTGTGATCAATGTTTTTTTTTATAATCTGTGTTATGTATCAATAAAGTTTAAACAGTGTAACCTGTATAGAGAGACCATTCTCATGGTCTTTATAACCAGGTGGTCTTTACGGACAGGTTAAAAAAATACCAAAAGAGGTTCATCTGATTGGTCTGTAGTCATGAGAAAACGTTCCTTTATTCCAAAATCACAAAAATTTACCAGTTTTATGGTAAGCTTTCGCTTGCTAGGCTGCAAGCTTCGTCATACCGTCGTAGCTGTCGTAGCTGGCGCTGTTACTGACGCAGCACGACGGATCCACATTTGAACCCCCTTATGAACAGAGACTTAGGACAATATCTACTATCCATGCTATCCTCGAAGTATGATCCCATTCTCTGTCGTGCTGCATCTGCAACAGCGCCAGCTACGACAGTTACTACAGCTAAGGCGGTCTGATGAAGCTTGCAGCCCAGCAAGCGAAAGCTTACCAAAAATCAGATTCATTCTCATGATTGTGAAAAAAATAATGTTTTCTCACTAAAAGCTGTAAATTAAAAACATGTATCAGAGTTACTGCTATGTCAGGGACTCACATCTTCTGAGATAATCCTGAGTGATCCACATCGTAAGGGGAAGCAGTGATAAGGATTACGGGCCGTAACCATGACAGAGCCAAGCGGAGGGTCCGGAGTTCATTTAATTGCTACGATTGTAAGCGTTTTGAAAAGATTCTTTCTTGAAATCCTGAAAGCAAAAGGAGCCTAGGGTCACACCTGAATAGTGCTCCAGTAATCATGGGTCCCATAGTCTTTACTACTTTTACTCCTTTGTGGTATGTTTTTTTTGTAAGCAGAGTAAATTTCCATGAATGGAAATAAAACAATTAAATTGAATTCAACCCAATGCAACTGCTTCAATGTACATGCACCTGTCTTTGGTATGTTGAATAACATTACATTATACTTTGTGTTCGGTCGATATATGTAAAAATAAACACACGCAGGAATTTCACGCCTTTGAAACAGTTTTTACTTCGCACAAATCTATCCACTGCCTTCTGAGTATGCACCCAATTCCAGTGCCATCTTGTCTTTTCAACACCTTACGATGACCAAGACCTGTCCATTTCTCAAGAGACATGGCTGATTGGTCAATGGTTACGTGCCAGACAGTTGCTGCTACGTCAGGCATTTTAGAAAATAAGCATTTTTAAATAATTATGTGCCATGCGTGTATCTTTCCACAATCAATTTTGGGGCATTTATCCTCGTCAATCTTAGCACAGCACAAAATGTGAAAAATGTGATGTCAGTGGTACAGTGAATGCAATCTACACTTTTAACACACGCCTTACGTCCTCCCCATATGAATGCACTTGTATATACACGATGACATATTTGTACGGACAGGCCGACATATGTTGTATATATAAATATATACGATTTGTATTTACAAGCATCTTTCTGTCAACGTTGTGAGCGCACATTGGAATAAAGAACTATTTGGCATGTTACAAATATTGCCTTTGTGTCCTGTTGTATGCGATGATGTGATTGGTTAGTTTTGGGAACAGTGATACTGGGGGGGGGGGGGGGGGTTATGACCTGGGGGATACGGTGTATGGAGGTGTTATCTATGTGAACTTATCTCAGAAAGGAAGAGAGGGAGAAGGGAGAAGATGGAAGGAGGAAGCGGGGGAGCATCATGAAAAGGTTGATCACCTGGAAGGTTTTTTGACCAACGTTCCTCTCTTGTCCGTTTTCCTTCTGTTGGCTCAAAAATCACAAATCATTTTTTTGAAGCCTGTATTTTTTTCTTTCCTTCTCCATTCTCCCGTCTTTCATCTTTTTTTTTGTAATCATCTGATCTTATATCAACCATTTTACAGACTCATTTATGCACTGTTAATACACACAGATCCTATAGCATATCATCTGGCACACGAAAGGTTCCGGCTATACAATCTCTTTTATATAAATAGTGTACAATCTATTGTACAATATACTGGATTATATGTACAACAAATATAAAATTATCCCGAGTGCAGGTTTATTTCACCAAGGCCGAAGGGCGAGGTGAAATAGACCCTGCACGAGGGATAATTTAATATTTGGAGTTCATATAGTCCAGTAATATCGTATGATAGAACGTTCACTATTTATTATAGTAAATAGAACCCTTGATCTAAATCCCCCTTCATGATTTTTACCATAGCCAAGTCACGGATTATTTTTTTAAAGAGCAGTGTCCAACATGACGTCACAATGCTTTTTGTTTGTGCGCCTTTTGCAACGCGAATACAATTACCAATTAACATGCGCGTGGTGCAAATCCGCAATGAAAAATGTGCCATACAAGTATACGCAGTGTAATTCTCCCCATTCATTTAACGTGGGTTTTACCCTCCAAAAATTGAAAGTTATATTGTACATATGTACACTATAACTTTTTGAAGGGAGGTCACGTGGTACCAATCTAGCCAATCACAGCTCGTTTTTTACTACCACTATTTACTATAACTCTTTATGAGCCATGGACTCATTTACGCACCATTAATATGATACACAAACCACAATGGGTCAGGATTGCATCACTTCCTTATCTTCCCCAATCTCTCCTCTGAATAACAAATATACTCTCTCTCCTTAACCAGAGCTGCCAACCTTTGAAAGTCAAACTTGGTATTCTGCACCTCCAAAATTTGTATTTTTCCTTCAAAATTCATATTTTTAAAAGAGGTCAGTCATTTTTGTGTGGTTCAGCAAAAGGCGCTCGGGTACGCATATAATAATACATTAGTTTACTTTGTAAGCGATGTTGCAAGTGTGATCGTAAGCCTTTGTGCATTGCAATATACCTGGTATATCTTTCGATTTTCGTAACAAATACAAATTTTTCGTAAAGGTTGGCAGCTCTGCTTAACTCTTAACAGCAGTTTGCCTGGCACAAAAAAAAGGGTTAACCCATTCTTTACTGAGCATGTATATTTGCGGGCGGGCTAGCGTTTCTCCTCTCAGATACTGATCAGTCCGACTCCAGCGTAATCTGCTGTACAGAAGAGATAGACAACAGGCTATAAATAAACTTTGAATTCTTTATAGAGCACATTTAGGCCACATCCCTTTTGCTACTGCAGTTCCATTGCAAATTTTTGTTTCATAGCTGGACCAGGGTTTACAGAGCCCGCAAATCGAAACGTGAGCACCAAGTTAACAACCGGTGTGGATCCAGATCGCATTACTTCCTTGAGGCAACGGCATTGAGCTGGTCCCTAATCTTGCCCAGACCGTCCAGCATGGTGTCTAACGTCTCCTTGGTCAGCTCCACATTCTGGGTAGACACACCGGGCATGAGATGGGAACGGCTACCAGTCTCCTCAATCTAGGATGGGGAGAGATTACAAGTGGAGGGGTCACGGTAAAGTGGTTGTGAACTGTGACTGAGCATCTCAAGATCCAAGGCTAAAGGGGAGGGGGGTGGATGGATAAAATGAAGTGTAAAAGACAGTGGAGGCATAGTATGTAGTGTCCATAAATTAGGTATTTGTCAAAATACTGAAAGGTTTAATCACTACATTCACCACTCTATAGATATCTCTCTCCCATCTCTCTCTCTCTCTCTTTTTTTTTTATCTCCCCTCTCCCTCTCTCTCACTCTTTAATCTCTCTAACCCATGCACACTTCCCGTCATACAACCTGTTCCCCAGGATATATTGTGATGGGACAGACCCGTTAAACCATTAAAATAGATATAATATGTACATTAATTTGATTTGATTTGAAATGAGTATTCAATGTCAGCATAAGAAATTGTACAAATATTAACATATAAAATTCACATCAAAATAAACATAACATATATATGAGCACATATTAAAGTGGTAATGCTATGAGACTGACCTGTAATTGCAGTATACATGTAGGGACGGACATACGAGCCAGTGTGTCTGAAGAAGTCTTGATGTCCACCCTCCAGTCAAAGTCTACTAGCTTGGGCTGGGAAACTGCAAAGGTATACAAGGTAGGGTTGAGATAATCAGTGCATTGATGAAATGCAATGGAATCCTCTTGCTTACTTTCCAACGGTTGACAAAATCAGCTCCGGTCTATCTTGAACAACTAATATCAGAATATTCACCCTCCCCCAACTTGCATTCAAGTAAAAAATCATTCTTAGTAGTTCCTGCCACCAATACCCAGTCTTATGGTTCCCGATCTTTTTATTCAGCATTCCCTTAACTTTGGAACCATCTACCTCAGAGCATAAAACATGCAGACTGAACAAATTTAAATCTATCTCAAAGACCTACTTTTTCGTTAAATAGACATTTCTTAGCACATGCAGCTTCAACTGTCTACTGTCAACTGTCAACATGTATAATTTGATTTTAGCTGAATTCCTAGTCTTTCTATTTAATTTTTCCTTAAGCACTTAGAGACATTCTTTGTGATAAGTGCTATATAAATGCTGTTAATCATTATTATCATTATTAAAGTGAAATTGGAAATATTCATGGAATATTATTTTTTTCTTCTTAATCATGTCATATCACAATGTTGACAGGCAATGTCTGTGATAACACCAATGATCTGACCAAGTTGTTAAGGTTATGAGTTCAACATAAATTTTGCTAGAGAATGGTCTACAGGAACTAGACTAAATGTTCAGATGACCAAATACAAAATGTCCCTACTCTGAAAAGTATACAGACCATTTTGCGATTTCACAATCAGTGGATAATCTGAATGAGTTGTTATGATTGAGATATATTCAGAATAAGTTTGTCAGTGAAAGGTCTGCAGGAACTAAACACAACAAAGAAGTAAGTCCCCCCCCCAAGCAAAATAGCACAACTTTTAACCAAAGAGGTGTTACACAAAATAATTTGGCAGGAGTGTTCCTTAACTTTTTGACTAAATTCTGTGAAAGTGTTTTCACTCAACCATGACACGAAAATGACTTCTTATGCTTATATAATAGGTCATGTTACATCTTTGTCAAAATGTCCAGAGTTTTATTTTTTCACCAAAATAAAGGGTTTTTAAAAGTGTCAAACTCAAGAGGGATGAGTATTTGTTAAACAGTGCTCACTCAACCAGAACAATGGGTTTAGTGCCGGGACAGGTATTAGGGCATCGAGAGATGGATGATAAACATTAAATTAAAAGGACATAAATTATGCACCAGAAATGGAATTCATCAAAAATTCATATGACAAAATCCCCAAATTACCCTTGTGACTTTTGAAAAGTGACATTTTTGCCTTTAAAATTTGTCCATTCATTCATGACTTATTGGATTAATGTGATTTTCACACATAAGTTAGTCAATAAGTTAAGGAACAATCCTGCCAAATTATTTTGCCCCAAACTTCTTCAATAAAAAGCTATGCCATTTTGCTCAGGGGCGGGGCAACTTTTTTTGTTGAGTATGGATAGGTTCATTGCCCATTCTGACCTTCCCCTGAAACCTGCACCATGAAAAATGTATTGCATCATTGGCGATTAGCCAGGATTGAGGCGCCCAACTATGTGACATTAACAGAGCAATTGGCAATTACATAATAAGCGTATGAAGCGTCAAGAACAAAAATCTCACCTTTACTCTCAATTGCAGATTGTCTCCATTTACCTCTGCAGCATGTAAAAAGAAAATAAGATATTACATCGTTGGGACAATCAAAATTCAAATGATTGATCATATCTATGTGATGAATGCAGAATCTTCCCCCTTACCCCCCTCCTCAAACAACTTTCCGATGATTTTGTAGAAAAGATAAATTGTCATTGAAGTTTTTTTTTATTTTTTTCCAAATTTTATCTTATCATGCGGACTTACTGCTCCAAAATTACACAAATTTACATAAAAAGATATCTGCTCAAAATTTGTTTATTCCTTTTTGTTGTGTTCAAGACATGGTGGAAAAAAATGCTAGAATTACAATTGTTATTTACTTACAGTCTTTCCCCAATTATTCTGGACAGCAGTTCTTTGAGGTTCTTGTGAAAATTTGCTGCGTACAAAAAGGGAGAAAAAATCAGAATAGTCAATCACAATTTCACAATGTCAATTGCCAGTTTCTGATGCACCCTTTGTGATTTTATGAACATATTTTAACCTGTTCATTAATAATAATAGTAATAATAATAATAATAATAATAATAATAATAATAATAATAATGATGATAATCATTATAAAAATAAAAACAATAATGTTATTATTATTATTATCATTATTATTATTATTATTACTGAGCCCCATATTTGCAGGCTGGTGCAACGCCTGCATAATCTGCTGTACAGACAATAGACAACAGGCAATCAATAAACTCCAAATTCCTTTTTGGGTGCAATCAAACCATATCCCTTTGGGTTACTGCAGTTCTTATGGCAAATGTTGACATCCTTTTGCTGATAGGAAAAGAACACATTTTCACAGAAAGATTGGATCTTCTTCCAGATTATCTCTGATAGCATGAATACTGGTACAGTTCACAAAGCAAGAAAAGCCAACAATGGTGTATTGATGGTGGTTTTAGATTCAATATTCAAGATTCAAATTTAATGTCTATATAAAAATACAGAAAATTGGCCTCCACTGGCAAGAAGATACAAAAAATGACACAAATTGACACAAAATAAAACAAAATATACAACTGTGCATTGAACAACAAAAGTGTACATATATGTAATTACAGAAAATACAGGAGGAGAACCTCCCGAGGTCCCTATAACAAGCAGAACATTGCTCAATACCGGCAATAATGTTGCGAAGGTTATTTAATCTCATGAAATACCTGCATGGCTACATTGGCAAAATAAGTATCACATAACAGTCACTCACCTGGGAACACTGCATGCACCGCTGCAGCGTCTGCACAGCCGATGAAGAGCACATGCTTGATCAGATCTCTCAAGGTCCTCAAAACCTACAGGGAATTATGGGTATTGGGAAGAAGGTAAATGATAATGAAAGGTTAGAAACATGATGTTAAAAATAGACCGTCCCTTTTACAAACATCTGCAAACTTCATGAAAGTTTGCACATATTTAGCACGTATCTTTGGAATGCCAACTGTGAAATTTTAAGGTCGGAGGTACTATAACTTGTGTAGAATAAATGAAAATATCAATTCTATTTTTTGAAATTATAACTATTTTTGTGGTAGTGAAAAAGAAAGCTCGATCAATTATCGAAGATTATTTCCTTAAAACCAAATATTAACGCTTTGTTGATTCCAGGGAAAGTTTACACAGCCAATCTCTCTCTCAAATGATGACAAATTCAGGGAACTTTCAGAATTACGTATGCAGAAGGGACGGGCTACCTTTAACAACATTAGAAAAGTGTTTTTGTTTAACCCTTTGTGTGCCAGAGAGATATAATGTTGTCTGGGATTTGTGTGTTTTAATGATAGAGTAATCCACACCTGGCATGTTAAGGGTTGACATCCATCTCATTATCTTCCTTGTACCTAGCAATCTTTTCCCTCACTTTCCGTTTACCTGATCAGTCTCCATATTCTCTTTATTCCTCTTCCTCTTTATTTATATGATTTATCTTATCCTTTATCTTCTTCTTCCAATTTTTTCTTCCACCTGCTTTTTTCTTCTCCTCATCCTCTTCTCCTATTCCTCCTTCCTCTTCCTTAAATTCTTTCCCTTCAACTATCTTTTATGCTCCTATGGAAAAGTTTCCACCTGTCTTCTCCCTCACCATTCTTCATCGCTTGTTTCTTTTCAATTCCTTCTCTCCTTATCCTCTATCTTTTTTTAAAT
Source organism: Arbacia lixula (assembly GCA_963669155.1). Taxonomy (NCBI): domain Eukaryota; kingdom Metazoa; phylum Echinodermata; class Echinoidea; order Arbacioida; family Arbaciidae; genus Arbacia; species Arbacia lixula. The sequence continues at coordinate 8,986,110 of OZ022592.1, forward strand.
CTACATGTCTTTTATCCTCTGCCTTGGTCTCTCTTCTCCTTCACCACCTCACCTTCCCTTCTTCTCCCTCTCCCTCCTCCTCCTTGATCTCATTAACTTTTCTGCATCTCTCTTGTTGATCTACAACTCATTCATTATCTTTTCTTCATTCCCTTTCCTTTTTCCCATCCTCCTCTTGGGGTTTGGTACTTCCGCTTCATTAACTCCTTTCTCTTCAAATATATCTTCTTTTTTCCCATACGAACACCTTCCATCTGTCTTCTTCATCACTTGCTTCTCTTCAATTTTCCTTCTCCATCTGTTAGCCCTTCCCCTCTCTTCTCCTCTTCCTCAACGATGGCTTAATCTTCCCTCCTCCTTCTCCTCTTTTTCCTTTACCTTTTCTGCATCTCGTGTGTTGATCCCTAGCCCATCTGCAGTCTTGCCAATAACCTCGACAGGAAACGCGATGACGCTGTGATGGACAAACGCATGCTCACAGGCTCGCTGTACAACATCCTTACCGCTGGCCTAAAAAATCCAAACACACCAAAGTCGAAGAAACAGATTAAACAAGGTGTTCAAATTTCTGAATGATGGTGTACAAGCAAATTTGCAGAAATACCCAGAAATGCACATAAAATCACCTATCAACAACAGCATTGGCTGAATAAGGTTAAGCTAGGAATCCGAATAGAATACAGACAAAGTCAGGACAAATCACAAGGCTACCCTTCATTTTTCATACAAGTTAGCTCTTTAGACCTCCTGGTAAATCATGCATATCACATTCTTATAGACCTAGCCTCCTTTTCATTTAATAGTAAGACAAGACTAAGACGCTTCGGGCTTTCAGCAGCCAACATCATTGTCGATAGCAGAAATGCTAGCTGCAACAAACAAATATATAAGTACATGGGACTGTACTGCACTTTTCAACTCGTTTTCTACAGTATTTTACAGCTGTCCAGGTCTGAATGGTCCGTTCAGTGACATAGAATAAGTAAAAAAATATGGGAGTTTACTGCTCACCTTCAGCAGAAAGTTGAGTGGGGTGAATTCAATTTCTTGCAGCATTTTCTTATTACCCGAACTGTGCCCGAAGTTTGAGATGGTCTTCTGTTTTCGCTGAATCTGAAAAATTGCGCACCGTACCTACACGCTACCCAGCGCAAGCGCTAGCTCGCACAGCGAAGTGCTAGCGTGCGAGTCACCGGGGCGAGTCCAACGAACGAACGTCTTTCTATTTCTGTGGGCGAGTCATCGAAATGTGAATGCTCGTGCAGAGTTCATGAGGGGGCGGGGTTCTCGAGAAAGCTCCTCCTGAGATTCGGAGTCGCTCGATCTATTCCCACGTATTTGGAAGGATGGAGACATCATGTTATAAATGTTTGGGAATCTTACAGCCCATCCTCTCTATCTCCTCCCTGCTAGCTCTATCACTTCCCTGGCTACCATCTATTTTCATAAGAGCTTCAACCTGTATATATTACTTAGTTTAATTCTCTCAAAACGGCATAAATAATTGTCACCCTCCCTTTCTCTCTTGTTTAAGTACGGTATACATCCATCTTGATCCCCCCCCTCTCTCTATTATTGATATGCCCGTTTCTCCCCCTCCCCCTCTTTCTCTCCTCTTCCCTCTCTCTCTTGTTTAAGTATATATCTATCTTTATCCCTCCCCCTCCCTCTATTATTGATATGCCCGTTTCTCCCCCCCCCCCCCCCTCTTTCTCTCCTCTCCCCTCTCTCGCTTTCTCCCCCCCCCTCTCTCTCTCTCTCTCTCTCTCTCTCTCTCTCTCTCTCTCTCTCTCTCTCTCTCTCACTCACTCTCCTTTCCTGTCTCTCTCTCTTTCTCTCTCTCTCTCTCTCTCTCTCTCTCCCCTTCCTTTCCTATATTTCTCATTATAAAGCGCAGAATCAATTCACACAGAGTAGAATTATTTTGTAAACACATTTGTAGTAAAATAATAGATCATGTTTATTATATCTAGGCATATACAATTCCAATAAACAACTTTCTCAATCGTTTAGTAAGGTTTGGTGTGTCTGTACTGTACGTACATGTACCTGAAAGAAATTAACAGGTATATGTCCATGGCATTGTTTTTATTATTCCATTGCATTGGATAATTAAGTAAAAAGAAAAACATTCAACAACATCAGACAGTGTAAAGTTTTTCATAAGTGATTTAGTTGAAAGCATTTTTATCACAGTTACAACTCGTTCTCCTTGAATTTTAGGAATTGGCTGAAAATTAAATAGTCGCTATTTTAAGACCCATAACTCAACAGAGCACAGGATCCATGAGGACATTTACATCGAACTACACGATGATGGGTCACATGATCTACAGATTCTCCTGAAACAAAATAAACATCAATCCCTTACTGAGTTAAGCTTGTTTTATAACTCTGATCAACTTGTCAAAACTGTTAAGCAGCCCACATAAACATGCTGTAGGGGGCGTTACCTTTAAACATGAAGTAAGAAAATAAGAGCATAAGTTGGACCAATATCGTTGTTTCCTGGTAGTTGTCACGATCGAAATTATTTTTAAATGTGAAACAAACATGAAATTATCACTTAATCTTCAAATTGTCAACACCCTAGACTTCTGAAATATCTTTATCACTGAAAAATAGTACAACTGTGCTCTCAATTGTATTTGGTACATTGTCTTAATTTAAAGTTGACAATTTATTATTATTTTTATGGGTAACACTTTGATAATTGTGCTTAGCACTTATTTGAAAGCCAAAATATTGATGTCACATGTTGTGCATTGCTTAACAGGTAATGAATATGTCGGAGTACATGTATGAGAAACATGTATGAATTAAAGCACAGTGTAGTAATCTTAGGCGGGGGGGGGGGGGGGGGGAACACATGTATAATAGGATTCCTGGCAAAGTCTTTTTTCAGAAGAAAAGCAAGCCCAGAGTGAACATAATAATCGCTCATATCTTGCCCAAATTGTCCATAATTTTGCTAAGTGACATCTTCCCAAGTACAAGTGGAAGAGAGAGAGACAGACAGACAGACATATGCAGAAAGGAAAAAAGCAGAGAATGACAGAGACAGTGAGAGACAGAGAGGGACAGAGAGTGACATTACAAGGAAGAGGGAGATACGGAAATGAAAGATAAAAAAGGGGGGATTTCAGTCACTGTCAACATCTACTTTCTTCTTTTTCTTCTTCTTCTTCCTTTTCTTGCTGATCGTTTGGTCATCATCATCATCAGCTGAGGTTGATTTGGACTTGTGGTGGTCTAGATTCTGGAAGATTGCAGTTATCTCGTCCCCCTCCGTCTGCTCGTAAGCCTCCTACAAAAGAAAAATATGGCCATATTTGTATTTTTTGTTTGTTGTATTCATTGATTAATTAATCATTTATTACCATCATCATCAACATTGGCAAGAGATAATCAACACATTCAGAACATCATTTAGAGAAGGATATGTGAAAGAAAGAGACACTGAAGATAGTCAATGCTTGTCTTTTCTCCATTAACTCTAATACTCCTGGGGTATTTCAAAGCTTGTTATTACCGAGGGAGGGGGGGGGGGCCCACTATGGCCCTCCCTTGAGATCTCTGCCACGGGTCGCCTGACTGCCTCAAAATTTTGCACAAGGATAACTGAAAAGAAGTCTTTAACCAGTTCTTTACTGAGAAAGCATATCTGTGCACTGGTTGTTCTGCTCTCATATATTAAGCAGCGGGATTCTCGCATAATCTGCTGTATGGACAATAGACAACAGGCAATGAATAAACTTAAAATGCCTTACAGAGGGCTTTTAAGCCACATCCCTATGGTTAGTGCAGTCTCATGTCAAATGTTGACATCCTAACTGGACCAGGCTTCGAAAAACAAAACATGATCAACATGTTCATTTTGTTGAGTGACATTTCCTTAGCATTTCTCAAGGAAGGGTTAAGAAAGTAAGGTGCTCACCTTTGTGTCTTCTTGAGCATCCATTCTAGCTGAGCCAGTAAGAAGGCTAAATTCTTGAGAATAAATATCGTTGACTTTCCTCTCCTCGGATGACATTTTCTCTTTCTCTGTTTGAAGAAGGCAAAAGAAGAAGCAGAATTTATTTCGCTGGCTAGGGTATTGAATAAGACATGGCAAAAATGTGTTAACTTCATTTATCAAAAGAAATGGACATTGCTATGTTGCAAAATTTTTGCAAACAAATAGTATCTTAAAGCAAAATGGAATGATTGGCCTTGCTTTGGCAAATAAATGGAATTCTTCCTTTCAATCATTATTAAAAAATGCACAATTAACAGAATGTCAAGAAACTCTTCTAAAATATTGATTGACTTCACTGAGCAGCCATTTTGGCAGTATCCCGGAGGTTTTCCGTCTATTTCATGCCACTCTTGGTGGCTTTTTGGCTGCTCTTGCCAGCGTTTTGGCTGTTCTTGGCAGCTTTTAGTAGGACCAATGTCATACAACATTGAAAAAGAAGTTCACATACTTGCTGGCTCGAGGCCAACGATGTCTGCAAACAGTTTCCTCTTCTGTGCTTGCTTCATCTGAATGCTCTTCCACTCCTGACGTCGAGTCCGAAAGTGCCCCAGCGAGAGGTTCCGGTGGACGTAGCGACCGAAAGGATGCGACATGAGGTGGGTCTCGCGCTCGGCGAGTGACTCGGCCATGACGAATTTACTCTTGAGCGACGCCGCATGGAAGATGCCCTCGACCGTTCGGGAGCCGTGCTTGCTGCATGCCAAATCGAAGTAGCTCTCCTATCATGGGAAAAATTAACAGAACTTTTGGCTAGGGGACATGAAAGATTTTTGACACAATTCAATTCTTGGTTCCTTGAGGAGGAATTATCTCAGTCAAAGTTCGTAAGACACACATGGAAGTTTGTGGTAACAATCCTCTTTTCTGCAAGAGAATCTAGTTCTGTTTGATGCTTTCCAAATACATGGTATTTCTCTATCAGATGACTTTTTGAGTTCCAACATTATTTTCAGATCCATTTCTAAAGTTAACATTGCAATCAATTCACATGAACATTTGGGTATGGTCATCCGCAAAGTGGAAAATAATCTCTTTTTCACCAATCTTGATAATTAGGGACCTATTTGAGATGGCATGAATTGTAACATTTTACAAAGCTATATATGGAGATGACATCGACCAAAGCTAATATGACCGTACCTTCAGCTTGTCCACAAACTGGTCCTTCTTCTTCTCCCCAATCACGCTGCTCTTCATGAAAGCCTCCAACAGGTGGCTGCCAGAGGGATGGGTCGCCATGGAGACCAGTATGTTGGTGGGCGTGGTCAGGAGGCTGTTGAGGAGTGTGCCGTTCTTGGTGAACTTGAGCATCTCCTGCAGGAGCAGGGAGCCCTGGAGCTGGATAACTGGGGGAGTTAATGTTTCCTGGAGAAAAGAAAGAGGGAGGGAATTTAGATGGTGTTCTTGTTTCTCCCTATCTTTCTCTGTTTCAGTCAACCTCTCAGTCTCTCTGCCTCTTATGCACTCTCTCTCTCTCTCTTTCTGGTTTTCCTGTCAATCCCCTTCAGCCCCCCCCCCCCCCTCACCCCATAGACTCTCCTGTTTTCTTCTTCTCATTCTTCTCTTTTCCACTTCTCTTTCTTCTTTATAGCTCTCTATATGTTTTTCTGTCTCTGTCTCTCTGCTTCTCTATCCATTTTGAGCATGTAATATAACTTGTCTTAATGGAGAAAAGACGAGCATTGACTATCTTCAGTGTCCTTTCTCTCAATTTCCCATCTCTAACTCTTGTTCACTCTTCTCTTTCTCTCTATGTTTCTCAATATCTTTGAATCTGTTTTTCTCATTTTCACTTTGGGTCTTTCTCGCCTTCCCAATCTCTTTAACTCTCATTTTTCTTCTCCTTCTCTTCTTCACCCCCTCCTCTTTTTGCACAATGAACTCCACTCTTACAAAAAGAGAGGAAAAGAAAAAGTAGACGGAAAAAAGAGAAGAAATGGAAGGAGGAGAAGGGAGAAGGGAAAATGAATAGAAGGAGGAAAACTGAAATGAAAGAAAGAAAGAGAATTCAAGCATGAAATGGAATACAGAATTTGGAAGGGGGGCAGATAGGGGACGAATCATGAAATTGAAAAGAGCTTACGCTGAAATAATCACACAAGTACAAACCTTTGAGTCATCTTTCTCTCCAAACATCGTCTCGTACGTGACCATCCCTGCAAACAGCGGGATGCAGAGGTTCTGTCTCTCCTTTGGTTCGTAGCAGTGAAAGGCTTTCAGCAGTGCCTGCAGGAAGGGCACTGAGCAAAAAACAACCAAAGATCAACTCTTTATACCATTAATGCATTTTTGCACAAGTATTACACAAAAATCCCATAGAACAGCAGTTTGTCTGGTACAGAAGGAGTTAACTCCTTATGCCATTTATGGACGTTTGCACAAGTAACACACACAAATCCCATAGAGCAGCAGTTCATTTAGTACAGAAGGACTTAACTCTTAATGTGCTATTGACGCAATTTGGCACAGGAAATACAACAGCAGCTTTGTTTCTAAGTATCATGCCATTATCATAAGCCAAGCGGTAGCCTGATCGATTTCAGAAAAGAGAAATATGTGTGAAAAACCCCTGACAAATATTGGAGACATAAACGCAGAAGTGTTACGCAACATATGCTTTCCTTAGGTACCAACTTTAAAGATCTGAAATATATTTATGTTGGTAAAAAACTGCAGCACAAAGTGTTTGTTTTGTATTTGGTCACATGACCTACCTTGCTTAGAGGTGTGATCAATGCAGCCCGCAGCCAATCGTTGAATGACGCCAAAATGACTGACAGCCAGAACACTCTCAAGCTCAGGGATGATCTTGTCAAAAAGTTGTTCAAACTGGGAAGAAATTAAACATGAGATTGGTTTAGAAATATATGTTAACAGGTGAGATATCTAGAATCACTTATCATGCCATTAAGGACATTATTACACTTCATGAAAAGGCCTGCTTAGATAAAAGCATTCTCAATCTGCTTTTTGCCTATTTTTCCTTGCGGCAATACATCCCTCATCTAAGGGGGGGGGGGGGGATTAAAAACACAATGTTTGGAAATACAAGCTGTACACAACATGTAGAATTTCATGATTACACGATCAAAAGCATTATGACAGATAAGCTAGCATCATATCAATATATCTATTCACATGTTTTCTCATTTGTTTACTTCTTTTCATAAAGATATGAAACAAGAATGTGAAAACTAGAATATCAAATGAAAGCACTTGATCCCTTTTGATCCCTTGATCCTTTTTTGTTTGTGTTCGAATTATGGGGGTTATTATGTTATTATAAATACTAATGAGAGTCCTCTGGAAATAGAGTACCGAGGTGTGACGTCATTTGAGCATTATTGTCAAGACAACTGGTTCTAAACTATGCCGGTAGAGCAAGCAATGGTGATCACAATGGGGACTGTAATTGGGAATGCCAAACACTAGCCCAACAGACAATATCGGACCACTAAACCTCTCACTGGAGCGAGTTTGTTTAGAGCCAGTTGTGTTGGCAACATGCTCATATGACGACACCACTTCGGTACTCTATGAAGCATGAGAGGTTTGCAAGGTCAGTCTTCTATCCTCTGCCATTTTGATGAGAGGCTTCGTGAAAAAAGCTAGCAAACAAGGAACTTACCGCAGAGTGTTTTCTCGTCCTCTCCAGCAAACGCTGCAGAACAAAGTTTGCGACCCCGTGCAGAGCGATCTTCAGCAGTTGGTCCTCAAAGCTGCGACGTATGACCTTTACTAAGAGGTCATCATCAATGACCTTTATGATGACATCCAATAGATGGCTGCTGATTGGATGTGACATCAGAGGGGGGAGGGGCCTAGGGAGAGAAAGAAAGGAGATTCCACATACTGTATGAGCCAATATATTCACAGATGATGGGGAAACATATATTTTCCCGCACAACATCTGGGCTACTTAAAACATTGAAGTTAATCATGTTTCACTCTCACGTTTGGCCACTTTTCTCCATGAAGTGATTTTACTGATGACCACTTGATCAAAGAAAACAAGTCGTACTTCTCTGTGTCCTCTGCTTGCACTGAAGACTTCTTGGAGAGTAATTTGGCTTGTTTCAGGAAGAGTCTGGCTAGTTTTTGGCACTGGTCTTGGTTGGTGTGTTGCAGAGCAAGCAGAAGTACTTCTAGAACGGGCACTGCCGTATCGCTGACAAAGTATTCTGTGGTAAAGAGAACATAAAAGCATAAGCCAAGTTTTGCCTGCGGCAGGAGAATGATGACAAAAAAAAGGTGAGAAGTAGAGAAACAAGAAGAGAAAGAATGAGTGGAAGAACAAAAACAATTATATGGAGAGGAATAGTACGGAGTGAAGAATATAATGAAGCGATGATAATAACAAGGATGATCAAGAACAGGAACAAGAATAGAAGAAGATGGTAAAGAAAAAAGAAAATAAGATGGAGGTAGAGGAGTAGAAGCATGATGATGAATACGTTTTTTATAACTGTTCTACATTGAAGAGAAGAAAAACAAGAATAAGGAGGAGGAGAAAGAAAAGAAGAAGGCAATGGAGGAGGAAGAGGATAATTATGACCAAAAAAGAAGAAGTCCTTTTTACCCTTCAGCTGATCTGAGTTCATAGCAGCATCTGACACGGCCTCTAAGCTCATCCTGAAATCCTCTGGTGGGGAGCTTAGAATGACTTTTGTTTCCAAAACCAACTCTGCAAGAGTAAATTCAACAATAATCAGAAAATGAGTATGAGAATAAAAAGCATTGTATGTACTACCCAATGATATAGCAATTGTTAAATATAAATGATCCATAAAAAGGAAGCAGTTCCAGTTTTGCACAAGATGAACACAGTTCATACTTAATCTTTGAATTGATTTTTAAAATTGAAAAGAGCTAAATGATCACTACATTTTCAAGTTAGCAATTAACAGAAGTCTGGCAAGAAATGCCTGTATGATACATTCGCTCATCAAATTGATGCAAATACTGTTTTAATATGTATTTTTGAAAACATTATTCAATTTACAACTGATAATTTATCTGCAGTTTTACTTTGAGGATAATGATCTGAGCTTTTAAAAAGTGTTGCCAATCTAAGAGACCCTGCTCATTAAGGATTTAAAGCACTCACGTCTGTGTTGCTGACCCCGAGACAGCTTACTCCGTGACACGTGGTCTGCTACTTGTATCCCTGCAAGACACGCTATCAGCGACCGCAGCACATGACTAGCGTAGGTGTCCAGCATCACCTGATAAATAGTGGAGAAAATCAATTAACCTCTAAATGTGTACCAAGACGTATTTTTGGACGAATACGAGGAGCAATACAAACACACACAATAAACAGATTATAAACACATGGATTCAGGGTGTAAGGTAAGTATTTAACACATCTTATAAGCGTTAATCACAGTTACACTTTAAGTTTTGCATGGAAAGCATAATTGAATATATAAGACATATTTTTCATTTATCATTCAGCATGTGTATACATATTGGAGTTTCCAGAACAGTGGAGATAATCAATCTCTATGTGTACCAATGATTTTTTTTCACACAAGTACTACGAGTGATACATACATACATCTCAACACAAAGAAGCTACTGCACATCTGCTGCTCTATACTTGATATTTGGTTTGATTCTGATTTTAATTTTCTATTGGCCTTGTAACAAACCACAAGGAAATGATTGCTTAGGAAAGAAGTAGTTGATGCATTGTGGGGACAATTCCAAATCAGTTTTTAGAAAGGCAACCCAGAGAGAGGTCAAAGCTCAAGAGCTCAAAGGAATTGGCATAGGGAAAGGGAAAGGGAAGAAAGGGAAGGAATTGCAGTTTTAAACCGCAGTATATTTTGTTCAGTTAAGCATGAAACACAATTCTTTAGCCTAAAAAGCATCATGTTTCATGCTGAACTGGACAAAATATACCATGGTTTAAAACTGTGGCTCCTTCCCTTTCTTCCCTTTCCCATTCCCTATGCCAACTCCTTTGAGCTGTAGTGTAGCTAATTCTCCAGACCGAATGAGGGGAAAGTTGTTCTATAATGAATTGCACAGTGACATCCACATTTCTTTGTCAGTTATGTCTCCTTCAGGGCCCCGTTGCATAGAACTTATTATCAATGGTAACTCTGTCATCAATGGTAACTACCCTGGTAACATAGCTTGAGAGCCAATCAAATCTTAGGTTTCCATAAAACTTGCCATTGGTAGCAAAGTTACCATCAACGGCAAGTTTTATGTAACGGGACCCTGGTCTCATACACTAGACTGGCAATGGACCTGACTGCTAGCAAAATATGAATGTGACTGCATGATACATTATGGGATGGCTTTTCCCTACGGTTTGGAGAAGTTACTGTCACTTAGAAGTCTTTGCTCACATCAGAGAAGTTCTCCAGCATCTCTGCGCAGGCGGCGCAATAAATCTTTCTCAAATCCTCTGCCCCATCCTCCTCCGTCTGATTGAGAGCCTGCACCAAAGCTGACTGAAGGACGTGGCTCGCAAACCGGTCAGTCGATGAGGTGGAGAGGTCAGAGGTCAAACCCTGCAGGAAGCTGGTCAGCTGTTCCCGTGACGACAGCGGGAGGATAGTCTCCAGGATGCGGCTCACTGTTTGATTCTGGGAGAGTTTGATCTCGCTGCCGCTAAGCTCAGTAAAAACGTTCCTCAAGAACATGTCTGTAAGAGGGAAGAAGTCTCTAGTTTAACCATTTGTGTGCCAAACTAAACTGGGCCCTGTTGCATAAAACTTACCATTGATGGTAACTTTGCTATCAATGGCAATTTCTATGGAAGCCATGCATTTCATTGGCTGTCAGGCGATGTTACCATGGTTGTTACCATTGATAGCAGAGTTACCATTAATGGTAAGTTATATGCAACGGGCCCCTGCTTTAATTGTGAGATTAATATTTTGCCCCAGTGCAAAAGTCTTCCAGTTAATATTACTTTAAACTGAGTACACAACTTATTCATTAATGTCTGTGACAACTTCATGTAATAATCTCAACTTCCAATTAGCTGTTACTAGTTTTGATTTTTTCATACCTTACAAAACTCTGAAATCTAGCATGTAGATGTTCCATACATATCAAATCAAACTTGCCCTTGCCCTGGCCTTGGCCCTTGGCCTAGTCTCTACTCACTAGAATAGCAGACTAGAGACATTTAAGAGTAGCAGTTACTGTGGTAGATATGATCACCGACACCAGTCTAAGTCAACACAACATAACAATGATAAATGCACACACACTCTAGTCTATGTCTGACATAGTCTATGAAGTACGAGTATGAGTATGACCAATATGTTTTTTTAAATGTTCAATTTCATTTCCATTTATTCACTGAATTCACTTAATTCAATAAGTTGGAAACTACCTTACGACTATTACTAGACAACTATAGTCGTATTCAGAAGGAATCTTCTTTCTGAAGATTCCTTCTGATACCACTATTACTAGACAACAGAAAATCGGACAGGTGGGACCACAGTATTTAACCCCACAGCTCACTTGCACGAAAACAAACATACGGGACTGAAATGTGAAAATCGAAATAACTACATACCTTGTTCATCGCCATTTTCAAAGCCTTCCTGAATTTTATCCGAGACTCTCCGGTAGTATCCCATCGTATGCTCATCCAGGCGACCAATTCGTCCCGTATCACCATCGTCTTCTTTGACTTCGCTCCTTTTCGACATTTTGCCCATTGTTGCAACACAGAACCGCGCAATACCATAGCACCCACGTGTGTTCGAAATGTGAATATGCAGCGAAAATATTTGCATATTCATGAGTTATCCATTACGCAAGGATGAAATCATTGCCCGACATAGCAACAACTCAAGGTGGCGTCTTTTTTTTTTTTAATATTAAACGAACAATTTAAGGTATATCCATTTGGTAGGATTAAACACTGAATGGACTGGGGGAAGTTCTAGAATGTGTAGAAAACAGGTATTGAGATAAACACACTGACCAGGGCCATACATATGCATAATGCTAGGTGACGAACAACAAACAATTCATTTTCTCTTCAATGTGTTATAACAGGTTTTTCCTATTGAGAAAAAAAACCCTGAAGAATTTTGTTATTAATTTGTACATAAGATTTCATAACTTATTTCAGTTCAATATCATATTTTGTAGGTACTGTTTTGAAGGGGGCATATCCAGCCCCCCCCCTCCCCCTCCATCGTGATTGATGTAAATGACATCGTAACGTTGCTCATTCAGAAAAGAAAAATCAAACAAATGTAATCAATTATATCAACTACTATATGTTGACTTTTATTGAAGGCTAGCCTACATATGTAGTTTTAAATCGTTAAATATATTGTTCATTTAATTTCCTTACAAGTGTGTGTCATCTTGGTTAGTTAAGGAGAACAAAATAGATATAAAGAAGATGAATGCCTGGTACGAGAAAGGATATTATAGTTGATAATCGATTTCAAAAGTAAGCTTAATGATAATAATCATCAACGTGAAAATAGTTAATATAGATGTTGAAAATCTTGCCAAATTATGAGGGCCATGCAGACTCGACTAGCGCTAGATTTTAGTCCTTATTAGCAACGCCTATAAGTACATCTATACTCAAATATCTATCACTAAATTTTGTTTTATTTTTGTAAGTATTCATATTTTTGTACAAAATTTAATACTCACATTGTTTAAAGTTGATATTCATAAAAAATCAAAAAATATGAAGATATTCATCTACAGAAAGCTTATAAGCCATACAATGAGCTCGGATGACATTCAAACAATATATCACTTTCCAAAAAGCGAAATTAGGGTGAAAACAATCACCGTATTCTCGGGAACAAATTTGACCTAGTGTCATCCGAAACGGCTTTTAGGTCTGACGTAAGAAACGGGATGCGTTATTGTGCATCACATGCACATGCCAATCCGCAGTCTTTTCCGCCAGAAGCATCAGGCATTGTTAATGAAACTGTGATGGCAGTTGCTAGCGGATTAACAGGTGTGATACACAATGGTAATTGTGAAGCATATCCCGGCTGTGACGTACACACAACGCCACTTTCCCTGAGGCGATTTCGTATAGGTCAGGAAGAGAGTCAATTTAGTGAAATTTGACTTTCATTAAACACATAACTGAACACTTTCATCGCATGTTAGCTGCATAAATTGCTTTAATAACTCATTCAATTATAAAGTAAACTATATTTATTTGATTTTATTTCCTATGAATATCACCTTTAAAACGATATCATCATATCATGTACCTATAGGCCTTCTGCAAAGTGCATTATCTCATGCAGATACGTTTTGTGCACATGTTGTTAAACTACAAAATAGTCAAGAAAATTGCATGTCTCATAGATAAGTTTGATGGAATTAGGAAAAGAGGTACACACCGTATAGCTTATGATTGATTCAGTATTTTTTTTTTCGACTGCGCTCACTTGCACTCTATCTAAACTTTGGGTCTATTTTTTTCTATACATGTATATCTATAGCCCTGCGACCGGCTTTATTTGGAAATGCAGTGCCGCCACCAGCTTTCTTCAAGGGGGTGCTTTCAGGGGGAAAAAGATACACATATTACCAATAACAGGTTGCCAATTTAAAAGACGTTAAATCTGCCTCCTCCCCCCCCCCCCCCACCCAAACCCCCGCCCCCCCCCCAAAAAAAACCCACAACAACAACAACAACAACAACAACAACAACAACAACAACAACAACAAAACTATCTCGTCCCCAGTTCGGGTGTATAACTCTATGTGGTCTGGACTCTGGAGGTGGGTGCATTCGCACCTCGATCCGTACCACCCCCCCCCCCCCCCCCCCTTATGGCGGCCATGAAATGTGTGTATGTGGGTTTTTTGGGTTAAAATTAAGGTTCTTTTTTTTGGAGAAGCACCTATATACGGCAAGATCAATATTTATACACAGTCACGGCGCACAATGACGTTATTTCCTAATCATCTCTCTGGATATGTACATGTGCAAACTTAATTGTGAACATTGCAATTGTAGTGAATCAATCAAACTATAACGCATGAACAAAGAAAGTTAACTACGTGTCAGATTTAGGCTTATATAGGCAGGTTTGTATATTGCCCTACTGCTAGGTTGTTTCATGCATTTTGGAAAGAATAGTAAGTTTTATGAAAGATGAATCATTATGTTGGCTTACATGCTTCATGATGCTAAGTTTGTCAATAAGAATTGAGTAATATTTGCTAAAGGGGTAGACTATATTAGAAAAAAAAATCATAAGTAAATCTAGACCTATGAAAAAGTGTTGCCTATTGGGTTCACTCCGCACCCGAAATTGACTTTTTAACGAGATTGCGTGGCTCCGTACAATAAACAAGAGGTATAATTTCACACATTTTCATGGCATCAAATATATAACGAAGAAAACAATATTGGAATGGGAACAAAAACAAATGTAAAGTAAGTTGTTCTTTCTTACAACTGAAAATGAAAGCAAACAGAGCAGCAGTATGCACCACCGACTTGGTATGCACATAATCATACGGCGCGCGCATGTCACATAAAAAATGTGTTGTCTCTTTCTACACCCGCGCCAAAATGGAGCTACCAAGTACCACGCATTTCTATTGGATATTGGGTGAACCCGACGTCATCCAGCGTCCAATCACATTGTCCAAATCATCCCCGCCATTTTGGCTCAGAACCCCCATTCATTACATCTTTTCAGGTGAGTACGAGGTGGCAGATGAATGAATTTTCTCGAATTTATGTCATTGTGAGTGATAGCATGAGATGTATTTTATGCATTTCGATATATGTCTATGTGTTTTAGGTATTACTGAGCTGAAAGTTCCGTTTTGATGGCTGAATTGCTTGTGAGCAGCGTTTTCTTCAAGCTGTCGCGAAGTGTTTCATTCATTTTTTGCATGCATGCGCCGCGCCGCGGTCGATACTTGTTGACATGCAATGCATTGCATGCTTGACAGTACGAGCACGCTGTGCACTGTGCCATGCATTAGTTGGTAAGGTATTGCACCACGCTCTGAGTGACAAGTCGAACAATGTCAAAGTCAATGTGACATTTCATGTCTCACCAACATTCGGGAAATGTCATAAATTCGTCATGTCATTACTTCAAAGTCACATTTTAATATTCTGAGTAGATCTGGCTTTTCTATGGGATTCATAATCTTGCTAGATCTACTTTGTAATTATATTTTTTTGTGTGTGAAATGTGATTGAATGAATGAATGTTGGGTCTACTTTCTTTGACATTTTTTGTGTGTTCATATGTTATCAGTGTTCAGTGATCCTGACAATTTGCAAAGCAAGGCCAAACCTGATCGAATAGGTTTGGATCTGGGTAAATATATGCTTCATGCAGAGCTAAACAAGAATATAACTAGGTTGTCTGCAACTCCAGAGTCCAAGCATGGCAAGGGGTGATTTAGATAGTGTTCATTCTGTTGTGGAATTTCTTGCATAATGTGCAGTTTCCCTCTGCCTTGATCTGGCTCTGTTTTCTCTTTGATTGGCCGAAGACTAGAATTGAAGGGAAAAGTTTCACATGATGCATCGCATAGCGATATAGGCCTACATGACACGATCATGATGATACAGAATGTTTTTGCAGTCATCCCCACTAATGCAAAAAAAAAAATTAAAAAATGATAATGTGCTTCCTGTCTCTTAACCTAGACCGGAAGTGGGTATGATGGCAATCTATTGCTGGATGTTGCTGCGTAGTGCATTATGGGATAATTGGTCAGAAATGTATGGGAATATGATGCCCTATGGTGTTCATGATAACTGATAATAAAGGCAAGTTGCCAACCAATAGGATTGTGTCGCACTCAGTGAGCTGTAATTGGTAAATTTATGATTTTTTTTTATCAAAATACATGTTTTTTTTAATCTTTGATTAAAAAAATCATTCAAAGATCAATAATTAAGTTACCCTTTCCTCACTGTGAATTTAAATTTTTAATTTTTGACAATAGTTTATTCTAGAATTTGCATTGATGTTGATCACAAAATGGAGTTTTACCTGTAAAATTTAGTTATTGTTTGCTGAAAGGCTGTCGTATCTCGTAATGACGACTTGAACTTGTGCCATAATACAGAGAGCCAAGTAGAGAGCATTCGTCAAGAATGGAAGATCTCAATGCAGAAGACACCGCAACGTAAGAAACAGAGTGCGGATCGTCAACGATTCGTGATGCAAAATACTAACAATTTGAGTGTTAAGAAGTTTGATGACGATTTGAGCTTCATTGCATGTGCACATGTTTATCCTCTTAGTCCCAGAGGGAATAAATGGTGTTGTAATTGAATGGGACTACCATTGCTTGGTACTGAGAGGGTTAGTCTGCTGTACTATGAAAGTGATCATATACTGTATAAGCCATATATTTCACGAGTATAATTACTCATAATAAATACGAGTATAATCAGGACTTCTAGACCATTTCGCGAGTGGTTAAATTCGCGATCGTGGATTACTAGTACTAGTAGTACATTTGCTCGAACATGGCATATTCATGATTTCGCATGTTAAATTCGCGGATAGTCCAGACTTGCGAAAATAAAAACCCTGTGAAATATATGGGGTATACAGTACATGTCCTTGATTACTTTTCCTATTTAAGTTGCATTCTCACGAAAATGGTTTGGTGCTACCGTCGCCAATCTCACCACCATCCCCCCTTCTTCCCCCCCCCCCCCCCTCCTGAAAAAAAAACAACTTTAATGGTATAGTTCACCCTGAAGATAAGGTGGTTTCAGTGAAAGCAAAAGCATGAAAGAAACATTTTAATGAAAGGTTTGACGAAAATCCATCAAAGGATAAGAAAGTTATCCTCTTTTCAAATTTCAATTTTGTGATGTCACATGCAAGGTGCTCTTTGACAGATTTCATCAAACATAGTTTCAGGGTGAACTATCACTTTAATGACATGCATTTGTAAACATGCATTTTCTAGTGTTTGCCACATGTCATAATCTGTGGTTGCACACCCATTTAGAATGTCTTTGTGATAAGTAGATAAAGCATTCCTCTAAAAAAAAAAAATGAGCCCAGACTATTGTCCTTGAATGTTGCTAATATTGTAGATTTATATTGACAGTTTATGCACCTAACAACTTCACTGTTATAATTACAGAGTTGTGTTGATGCTTGCTTTTGAAAATATTTGAGAATGCAGTTGCTGTGAAAATCTTTTTGGGTGGATTAGCCTGGTCTCAAGGCTGCTTGACATTTATAATCCAAACTAAAAGAAAAAGCATCTTCAAAGAGTGGACAAACCACGATTACAGTACATGTAGCCACTGATGCAGCCTCCGTACATGTAGTCGGGTGGTCAGAAAATCTTTAATGTCTGGCTTAAAAGGACAGAATTTAAAAGATACACCACAGCTCAAAGGAATTGGGAAAGGGAACGGGAAGGACCCACAGTTTTGAACAGCGGTATATTTTTTTTCCAGTTTAGCATGAAACATGATGCTTTAGCCTAAAAAGTATCATGTTTCATGCTGAACTGGACAAAATATACCACCGTTTAAAACTGCTGCTCCTTCCCTTTCTTCCCTTTCCCTTTCCCTATGCCAATTCCTTTGAGCTGTAGTGTACACGTAGCCACTGATGCAGCCTTTGTACATGTACATGTAGTCGGCGTGGTCAGAGTTGTCACCCGAAAATCCTTAATGTCTGGCTTAAAAAGACAGAGTTTAACAGATACATGTATCTTTGGTGGACATGGTGCACAACAATGGAATGTGTCGCTCAAATAAATTGAAAACCATAAAATTAATAGGACTGCTACTGTTATAACGGGTGTTGCAGTGAAAGAATGCGTGGCTCATCATCACTGTCTGGACCAGGGGCCATCTTCATAAAACCTTACCAAGCCTAGTCAGTTGCTGAAGTGCATTCAGCTGCATGCACTTTTGATAACAAACTAGGCGAGAAAGCTTTTGTGAAAAAGACCCCAGAGTTCTAAAATTCTTGAATTCCTTGCTTGAATGACATTAAGTACTTCCTGAAGCTCCATTTGAGATTGCTTTACGACTTGATGAGAAACGGGGGCCATCTTCATAAAACCTTACCAAGCCTAGTCGGTTGCTAAAGTGCATTCAGCTACATGGACTTTTGGTAACAAACTAGGCTAGCAAGCTTTTGTGAAAAAGACCCCAGAGTTCTAAAATTCTTGAATTCCTTGCTTGAATTACACTAAGTACTTCCTGAAGCTCCATTCTTGATTGCTTAAGGACTTGATGAAAAACAAAGTTACATCAACAATCAGGAATGTGATGTTAACTTTGTTCCTTCCTTCAGGACGTTTCGTCTGAAGAAGGAGATAAAAACTGAGAGGCCCAAATTGTGTGTGAAACACTTTCTATCCCTATAACTCAATCATGTTCCGTTGATGCATAATTTATGTACACGGAATACACTTAAACCTGGCTCATAGAGGTCATGTGTTTAAAAAAAATATATAATATACCTGGTAAATATAACACAATATAACACAATCGGAGAAAGGATAGAGTGGTTCTTAATCTTTTGTAATCCCATCAGGATTTACCCATTCAGGAGCAATGATCAAGCTAGTGTTTAAATTAAATCCTCCTCACTCACTGTATATCATACACAATAAGGGGAATAAGCTTTTCATAGAGCCTCTGTGTAAATGTTCTACATTGCTTCCAATTTGCATGCTATTTTTCAAAATTACCTACCAGTAATTTGTTTTAGTTGCAATTTTTTTTCCTAACAATTTGACATTACTTTATATTTCTTACATGTTGCTGTTCGCAGTTAACATGCCAGTAATTTGTTTTAGTTGCATCTTTTTTCCTAATAATTTGACATTACATTATATTTCTGACATGTTTGCTGTTCACAGTTACATTACATTACACACAGTAATATGGTTCAGTTGTATTTACTTGAATCTTTATATATATTTATTTGTTTCATTTTGGACATTTTTTTAACTTGATTTCCCTTGTGTTAACAAACATTTAGCATGACTCCCTTTTTTTGGAAAACTTAGATGCAATTAGTAAATCCGCATTAACAGGGAAAAGTTGTCAATATATGACGAGAATTGCTGGGGCCAAAATCTTACTAAGCCTACATGTAGTTGCTGAACTGCATTGAACTACATGCATTATAGTAACTAACTGAGCTAGTGAGCGGACATGAATATGGCCCCTGCTCTCCTTGTGCAGATATTATCATCCGTCTTGTTTTTTTAGACGAAAGCATATGAATATTTCTCTCAGACATGTACCAAAGCTCAATCAATATAAATGTAAAACAAATAGATTTAGGAACAGTGCAATCCCATATTTCATTGACCTCTTAAACAGCCGATAAAATGATGATTTTTAATATTGTATATACTAAGTATTAAATCATACCACGTGTACGTACTCTTTTAACTATTTATACCCAAACCTTTAAAACTTTTATATTCATATTTTAATCATATATGTGTAGGTCAGGAATGAGCTCTTTACTTTGTATTGTATTACATCACTATTGTTGTAAACATCAACATTTCAGCCTCTTGGCTGCAGTTGTATGTATTTCCCTTTTAATGTTTGTAACTGTTGAATTTTTTACTGAATAAACCATTGAATTGAATTGAATTTTTTGTTTGCTGCAGTTTGCAGCCAGCAGCAGGAGACCTCATCTTGGAAATGGACCCCGGACCGCAAGGAGATGGCCAGGACTTGGAGGGTGTGGAGGTCATCGACACCAGCAGCGCCCCCAAGGTCAACCTTCAGGAAGCTATCACATTCTCAGGTGAGACCGGGGTCTGGTAGTGTGGCTAGAGATTTGTCGGGAAGCACCTTAAAAAATCATTGAGTCTGCTTGTAATGAGACTACAACCTCATCAAGAGTAAGAACTAAGTTTGGACCTGCAGTACTTCTTGTGCAACTAACTGACAGTTTGATTGATTGATGGATTGAATGCATGATTATCAATTTCTTTTCTAGAGGTGAAGAATCCTTAAAAAATTAAACCCCGGCAGTTAGCAACTGAGTGATAAGATTGATGCATTGGTTGCTTGACTGATTAATTGATTGATTGATTGATGAAATATACGTTTATTGATTACCGTATTTCCACAGCTGAAGTCACAGATCGTGCAAAATCGTAGAGCCCTGGCAGCTGGCAACTAAAGGGTTGCTTGATTGATTGATTGCATAGTTGATTGATTGATTTATTGATTGAATGAATGTTTATCGATTTCTCTATTTTCAGAGCTGAAGTCACAGGTCATGCAGAACCCTAAGGCCCTGGCTGCTCTTCAAGGTCACCTTGACAGTTTGGTTGGGCAGAGGAGTGGGTACATAGAAAGGTGAGGATCAACCTACAATTCATCCTTCTTCCTCTGCTTTCTATCCTTCATTTCATGAGAATGCCAACTCTTTCAAGCCACCGTTACAAAGAACATGCCCAGGAAATGTCAGAGTTGATTGTAAACTCACAAATCCATTTCTGTTCAATTCAATTTCATTAGTATTCAATGTTTGTCATCATTTCATTGCCATAACTGAATTCCAACTCCAATTTACTCCTTATACAATAGAGCACATTTGCAATCAGTTAACATTATACATGAATTCAAATGAATGTATATTGCCCTCTTGACATCAGAAATAAAAAGAATGTGAATTAATTAATGTATTTATTTGATTTGTCCTGAACTTTTGCCAATCTGTTCCTGTTTTTCTACGTCAATTCAATTCAAGCCTGTAACAGTGAAAAAATTATGTACTTTCCTTGTGGGATGTTAATATATTCCTTGACCCATAATTGCATACTTTGCTTCCATCCCCAGCCTCCCCAAGGTGGTCAAACGCAGAATTAAAGCCCTCAAGAACTATCAGGTCAAGCACACGAACCTTGAGGTCAAGTTCTATGAAGAGGTCCACCAGCTAGAGTGCAAATACGCCAAGCTCTACGACAGTCTGTACGACAAGGTGAGAAGCCTTTGTGTGATAACCTGTAAAGATGGGAATCAGCATTATGATTGTCCACTTAGTCATGTACCCAGAAAAATGGAGAAGTTATAGAAGCATAAACATGAGTGATGTGCACGCATATATTGGCACGTCCACAGAGTAATGAAAAAACTTGAGGAAAGTCCCAACGAAATATCTTTATGGTGATTGGCTCGAAACACTCCCCCCATCAGCTTAGAAATATGGACTTAGTGTGATGAAACCCTCCCCAAATTGCACTATGCACATCTTGGAAGGTCACTTATTTGCCTCTCCTTCGGCACATCTGCACTTTGGGACTTTGGGACGAGAAAACAAATTTTTTGAATACCCCCCAGATCGTCTGCAGTATCACTGAGACTTGAGAAAAGAAGGAGCCTGCATGCTATTGACATTCTTTGTAAATGTTTGAATGTTAAATTCATACATTTTACCGGTATATTCCTTGCTCCATGTTGATTTTTGTGACACTTGGGTTACCTTGCCTAACTAACTAACTAATTCGAGGGCATGCATAGGCTTCAGCCTATGCCATCTCGGGTTCCATGAACATAGTTGCACCTCCAGACCTGTCTAACCATCATGGCTGTCCTGAGCTCACTAACGCTATCAAGGCCAGTGTCATTCTTTAGTACACTAATGTAAGTGGCCCGACTTCTCCCTCTTCTTGCAGTCCCCTGTTTAGGCTCCCAGAGTGTGAGGGGATTAGCTGATAGTTCGGGGTGTCTCACACAGTGTCCCGCTATTTTCATTCTCCTCTTACGCACTTTGACAGATACTTTTGGTAGACCACCATATAAATTGTCATATAAATATAACCTTGCCTATGAACGAAAGCATGTTTACGTTTTGTTTTATATTGGCCATTGAATGTGGCTTACAGTTTAATATGCTTCTTTCTTTGTATAGTTTATTTGTGTTTTGATGAAATTCTGAATAAATTTGCCTATGATTTGATTGCGCCCACAGAGGAGAGAGGTGGTGAACGGCGTGGTGGAGCCCACAGACTCGGACTGCGAATGGGAGAGTAGTGAGGACGAGGACGAGGAGGACGAAGAGGAGATGGAGGAAGGGAAGAAAGAGGTTAATGCCTTAGCGGTAAGCCCAGTACCTCTGGCGAGCCGTGTTCCGTGAGCTTTCTCTAACCTGTAGCCCTCTTAGTCCCACAGGCAAGAAAATATGTTGCTTTTGATATGAGGCTGTTGGTGCTTTGTTCAGAGAGGGACCCGTTAAACGCCTTTAGTCCATTTAGTTCATCAGAGCTGCCAACCATTACGAAAAATTCATATTTTTTCCGAAAATCGAAAGAGAATACGAAAGTAAAAAAGCACATCCAAAGAGTACAAATTCACAGCAAAATGAAATAATAAAAAGGAAAGGTTGAAAGTTGCGTCGAAGCTAGCTTATATTAATGCACAAGGTATATTGCAACGCACCCAGGCTTTTGATCGCATTTGCGACATCGTTTGCAAAATGAATTAATGTATTATACGCGTACCCGAGCACCTTTTGCAGAACCGCAAAAAAACAACTGGCCTCTTTTAAAAATATGAATTTTGGAGGTGCAGAATAGTGATTTTGACTTTTAAACGCTGGCAGCTCTGGTTCATGTTATTTCATTCATTATAAAAACAGATCCATGTGTACATTGAATGAAAACAATAGCCCTACGAGCATGACCAAATAGAAAATATTAGGGCTTTTAAAGAAGTGCGGTTTATCACAACTTGCCTTCGGAATGATATTAAAGGGCATATACTGAACTGGGAAGGCAAAAAGGCCTTCAAAAGGTAATTGTTAGCAATCTTCTTGCCAATGGTCTTAAATTCATGTATTGTCTATTTTAGAAGCTTGCTGAAAGTTATTTGCCCTCAAATGATCCACATATGGAGTAATTAATGATTAATGATTAAATCCTCAAAATGTTCGGGCCGAACATTTTGAGAATTTGTGATTTAATCACTCATTACTCCAAATGTAGATCATTTGAGGACAAAAAACTTTCTGCAAGCTTCTAAAATAGACAATACATGAATTTAAGACCATTGGCAAGAAGATTGCTAACAATTACCTTTTGAAGGCCTTTTTGCCTTCCCAGTTCAGTATATGCCCTTTAATCGCTTTCTTTACATTAGAGATAGGGGATCAGACTTGTGTTGAATTCAGATCAATCGCAACAGACAGGGCCAAGATTAAGGAAAAACGCTAGATAAACAGGTTTATGGGACTGAGAGGTCAACAAAATAAGCAGTTAGCCTTCTTGATTATGACCCCAAATGTGATAATGAATGAAGGAAGATAATATGTTTAAAAAAAGAGGTGAAAACGAAAATGGAGAGATCGCATGACATGCATCGTACATGTATTTGAAAGGATGGCACACGGAACTAGGCTGTCAGTTGAAATGTTGAATGTTGTGGACCATTGCACCTGTGTGTTGCACCCGTCTGATGTAAAAATAATCTCAGCAGGAATGACCCATATGTGAATTAGCAAAGGTGGTTGTTTTTTAATGGTTTTATTGTCTTTGATTGACCTTGTATTTTGCTGGCACCACTGTGTGCATGCCTAAGGTTTATTTTTGAATTGGAAGTTACTCCAGAAAGCCCATACTATTGAACAGGTCATTTTAAATATGTATGTACACAATGAATGAACGGAGTTGAAACAAAGGCTTGTCCAAGGTATGGCCGACAAGAAACAACTTATAGGATTCAGGGTGCGTTCTACTCATTGAAATCATCAAGGACAAGTGAATGGAGTTTATTCTTTCTAGGTCTATGAATCTAAATGCCATATCATGTGAAGTACATGTAGACGGTCATGAAGTGCCACAACTCTCTGTCCCAACCTCCAATTAATGGGTAGTCCTGAAGCTTCTCATGGATTGTAATACATGTTGATTGTGAATGATGTACAGAACTTTATGCATGCATTCGAGGCTGACTTTAAATATTTAACGTGATTCGTGTCATATCTTCTGATTTTGTTTGCAGGGAGACTTGAAAGATAAAGCCAAAGTCACAGATGAAGAAGAAGGTAAGAGCCAATCTGTATTTATCACCGCACTGGGCCCACCCTTTCATATGTCTACTCTTAGCTCTGTTGAAGAACTGCCTGATACCCTTTATTTTTTCTTTGCTTAATTGTATTGGGGGTTATTTATTGCATTGTAGCAGAGCTGCCAACCGTTCCAAAAAATTTGTATTTGTTCTGAAAATCGAAAGAGAATACGAAAGTACAAAATCGCATCCAAAGAGTGCGAATTCACAGCAAAATAAAATGATAAAAAGAAAAGGACGAAAGTTGCGTCGTAGCTAGCTAATATATATACACAAGGTATATTGCAACGCAGCCAGACGTTTGATCGCACTTGCGACATCGCTTGCAAAATAAACTAATGTATTATTACACGTGTACCCAAGCGCCTTTTGCAAAACCGCAAAAAAAAGACTGGCCTCTTTTAAAAATACGAATTTTGAAGGTGCAGGATACTAATTTTGATGTTTAAAGGTTGGCAGCTCTGTTGCAGGGACTAAATTGCCTTTGGTTCTTTTACCAATGATCACTGAAGAAAAAGAGCAAAATGTATACCACCAAAATTACAGCTATTTCAGATTATAAAGGAGAAGAAAGCCTTTCATTTCTAAGATGTTTATGATTCCTTCGCCATATTTTTAATCTGTTTATGTTGGAAAGCCTTGAGCATGCACTGAAAAGTGGAAAACGATGTTATGTAGACCTGTATTTTTCTATGAATGTTGCCTTTTTCGTTGACAGAATCGCCGAACGGCATCCCCGGGTTCTGGCTGACCATCTTCAAGAATGTGGACATCCTTGGAGAGATGGTGCAGGACCAAGACGAACCCATCCTCAACCACCTTCAAGACATCCGGGTCAAGTTCCATGAAGGAGCACAAATGGTGGGTAGGAAGTGTCTTGTGTAGGAGGTCAAAGGTCAAATCCTGTCATATCACTGTTATAAAATAACTTCAGTATTTGACAATATTTCATCCAATTATTATTATTATTATTATTATGGCAATACTTTTCTGCAGGAGGCTGGATGCATTTTCAGCTACATACAGTCAAATTCAACTAATTAACAATCAAATAATTGTTGCAAAGCTTTGACAGAAAAAAGGAAACATAAATTGTTAGTTACCCTCATTAGTCACATTGCCCAACTTAAACCTGAACTGTGGATTATACCAATTTGATGTTTAAATGTATTGCATGTTTTGTTTGCATCCAGGGTTTCACGTTAGAGTTCCAATTCAGTGCGAACGACTTCTTCACAAACACAGTCCTGGTCAAAAGCTATCAGATGAAGGCAGAACCCGAGGAGGGGGACCCGTTCAGCTTTGAGGGCCCGGAAATAGTTGGTTCACAAGGGTGAGATGGTTACCTGTTTAGCACATTGAAGTTCTTACCTTCCTCATCTTTCTCCTTTCCTCCCCTATCCTGCCCTTCATCTTTCTGTCCTGCTCTCCATCTCCTTTTGCCATCCCTCTTCTTCTCCTCCCACTTTTCCCTTTCCCATCCCATATTCCTTCATCTCCTTTACCTCACTCCCCCTTTTACTCACTTCCTCCCCCTTTACTTCCCTGCAGCCATTTTCTTTCTTGTCCAATTTTCCTTCCATCTCCTTCCCCATTCCCTTCCTCTCAATATTTCTTTTCCCTCCTCCTCCTCCTATTCCTCCTTCCCCTCCTCCTCTTCCTCCTCCTCTTCCTTCCCCTCTTCCTCCTCCTCTTCCTCCTTCTCTTCCTCCTCTTCCTCCTCTTCCTCCTCTTCCTCCTCCTCTTCCTCCTCTTCCTCTTCCTCCTCTTCCTCCTCCCCTTCCTCCTCTTCCTCCTCTTCCTCCTCTTCCTCCTCTTCCTCCTCTTCCTCCTCTTCCTCCCCCTCTTCCTCCTCCCCTTCCTCCTCTTCCTCCTCTTCCTCTTCCTCCTCTTCCTCCTCCCCTTCCTCCTCTTCCTCCTCTTCCTCCTCTTCCTCCTCTTCCTCCTCTTCCTCCCCCTCTTCCTCCTCCCCTTCCTCCTCTTCCTCCTCTTCCTCCTCTTCCTCCTCTTCCCCCTCCCCTCCCTCCTCTTCCTCCTCTTCCTCCTCTTCCTCTTCTTCCTCCTCTTCCTCCCCCTCTTCCTCCTCTTCCTCCTCCTCTTCCTCCTCCTCTTCCTCCTCTTCCTCCTCTTCCTTCTCTTCCTCCTCTTCCTCCCTCCCTCCTCCCTCCTCCCTTCCTCCCTCCCTCTCTCTCTCTCTCTCTCCCTCTCTCTGTCCCTCCTCCCTCCCTTCCTCCTCTTTCTCCCCCTCCCATCCTCTTTCTTTCTCCCCCTCCTTTCCTCCTCTTTCTCCCTCTCTTTTCCTCCTCTTTCTCCCCCTCCTTTCCTCCTCTTTCTCCCCTTCCCTTCCCCCTCTTCCTCCTCCCCCTCTTCCCCCTCCCCTGTTTCATTCATCTTCGATTGAGTTTTGGGGGAGTGTCCTGCATCCGTTAACACAATTCTATTTTCCCCTCCCCTCCCAGGTGCGACATCGACTGGAAGAAGAACAAGAACGTGACAGTCAAGGTCATCAAGAAGAAGCAGAAGCACAAGGGGCGTGGCACGACACGCATGGTCACCAAGACAGTGCAGACGGACTCCTTCTTCAACTTCTTCAACCCTCCCAAGGCACCCGAGGAAGGCGCAGAAGTGGTATGTGTGTCTTGTTGGGGACATTAAAGGAACCCTTTTGATCCATATGAAATGCCATTGCTCAAGCTTTGATCATGGTACTTGCTTATTTGCTGTAAACATATATTTCGCTGTTTGAAAGGTAGGGTAGTCCTTTTGTAGGTCAACAAAATACAACAAAATAAATACCAAGGAAAATGCAAGAAAATAAAGAATAGAGACTACTGTCTGCAATGCAGTGCTCGCTGACAGATGCATCGCGCACTGATGTATTTTCGAATAGGCTCGCCAAGCTTTCATTTCAAGATTTTATGCACAATATCATATCAGTATACTGCTGATCCATCCTGAGTGTCACAACGTTAACCTTTGACCTTTTTCCAGGATGAGGAGACAGAGGCATTACTGAGCGCAGACTTTGAGATCGGCCATCTGATCAGGGAAAGGATAATCCCAAGGGCAGTGCTTTACTTCACAGGAGAAGCCATCGAAGATGATGAGGTAAGAACCCACCGGATTTGACAAAATGGAACAGTCCATGCTGTACATGTACCATTCTTGACAAAGTTGATTCCATTTCCTTTTGGGGGGAGGAAAAGGATATACTTGGGGAGTTGTTGCAGAAATTATTAAGAATGAGGTAAGAAACCACCCTATTTCATGAAATGGAAATGTCCAGTATCTGTATGCACTATGCTACACAAGGTTGATTGCATTTTCATTTGGGGGTGGAAATTGATATTAGGGGGCAATGCTTTACTTCACAGCAGAAGCCATTGAAGAGGATAAGGTAAGAAATTACCCTGTTTTTCAAAATGGAACAGTCCAGCCTGTATATATATACCATGCCATACAAGGTTGGCACCATTTACTTTTGGGGGGAGTGCCTTCATAAAAGAAGCCATTGGAGATGAGGTAAGAAACGACCCTAGTTTACATAATGGAACAGTCCAGTCTTTGTGTACCATGCCACACAAATTTGATTTCATTTTCCTGGGGGGGGGGGGGGATTTTATTCATAAGATAAATCAATGAAGTACGAAAGTACCCTATGTTACAGAATGGATCACTCCTGTTTATATATGTACCATTCAAAACAAGGATCAATCTACTATATGTGCCATTCCTAACAAAGATTGATTGTAATTCCTGGTCTCAATGCAAAGTCATGCATATTCTAAAAGGCTGTATTTTGCAAGTTTATACTAAAAAGCATGTGCTGCCTCTCAAAACTACATGCGATTGGCTCTGTATGAATATATTCATCTTGTAGCATTTTGAGTTTTGTTGCTGCAATTTTGCAATTTTCTTTACCTTGTGATGTGTATGCTTGATTAAATCATGTATCAAAAACTCTTGCATTTGTTGTCTCAAAAATTAAACAAAAAATAATGGTCTTCGCAGAATGTGGTAAGTTGTGTTGATTTTGTTTGCTTACAATATCAGCAACAGGCACACTGTGTCCCTTGTGGTGTAGCTCTCTCGGCCCACCCCCCCCCCCCCTCCCCCCCGCCCAATATTGCTTATGTTTTGTGTATCTTTGTTGTCAGCTTTAGAATATTGGTTCTTAAAGGGCATATACTGTCCTGGGAAGACCAAAACCCTTCAAAAAGGTGACCATGAGCATTCTTCTTGCCAATGGTCTTAAAATCATGTATTGTCCGTTTTAGAAACTTGCTGAAATTATTTGCCTTCGAATGATCCACATTTAGAGTAATCAGTGATTTAATTACGAATTACTCCAAATGTGGATCATTTGAGGGCAAATCACTTTCAGCAAGTTTCTAAAATGGACAGTACACGAATTTAAGACCATTGGCAAGAAGAATGCTCATGGTCACCTTTTTGAAGGCTTTTGGTCTTTCCAGTACAGTATATTCCCTTTAATCTTGTTTTCATTTATACTAGTGGGTCAAACATTCCTGTACGTAATGTATTTTCACGTCCCCACCCTAGTTAGTACATTACTAACTAAACACGAATTAACGTCTAGCTGTATCTGTGTTTTTATGCCTCCGCCACGAAGTGGCCGGAGGCATTATGTTTTCGGGTTGTCCGTCCGTCCGTCCGTCCGTCCGTACGTATGTCCGTCCGTCCGTACGTCCGTCCGTCCGTCCGTCCGTCCGTCCGTCCGTCCCGAATCCGTTTAGGCAATATCTTGAGAACCATTCAGCAGATTTGCTTCAAACTTGGTACATGTATGTATTGCATAAAACTAATGAAGTGTGTAAAATTGGGGTCAAATCTGATTGAGGTCAAAGGTCAAAGGTCAATGAACTTTGTAAAATTTGCCCCAAAATGACCTTTTCCACAATAAATCCAAATCCAATGATGCTATTCTCATTAAACATGGTACAAAGATGGATCACTTCTTGAGGATAGACTGGTGACATTTTTGGTAAAATTCCTGAAAGGTCAGAGGTCAAAGGTCAATGAAATTTGTGAAAATTTGCCAAAAATTGACCTTTTTCACAATAAATCCAAATCCAAGAATGCATTTTTCATTAAACATGGTACAAAGATAGATCACTACTTGGGGATAGACTGGTGACATTTTTGTTAAAATTCCTGAAAGTTCAGAGGTCAAAGTTCAATGAACTTTGCCAAAATTGGCTAGAAATTGCCCCAAACCCTTAATTTTTCACAATAAATCCAAATCCAATGGTGCAATTCCAACCAAACAAAGTGAAACGATGGTTCACTACTTTTGGGTAGACTGGTGACCTTGTTGGTGAAATTGCTGGAGAGTTCAAAGGTCAAAGGTCAATGAACTTTGCCAAAAATTAGCTAAAAATTGCCCTCAAAGTGATAATTTTCAAAAAATATCAAAATCCAATGGAGCAATACCAACCAAACATGGCGCAAAGATGGATCTCTACTAGACTGATGACATTTTTGGTGAAATTTCTCAAAGGTCAGGGATCAAAGGTCAATGAACTTTACCCAAAATTAGCTAATTTTAAACAAACTTGATACAAGGATGGATTTAGACAGACTGGTTAGATTGGAAGTCAAAGAAGTAAGAGGTCAAAAGTCAATGAACATTGCCAAACTTGGCTAAACTTGAAAAAACAGAATATGATATTTTCATTTCACATAAGAGCAGTGGTACATTGCCCACCAAACATACACATTTTCTGAGAATAGCAAAGAGGCGGAGGCATATTTATCGACTGCGTGGCAGTCGAATTGCTCTAGTTTATTTTGTGTGTAGAGCTTATATTATGTTTTTTTTTGTTGTTAGCCTTCAAATAATCTAAATGTATTATCCTAAAGTACACATTTTGTTCACGTAGAATACTTGTAGTTATATTTCTTGAAAAAGTGTATCTCTTCTGCAGACGGACTTGACAAAAGAGCCAAAGACATTCCATAACAAAACACGATGTCAGTCCAAATTTTTTATATTAAGCTTTCAGGAGAAGGGATGTGAATATTTACAAATGCAAAAATAATGTTCCCCTTTGTAGATAGTCTCAGGCTCAGTTGTTGTTTTTCAAATATGAAATGAAGATGGAAGGTAACTGTAATATATTCCATCCGAAACAGTATTTTCTTGTACTCCTTGTATTTACTCAAGTTTCTACCTTGGGTCTGCAACATGAACAACTGCCTTTTGTGCAGTATGCATGCTTGTTTTGGTTTGTCTAATTGTTGAAGACAAAATGACAGAATGTACACTCCAGCTCAAAGGATTTGGCATAGGGAAAGGGAAAGGGAAGAATGGGAAAAGAGCCGCAGTTTTAAACTGTAGTATATTTTGTCCACTTCAGAATGAAACATGATGCTTTAGCCTAAACAGCATCATGTTTCATACTAAACTGGACAAAATATACCACGGTTTAAAACTGGCTCATTCCCTTTCTTCCATTTCCCTTTCCCTATGCCAATTAATTTGAGCTGTAGTGTATTTAAAGGGACTAAGGCAGAGAATAAACATGAATTTCACTAGACTAACTACCTACCTATAGATTTGTGCGACCTACAAAAAGTGCTGTACATGTATGCCACTGAAGAAATGACTGTCGCATAGCGCTGCACATACACGCAATTGTGAAAATTGATAAAAAGCTTTGAGGTAGATAAATTGCATGAGAATTGACTAGCACATTCTTCCAGTCTAACTAGGGTAGAAAGAAATTCTAGATGGATAAAGATTGCACCAAACTATCACATACAAATTGGAAAGAGTTTCTCGGTTCATAAAGGTGTGTTACATTTTGTAGATTTGTTAATGAACTGTCTGTATAGAAATATCAGTAAAAGGGAAAGCGTTTAACTTATATTCCCTAGGTCATCTCCAAATCATATGACTCACAGTGCTGCTGTGGACTGTCATGACGTAGATTGAGATTCCAGCAAGCTTTTATTTTCGACCTTTGATTTGCTGATCTCCGATTTGTTTTTCCTCAATTGTCACAAGTTCCTTGTTGGTGGGGCTTACATTTTCAAGTTTTGGTGGACGATTCACCTCTTGTTGAGCATTTGCAATTCAAAGCATACAGATTAGTTTGTTCACATCAGAGGGCATAGTTTTCTTATATTGCCCAACTGAAGATTGATTTAATTACAAGTAAACTGACAGTATGTGCTCATTCATGGTATCAAGTCTGATGTTAAATCTTATTCCTAATGTGAATTGTTGTACTTGGAAATGGCTTGATGGATCAACCTAATGGTAATTGCCATTGAAATTTTTACTTCTTAATTATGGGCAGTATGTAAATCATCATATTCCTCACTTTCAACACTTTTTTATGGATGTTCTTTTCACCCTAATCCTGAATATTAATCAGTGACCATTGAAGAAGTTAAAAAGTATTTATTTTGTTTTCTCTTTTTTTTTTTCTTCTCTCCTTCTATCCTCCTCCATTCTCCCTTCTTTCCCATCATTCTCCTCCCCCTTGTACAGTATGAAGAGGAGGCAGAAGAAGACGACCAAGAGGGAGAAGAAGGAGATGAAGAGGACGACAATGATCCCGACTTCGAGCCAGGAAAGGTAGGTGTTCATTTCTGTCCATTATTCCATCCATCTGCCACCCAGCATTGGTAGACCCATCTGCATTAAGGGTACCACTGGGCAGAGATTTAGCTCTCTTACACCAAAGATATATCTCAAATGAACATACAAAACAAGTTTGAGATTCCGAGTTTATCTCTATATCGCTAGGGAATCATTTTTAGTATCACGTTTCAATAGTTCTATCAGTGTAGTTCTGATAACGACTCACTTATTGATCGCAATCGCGATATATTGCAGCCAGCAAAATAATTAGCAAACATCGTTTGTGTGTGCGCCCTTCGCTATAGTTTCCGCTGTTCGATAAATCGCTTAGGTACAATAATAATGTAGGCGTATTGATCGAGCGGATGTGCACGGAAGTGGGGCACGGAACATCGACTTTGCCAATGTTTCGTATAAATTAATTACATTGTTTTCAAAGTACAGAAACATGTCAGACCTTGCAACAGTATGATTGATATTCAATTCTAGTACCAAAGCAACAAAGCATAGGTTTTATAATGCCCGGTGGTCCCCTTTAAATTGAGCTGTATTATGTACAAGATCTAGCCAACAGAAATCCACGTTCACTTCCTATTAACACTGGATGTCACACTACAGCAAATGCAGGAGATGATTTACATTCAATACCAATTATTTTCAGGCCTTACTTGTCTCAATGTTTTAACTTTGCTTCAAGCATAGAGAAGGAGATGTTGAATTAAAATGATTGTCTCCATGTTTTAACTTTGCTCTATGCATTGAGAAAGGGATGTTGAATTAAAATGATTTCAATAATTTTAATGAACTTGAGTACTGAAGGTTCTTATAGAATATTTTTGGTTTCATTCAAAAATCTTGTCTTAACCTAGTTATTCTTCATTTGTTTCTGTTCTACACCTTCAAATTCCTCTCTTTCTATCAATGTTCCTGTCCAATCTCTTTCATTACTCTATCTCTTTCTCCCTTACTTTTCATTATCCTACTTCTCCCCCTCTATCTTTGATATTTGTCACTACCATCTCTTTCTTCTCAATCTCTTCCTTCTCTCTGTCTCTCTCTCCACGACTTCTTCTCTCTCTTTCTCATCGACTCCTCCACCCATCTCTCCTCGACTCCTCTGTCTCTGTCTCTTCCTCTATCTCACTCTCTCTCACTCTCTCACTCTCGCTCTCACTCTCTCTCTCTCTCTGTCTCTCTCTCTCTGTCTCTCGCTCTCTCACTCTCTCTCTCGCTCTCTCTCTCTCTCACTCTCTCTCTCTCTCTCTCTCTCACTCTCGCTCTCACTCTCTCACTCTCGCTCTCTCTCTCTCTCACTCTCTCTCTCTCTCTCTCTCTCTCTCTCTCTCACTCTCGCTCTCACTCTCTCTTACACCCTCTCTCCCTCCATTATTCTCTTCTTGCTATTAGGATGGCCAGAAGCCAGCAGAGTGCAACCAGCAGTAACCGCCCCGCCCCGCCCTGCCCCTCTGGGCCCATCGAGCACCCCCACCGGGGCCTCACCCCTAACGGGCCCCCATCATCCCCCGCTCCATCACCTCGTCTCATCCTGTCTGCATCGCGCTTCAAACCAGCGCGACGCTGCCAGACGAAGAACCAAAGATGGAACTGATCTACGCTAATCCAACAAACATGCGGTTTGAGCGTTAGCATCCCCCCATGGTCCCTCCCCCCTCTGCTAATCTCACCTCCAGAGATTAGATTATCATGGATGCGTGGATTAAAACTGGACCATTCTTGTTAATATGATTCAACCATCGCAACATTAATATTCACAATCACACGTATGTTCATCGCGGGGAGAAACAGATTTTGAGCTTTGTTTGAGCAGGGCTTCTTACCTTCACCTTTAAAACTGGAATTCTCACCAGAATGATTCCATGATCGTAACATTAATCTCCACAATCACACACTGTATGTTCGTCAAGGGGAGAAAAAGTATCTCAAGCTGCGTGTAATCAATCAAACAGGGCATCTTAATTTCATGCTCTGCGTCGTACTCTAAGTCGTGTGCTCTGCCCCCCCAAAAGGACTCTCTCGATCAGACTGAAGGTTTTACGAACGCCATCAGAATATAATGACTTGAGGAGGAAAACACACCAGCATCGCAGTTTGGTTTCGGAGACCGAATGCCAACTGACCCATTTGAGGATCTGTACTGAAATGGAAGATCATCTTGTGACGTTACCATGGATACCAGCCATCATCGTTTATTGATAAATGGAGTCATTGTCAGAATCATTCATGTACAATGTATCCATTTGGTTTGTGATATGTCTTTAATCTCAAACTATTAAGGATTGTAATAACCATGGCATTACCATGGCAACGGCTACACTGCTCAAGCTCATCGGCTGTTTCCGTGGTTTATTACCATTTTGTCCAATTACCATTTTGTTTAATAGCTATTTGGTCTATTATCATTTGGTCTCAAAGCGATTTGGTCTAATGGTATTTTTGTGCCAATTGGTCCAATAGCCACTTCGTCCACTATCATTATGTCTATTCCCATTTGGTCCAATAGCCAAGTGGTCTAAAGGTCTTCTTTTATGTCATCCATGTTCCATTTGGTCTAACTTTGTTTGGTCCATTTTCACTTGGTCTAAACCCATTTTGTCTAACAATCATTTGGTCTAATTGCCATTTGGTCTAATTGGTCCAATTGCTGTTTTGGCTGATCACCATTTCGTCTAATAAGCATACTGGTTTACTATGTTTTAAGACGAAATGGCTGTTAGACTAAATGGCTATTGGATGATTGTGGAATTGGACGAAATGGTTATTAGACGATGTGGTTATTAGACAAAATGATAATTAGACGCAATGGCAATTGGACGAGTTGATAATTAGACAATGGGATATTGACCAACTGCAATTAGCCGACGTGGCTATTGGACCAAATGAACGTTGGATGATGAATGGGCGATTTGGCATAGGAAGAAATGGTTGGTAGACGAAATGGTTGTAGACGAATTTGTTATAGACCAACCGGTGATTAGACGAAATGGCTATTGGACGAAAGATTGACTGGACGAAATGGGTGGTAGACGAAATGTCGATGGACGAAATGGCATTAAAGGAATTGGCAATTTACCATTTCCATGATAGCTAAATTTGTTGTAGGTTACAATTAATTAAGAACTGAGGCAATGGGCTTAGCCCTGGTTTGTATGATATTTTGATATGAGAATGTTATTCAAAGTTGAAATGCCAGTGTTTCACAAATTTGTCCAAAGAGTTCGGGGGAGTTGATGTTTACAAGGAAGGTGATTTCCTTGCAATTAATCATTTTCATGATCAGTAACGCTCCATTGAAAATATTTCATGGGTGTGAAAATATTGCGTGCATATTCATTTTTTTAAAGGCTGCATAGTAAAACTGAAAAAGAAAAACATGTTTGAGTTTGCTTTGGACTTGCCCAACATAGCATCCGTGTAAAAAGTGATGGAAAAGAACAATTGATAGATATCTTTAAAGCTCGAGCTTTGTTTGGGGACTTGTCGAAGAATGATTATGACCAACAGTTTCTTTGCTCTATTTTTCCAAACGAGTTGTTTTGCTGGGAACGACACGTACGCAGTACTCAAAATTACTTTGAATTTATTTTTGTATGTCACGGCCCTGTTTGTGTGCATGTTGGCAGCGCTAGATCATTTCAGAAATAACCTTTGATGTGCCGTTCAAACGTAGAAACTCTCAAAAGCAGTTTGTTAGCCACCATAAATCTTTTCACTAACCTTTTTATTGTTGCTAATCCTAATTCTGCTGCCTGTAGAACGTGTGACCATGCTGCTTACCTTTTCACCGAATCAAATCCAACGGTGAAGTTAAACGACCAAAGGAATCGAATCGTTCAATTTGAATCCAATATTTGGATAAACTGGAACATTCAGTGAAAAATAACTTGGCACTGGTACTCTGCAGCTCATGTTGCATTGCTTGATGGCAACTAGCAGCAATTCACGAGACCACGCCTTGACATACGCCTGTATGCCTTTCGTAATACTTGTGATGCGTTAAGGGCTTATATAGTTAGTATTGCCGGCCATCTTCTCTCCTTCTGAAAGGCGGTGCAAGTTATGTTATTCTACTCTCAAACCAGCTTCAAGCACAAAAGCTTTCCTCTAACACTATTTATAGAGGCCACCTATGAAAAAAAATACCTGCGACATTTGCAGCAATTTTGCCCATGACTGGATATAGGAACTGAAGTTGCTCACATAACGCAGATAGCATTCCTAAGCTGGAAAATTTAATGTGATTTTTATCATTCTTTGCAGTTGTAACGGGGAGGAGACATAAAACAGATATTTTGTTAAATCGCCTTTCCTCAAGATACTTGTGGCATTTTAATAGTAAGGTGTAAAGAAAATCAGGTAAAGTGATAGTATTCGGACAGTGAATTTTTGCATTTTGCATGTGTGTGGTAATTAGACTCTTAAAAAAGTATTTGTTCCCTTGTTACTGCGTTGCTATGGAGAACCGAAGTGGTGTCGTCATATCTATTGTTACGCTGGCTTCTGGTTCTAAAGAACATCACTCAAGTGAGGTTTTTACTTGTCCGACAGTGTTAAGCGGCGCTAGTGTGGGGAATCTCAATGTGAGTCTCGCTGTGATCATTATTGCTGTTCGCTCTACCCTCAGAGTTAAGAACCAGTTGCCTTGACAACATACTCATATGACGTCACACTTCAGTACTCTATAGCAATGTGCAGTTTGTAGTTCTTAAACCCTTTCTATGCTGGACAAGTTGCTCTCCTAGCTTTCTTTTCATTAATTGTGCAGTAACGTGCCTGTAGCACTTGTAGAGTTAAACACTGGTCATGAATTGCAAGCTAGATTCGAAAAGCCCGGCCGGCTGTCTTGCATGATGAATCATTCTATAAGCTAACATTTTCGCAGATGACGGCGTCATTGACTTCTTTTGTGAGCTGCTGTTTTCGCTATTGAAACCCTGGCAACTTCCATCTACTTTGCCCAATATTACTCTGCAGCTGCTTCTAACTGCACTAGTACACACATGTTGTGTACTCCTGCTAAGAAGTGCAAGTGTTTGAAAGAAGAATGAAAATGGTGTTACATATTCAATTTTGAGAATTGAGGGCTTTAGGGCCCCGTTGCCTAAAAGATACCATTAATGGTAACTAACATGGTAACACCACTCGATAGCCAATCAAATTCAAGGTTTCCATAGAAGTTACCATTGGAAGCAAAGTAGCCATCAATGGTAAGTTTTATGCAACAGGGCCCAGGACTGAGATCGTAATGCTCTTCCATGAATGAGTCTTGGCAAACTTAGACTTACGATAATCACGTACATAACACAGGAGGGCCCCATCTTGTAAAAAGTTACGATTGATCTCAAGTGCTTTCACGGCTAATCCTCTATCTCTAATGTACAGATTTACGATTGATATCGGTTACAACATAAAAGTCAAGTTGCGATCAATCGCAATTCTTTATAAGATTGGGTCCTGGTTCGCTCACACACAGTTGTTGCAAATTCTGCCCTGTTTGAGTGTGTCTGAACAGATATATAATGGTAGAAGTATCAGAATCTTTGACATACCTGATGTTTCTGTACACTACAGCTCAAAGGAATTGGCATAGGGAAAGAGAAAGGGAAGGAGCAGAAGTTTTAAACCGCGGTATATTTTGTCCAGTTCAGCATGAAACGTGATGCTTTTAAGGCTAAAGCATCTTGTTTCATGCTGAACTGGACAAAATATACCGCGGTTTAAAACTGTGGCTCTTTCCCTTTCTTCCCTTTCCCTTTCCCTATGCCGATTCATTTGAGCTGGAGTGTAAATAAGAAGTGACTTTTTTTTTTATTTAGAAGATCCAAGAAAAAGCATTGCCATTAATGAGTTTGAACTGTGGACTCTTGTGAAGTATCGTCAGGTATTGTTCGTAACTTCCACAAAGCAGTCGTCATGAACAGCGTACCGTTGGGATGGTTCCTGTAAAGTATTCACGTTTCGATACCAGATTTCTTTGTCAACTATCGTCCCCCCCAAAAAAATACCAAAGATCATGGGGATAAATTCTGTATGGCCGTCTGTCACTCAAATTTGTCTGCATCTAATTTGTTTGATTTCGTTAACCAATTTTTCCAAATTGCTTTAAAAAGTAACATGTTGGATAACGAAGCTTTTCCATCTGCAGCTCATCAGGTTATCACGCAGATATGAACAAATTACAAGAAGAACCAACTATACTAAAAGCTAAGGTTGACCTCTATTGTTAGAACAGGTGCAATGCCAGGACAAATTCCTTTTGTCTGCACAAAAGGGGGTCTCTGGACTTTATTAACGCTGCTTCTAAGTACCTGAGATGAAGCATCTTCGGGCCCTACTAACAATGGAGAACTGGTCGTCTGCATAGCTTTGTGCACACAATGGGTTAGCAAGTAAATGCTGCCCAATGGCAGAGTTGCGTTTCGTATTGACAGGTCTACCTGCAGTCGGATCTGACTTGCTAACCCTTTGTGTGCACAAAGCTATTCAGACGACCAGTTCTCCATTGTTAGAGCCCGAAGTATGCCTCATCTTGGGTACTTAGAAGCAGCATTACTCCAACTTGCTACTTTATAAAGCATTTTGGAAATTTTGTTTGTAAACCAATTTCTAAAAGGTCGATCTGCGATCCAGAGCACCAGACATTTATCGGCTAACTCTTCTCCCTTTCTCTTGAAATCAATCATGTGGCTGCATGAATGTTGTGAAGACACGCCTGTGAGAGTATGATCGGCATTGAAATGGTACTAAAACAAAGAGGAAACATTGAAGTGTGATCATTTTTTTTATATACTTAAAGAATATTTCAAATGATCTTTAAAAAAGAAAAATATTTGCTAACGTGTCATAGACATATGAGCTTTATGTGATGGTTGGAGGTTGAATGTTTTCATCACTATTCATGTTAAGTGGTGTTCTGTGTACAATTGTGAATATTCTTATTGTAAAGCTGAGTTTTGAAACTTGAAGAAAAAAATGTGGGAAGAAAATTATTGCTCTAGTGTTATTTTCTGATGTTCTCTTTTGCATAGAAAGACTTATTTATACATCACTGTATGAATTGCTGTATAGACTACAGTAGAACAGAGGTGAAGCCTGTGGAGAAAAAAATAAATCCATAATGTGGAAATAATTGCTGTAGAAAAGAAATGATATTAACTTGAAAATGGTTCAGAATTGATATTTTAAGTGGGAGATGTTTTGTGTTGAAAATGTCTGTCCACTTTATTGCATTGTATTTCTCACTCATGACAAAAAAAAAATAAACTGTGTTTCATGTACACTTTGCTGTGTGTGTATGCAGTTTGTGTTGAGTACCATTAGTGTCGAGTATAGTGAGTGGCCCCTACCCTTGAAACCGACCCCTGTGTACTTCTGCTCAGTTCGCCTTATCGAAGGTTGGATGCGCGATTTATTATGTATTTACGCATTAGTAAACAAAATGCAAGATTTTCGGAAGCAAAATTAGACAAAATGTGCACTTATTTGCAATTTCACATTTTTGTTCGAAACATCTCCGTTTTTCAACTTGCGTCCGTACTTTCGTGATTTTCTCGTCGATCGCCGAAATTTTCCCGTCAGTTTTTCACTGCACTGCACACATTATCGTTAGGGGCCGGTTTCAAGGTTCAGTGATGTGAATGTGCGATGATTTATCGAGCGATATTCGAAGCGCAATTTCTCCGAAATTTTATCTTTAATCTTCAATCCAAAAATATTTTTTTAAAGAGCATTATTTTGCTGATTTGTGCATGAAATTTTAGAATTTTATTTGTTTATCTTGGAATGAAAATATTCAAAAGAAAACAAGGGGGCCGGTTTGAGGCACCCGCATCATACAAAGTTATGTTGCCATTGTTATGCAGGTTGCTGGTTCTATTAAAACAACATCACTCAAGTTAGGGTTCCACTGGTTGGACATTGGCTAGCAGGCCAGTGTCGGTTGGGCAATCCCCAAAAGAATCCACGCTGTGATCACCAATGTTTGCTCTACTCATGTCATTTAGAACCGGTTGTCTTGACAACATGCTCATATGACGTCACACTTCGGTACATGTAATAATACACAATGTAAATTGTAATAGAATAAGGAAATACATGTACATGTAATAATAGGTCTTTTTTGTGTGTGTATATGTGTGCTGAATTGGTGCGCGTGTTTCTTGTGTACCGGTATGTAAGTTATATGTATGTGTGTGGAACATCGTTAGTGTGTGTGAGTGTGTGTGTGTGTTTGTCTTTATTTGAAGTACCGTAGGTGTTAAAAGATGACTTGGCACTTGAAAAATATATTCTTTTAAGTTACAACTTGCATCAAACTTAAATTTACACTATACAGTAAAAGCAAGGGATGTCAATTTTTTAGAAGCAGGTTTTAGTCATTGTGTCTTGAATTGTATGATGCACACAAATTTTAAGGCAAAAATTTGTCCAAAAGTGAACATCTGAAATATTCCAAGGATTATTATTTTCAAGATGAATAATTGCTAAAATGTCACCAAACCCTCTTCATAAAAAGTTGATGTACTTTGACTTTATATGTAAATTCCAGCCTGAATCAAGCTGTAAAAGCTAGTACATGTACTGTATGAAGTACGTTTATGTACTGGTATAATTTGTAGGTGTGTGTATTATAAATTATTATCTTTGTGTTTATGTGTTTGTATGATAAGTGTGTATTGTAAGTAAGTACATGTGTGTGTGCGTGTGTGTGTGTGTGTGTGTGTATGTGTGTAGAGGGGATATGGAAAGGAGACACTGAAAAAAAAAATCAAATCGGTCAAATTGAGTACGAATTCTGTTTTATTACATTCTTACAAAATACTCCTCTTGCTTCAGTACCATGGAATTGAGTTCATTAAATCAGAATACACACAAACAGACTGGGCCCCGTTGCATGAAACTTACCATTGATAGTAACTCCGTCATCAATGGTGACTACCATGGTAACATTGTTCAACACCCAATCAAATTCAAGGTTGTCATAGAAGTTGCCATTGATAGCAGAGTTACCATCAATGGTAAGTTTTATGCAACATGGCCCAGGGTCCCATCTTATAAAGAGTTGCAATTGATCTGAATCGATCGCAAATCAATTACAATAAAACTCTTCATAAGACAAGGGCCTAGTTCCCCATTTCATAAAAGAGTTGCGATTGATTCCACAAGTGATCAAAGGACAACACATGTACACTACAGCTCAAAGGAATTGGCATAGGGAAAGGGAAAGGGAAGAAAGGGAAGGAGCCGCAGTTTTAAACCGCGGTATATTTTGTCCAGTTCAGCATGGAACACGATGCTCTAGCCTATAAATGTTTCATGCTGAACTGGACAAAATATACCGCGATTCAACACTGCGGCTCCTTCCCTTTCCCTTTACCCGTGCCAATTCCTTTGAGCTGTAGTGTACATGTAACTAAATAACATTCAATTTGGCAATATATGTTACTGTACTCTTACCTTCAGCCATATCATAATGTATCTTGCCTCATAAGTAAACTTGATGAAACTTGACGAAATGTGTGAGAGTTGAATGGTAGAACAATTGGAGTAAAAGTTACTAATTCCTAAACCCTTGCGTTACCTTAAAAACCCCATTAGCTTACTCTATATATTCATGCCAATGGTAATGAGAGAGTTAACCCTTACCTTACCAGGATCATATTGCATGTAGGTTTTCAATTATTGTAACTTACGATCAATTGTATCTACCATGGCAACAGCCAATGAGCCCTCATTATTGCACCTGTTGCCATGGTAGTTACTAGTTACCATTGATGGTCATGGCCCAGAGCTTCAGTCATGTGCACACAAAATTGGCAAAAAAAACCTTATGAAAATCTTTTTTTTTTTTTTAGCAACATTCATTTGTGTGCAAAATCAGCCGCTTGTAAATAAGTCTTTGTCACTAAGCACAAAATCAATCCCAGCAAAAACCCTAATAACATGTACAACCCAATTATTATTGTTCACCAAACCATATCATGTGACTGTCCATTGACAAGTAATATGAAAGTATACAAACATGTCTCTGTTTGTCTCAGATTACCTTGTAAGTGACATTCTACTTCTAGATGCTGCTATATACATGTCAGACACAGCCAAGCATCCACAAGTGAAATATTTCTTTTTCTACAGCTAGCTTATTGCACACATAACCGCATTCTCATTTTCATATCAATCTGCGTTCTTTCCATTTTTTTTTTTGGTGAACCAAATATCCCAAAATGTATTTACGTTTATACTCCAGATTAAATACTAACGATATAAAGTTACCAGACTTACTGTGATACACTTTCGCATCCTTTACATATTATTTTTGATGGGGTGATAAAATCTTGCAACTCACAACTGTTAACTACATGTTTTCAGGAGAG
The DNA here is from genome assembly GCA_963669155.1 of Arbacia lixula. Lineage (NCBI taxonomy): Eukaryota > Metazoa > Echinodermata > Echinoidea > Arbacioida > Arbaciidae > Arbacia > Arbacia lixula. Next base: position 9,028,169 of record OZ022592.1, read on the forward strand.
CGAGAAAAAATTATCTTTGTAATATTGGTGGCATTAAAGGATGTTTAGTTATTGGTCGATTGTCGTATCACTTTGTAGATATGCACCATATGGATTTATCAGAATTAATCATAAGCTACAACAATAACATATGACAATATTTGAGAAATTGAGTTATATGGTTTTGATTACATATATTGAGTGATAAATATTAGATAGTGAGAATTTGTTCAAAGCATAAAAATGCTCCTGTGATTATCATTTTCACACTGGTTACTTAACAAAAACACAAACAAAATTGGACATGAAAATACATTTTTTAACAGAACAAACAAAGATTAAAGCAAAAAAGATTGCTTTAACACTTCAACAGGCAGGAAATACTTTAAATACCACATCATAGAGATATATCTTACTGTTAAATAAAAAAATAAACACATAGCAAATTTTACAAATTAGGCACATCACTGTTACTAAGAGCATTCTGTATCCAAGAAAATACAGGTTCACTTCACCTACTCAGTCAAATAGGAAATGTAGTACACAATTAAATAGCTGATGGTAGGTCAGGCAAATCTCAATAATGTTTCACACAGTCGATTCCCATAATAATATGCATAGATTATAACAAGATTCTGTTAAAATTGGGGAAATTTTCCTGGCTCCATTTGCAAACCAACCCACACTTGTTTATGTGCTTATATGGGCAGTGCAACAAGATTTTGTTATGACGGGAGTGTACTGTACAAATCTAAACTACAGCTGGGCCCTGTTGCTTAAAACTTCTCATTAATGGTAACTCTGCCATCAATGGTAACTACCATGGTTACATCGCTCAACAGCCAATGAAATTCAAGGTTTTTATAGAACTTGCCATTGATAGCAAAGTTATCATCGATGGTAAGTTTTATGCAACAGGGCCCCTGGTATTCACCTGTGATATGGAGCACGTAGTTACAGTCAACAAGTCAATAGCACTTCGTCGGGAGTTTATACAGATGGTACAGGGTTATAATATTCTACCTTTTGACCAAATATATACATGTAGTAATCATTACCGCTTAACGTGATGTTACATCCTGGGCACTGTTGCATAAAACTTACCATAAAATAAAATAAATAAACTTAGTAACTCTGTCATCAACGCTAACTACCATGGTAATACAGCCAATCAAATTCAAGGTATCCATAGTAGGTACCATTCATGGTAGAGTTACCCTTAATAGTAAGTTTTATGCAACAGGGCACTGGAAGGAATATAATACATGAATTGAAAGACACCGTTCCAAATCCCGGCCATAAGTGGTATTATAGAATGCACATTGGAATTCCTTAATTGATACACATGATCATATTTTCACCAAAGTACAGAACAAATTCTTATACAATTTTTCTGAGTCATAACATGTCCCCTACACAATTTGCATAGATATATCTCAAATTTAAATTCTCTTCGCTTTTTTATGTAAGCTGTAATCTCATACAATAAAAACAATTTGTAGTGGCCAAGTTCATGTACCTACAAAGGCCACAATACTGTATATGCCATATATTTCGCTGGGTTTTTATTTTCGTGAATTTCACGAATCTGGACTATTCGCGAATTTAACAACACAAGAAATTATGAATACGATGTGCTTCAGCACATGTACTACTAGTACTAGTACTCCACGATCACGAAATATATGGCGTATATACTGTAGTATTTGTTTCCCCTTCAGCGACGATTCTCATTGAAACCCATGCACCTGCTCACAAAGACCACATTTCTTGCGCCCCTTGCATGGTCTTTCTACACAGGTTCTGCCCTCTCCCATCGCCTTATTTTTCAAGAATCCGACCGACTACCGATTTCAGAGTCACCCATTGACTATCGCATCTCTGTTTGGGGGCAGCTCTCCCACTAAAATTAGCAATCTTGAAGTGATAGTTCACCTTGAAATTATTTTTGTTTCAATATAAGGAGACACATGAAAGAAACATATCAGATAAAGTTTGATAAAAATTGGTGAAAGGAAAAGAAAGTTATTTGATTTTTTAAACTTTAACATCAAATAACTTTCTTTTCCTTTGACAGATCTTTGTCAAACCTTCACTGCAATGTTTCTTTTACATGTCTCCTTTTATTGAAAATAAACTAATTTCTGGGTGAACTATACCTTTAACATGACAAATCAGACCAACTTTCTTGTTTTCATAGAATCACACACTGGCTATCCCCATTCTGTTCCGAGGTCAGGGGGGGCATCTCCCTCAACACCTGGGCGCCCCTCTTGTAGCTAGTGGAGCCCTCTCTGCTAGGGGTCATGGGGTAGATCTCAGCCGGGGGGTCGCCCCCCTCGTCGTTGACTGCCGTCTGGTACAGCGTGTTGTCGTGGTCGTCGCTGGACATGAGGGCCTCGGTGGTCAGCGCGTCTTCATAAGCAGTCTCCTCATGGTCCTGTTGGAGGATAATATTTTGGTTATGTAAACAAATTCTTTCACTCCAGAAGATGGGCAGTCAACCTGCCCAAAACATCAAGTCTCCTTCTCTACTCCTCAGCTCTTTACTCCTTCAAAAAGAAAAAAAAAAAAAAAAAAAAAATCGTTTTTTTTTTTTTTTTTGAAAATCATATTTTTTAAAGGAAAATCGTACAGTCGTATTCAGTTCTAAAAATCGTACTAAATACGACTAAATCGTACTGGTTGGCATGTCTGTACGACCAATCACTCACGGCGATGTTTTTGCCTACCTCAACATTGATTGTGGATGGACTAATGAAAGAATGAAAAGACACAAGCAAGACGATGGCTATAGAATGTTCGTGAACTGGAAGTTCATATCCCAAGAATAAAAGGTAAAAAAATTTGAGCGTCACACACGTTCAGATTCGGAGAGCTATATGCTCTAGGGAGAATTTCAATGAATCAAGAGACACTGACTTTCCAGCTATTAAAGACTCACGGGACTGGGTTTGGCTTTCTTCTTGACCAGTGGGCGTGGCCCTGCGTGCTGCAGCCGCCGGACTTTCCTCTTAGTCAGCTGGGGCGGAAGGGAGCGTGGTCGCCGCGCCGACCGGCAGCGTCTGGGCGGGGCAGCGGGCTGAGGGGTCATGATGTGGCGGCCGAAGAATGGGCGTCGCCGAGTAGAAGACGGGGCGGGGTTGATGGGGGGCGTGGCGACCGCGGGGGATGGGGCTTGTGATCTGCGTTTTCTCTTGCCAACAGCCTGGGATATGCAGAGCAATGAAATACATGTATTACAATTAGAACCTTGTCACCTAACAATTTCTCTAATTTCTCCTCATTACACAGTACTCAGAAAATTACATATACTACTAAACAATTGGTTAATGTGGTCGTGATCTACATCTTCTCTGGCTTTTAAACAAAGCTCAGGGTGTTTCTTCCTTGACATCAGGAATGAAAAGTAGCCCTAGTATTATAGGTAAATACACCATGATTTTTGTCACCTGATGGGTTTGCAGCATTGATCTGAGCACTAGTGTTTCAAGTCCACAGCAGAATTCTCACCTTTTTCTCGCTCATATGCAAGATATCTTTCCTCATTTGATACAGTAAAGCCCTTTTCTCACCATCTTTTCTTAACCCTGTACTATTGTTAGTCCCGTACTATCCCTAACCCCAGACTATCGTGAGCCCCTCTTCTCACTGGTAATTTTAGTCCCGTACTATCGATGAAACCAGGGCTAAGAAAAATCACCCCTGTTCTCACTTGCTTTCGTTAACCCTGCACTTTCTAGGTATTGAATATTCATGACTACCTTGCCTCGTATTGGTTGCAGTACGATCTGTTTTCGTCGCCTTCCTTAACCCTGTACTGTTCTTTTTGTGTTCTCATTGGCTTTCTTAGTACCGCAATTGCATTGCTAACCCTACCAAATTGGGGTGCTAGATAGTCACGGAATATCGGTGGGGCTAGCCCACTTTCCAAAAACACAGTGATGAACAGAAGCAGGGCTAAGCTTAACCCCAGGAAATTGGTGGGGTTAAAGGGGGGCCTTAGCACCGCAATGGCCTGGGCGAAGTGAAATTTGTGACATTAAAAAAAGTTTTTCAGTCCTTAGCCAGTATGGATTATTGCCAAATGAAAAAGGACAGGTTTGGAGAATTGATCTGCTAGTCCTTCAAGTCAACACATACAAATTCTCACCTTCTTCTCGCTCATATGCAAGATATCTTTCCGCATTGGGTACAGTAAGTCCTTGCTTGGTGCGCCAGCATTCTCCTAAGAAGGAAACCAGAAAATATCAGACGGGCAATTAGGAAAACTAATATATGTGTGCAGGAGATGATCTGTATCCTGCGGAAAGTAACTTGGAATAAAGCGTTAGTGACATGACGGAATAGGACACAACTCAAAACTTAATGGCCCAAATCCACAAGGGTGGTTTAGCTTAGACTGTGTGCTAAACCTAGACTTACTAAACACAATAAAAAAAGGAAGTCCCCCCCTAAGCAAGAATAACTTTACGTACGACTGGTGACCCCTTCTTGTGCTAAATCAGATGCCACACTTTATTCCTGTTTAAACAAATTGGGAGTAAATTTCCAACAATCCTAATCAAATTTGACATATCATACATTTTGTATTCAGACACTTGTTAACAACACGAATTTCACTTAACAAACACCAGATTTGAACTTTGACTGATGGGAATAAAAATCACTGAGAATCTAGTTTGGCACAAGAAAGGGTCACCAGTCCTGCGTAAAGTCGTTCTTAGCTTGGAGGGCATAAACTGTACTGGGAAGACAAAAAGCCTTCAAAAGGTGATCTTGTCAATGGTCTTAAATTCATGTTTTGTCCATTTTAGAAGCTTGCCGAAATTTATTTGCCCTCAAATGATCAAAATTTGGAGTAATCATCGATTAAATCACAAATTCTGACATTGTGTTGGGCCCGGCATGGTAAAGGTGAAAAGACTCTGACGACTCACCTCGGAGGCGAGCTGCTTCCGCCGAAGGTTACGGAGCCGCACGCTGGCCCTGAACGGGGTGCGGCCTGCGTCCCTGGTCAGGCCCCCTGATGGGACCACGCCCGCCTGCCGCCCTGCCCCTTTCTCCAGCACGGAGGGGGTGCGCAGGGAGGCGCGGTTCCTGATGTGGGTTGCTATGGCGCCCTGGAGCTTGTCGATCCAGGAGAGGGCCTCGTTGTTGTCGGTGGAGTAGAGGAGAAGATGCTTGTCTCCGTACTCCAGCTGAACAGGGGAATGCAGACAAAAATTCTTGATATGGGTAATTCCAGCATCACAGACCTGAGCCCTGTTGCATAAAGCTTACCATTGATGGTAACTTTGCCACCAATGGCAACTTCTATGGAAACCTTGAATTTAATTAGATGCTGAGTAGATTGGAGAGACCATTAGTGGCAGAGTAACCGATAAAGTTTTATGCAACGGGGCCCACATCCATCATGCTGTGGCATATTGGTGAGAGACCTCGATTCTTGCAGAGATCCTGAGTTCGACCTGGGCCCTGTTGCATAAAACTTAGCTTAATGGTAACTCTGCCATCAATGGTAACTACCATGGTAATATCACTGGACAGCCAATCAAATTCAAGGTTTCCATAGAAGTTGCCACTGATAGCAAAGTTACCATCAATGGCCCTCTTCTGTGACCTTGAAAACAAAATCTCATCAACTAAACAGATGCAAGAAACAAGGTGGTTCGCGAACCACGAGTTTCGCCTGATTTCACAATGGCCTCATATCATTTGAGCGTTTGACCCCCAGATGACCTTTAACCTTATTATCCTCATCAACACACAGGTAGTATTGCCCAAGGCTCATTTGTACCAAGTATGAACACACTTAATGCAGAAATAAAGAAATGAGAACAAGATAAATCAAAACTTGCATTTTTGTAACAGACTAACAGACCAACAGACTAACAGGAAAAGAGATTACTACTACTAGGTCTCAGCTGAAGTTCGTTCAGGCGAGACAAAAAGGGGTATAAAATGTGATCTACCTTAAAGAGCGCCCCCGCCCCTTCAATCTTCTGCTCCCCAAGCACCAGGCTGACGGTGCAGTCCTGCAGCTGGATGACAGCTGAGCATGTGTAGGGCTTGGCCAACAGAGGGCGCTCCAGGCTCAGGTTGTGCTTGGCGTAGATCAGGATATCCGAGAAGAGGAAGAACATGCGCTCGTGGGAGCCGGAGCCGTTCTTGGTAACCTGGGAGATGGAATGACGGTTATGACCAAAGTGAATTCTCCATCAATTCACTTTCTGTGAACTTAGCTATCAGCCTATATTTCTTTTCATTCATCATACCTATCATTTTATCTATTGGTTCATCTTACTAATCATTTATTAGGATGTCAGAGGACATGAAGAACATGCACTCGTGGGACCCAGACCCATCCTTGGTCACCTGGGGGACGAAATGACCCAAGGGTATCTTTCATTCATCTGTTAGCCTATTTTATTTTTTCATTATACCTATCGTTTTATCTATTGGTCAATCTTACTATCTATGATTAGGATGTCTGAGAAGAGGAAGAACATGAGCTCGTGGGAGCTGAAGCAATCCTTCTGGAAAACAGAATGACCAACATAAAGTTTTCATTCATTTAGGGTCTCAGTTTTCAGCCTTTATATCTATTCATTCATCATACCTATAATTTTGTCTATTGGTTCATCTCACTATAGTCTTTTGGTTGTCAGAGAAAAGGAAGAATGAGCGCATGTACATGTAGGTGTTGGAGCCATTCTTGGGAGGCAGAGAGACAATATTACCAAAAGGTTTTTCAAGGCAGAGCTGCCAACCTATGAAAGTAAAAAATAGTATTCTGCACCTCCAAAATCTGGATTTTTCCTTCAAAATTCACATTTTTAAAAGAGGCCAATCATTATTTTGCCGTTCTGCAAAAGGCGCTTGGGTACGTGTATAATAATACATTAGTTTATTTTGCAAGCGATGTCGCAAGTGCGATCGAATGCCTGGGTGCGTTGCAATATACCTTGTGTATTAATATTGGCTAGCTATGACGCAACTATCGTCCTTTTCTTTTTATTATTTCATTTTGCCGTGAATTCATACTTTTTGGATGCGCTTTTGTTCTTTAGTATTCTCTTTCGATTGGCAGCTTTGTCAACGGCATTCTGGATAATGCCTTGTTACAAAATTTGATGATGCATTCTGACTACAAAGGAATGTTACACAGACATGCCTTCATGAGTGGTCCCTCCTTGATAAACTTTCGTCCAGGCAGCAGTAGTTTAGGTGCCCGGCCCCCCAGGGAATTCTGGATGTCCAGCACCTTCTGGAAGTTGTCATGCATTCTGATGTACTCGTTGATTCCCTGAGTTACTTGGGAAATGTTGTGCAGAGCATCTACAGGTGGACCAGAAAGAGCAAATCATGAGAAATTGCAGACCATCAATTATGGTGATTTCTTTTTTTTTTAAAGTCAGTTTCCATCATGGTCTCAAACAATTCATAGATTTACATGTATTTCATGCACATGAATAAACTTTTCAACACTGATGCAATTTAAAAAGCTTTGGGTTCGTTCATCAACCCTAAGTTACCAATTTATAAACTGGTCATGCTATTGATGTAAACATTGAGCAAAATATGTCAACAATATTGATTTACCATACGTATAAATAAAAGAATTTTATATCACCATTTTTTTTTAATGTATAGAAAATAACATGCAAGTGGACACATTTGTTTGGGGGACTGATAAAATTGAGTTGAACAGGAAAAATGAAGAGGGTGATGACAGAAGTTATGGGCTCATCACAAAATATTTATAAAGAATAAGAACATGAGAAAAGGAAGAGGGCTTTTCAGTACAATAAACTTTACGGAGAGGGGAATAGTTTTTTTTAAACAAAAACTAGCATAGGTTTAAAAAAGACGCATACAATAAAATATGATGAATGTGAGATGACATGGAAATAGAAGAGCGTGATGATGACAGTTCAGGGCTAGTCAAAGAGTATTTATACAGAAAAAGAACAAGAAAGGAGAAAGACTTATCTGAGTGAGAGTGAACTGGCTACGTACCTTTGATCTTGCCGTATTCCTGGTGAGAGTGTGAGGTGTGGTCTAAGAGTTGTTTGAGTAGGAGTTTGTACCTAGGAGGAAACATGGGTAATAGGACCAGAAAACGGCATGTCAATTTGTATCAAAGAGCAAGATCAAGAGCAAATTTGTTTAAGTTTGAGAATAATCAAACTAACAAATATTAAGAATAAATGCTACATGTGGGGTCGTGTGTGCACTTCTTTCTAGCATAAACAAAGAGAAATTTTTATATTTTCTGCAGGTACAATTATCTTGAATATGTTTTTTAGATGAGCAATTCACAGGACCATTTGCAAGATCTTAATCTTTTGAACCATGACCCTCCCTGGGTATTTTGTGATTAATCAATTTATGCTGATTTATGCGAAAAATCATAGATTTTGGTATTTCTCACTAAATAAAGCCTCAGTAATAGCAATTTTTGGTACAAATGTCTGTCATAACCCTTCATCAATTCATGAAAGAAAAAGATTTTGGTAATTATTTCTTTAGTATTTTATTGCTTTTCATTTTTCTTGTGTATTTCTTTGTTTTTCTTCAAGCGTTTTTGCTATTTGGGTGTGGGAGTGTGTGTGTGGTAATTTATCATACTACTTGAAATAATGATACTTACTAGAAAAGTATTTACATAAAATGGAAAAGCTCCTGATTTTGTCCATAGGGATATGCACAGTCATATAGAGAAATGGTGAAATTTCAGTGACATGTGTTCGGTAAACGTAATCTGACACCCACACGGTAGGTCCGATCGCCATAAATTTGGTCTCAAAATGAGCGAGAAGGATCAGAGAAAAAAGTCATATGAGATTTTGTTCCGAAATATTGAGTCTCTGGGAGTATTAGGGTTAACCAGCAAAAAAAATTCTTGAACATTTACCTGGGTACTCTCTGGATTGGGGTGATGAGAAGAGCGTGAATTGTCAGACCTCGGCATTCTTCCTTCCTCTCTGTCTCCTTAACAAACTTGAAGAACGACGAGGTCTTCTGTTCCCACTCCTAAAGTACGGAAGACAATTTGAGGGGAGAAAAGCATTCGATTGCATTGCCTTCATGATTATCATAGGTAAAACATGAAGGCTAAATTGATAGTTTGCAGCCCATAGAAAAGGCTCCGGGTTTGAATCCTGCACACTTTCTTGCAAAAGAGCAAGCATGGTTTTTGTGCTTCCATGTTGTGAAAGAATCTCCTCAAAACAATATTATCATTGATAATATCTAAAACAATAATTATGGCTTGTAAACATGGAGGTAAGAGCCGTTGATTTTTGAAAATCTATGAATAGATGTTGCTAGACAGGACACAGCTGTATGCTGCAATAAATCAAACACAATAAAGATATATGAAAGTTATGAACTCGGCAGGGAGCAGTTGAATACTTTCATGATTTCGCAGGCATAGCTTTACAAACCTTTTCAGTAAAAAGGAAAAACTATTATAATCCTTGTTAAGGTTGGAAACGCAGTGTCCATAGTCTACATTAATCATTTTATTGCCCCTGTCAGTGCGTGATGCATCAGGCAGCAGGCATGTACTGTTGTGCAGACCATAGCGGTCATCGGTCTCCACTCTCTAGGATACAACAACCTCTTCAAAATCCAGTGATCGCTATAATTTAACTCTTTATGCGCCATTGGGGCATTATTTGCACTGGTAATGCACACCATTCCCATAGGACAGTATGGAGTCTGGCAGAGAAGGAGTTAACTCTTTATGCGCCATTGGGGCATTGTTTGCACTGGTAATGCACACCATTCCCATAGGACAGTATGGAGTCTGGCAGAGAAGGAGTTAACTCTTTATGCGCCATTGGGGCATTGTTTGCACTGGTAATGCACACCATTCCCATAGGACAGTATGGAGTCTGGCAGAGAAGGAGTTAACTCTTTACGCGCTATTGGGGCATTGTTTGCACTGGTAATGCACACCATTCCCATAGGGCAGTATGGGGTCTGGCAGAGAAGGAGTTAGCTTAAAGTCAGTTTCCAGTTCCATTATTGGGAGGGAAATACAGCATACACTGCCATACAGTATTTGTTCCTATTTTCTGTTCTTTTTACCAAATGTTATATTTTTGATCTACAAAAGGGCAACCCTGTGTTTAAATGCTCTCTTACCTGCAGTAGATCAATGGCCTTCTCAAAGTTGTTAGCGTAGGTGCAGTAGAGCTTGAGATATGGAGCAAGCTGGAGAAAGGCCTCGCCGATGCTCAACTCTTCCATGTGGGCTAGGAGCTCGTGGTTGATGGCTGCGATCGCACCCAGGTCGCCAAACATGATCCGGATGTCGTTCTCGGGCACGATGCCCAGCCGCTTCAGGGGCTTGATGAAGTACTAGGAGGAGAAAACAAAGTCATAACTTTAACTTGAGAGGAAACAACCAATAAAAGAGTGCAATATAAAACTATCCTCAGCCATAACAGGTACAGAAATATAAGAGTAGCATATAAAGAGGGTAATACAGTCAAATCCGTCTACAAAGTCTATTACATGTATCTGCAAATTAGACCACTCACAGTACACCATGGATTGGGGCATCCGCCTTTTACCTTCACCAGAACTTGGGTTGGGTGGGGGTGGGGGGGGGGGGGGCAGGGGATGAACAATGATGCCCCACCCTCCTTGTAAGTTTTAGAATGATCGTGAAAAACTTTAACCCTAATACTCCCGGGGGGGGGCCATTATGGCCCCCCCCCTGTCGAAGTTTTGTCGGTACTTCCTAACGCCTCAATATTTCGAAACGAAATTTCTTGACTTTTTTCTCTGATCCTTCCCGCACATTTTGATACCAAATTTATGGCGATCGGACCTACCGTGCGGGTGTCAGATTACGTTTACCGAACACATGTCACTGAAATTTCGCTATTTCTCTATGTGACTGTGTATAACCCTATGGATAAAATCAGGAGCTTTTCCAATTTATGTAAATACTTTTCTAAGTGTTATCATTGTTTCAAATAGTGTAAATAAGTACCACACACACACACACACACCCACATTCACACACACCCACACTCACGCATACGCATCTGAATCTTGACGAAAAACAAAGAAATACATAAGAAAATTGAAAAACAATAAAATACATAAGAAATAATTACCACAACCTATCTTTTTCTTTCAAGAATTGATGAGGGAGTTATGAAAGACATTTGTACCAAAAATTACTATTCCTGAGGCTTTATTTAGTGAGAAATACCAAAATCTACGATTTCTCGCAGAAATTAGCATAAATTAATTAGTTAAAAAAAAAATAAAAGGACTTTCGTAAATTTAGCTATACAACTTTGTAGATTACATAATTCTTTACCCTTGTGCAAAATTTTGAGGCAATCGGGCGACCCATGGCCGAGATCTCAGGGGGGGGGGGCCATAATGGCCCCCCCCCCCCGGTAATAACAAGCTTTGAAATACCCCGGGAGTATTAGGGTTAAGGGTGGGGGAATTGTGTGGGTGCCCCCTGCCCTAAAAGTTTTTTGCATTTGCATTCTTGCACAAATTTTCATTGTGATGACCGTGTATAACATTGCAATCATTTACATGTATGTGAGAGGACCTCATCCAAAATTTGTGTATTAACTCACATTAATAACGATGTTGAGTTGTTCGATGTAGCGGCGTTCAGAGGCAAAGATCTCCGTCACGATTTTCTCCCGTTTCCTCTCCATCTTGTCTCCACGTGTGAACCGCTCTTGAAGAAACTTGTCGAGCTCGTGCTTGATCGCTTCCTTGCTCTCACGCCAGCTCAGAGACTTCCGCACTGTTGGCAGTGGTTTAAAAGATCAAATTAACCCTTTTAGTATCAAGACATAAATAGGCAAGGAGACCATTCATTTGTAACACGGTGAATAAGCCATTGGTATTGAAAGGTTTAAAGGATCTTGAAGAAACTTTTCCAGCTTGTGCCTAATGGCCTCCTTGCTCTCACACTTGGGTCCTGTTGCTTAAAAGTTACCATTGATGGTAACTTTGCTACAATGGCAACATCTATGGAAACCTTGAACTTGATTGGCTGTAGAGCGATGCATCATTAAAACATTCATAATATCCAGATGAAATTTTTCAATTTACAATTCTCTTGAAACTTCTTTGCTCTTCTTCTTGGACTTATCAGATTTTGATAGCAACTTAGATCAGGGCCCTGTTGCATAAAACTTACCATTGATCGTAACTTTGCTAATGGCAACTTATATGGAAATCTTTAGTTTGATTGGCTGTTGAGCGATGTTACCATGGTAGTTACCATTGATGACAGAGTTACCATTAATGGTAAGCAGAAAGCTTTATGCAACAGGGCCATGGACTGAAGTTCCCCATAGAAAGGAGTACCAGTGGAAACTGCCTGAAATCATAGCATTGATGATTCCTTCCTTTCCTTGAATTAAACAAGAATAGGACCGATGGTCAAAGTAGAATGGCATACAGGTCACTTAGTTTCAATATTACTACTACCAGTTCGGATTTCATATCATAAAATTATGATTATAATCATCATTTAGCACTCTTGATACCTGTTTGATATTGTTTCTAGGCTAAAAGTTCTGGGATGAACCACGAGGGGTCAGTATCTCTCGCCCAGTTTCCAGTATACAAATATTGACTGCTATGAGGGGCACAGTTAAAATTATAAGCCCAAGATGATGTCAAAACCATGACTATGCCCGAAGCGAAGCTGAGGGCATAGTCATGGTTTTGACATCACCGAGGGCCTATGATTTTAACTGTGCCCCGAATATTAAGCAGTCAATATTTGTTTTATAAACCGAATGTATAGATTCTTCTCATCGATTGGTTAAAAGATTTCCTGAACTGACAAGGCCTACAAGATAGCATGTAATAGGCATGTAAATCAACACTCATTGCGCGTACAGGGATTGCGCACACACGAGCGATATCGCGCGGTGTTGAGGTTGTCTTATTATTTTCCGGGCACAGTCGATTGCCATGCCCCGGGCACAGTTAATTTTGACGTCATCTTGTTAAAAACGGGGGCACAGCTATTTCGATGACTCTACTTTTAACCAATCAGATGAGAGGAATCTATGTATGAGGTATATAATACAGGCTATGTCCACTCCAACATCAAGAAGTGAAGTCAGTGCATGGCATCTTTAACATGCATAGAGTGTGCCTCTTCTTTAAAAGGGCACCTGAGCTCCATGTAACGTCCAATCGGAGGAATGCAGACCAGAGAAAAAATTCATTCAAAATTTTCAGGGGCTAATTTGTTAGCACATTGGCCGATTCGGCGACAATTTTACATTGTTTATCGGATTTTGGGGGGGCTCTTTGAAGCATTTCTCAGGGACAAAATCGCCCCGAGCCCCCATGTATTTTTTTCGCTGATGCAGACTGGCCCTTACCTTTTTTTCTCTTTGAGCTGGCCCCTAGACTAGTCTTCCCCGGAGTCTTGTCTCCTCGTAAGGACATCAGTAGACCGTAATCTGCAACAATCAAACTATGAATGATTCTGCTGTGCATGCTGGTAACTTGTACTATTTCAAACAAGCAAATATACCCAGACCAAGTTCAAGGCAATGGCAATGCAGCTAGTATGGCCCTATGCAGTGGGTAATGGCTAAATAGTGATAATGCATTAAAAAATGCCATCATTTCACTTTTGTCTTTGACTTACTCAGCGCTAATTGAAGCATGACCATCATGATGGAATCTACAGCTACGCTAGCAGCTTGCTAAGTTGATTGAACTTGAAGTCAGTGCAATAAGTCTGATGACACAGCACTGAACGGTTGTACAGAAAATATCTTATGAGATTTTTTGTAAATTTCACATTGTCATTGCACATGTAAGTTTCACACTAGTCACGCTAGTAAAGTCTCAGCTCAACTCATCACTTCAGAAGTTCAGAATCAGACTTCATGCAGTCTCACCCTCACTCAGCCTCACGGCCTTACCCTTAGACCGAAAAATCAGTCTCTGTAGGATGTTATGTTGTATCCGCTGAGATTGCATCTGGCTCTTATTTGGGTGTATGTCCAAAAAATGTAATTTCAATGAAAGAATGCCCCGAATGAGACGGTTATTCCTCATTTCCTGTCTACATGGTCTATCTCAATTCTCATGACTTTATGAGTCACGTACTCACTCACTCTCATTCTCAATCATTAACAAGTTCAAAATTCATGAACATTTTTAATCACACTCACAGTCTCGCTTCCTAAACCACAATCAACATTGTCAAGCTACTACTAGTATCATTTAGAGCAGCGCCCAGCAAACTGAAACAGTTTTGTAGCAATCGACGTCCAGCCAGCGCCAGCATGCACGATGCACTTTGCGCCAGCCCGGGTGCACTCGTACTCGTTGACTGCTAAAGCGCTTTCTGCAGCGAGCCCGGCCCGGCTGCAGCGTGCGATGCGTTCCACAAATGACACACGGCTGTCGCCACGAAAATCACTAAATACATGGACTTAAAAATGCTTTTACATCTCCAACTCACAATATATATTTTCTTAAATCTTTATAGACAATGATTTGATTTCTTACCTATCACAGTATCAAAAGTAAATGCTACAGATTATCAGAAATTGTTTCGTCTCTCGAGTGTACAGCACTGGATCCACGTTCAATCATTCAATGTTTTGAATTTCAGCGGGTCAGCTAATTTGCATACCGTGAACTCTTACTCTCTCAGCTGATTGGCTCAGCGTTAATTTGCAACAAAAAAGTTGCACGAAGTTTTTTTTTTGCCTTCAAATGTTTAAGGCCAAGGCAATCCGAAATTATATGCGTAATGTGGATGTCAAAGAACATCCGGATGGGTTAAAGCCGCTTTGACATTTTGGAGGAAATGTTTATAGAATGTACACCTTGAAAATGACAGGTAATACCTGCTATATGACTTTGAAAATAGCTTTGTATATATAAAAAAAAAAAATGTACTTTGATAAGTATTGTGAATGTACAGTTCATTTTTAAAGGTGGTATATCCTTTTGTCAGTCGTAAATACTGTAAATAAATGCACAGTTACCACGAGACATATGGTAACAAACTTCCGCTTTAGAACTTTATCTAGAACAAATTGTACTATAGATATGCAAAATAGACCTATGAAGCAATCTGACAGAGTTATTCAAAGATGGATACATGCATCTGATGCACATCAAAGCGTTTCATTATCATTATTGCTTTGATATATGGGACCAAACAGATGTGCTCTATTTGTGGGAAATAATGTTGACATGGTGATGATTGTGTATATCTTTAACTCGACAGTTCATAATCATGGATGAGTTTGTAGATAGCTTTGCATCCATACAAATTTATGTTTGAAAGATCTATAATTTGACATCGTGTAGTCCGTTTGTAGGCCCTTGTGGTAGTGTACATAGATTGTTTGAAAATAGATGAAAGAACATTCTTTGTAAGAGCATCGTTCACAATATAAGAACGGGAAATTAAATTGAAACCTACATTTCGAGTTGAGTTTTGAACAGGCCGTCCAAAATTCCGCGACTGTGAAATTTCATAGCTATCTTTATGCTATATTGTTAATCTATGCTGAGTTTCATGATATTTTTTTTCGAAGGGACGCACCATCTGTGATGTAGAATACCACTACCACCTAACACACTTCCAACACACTGCCATCTTAGAGCTCCCTTCAGAATATTAATCAAAACTGGGTGATAATTCAATCACTTTGTAGATTTTGTATAAGATAATTCATATCAACGTGATAAGTGTGGATACATGTACAACATGTAGATGTCAAAGTGACTCAATGACTCTTTGAAGCATGTTTGAAATGTGATTTTGTTGTTGTTTACAGAATACATGTATATACATATTTTGTCTTTAAGTCCATATGAGCTGTATGAGCTGGTATGCGTAGTTTTTCATCAATGCAAATGCATTGTGATGTGCATTCTTGATAAATCTAAGATATCAATGTGTGTACATTACACGCGTCCTGTATTAGGATACAGCAGGGTAGGACTCGCTGCAGAATATTTGAACCAGAAGCAGGCTTCCAAACTGGCTGTTTAAACGTAAGCAAGGGTAGTTTCTGATTTTTCCTGAAAATGTTTGTGAAGCTAATTCTGTGTAATTTCATGTGTGTTATTGTAAGGGTATACTGCTGATTCCTGCTGAGTTCCATTACCTTTTTCAAAACGGGACACCTTGTCTATAATGTCATTTGTGTTTGAAGGTGGAATAATTGTTGCCAGCCTGAATATAGCCTATAGTTACTAGGCTGTGAGGTGCATGGACCCAACCGAGTCTAGTAACACTATGTCTGGTAACACAGACTATGTCATAATCCGAACCCTGGCTCCGGGAAGGAGCCAAAGGAACCAGGGTGGGATTAGGACGTAGTCTGTGTTACCGTACATAGTTGTTAACAGACTCGGTTGTGTCCATGTATCTCATAGTCTAGTAACTAGAATAGCCCCAGCATAGCATGGGGAAAGTATGTAAAGCAAGATGTGAGAAACTGTCGTTGCGAAAGGTTACGCATGCAAGATGAGCTTAATTGTAATTGGAGTAGCCTCCAAAAACCTAAACACATATGTTAATAAATATATTTCCTTTTGGCCGTTTTGTTGAAATGTTGAGTATCACTAGCATGGAATTGTGGAACGTATGCAACATTTAATCATGTTGATACGTACCATTTATTGACTCTCTTATGAAATAGTGTAACCGGGATCTGAGTTGTATTAATCTTAACCTTTCAAAATGACGTATTGTCGTGTTGACATTTAATCATAGCACTACACCTGTGTACCGTTGTACTGGCAAAATTAATATTGCATATCTTATTCAAAGATACCTTATTTAATCAATGCGTAGCGTACAGTGATTAACTGTAAGCTTGTGGTCATAGGGCAATTATGGAAAACCGTTATCGCCATAACTGGCTTTTCGATAAGAAGCTTGGCCCTAGAAATAAAATACAAAGTTTATTTGGATCAATATTCATTTGTCTAGAGTCACTTATCAGAAACTGGATGTATAATGTTGCTCTGGTGACTCAATGAATGTGTTCCTAACTTTGATGTCTGGATAAGGGATGCACCCAAGGCCACCGGGACGAGCAGTGCTTTATAAACCGACGGAGTCAACCCTGGGGTGAAAAAAGTCTGATGAAACAAGAACATGTAGACATATAGCCATTCAAACAGATAAGGTTTTCAGAATTCCGAGGTGAATAATACATTAATGTTCTTGTCTAGATCTTAATGGTCTTTTCATTCTAGTGTATGCAGCAAAGGTGATTTTTTTTTGTCATGTGTACATTGGTATTAGGCTTAGTATATCAGTTTGCAAGACAAGACAATGTAGCCATAATAATTAAAATTATTGGAGAAGAATTTCGATTTGAGTGATGATAATGGCTTATTTCATAAAAGTGATGACGACAATTACTGTGTTAATAAAAATTTTGAGGATGATGATGTTGATGACGGATATGACGTTGCTTCTGATGATGTTGTTTTCCTTGTTCTTATCGTTCTTTTTCTCATTATAACAGGTTCGTGCATGCTCAGTAGGGTAGATACAGTTTGTTTGAAGGATGTATGAGATACGAGCATGGGCGGAAATCCGGGGGGGGGGGGGTCGTGTCCCCCCCCCCACCATTTCGAAGGGGGGGGGGCACAATATCAAATGCCCCCCCCCCCCACTATTTTCGGAAAACGTCATAACCCCCCCCCCCCCCCCCCCCCCCAATTGAGAGCATTTTCAGAGACTGGGCGGGATAAAAAAAAATGAAGGAAAAAAAACACCTCCCCAAAATCCCATCACTCCCCCCCCCCCCCCCCCCCCCCCCCGCTCAGCTATTTCTTGAGGAAAAACATGTCCCCGAGCGATTTCCGCCCATGGACACGAGTAAAGCCGCTGAAGGTTGTGAGTCAGGAGTGTTACGTAGCGTATATACACAGCTCAAAGGAATTGGCATAGGGAAAGGGAAAGGGAAAGGGAAGAAAGGGAAGGAGCCGCAGTTTTAAACCGCGGTATATTTTGTCCAGTTCACCATGGAACATGATGCTTTTTAGGCTAATGCATCGTGTTTCATGCTGAACTGGACAAAATATACCGCGGTTTAAAACTGCGGCTTCCTCCCTTTCTTACCTTTCCCTAATTCCTTTGAGCTGGAGTGTACATGTAGGTGCAATTAGAAGAAGGCCAGGTTTTAAGGTTGGAGAAATCAGGAGTAATTTACCAAAAGTAGGGACGACAAGTATGCATGTGAACGATGAAGCAATCAAACACACACGGACACGCACACTCGCGCGCACTCACATACACACGCACACGCACACACGCACGCACACACACGCGCGCGCGCGCGCACACACACACACACACACACACACACACACATACACACACATATACTAAGATGTTACCCTGCACGTGTATAATTACGTCAGTAAGTGTGGGAAATGTTAATAAGAATAGAAACAAAATATTATTATCACTGTTCACACACCTACACAGCCATGTTCCGGAAAGTGTCAACATATCGTAAGGATTTTCTTTTAAAAAACAAAGAGAAAACATATATTTTATTACGGTTTTCATGCGGTTGTCAAGGGCTGGTATTGTAAGGGTTAATCGAGATGTAGGCCAATCTAACGAAAACACTTAGAAATAGGAGAATAAAACAAGAACACCTTTGACAAATACGAAATAAAACACTCGCTTACTTTCTTAATGCGTTCATGTCAGCTGCATCGAAATCCGCACCCTCGACATTTTCGTTCACCCGTAGACGGAGAAATCAGAGAAACGTGGATGGAAATATTAAAACAAAGAAGGGGAGGAAAGCGCCCCAACACACATTTGGCTTCGACATTTTGTTGTGTTTTTTTATACATATACATGGCACTTATTTGTATCTGCCTTGTAATTCCTATGAAGCTTGATTCAATACTAAACCGTGATTAGTACTTATGTGTCACGAACACATCCTTGTATACCGGAAATGATAAGTGTTCTTATCTTTCATCATCTTAATTAGCTTCTATTATATCCATTCATTATTGAAGTATAGATAGTTTAATAATGTTATATTGCAGATTCAATTTGGTTATTTATTTAAGATTTTACAATTTGTCATTTTATTCTACCCGGTATCTTATTAGAAAGCTATAAACATACTTAAAGTTAGAATTTTTGTTGCCATATTTAAATGAATATGATGTGATTGGCAAAAATATATGTTTGTATTTCCATAATGGTGTCTGAGATATTTATAGGTATGCTTATTTTTTGTATTTTTAATCCAACCGTTGACATTTGTCAAGTGGTTGCAATAAATGGAATATATAAATATCTCTCTCTCTGTCTCTGTCTGTATGTCTGTCTGTCTGTCTGTCTCTCTCCCTCTCTCTCCTATCTCTCTCTCTCTCTCTCTCTCTCTCTCCCTCTCTCTCTATCCTCTCTCTCTCTCTCTCTCTCCCTCTCTTTCTTTCATCCTCTTATCATTTCTCATATCATGTCATTCTTTATTCCTTTGTTATCACTCCTTATCAATCCACGAAGTAACCATCACCTTCAATCGGGTTATATTGTACCTGGTCACAAAAGAAATACCAGGTTATTCACGCACTTGTAAATAAAATGAATAAAACACAATAATGCTAAATAAATTTTTTTAAAAAAAGCTGGAAAAGCCCCATTGAACTCTGTGGCTGTATAGGCCTACGTTATGCTTGGGATCCTGTCGAAAATACCATGTTCTATAGTCAAAGCGTTCACTACGACCCCGATTTCATTGAGGGGGAGTGTAATGATATGATTGCTAGTGCAACCATGCAAAAATAGAGCATTAGAAATGTTAGCCGTTCGCCAGCTTTCTGCGACTGGGGCTCGATTGCTATCCGCGATGTTTCGTCTATCAGTCAGATGCTTGCGTAGCGTTGGGCTCTAGTTGTCGACCTCCTCGTGGTGAGCCCTGGTAACCGACTCGCCAGGCGAACAACAACAACTAGAGACAGCAGCAGCTCTCTCATACACAGGGAGAAGAAGAAGCATCAAGCTTTCACAACCCAGGATCACCCGTGGACTGTGAGAGGACAAACATGACGGGGGCCACGGAGGAAACAGGAACGTGTGATGACTCGGGAAACGCGGACCCAGCAAGGACTCGCTTGATCTCCGTGGAAGGCGTCTTTTTCTTGATCAGTATCGTGCAATGCTCCATCACGACGTCGAGGGTGCAGTATGTGGAGGCGAGACTAACCGAGCAGTATTCGTACTCGCTCGTGCATAACAACGAGACGGTGGATGATGTCGGGGGAGTGGCGGCGGGGCTGAACGTTAATGAGACATGTGGTTATCTTAGCGATGAGATCGACAGCGATCTCGAGAGCAAGATCAGCTCGGAGACAGCGATTTGGACCATGTGGATGGCGGTGATCGCGATGGGTATTCCGATCATCACCGCCTCGCCGCTGGTGGCTTCTTCGGACCTCGTTGGCCGGAAACCCCTGCTGGTACTGTCCGCTGTCGTCCACACCGTCTCAATGATTATCATGGTTCTCGTGGCGGTTTTCCGGCTATCTCTCTGGTACATTCTCCTAGCAAAGTTCCTGTTAGGGATCGTAGGGGACGCGGCCATGCTATGTGGGGTATGCTGCGCGTATATTGCGGATGCGTCAACAGGCAAAAAACGCGCGTTTCAGATAACCGTCTTCGAGTGTGCCACTATGGTCGGATGCGCCTTAGGCAAGGTACTGACCAACGTGATCCTTGAGACAACACATAGCTTCACACTCGCCTTCGCGTTTCCTCTAGGTGCAGCCGTTGCATGCGTGATCTTCACAACCTGGCCAGGTCTTCTCCTGGAGACAGTACCCCGCAAAGCCATTGTCCGGATGGAGATGAGGACTGTCCTTGCGGACTCCCTCAAGAACATGCTCTCTTTCTGTCTGCTGCCACGGAGCGAGATTCGGCGGCGAAAGGGCATCCTCCTCGCCGTCATTACCCTGACCTACCTGGTGAATGAGAATGTGTTCACAGTGGTCATCATCATCGGGTTGGCAAGCCCCTTCTGCTGGTCGCCGGTCACGATCGGAATCTACGAAGGATTAGTAATGGCACTACCAGCAATAGGTAATTGCTTTGACGACGTGCGTTAAATTTTACGAAAATAGTTTATTTGCTTAACAGATTACCGAAGTCGTGTCGTCATGTTGTCCAAAAAACTGGTTGTCAAGACAACTGGTTCTAAACGAAATCACTTTACTGGTCCGATATTGTCTAGCGGGCCAGTGTCGGGCACTTCCAAGTAGAATCCCTGCTGCGATCAGAGCTCCTTGCTCCTGACAATAATGCTCAAATGACGCCACACTTCGGTACTCTGTTGTCAAGACAACTGGTTCTAAACAATTAATGCAGGTAGAGCAAGCAGTGGTGATCACAGAGGGGACTGTAATTAGGATTGGCCGACAATAATCCAGATAGACAATATCGGACCGTATTCCTCTCACTGGAGTGAGTTTGTTAAGAACCAAATGTTTTGATAACACGCTCATATTATGACGATACCACTTCGGTACTCCATAGAGTAACGAAGTTTAACGTCATTTGATGATATTGTCCAAACAACTGGTTCTAAATTATGCTAGTAGATTGGTAGCACAATATAACATTTGACGCCTTTTGTTCTTTGATCGAGGGAGGTCTGCCGCCAAATATGCAAGATATTTTTTGGATGCATTTAGAGAAATATATATTCTGTATGCGCAGAAGATTTCAGAACCACTTCATGCATGTACTGAAGTGCATGTGCAGTAGTAGAACATCGTATAATGATATGATTCTGTGAATTTCAGAATATATTGCTGTTGTTTTTATAAGTCGAGAATACTGTCGAAAATATGTCAGTGAAATGCCTCCATATCGCACATTGGGCAATCATATTTCCTTACAAATATCTTGTAAATAGTTTGAGTATTTCACTTTCCATGGAAACAACCTCGATTTCATGTCCGGAGATGTCCGAAAAAGTTACGGACCAAAATTCTTTCTACAATCTTATCAAAATTTCCCTTCGCTTACGCCTAATATAATTTCTAGTGTCCGTAATAAGATCAGCTATGAACTCCCAGCGGAGGCTGAACGGTTGACATATTTCTCAAACCAGGGGGGGGGGGGGGGGGGTATTCCGAAAATCCACAGAGATAAAAATTTTATCTCCCCTAAGATACAATGTCCTTAAAATATTTTATCTTTGGTATTCCGAAAAATATTTTAGGAAGATTTTAACCAATATTAATGAGCGCATGTCCTGCGCTGCTATCCCAGAGACAGCCAGTAATAAACGTCCTTTCATGTCTTTTGCATACATTAACACCATCAAGCTGAAGGTGTGATGTCATGAAACTGAAAGGGACATTGCTCATCAGCGCGCCTTATTGCATTTGATGCGCCCATGTGCAAAGAGTTGAATGCGCGAATTATTTTTGCACGTAATGCTATGGGCCTAGGCGCGTACGTCTGGAGATAAAATTGCTTGGGAGCAGTTTTATCTTTTATCCTAACTTTTTTTCCTAAGTGCGTTTCAGAATACCGATTTAGCTCATTTGCATAAAATTTTTATCTCGGAGGCTCATTTACATAAAAATTTTATCTCTAGCTCATTTGAATAAAAATTTTATCTTTTATTGTAAGTTAGCTTTTCGGAATACCGAAAAATAAAATTTTTCCTAAGTCCCTGAGATACAATAAAATTTTTCCTAAGTTCGTTTTCGGAATACCGCCCCAGATTTTCTTTTGTTATTCAGAGGAAGGCACTGCCTAATTAGAAATACAGCGTATTTTTTGAAACACCTGATTGTCTTGAATATTTATGAGGCGGCGGTCAGCATAGATCAAAGGAAATCTATCCGAGCGCAGTCCACCCATGATAGGTCCATAATTTGTCAGACAAGCGTTGGCATGGTTGGGGTTACCAAGTGTAACGCATTGTTTAAACGAAGTGCCTTGAATTTGAATATATAACGAAAATGGTATATTCGCTAAATGTATATCACCTGTATATCGTGGATGTTATTTCGATGATGCAGTTGCGACGGTGGTATCTAAGCCTCTCCTTCTAATCCTGAATGAATACTGGCTCCTCCACGCCGGAAACCTCTCCTTCATTGGTCAGCTGCTAACTACTGCACTCGCCGAAACCTCCTTCCAGATGATATATTTGGGTAATCAATATTCATTCACACCTTTAAGCCTTACATTACCAGGCCTTGGAAACCCCATTTGCTTGCTACACATCTTCATGCCAATGCTACTGAGAAGTTTACCGACAGGGTAGCCCATTTTAAAAAAACAAGGAAGCCGTGAAACTCGGCAGGAATCAGTAGTAATTTGGATGAACTCTTTAAAGGTCCTATGACATCAAAATGTATGCTGACTTAATTTGATGCAACTTAATGTGTATATTACAAAATCACTAACTGTTCAATAGAGTTATGTGACCTATAATTCAAAATAATTTTCTTTATTTTTTCCCAGCACTGATAAGCCCCGCATCCAGAATATCCTCCAACTCAAGATTCCCCTTGTGACATAATCGAAGGAAGAAATTAGCAGGATAATAGACAGAATTTATGCAGAAACTAAACATTGCAATGACTACCTCCACCTGCCCACAAGAGCATCACCTGTCTTCACACAATACCATCTAACAACCTTTCGTGTGGGAATAATCGTTTCCTTATGTTAGAAATGTGCTAGCCATGCCAAGGAAAATAGGTTTGCACTGTATAAACACCT
Organism: Arbacia lixula; assembly: GCA_963669155.1. NCBI lineage: Eukaryota > Metazoa > Echinodermata > Echinoidea > Arbacioida > Arbaciidae > Arbacia > Arbacia lixula. The sequence continues at coordinate 9,051,939 of OZ022592.1, forward strand.
GATGTTATTAAACGCACTTGTAGGTAGTCATGTTTATTTTGTGCATAAATTATGTCTATTATCCTGCTAAGTTCTACCTTTGATGATGTTACAAGGGGAATCTTTTACCTGTGCATTCGACACCTAATTAGAAATACGTTTTTACACACATAACTGTATGGGAAAAAATCATTCCGTTGTCCAAAACAGAAACAGAGCAATTTACGGAATTATTCTGTACACAAAATTGAAATTAAGATCATAACCTTGTTATCCTTTTCGTCAAACCTTTTTATGTTTCTTTCATGTTTTCTTTTATATTTCTATCTCTTTAAAACCTCACCTTTGTATAATGCAGTCTTTGTTTGGTATATCTGTCAAATCCCTTTGCGACTCAGAACAGTGTAACTAAAGTAATGGCGCATTACACATGCTTTATATTGAAAGAGGAGGTATCATGATTTACCGCACCCACACGCTTATTCTTCTATCACACATCTACGTTTTGTTCTATTTAAAAACGGTCTAATCACGCAATTACACATAAGGGAAATTCTGCGTGGGCGATTGTTATACATGTTTACGAAAAACAAGTTGACTGAAAACAATATTTTGACTGAAAATGAAAACGCTGTACAGCTTAATGTGATATCTTAAATATTTGTGGCTGATTTGTTTACTTGAATTATATTTTTTCTCGCGATTTCACTGACACAGATGAGTGACGCATGAATAAAAGATACGCTACTTGCACACGTTACTTTTGATGTCATAGAATAACAGTAAATAAGTAAGATGAATAAAGCGGATAGACATGTAGTTTTTTTTTTTAACCATGTTCAGTGGCCTTGTGTGCAAAAGCATGTGTATAATGATATATCAAACGCACAGGTGAAATGATAAAAATTGACATTTTCCAAAAAAATGTACACAACATATGGGACAGCACCTGGCACGTGACGTCTCAAAATCAAAACTTTAAATTCAAATAACTTTCTTTTCCTTTGACCAATTTTCGTCAAATCTTCACTAATATGTTTCTTTCATGTGTCTCCTTCTATTGAAATCAACATAATTCCAGGGTGAACTATCTCTCTCTCTCTCTCTCTCTCTCCCCTCTCCCCTCCTCTCTCTCTCTCTCTCTCTCTCTAAATATATATATATATATCTCCCCTCCCTCTTTTTCTTTCACTCTCCCTATCTTTCTCATTCCTTCAATCTCTCTCTCCCTCTTCCTCTCCCACCGCTAGCCAAGGTGGAAGCGGGGAGGGGGCGAGCTGACAGAATGAGATATTTGAAAACAACGTGCAGCTGGTAGAAAGAACATTACTAGCATGTAAAAAAGTTAGATGTAAATCACTTTAATTTGTAATTACTTTTACCACAAAATTAAAGGTCCCCTGTCATCAAAATGTATGTCGACATATGTTGATGCAACATAATATGTACATAACAAAATCACTAACTTTTCAATAGAAATATGTGTTCTATATTTTAAAATATTTTTTCTTTATTTTTTCTCAGCACTGATAAGCCCCGCCTCCAAAATATTCTCCAACTCAAGATTCCCCCTGTTACATCATCAAAGGTAGAAATTAGCAGGATAATAAGCAGAATTTATGCACAAATTAAATATTGCAATGACTACCTCTACCTGCCCACTAGAGCATCACATGTCTTCACACAATACCATCTAACAACCTTTCATGTGGGAATAATCGTTTCCTTATGTCAGAAATGTGCTAGCTATGTGATGCTATTATAAGCACTTGCAGGTAGTCATTGCAATGTTTAGTTTGTGCATAAATTCTGTATATTATCCTGTTAATTTATACCTTTCGTGATGTCACAGGGGGGAATCTTGAGTTGTAGGATAGTTTGGAGGCGGGGCTTATCAGTGCTGAGAAAAAATATAGAAAAAAATATTTTAAAATATAGGACACATATTTCCATTGAACAGTTGGTGATTTTGTTATATACGTATTAAGTTGCATCAACAGAAGTAAATATATATTTTGATGACAGGGGCCCTTTAATCAAAATGATTATTCTTTTTTTTTCTCCAACCAGCTTTAATGATTGGCTGTCTGCGCATGCTTGTAACGGTTATGGTGCGTGTTTTACTCTCAAACACTGGTTCTCGAGAAAATCAAGGTAAGTATCAGACGGTGTTTTTTCTTTCCATCTCATTCCCAGAATGCCTGGCTTCTAGGCTGCTTGATATTTCTGTCCCAAAATAAAAAATAGAGTCTTGTTTTCACAAAACTTGTCACTTTATCATTCCTTTTTTCTCAAGTCGAGCGACCCGGCGAAGAAATCGAGAATGATTCGTCTACTACTACAGTTGTTTTAGGCGAAAGAAAATAATGTAATAGAGATAGAGCGACAAAAGACGAGAAGACATTAAGAGTGCAAATGCCAACCCGCAACTTCTTTTCTGCCAGAAGCAACATGCATTGTTAATGACACTGTGATGGAAGTTGCTGGTGGATTAACAGGTGTAATACACAATGGTAATTGTTGTGTTCTGAATTAGAATAATCTCATACACACAGAAATTGTCTAAAAGTGAAAATCTCATAAAATATTCCAAGGAATATTACAAGAAAAGAAATAATTGAAATGTTACAAAACCTGCCCCTAGAGAAATTGACATCCCTTGACTATTCCATGCTTCAATTTCAGCTTGATTCGAGCTAAAACTGATTTTTAATCATTGTTCAAAAGTGTCAACAGTTTTTTTAAAGGGTTACTAAATTAGAAAAATAAGTTCCCACAAACCTATGTAAAATTATCCACTAAAAACGAATTTCACATTCATTTGCCGCAAGAAAGTCTCATTTTGAAAAAAAATACCCCGCACGCTTCAAGTGACGTATGAGAAGTCAAAATTCCATAGATTGTACGGAAGTCAACAATAGACCATTTTCGTAATGTATTCACAACTTTCCCCTTAACTGCGTAGTAACGCGTTATTGCATTCACCTGTATCTTGTTATTCAGATTCAATGGATGGAATGCACTTTGAATCTATTAGTTGTTGCTACTCAGAAAAACCTCGGACAAGCTTTGGGGTTCCGATTGGTAACGTATTGTTTGAATGGCGTGAATAAAACATTTTATTTACGCCGTTGGCATTCATGGCATTTTGACTTCTCATACGTCACTGGAGGCGTGCGTTTCTTCAAATTTTCGTGAAAATGAGACTTAATCGCGGCAAACGAATGTGAAATTCGTTTTTAGTGGATGATTTTACATAGATTAGTGGGAACTTATTTTTACAATTTAGTAACCCTTTAAACACCTAGTAGTATTGTAATATCCTCTCGGGCCATTTTTTTGAGGTATCGATCACGTTTGTCTTTCTTGATGTCGTCACAAGCGTCGCCACGGCGTTGTCCCCGCGGATATCCAATGGTGTCTACTCGATCACCGTCACGACAACAACAACAGTTACGACTACCGTTTCTAAGAACATTAATTTTCTCATATCTCCCGGTTTATTTCTTTGATCCAGGGACAAAGATTGCCTTTCTTGATTTTATCACCAGCGTCGCCACTGCGTTGTCGCTGCTGATATCCAGAGGTCGATCACCGTTACGACAAGGACAACGACTACCGTTTCTTACAACATTCATTTTCTCATTCCTCTTGGGCCCTTTCTTTTATGCAGGGACCACGTTCTCTTCCCTTGCCTTCGTCACAAGCATCGCCACTGCGTTGTCGCCGTTTCTGTCCAATGGGGTCTACTCAATCACCGTTACGACTGGACAACCCAGACTGGTCTTCTATATTCTGGTAGCCATCCTCGCTGTTAATCATATTCTGTGCGGGTAAGCTTCGCAACCAATATTGTTACCTTTTTGTATTTGATGAGCAACTTTAGGCATGAACCCGGTTGAAGGATATAAGCCACTTCCCAGTCAACAGTCTAGTAGTATTTATTCAGTGGATTGTCCAACCATGCTGTAATAACAAACTGGTCTGTTGTGCTCAATCATGCAAATGAACGAAAACAAAGTAATAAAAAACTTAGTGGAACCAGAGGAGTTTGCACTATCATATTATTATTTACCTGCTTACCGGGTAGCGACTTCACCACCTGGATATTTCTGGTCGACGGAACGAAATAATATCAATTGAAAAAAAGTGAAAGATGAAAGAAGAGGTGTTGAAGCAAATTGAATAAAAGTAAGAGAATAATACTGAAGAGAATATGAAGAATGACTCAAAGGAGCAAGAGAAAGACATGGAGAGAAAATAAACGAACAACAGGAAAAGAATAGACCATTTTAGTTATGTTTGCAAATTTTATTCACGTCGTTCAAACAATACGTTGCTAATGGTAACTCCAAAGCTTGTCCGAAATTTGTCCGAGTAGCAACAAGTAAATGGATTCAGAGTGCGCTCCATCCTTTAAAACTGAATCACGAAATAGACAGGTGAATGAAATAACGTGTTATCAGGCAGTTATGTGGATATTACGAAAATACCTTATAAGATAGGGAGAAAACAAGAACAAAAAAGGAAGAACAATCCACATTTTTTCTCAACTTTCTCTTATTCTATCACATTCCTTTGACACAGAGTACTGCAGGCACTTCCAGACAAGTACGAGCCAATTGATGAGGAATGTGCGTTGGAAGAATACGAAGAATACAACTGAGTCTACACCTTTGGGACGTCCCACACAGAGACTCGTTACCATGGTTACATCGGCGAATATGGAGCAGAAAGACTCTAAATGAGAAGGATGGAAAGATATAATATATATATATATTTATATATATGTGAGATATAATTGCATGAATTCTTGGGGTTTTTTTGACAACGGATTTACTTTGGTCCTTAAAGAAAATTGCGAAACCTCGTGTTATCTGTAAAATTTGATAGTGGGTTAGAAAATGTCAGACATATGAAATATCTTGGAGCAATATCAGACTCTCAATTATTTTGGTCAAAACAAATTGAAACTGTATGTCTGATAATATCACGGTCTATATCATGTATAAGACGGATAAAACATAAAGTTCCAAATAGAGTACTTATAAATTCATGGTTTGCACTCATTTTACCCTACATATATTATTGTTGTACTGCATGGAGAAGCTGCTCAAAGACAAACTTACTAAAGATACAGAAACTGCAGAATCGATATGCACGACTTGTTTTAAATGTAGACAGCTTTACATCTAAGTGCTTTTTGTTATCTATACTTAGCTGGCAATCGGTAGAACAGAGAATCAGATATCATTATTGTGTAATTTGGAGCTGTAAATAACTTGAGGTGCACTCGTTATTCCGAAAGTTCGAATACTCCGAAGGTTTGTTATTCCAAAGGTTCATTATTCCGAAGGTTCGTTAGTCCGAAAACAAAATAAGGTTCGTTTTTCCGAAGGTTCGTTAAACCGAAAAAGAGATATAGGTTCGAACCCTATTAACGAATGTTCGGAAAAACGAATTTTATTTCATTTTCGGATAAACGCACCTTCGGAAAAACGAACCTTATTTTGCTTTCGGATTAACCACTGATCTCTACACTCAGTGGGATTAACAAACCTTCGGAATAACGAACTCTATTTTATTTTCGGATTAACGAACCTTCGGAATAACGAACCTTTGGAATAACGCCACAAATGCCTGGATTAATGAACCCTTTTTCGTGTTCGGACTAACGAGAATCGAGGTATAGCCAATTTACGTGTTTCGGAATTACGAACCTTTGGAATATCGAACTGTTACCAAGAACTTGACCCCATGTATATAGAAGTATTAATAGAACAGAGCACGGCTCATCATATAACCGGTTAAACACTCTAAGAACCCCTCTCACAATCCTTATCCTCCTACAGAATATAAGAAAAGATCACTTGTCTACATAGGTAGTACATTATTCACCAGTCTTCCTATTTCCATCCAAAATTGTTTGTCATTAAGTATTTTCAAAACGAAAGTTAGAAGCGCAACTTTTTTTACATGTTGTAGGCCGGTGCATATTCATGACCCATTTTAAACCGCTATATTCAAACTGTTTCTCACTGTAATCCCTACTTATAAGGTACTTATCGGGTAGGGTGATTGGGGTAGGAATGCATGTGCATGAATGTTTAGTTTTTATTTATTATTATTTATTATTATTTTTTTTTTTTACAGTTTTTGCTTTTTCAGTTGTAATCTACGATGTTGTTTATTATTGAATGTGTTTATTCTGCCTTTTTATATTTATATGTCTCATACCGGGTGCCATTGTAAGGCAGTTTTTCAACTGAACAACATATCGTGTAATTTGTAAAGAAAACATGAATAAATAAATAAATAAAATTGATGTTTTGTTTTCGTAAAGGTTTGTGTGTAAAAACGTATTTCTGATAATGTATCAAACGCACAGGTACAAGGGTGCATTTTTTTAAATATAGAAAATGCACATTTTGGAGAAAAAATGTACACAACAAATGTAAGATAGCCTCACACGTGGCGTCAAAAAATAAAAACTTTGCAAAAAATCACGCTAACTTTCTTATCCTTTGACGGATTTTCATCATTGTTTCTTTTATGTGTCTGCTTTTATTGAAACCAACTAAATGTTAGGCTACCCTATCCCTTTAATTTTAAACGTACATATTAACACAGGTGTGGTGACACTTTCAAGCAACACGCCGAAATGTGATTTCCATACTTTTATTATTAATAAGGAAATTACTTACAATTTTTCACTTCGACGTAGTTCATCACGAAATAAACAAAGTGTTATTACCAGTGTTGTAGTTCTCGAGACTGGTCTTGGTCTCGAGACCAGTCTCGAGATCAGGATTTTTTTTCTTGGTCTTGATCTCGGTCTCGAACCCTCTGGTCTTGGTCTTGTTCTTGGTCTTGAGCCTTTCTGGTCTCGGATTTTACGTCGAGACCAGCACGAGACCAGCTACTAAAATTACGATATTACACATAAATCATATTGATAATGCATGTCGGAGAAAGGAGATACGATACATCACTCCCCTTGGTCGGAGCGCATACAATTTGGAGTTACAATCATCCCTACTATACTGTGCAAGCCTGCCGCCGACCCGGCCCGGCCCCTGCCCGATCACTGCATAGCACGGGAAGCGTGAGATGCAGATTAGCGAGCATGCAATATATGTGCCAACATCACACATGCAAAGCGCATCACACTGGGTGATACATGCGTCTTTATATGGGAAACAATAATTCTAGAAATGTCATGTTTTGTTTGTATTTGTTAGCGAATAGTGTGTATTTAGTTATTTCCTTGCTGTATCGTTGCATTAATTTGTAAAAGGGATGGTTGAGTATTGGTAATTCCCGAAATGCCCCTTGTCACTATTATTAGTTTTTAATTCCTATTGAAAGTTAATTAAATGAAATGTGTGGCAGAATAATTCTCTCTCAAATGCTCTTATAGTTGAAAAATATCTTTAATAAGTCGCCTGGCCAGGCGACTTTTTAGATAATGCAAGAAATGCATAATAGATTACTTTTAAAAATCAAAGTAAGTTTTTGAATAGCTCTTGATAATATCCCTATTCAGTAATTATTTTAACAAAATAGGAATTTCACAATTTTGTATGAAAAATTGCTAAAACCAATAAGTCTATAGAGAATGCCCTCGAGTTGTCACAGGTCTTTTTGAATGATGTTTACATTGTATTAGTGTAATCATCTCGAAAATGGTGGAGTTATAATTATTCATTTATATCATAATGGTGCAGGTTTTGATAAGATAAAGTTTGACCAATACTCAATTTGCCTGACCTATATATAAGTAACGTGTATGTGTTTGTAGAGAAAAACGAATGTTTTCCGAATCTATTTCGGAAAACAATCATCATTCTTGAAATGAAGTTGTGTTTATTTTGTATGCCTTTTGTCTTTGGCATTATTAAAAAAAATTTCACAGTATTTGATATGTTTTTCAGGAGCTCAGGCAAATATGTTCATGCAGAAATAAAGAAGTATATAAGAAGAATATATAAGTAACTCAAGTCATGTGTATGTGTTTATAGAGAAAAACGAATGACTTGAATATATTTCGGAAAACAATCATCATTCTTGAAATGAAGTTGTGTTTATTTTGTATGCCTTGTGTCTTTGGCATTATTATAAAAAACTTCACAGTATTTGATGTTTTTCAGGAGCTCAGTCAAATATGTTCATGCAGAAATAAAGAAGTATATAAGAAGAATATATAAGTATTAAGTAACTCAAGTCATGTGTATGTGTTTATAGAGAAAAACGAATGACTTGAATATATTTCGGAAAACAATCATCTTGAAAGAAGTTGTGTTCATTTTGTATGCCTTGTGCCTTTGTCATTATTAAAAAAAATCACAGTATTTGATATGTTTTTCAGTAACTCAGGCAAATATGTTCATGCAGAAATAAAGAAGTATTTTCCCCATCATACATATTATCACGATCCTGGATCCTTTGTGCAGTTTGTTGCTAAACTACTAGCTACTGACTTGTATTGTGCATTTAACTTTGAGCATGCCTGTGAAGGGATTGAAAAAGCACATTGAAAGTATAACTTTTTTAAAACAATTTTTTCATTTAATTCAGCCATGTAGAAGAATATTACAGACTGCTCATGTTGTGCAAGTTGTGCAAGTATTAGACAGTTTATACTCATAACCATAGTCCACAAATAACGCGTGTTTCCTCCAAACTAGTAGAAATTTAAATACTGGTGAGTGGTCTTGGTCTTGGTCTTGATCTCGTAATTTGGTGTTCTTGGTCTCGGACCTCTGTTCTTGATCTTGAACCAATTTTTTGGTTCTTGATCTTGGTCTCGGGGTGTTTGGTCTTGGTCTTGATCTTGGTCTCGGATGGTCTGGTCTTGACTACAACACTGGTTATTACTAAAAAGTACTATTTAGAAGAGAGTAAAACTTTCGGTAACACCTTGTGGTTGTCTTTTCTTTATTGTCCCACTTATGGGGTGAAGAAAGGGAAGGAAAAGTGAAAAGAGCAGAGGTGATTTTTATATTTTGTAACACTTACACAAGACTATTTTTAGCTTTAGATTTCGGTGTTTTTAAACCGAATATAAACGGAATGAAATGGTTCAAGAAGAGGGGGTGGGTGGTGATTGAGAGTTGTGAAGAGTATTGGTTGTGAAAAGTGTTGAGTACCGAAGTGGTGTCGCCATTATGAGCATGTTGTCAAGCTAGACGCGTGAGGGCGCAATTCCACTTGTTCTCCTAGTATCCGTCGTCTACCATGAAGTTGACCTCTGGAGGCTGCACGGACATATTATGTTTTTGTTGTAAAGTTGCAATCTGCCACTTCGGACAACGTGGCAGTAAGTTGTTATAAGATCGACATTGTCAGACCGTAAGTCAGAGATTTGTCTGTTTATTTTATCTTATTAAATGAATATGTGATACAAGGCTGACCCCCGGCTCCGTCTCGAGCGAGCATAGGCTAAATCGTGACTCGTTTTACGGGGAACCTCCGGCGGCGCTGTCATGCAGCGTACGTTGTCCCAGACGTGCGTGTGGGGCAACGCTACCTACAATGCAGGTGCTACATGTAGGTGCCGGTAAAGGCGGTAGACCGAAAAATCAGTCTCTGTGACTGTAGGACGTTGGATCCGCTGAGATTGCATCTGGCTCCTCTGAACTGAATGCCCTATTCGGAGGTATGTCCAAAAATATAATTTTGATTAAAGGAAGCCCCGAATGAGATGGTTATTCATGTCTACTGGGTTTGCTGCCTCAAACCAGAGATTTTCATTTTGCTTTGATTTGCCTTGGGTTTAAATCTATTTGTACCAACTTAATTACAGCTGGCGTGTCCCTCACCCCGTCCAGCCATCATGAATCCCGACTCCTACGTAGCCTGCGAGAAGCTCATTCCGGCCACGTACGTGCAGCAGGGCCGCGAATCCCGACGCGTCCGAGAGAACAAAGTCAAACACCTCCTGGAGCAGAGGAAATGGCCGGAGGAGGGGTGGGACGACGACGACATCGAGCTGCTGCTGAGAGAGCTGGCCCTCATGGACAGCAACAACTTCCAGGGCAACTGTGGCGTCGGGGAGCGGGAAGGGCGAGTAGTGTCGGATATCGTCAGACGGAGGCACTACGGGTATGACCACAAATACTTTAAAGCAAAAGAACCCTTAATTTTGGATCCGCTGAGATTGCAGCTTGGGGGTATGTCCAATAATGTAATTATTTTAAATTTTAAACCATACCCCTAAACCCCAATCCAAAATCTGAATCATAAGCCATGAGGAAAGACTTACTTTTGTACCACACAAAAATAAACCTGGAACTCTAACTCTAATCTTAATGCTAACCCTAAGCATAACCAGAAACCATAACCCTACACCCTAATCCTAAACCTGAATCATAAACCACCCCACAATAACCCTTTTAAACCTACATGTGGGATCACTTTAAACTTAATTGGACAGTTATATTTATCAATTTAATGTTTTTTTAATGATTTCACAGCTCAAGCTCAATCTTTGGCTGAGGTTAGGATCTCGAATAGGGTTAGGATAAGGGTAGAGTAAGGTTAAATGAAGCAAATATGTGATGTTATGGAAATTGTGAGGCACTGATCGTTGCAAAAAAAACCTCTCTTTAGGCCTAGGTACTACAGGTACTACAGGTAGGACAACTAGTTGCTTATTAATAATAAGCCCTAACCCTAACTTTAAACCATAATCCCTGTTCTTAATCCTATTAGCTCTTCTTAATCCTTAACCCTACATCTGAACCCTCAACCCTTATCCCAATGTCATTCCCTATAACCCTAAACCATACACTGTCATATTGTTTTGGAGGATACAAATGGAAATATCCACCAGCAAACCTAAAAAATAATGTGAATTAAGGGATGCTTTTGGGGTAAAGCCTGAATTGAGGTCCTGCTACATTAAATTTTGCTCATATTTCAGATATTTAAATGCATATATATGTATCAGGGAAAAATTATTTTATTTTATTTATTGATTGATTGATCGATTGATTGATTGATTGATTGATTGATTTTTTTTTTTTTTTTTGGGGGGGGGGGGGGGGGGCTCCTTTTTGAGCACACTGGCCAATTTGGCTTCAATTTTACTTTGTGTCTATAGGAATTTCTGGGCTCTTTCAACTTTTTCCAGGGCTCTTTTAAGCATTTCAGGGGCAAAAGCGTCTGAGCCCCCAGGTGTTTTCCCCCCTGGTAAGTATCATTTTAAAGATACTGCATAGTATCCTTTATCTGTTATTGTGGGGTGGCGCACCTGTAAAGCATTTTTTTTTAACTGAGGTTGCCTACCCTGTATTTTTAAAGAAGTCTTGAATAAATAGAATTAATAAAAATCTGTTCTTGTTTGAATTTGTGCAGGTTAGCACACGGCATTGGCCGGTCAGGAGACATCACGGCCATCCAACCCAAGGCAGCAGGGTCAAGTATTCTGTCCAAACTGACCAACTCAATGGCGCTAGATGTGCTCCACATGGCAGGTTAGCAGATTTTTTAGAAAATTCACAACTTCATTTTAATGTTTTAAATATCTCTGATTTTTCTAAAACGTTTCTCAATCTGTTACATGAGACACATGAAAGGTTGGAAATTGTATTGGTCAAGTCATTTGGTTATTAAATTTTATTTTGTGAGTCTGCGGAAAAGACTTACATCATTAGAACCCACCTCGTGCATGTGCAGCCATTACACCTCGTTGCATGGTTGCATAGAGAAGATACTTCTCAGAGCAGTCGGAAATTCCCAGAATTTCTATTAATTTCTTCGACTTCAAACTTGTGTTTCATTTGACACAGTTTGTTTTTCCTGTCTCATCGTTTTGAACTTCTATCTTGATTTAACCCATAAAGATTTTCAGCTCACTATATTAACATGCCCTTGAACTTTATTTCCATTTTTTGACAGGAGTCCGGAGTGCAACATCCTGTTTTGTGGTTCCCATGGCAACAGGGATGAGTCTGGTGCTGTGCTTCCTGACGCTGAGACAATCCCGGCCGAAAGCGCGCTACATCATCTGGCCTCGCATCGACCAGAAGTCATGCTTCAAATCCATGGCCACCGCTGGCTTTGAGGCAGTCGTCGTGGAGAACACGATGGAGGGCGATGAACTCCGAACAGACGTCGGCGCAATCGCCGCCAAAATCGAAGAACTTGGTGCGGAAGAAGTCCTCTGTGTGTGCTCCACAACAAGCTGCTTTGCGCCACGTGTCCCAGATCGCCTTGAGGACATCGCAAAGCTCTGCAAGGAGAAGGGGGTGGGGCATGTGGTGAATAACGCTTACGGTGTGCAGTCTACAAAGTGCATGCATCTTATTCAGGAGGCCTCGCGCGTTGGAAGAGTTGACGCATTCGTCCAGAGCACGGACAAGAACTTCATGGTGCCGGTCGGAGGTTCGGTGGTGGCGGGGTTCAACCGGGAGTTCGTGGATCGGATCGGACAGACCTACCCCGGCAGGGCTTCAGCAGCACCGTCTACTGACCTGTTTGTGACGTTGCTGTCTCTGGGGTCCAAGGGCTACCAAAGCTTGTTAAAGGTGATCTTAAGGTAGAGTCAGTTAGAGGCTAGGGATAGAAGGGGTGGAACTTTCAGGTCACCTGCAATCATAGTCACCTGAAAGTCTTTGAAAGGAGCAAACACACGACACAATCCGATAATTTACAAAGAAATTTTAGGCATACACCCAGTAGTAAGGATAGCGTGCTCCATCCTGTAAATGAACAAAAAACAAGTCAGACAAAAATCTTGGAACCAGACGGGATTTGAACCTGTAATCTACTGCTAACCGGGCAGCGACTTAACCACGCAAGCTATTTCTAGTTCACGGGCCAAGACACGACAACATGGAAATATCTAGCTGAATTGTCCCTACGGCAGACTACTCATGAATATTAATGAGCCAGATGAAATGAGACTCTTTTGGGTATTTGTTATGCCTCCGCCACGAAGTGGCCGGAGGCATTATGTTTCGGGTTGTCCGTCCGTCCGTCCGTACGTCCGTCCGTCTGTACGTCCGTCCGTCCGTCCGTCCCGAATCCGTTTAGGCAATATCTTGAGAACCGTTCAGCAGATTTGCTTCAAACTTGGTACATGTATGTATTGCATAAAATTAATGAAGTGTGTAAAATTGGAGTCAAATCTGATTGAGGTCAAAGGTCAAAGGTCAATGAACTTTGTAAAAATTCCCCCAAAATGACCTTTTCCACAATAAATCCAAATCCAAGGATGCTATTCTCATTAAACATGGTACAAAGATGGATCACTACTTGGAGATAGACTGGTGACACTTTTGGTAAAATTCCTGTAAGGTCAGAGGTCAAAGGTCAATGAAATTTGTGAAAATTTGCCAAAAATTGACCTTTTTCACAATAAATCCAAATCCAAGAATGCAATTCTCATTAAACATGGTACAAAGATAGATCACTACTTGGGGATAGACTGGTGACATTTTTGTTAAAATTCCTGAAAGTTCAGAGGTCAAAGTTCAATGAACTTTGACAAAATTGGCTAGAAATTGCCCCAAACCCTTAATTTTTCACAATAAATCCAAATCCAATGGTGCAATTCCAACCAAACATAGTGAAACGATGGATCACTATTTTTGGGTAGACTGGTGACCTTGTTGGTGAAATTACTGGAGAGTTCAAAGGTCATAGGTCAATGAACTTTGCCAAAAATTAGCTAAAAATTGCCCTCAAAGTGATAATTTTCAAAAAATATGAAAATCCAATGGAGCAATACCAACCAAACATGGTGCAAAGATGGATCACTACTAGACTGATGACATTTTTTGGTGAAATTTCTCAAAGGTCAGGGATCAAAGGTCAATGAACTTTGCCAAAATTGGCTAAAAATTGCCCCCAAATAGATATTTTTCACATTGAATCAAATACTAATGATTCAAACCAAACATAGTACAGAGATGTATCACTTCATGGAGGTAGACTGGTGAAGTTTGGGTAAAATTCCTGAAAGGTCCATGAATTTTAAACAAACTTGATACAAGGATGGATTTAGACAGACTGGTTAGATTGGAAGTCAAAGAAGTAAGAGGTCAAAAGTCAATGAACATTGCCAAACTTGGATAAACTTGTAAAAACAGAATGTGATATTTTCATTTCACATAGGAGCAATGGTACATTGCCCACCAAACATACACATTTTCTGAGAATAGCAAAGAGGCGGAGGCATATTTATCGACTGCGTGGCAGTCAAATTGCTCTAGTTTCCATGTTGTTTTGTCTTGGCCCGTGAACAAGAAATAGCTTGCGTGGTTAATTCGCTGCCCGGTAAGCAGTAGATTGCAGGTTCAAATCCCGTCTGGTTCCAAGATTTTTGTCTGACTTGTTTTTCATTCATTTACAGGATGGAGCACGCTATCCTTACTACTGGGTGTATGCCTTTAATTTCTTTGTAAATTGAAATTACCCCAGAAAGACCTTTCGCTAAAATCTAGACAATCCGATAAGTCATACGACTCTGCGAATGGCTGAATTGCAGGACTCGTGCAAGAAGGTGACGTTATATTTCAAGTTGTAGGCCCTTACTAATGCAGACTCGTGGCAGAATCGTATCATCTACGCGGACCTTAAGGCAGTTTCCATGCTTGGTGCAAGATCATTGTCGGGACCTTGTCTTCTTACACCATTGACTTACTCATTGTAGCTACATCTTTTATATTTGTTCGCAGGAAAGGAAAGACCTCTTCAAATTCCTCACCGAAGAACTGGCGAAAGTCGCAGAGAAACACGGCGAGAAGCTTCTCCACACACCCCACAATCCAATCTCCATGGCGATGACCTTAACTGACTCCGGCAGTGGCAATGGAGGGAAGAAGTTAACGGAACTCGGGTCCATGTTGTTCACAAGATGCGTGTCAGGGGCACGGTAAAGACTAGTGATTTTTATGCCTCCGCAACAAAGTTTCCTTTATTTTTCTTTATTCTTGGGCTGGGAACTTGCCTCGCTATAGCAGAAATTTCGTTATAGCCGATCTCGTTATATGAAAACAGAATACATGGAGGTCTAAGGAAGAGAAATCGGGACCCAAGAAATGTCCTCGTAATAACAGGGTTCTCGCTATACCCGTGCTCGTTATAACGGGGTTTGCCTGTATCTGTTGATTATTATTTCACCATCAATACACACAACTCCAGGGCTGCCAAATTTTGAAAGTCAAAATTCATATTCTGCACCTCCAAAATTCGTATTTTTAATGATGAAGGTAGAAATTCTAAGCCTGTGACTAAACAAATATTATCCGTTTAGTTCTACTCAATGACCAACTGCCACTGACAGCTGATCAGCAGTTAGCAGTGTGTAGCACTGCTGCTAGTGCAGTGCAGCAAAGTGCACCGCCACACTGAGCCTAGCTCAGCTTTCCTTCCCCAGAGTTCTGGGGGAAAACTTAGCTAGTGGTAGGGGTTACTAAATCGTAAATTTTCGATCTTTTTTTCTTTTTCCAAATGATATGAAAATGTTATTAAAACAACCTGAATATCATTAAAATGCACCATAAATGACATTCTAGTGACATACACTTACATTTCAGGTCTCAGTTTCTTCCTATCTTGCAGTGATTTGAGGCGGATTTCGCCATTTTTTCAGCTCTTCATCTTTAGCCTGGCCTAGTTCATTATTTCAAAAGGGTGCTAATATCTTTGTTGTGAGGGACTGGTGTGCGGAATATGAACATAAGCATAGCTTGGGAGCTTGCCTCCCCAGAGTTCTGGGGGAACTCGGCTAGCCACGACAAAAGCACCTAATACTCTTTTCATGCCACATTTTTGCTACCTCAGATGCCGCTTTTGTCCTTTTTTTTATTCTTTTATTTTGCTGTGAATTCGTACTCTTATGATGCGTTTTCGTACTTTCGTAGTCTCTTCCGATTTTCGTAACAAATACAATTTTTTCGTAATGGTTGGCAGCTCTGCAACTCCCATGGAGCAGCATTTTGTCTGGCACACAAAGGTTTAAAAAAATATACTGTATTGGGAAGACAAAAGGCCTTCAAAAAGGTGATCGTGAGCAATCTTCTTGCCAATGGTCTTAACTTCATGTATTGTCCATTTTAGAAACTTGCTGAAAGTTATTTGCCCTCCGGTCGAACAGTTTGAGGATTAGTGATTTAATCACTAATTTCTCCAAATGTAGATCATTTGAGGACAAATAACTTTCAGCAAGTTTCTAACATGGATAATCCGTGAATGTAAGACCATTGGCAAGAAGATTTCTCACGATCATCTTTTGAAGGTTTTTTTTGTCTTCCCAAAGCAGTTTGTTCCCTTTAAAGATTGTCCGTCCCTTTTGCAAGCTTAAAATTTGAAATCGTCTATCACGATCGTAAATTGAAGGAAGTGTGATTCAAGACCATTTCTAAGAATATAGCATGTTGAAGCTTTCTGTATATGTAAAAAATTTTAGCCGTTAAATTTCAAACCGACTTTTTTCGTACTACAAAAAAAGTATTAGTCTTTGTTACAGTATCTGTGGTTATTATGCATTTGTGAAATCATAATTTTATGAGTAATTACCAAACTTTGGAGATGATTCCTTCTATAGAACATTTTTTATCATAATGCGTTTTATAATTTAATTAACAGAGTAATCAATATAGCAGATATTTCAACACAAACTGCTAAGAGCCTGAGGTAAAGACTATTAATCAGACGTTGTTTACGTGCATTATTTGAATTTTACACTACATATCAGTTTCAAATTATGAATATACAGCTTGCTCACACTTCTCTACATGTTTTGCCAATGTTTCGACGGTTTTGTGGTGTTCTGAAAAAGGGATGGGCTGTCTTTAATCACTAATTACTCCAAATGTAGATCATTTGAGGACAAATAACTTTCAGCAAGTTTCTAACATGGACAATCCGTGAATTTAAGACCATTGGCAAGAAGATTTCTCATGATCACCTTTTGAAGGCTTTTTTGTCTTCCCAGTACAGTATGTTCCCATAATGGTTTCATGATTCTCATCCATATACATGTAACTGATCCTTCTGTTGCTCTATGTGTTGTTGTAGGGTTGTGCCTCAAGGTGTGGTGAAGGAGATCAACGGACACACGTTCCATGGCTTCGGCTCCCACACCGACGCCTACTCCTGCGCCTACCTCACTGCCGCAGCAGCCGTGGGCATGACTAGGGAGGATGTGCAGCTATTCATCAAACGCCTGGATAAAACACTGGCTAAGTGGAGGGGGAAGAGGGACGCGCACCACAGTGGGGAAGGGTCTGAGGATACCAAGAGTGGCAGTGTGAATGAGCTGGAGGCTAGCTAACAAAGTGAGACCACAAGAGATGTGGAGCTCTTTATTAAAACAGATGGATAAAATGCTGGAGCTCTTTATTAAAACAGATGGATAAAATGCTGGAGCTCTTTATTAAAATAGATGGATAAAATGCTGGCTAAGTGGATGGGGAAAAGGGATGCGCACCGTAGTGGGGAAGGGTGCAAGGATGCTGGCAGTGGCAGTGGGAAAGGGCTAAATGCCATTCAACAGAATGAGATAACGAGGGATGTGCAGCTCTTCAATAAACACATGGACAAAACGCTGGAGAAGTGGAGGGGACACGCACTGCAGTGGCAGTAAGAATGAACTGGGTGCAGGCTAACAGAATTAGACTAGGGAGATGTAGAGCTCTACATCAAACGCTTAGATGAAACACTGGGCAAGTGGAGGGGGGAAAAAGGACACGCACTGCAGTGCGAAAGGGTGCAAAGATGCCGAGAGTGGCAGTAGGATAGAGCTACCGGTTAATGCCAGCTTACTAAACAGCTAATCAGGAATCAGTACTAGTAATTATGCTTTTCAAAATTCACTTATTTCCTTATTATACCTCTGGTTCTATCAAACATTCACCAAAATTTTTTTCTTCTTTTTTTCAATTTTATGAATTTTTCAGGGTTTCATGCTTCGTGAAATAAATGTGGTACCCATTTCACTTTATACCAACAATGTGATTTAGCTATGGATTATTGAGAATGCAAGATCTAAAATAACGTGAAACACGGTGTCGGACCAAATAGAAATATGAATTTCTTGTCAGAGATTTTGTTGATATTGCACTATATGTGTGGTATATGTTTTTGAACAATGTTTGATAAATTTAAGTGTAATAATGTTCAAAGCAAATTTGATATATAAAAAAATGCATTAAATGAGAAAAAGCATGTAACTGTACATAGTGGGCATGTGAAGTTTTTATATTTAGTGTCAAAGCACAGTATGTACCATTAATGCAATGGTATGTACATACACACACATACACATAGACACCCACCCGTAGGCAGTAGTATGTAGTACACACACACATACACTATAAGCTGATACATATTAGAAGTTTCTCTGTTATATTTGATATCATCTGTACAAAAGTAAAACAGAGGATGCATAATACCAAATGTCAAAATGCCACGATTCATTCTGCACACACATACACAGGGCTTTGTACAAAATTTCATAAAATTCTGACCCTAGGCCTTCTCAAAAAAATATCGTTGCCAATTTGAAATAATCAGTTTTGCTCTTAGCAGGCCTCGGTTATGATTCAAAACTTTTGTGTACAACCTTGATTCAGTGCCCGATTGTACTAGAAGGCACTCGAATGGAAAATGATCATATCATTTGAGATAAATTTGACAGGCAAATTCTTCATAAAATGAATACTGTTTTGTATATTGAGGGCACAATAGGACATTTCATACTGTATCGATACCACTGCCATTGCACATAGTGAAAGTGAAAGGTATAAAGTACCGAAGTGGTCCCGTCATATTCATTGTTACACCGGCTTCTGGTTCTAAACATCACTTAAGTGAGACTTTCATTGGTCCGACATTGTCTCACAGCCAGTGTCGCGCAGTCCCGACGAGAGTCTCCGCTATGATCACCTATGTTTGCTCTACCCACATAGTTAAGAACACTAATATTAGTAGTTTGTAATGAGTAAATACATAGTTAATACTACAACATATATTTCCAGGCACGTGAATCACAATATACTTAAAGAACAGAGAATGTGTAGAAACCGAATGTAGCATCAGCAAGGTGCAATTTGAGAGCTATGCATCAAAATTAATGAACTGCTCATCAATTTTCATGCAAAATTTATTCTAATTTTGTGCAATAAGCATGTTTTTTTTTATATCTTTTTAAATTTGAACAAACTGTTTATTTTTGCCTGGTTGCAGTGAGTAAATTATTCAAATTTGTATTCAATACAGAAATAAATAAATGAATAAATAAATAAATACATGTACATGAAACGTCCAAATATATAATGAACCAACACTTTGTGGCGGATGAATATTAAATTTAAATATATCTCAAGGTCAGCTTGTGCATTTTTTATCGTCAAATAAGATTTTAGCAAATACATTTCTGTGTTTTTGCATATAGTAATATTGACAAAAATACTTTAAATGCACTTGCAATTTTGTGCACTGATGAACTACACTGCTGGAAATAGTTTATGGTGCTCATAACTTCTGCATCTTTTCTTTTATGGAACACCAATTCCACTCACTTGTCTTTAACCAGGTTCTTTATGGAGCCCACATTTATGCGTGCTAGCTTACCCCCACTCATATGCAAGAGCACGACTCCCGCATAATCTGCTGCTCATACAATAGACGACAGGCTATTAATAAACTTCAAATTCCTTCAGGGCACAGTCAAGACACACCCCTTTGGTTACTGCAGTTCCATGACCAATTTTGACATCCTAACTGGACCTGGATGGTCTAAGCCAGAAATTCTAACCGTAAACAATTGGTTAACCTTTTTTCAAATGCAGATCGCAAAGATTACAAAAGTTAATTGATAATTTAAACCTCTATGTTAGTATATATTTCTTGTTTGTTTTTACATATTTTTGCGTAGATAGCAATGTATTACTGTATATGTTTTGTAGCCCCTTAATGAGAAATAAATCAGAAAGGGAACTTTATAGATACAAAATATATGATTATTCACTCAATAACAAATGTTAGTAGGTATAACAGCCTAAGACTAGAGCAATTCGACTGCCACGCAGTCGATAGATATGCCTCCGCCTCTTTGCTATTCTCAGAAAATGTGTATGTTTGGTGGGCATGCCACTGCGCCTATGTGAAATGAAAATATCACATTGTTTTTTTCATGTTTATTGATCTTTGACCTCCTACTTCTTTGACTTCCAATATAACCAGTCTGTCTAAATCCATCCTGGTATCAAGTTTGTTTAAAATTAGCCAATTTTGGGTGAGGTTCATTGACCCTTGACCTTTCAGGAATTTTACCCAAACTTCACCAGTCTACTTCCATGAAGTGATACATCTCTGTACTATGTTTGGTTTGAATTGAATCATTAGTCTTGGATTCAATGTGAAAAATATCTATTTGTGGGCAATTTTTAGCCAATTTTGGCAAAGTTCACTGACCCTTGATCCCTGACCTTTGAGAAATTTCACCAAAAATGTCATCAGTCTAGTAGTGATCCATCTTTGCAACATGTTTGGTTGATATTGCTCCATTGGATTTGGATATATTTTGAAAATTATCACTTCGGTGGCAATTTTTAGCTAATTTTTGGGAAAGTTCATTGACCTTTGACCTTTGAACTCTCAGGAGTTTTACCCAAACGTTCACTAGTCTGCCTTCATGAAGTGATACATCTCTGTACCATGTTTGGTTAGAATTGCGCCATTGGATTTGGATTTGGGTTTATTGTGAAAAATATAAATTTTTGCAAAGCGTATTGACCTTTGACCTCTGACCTTCCAGCAATTTCACCAACAATGTCACCAGTCTACCCCAATAGTGATCCATCGGTTCACTATGTTTGGTTGGAATTGCACAATTGGATTTGGATTTATTGTGAAAAATTTAAAGTTTCGGGCAATTTCTAGCCAATTTTGGCAAAGTTCATTGACCTTTGACCTCTGAGCCTTCAGGAATTTTACCAGAAATGTCACCAGTCTATCCCCAAGTAGTGATCCATCTTTGTACCATGTTTAATGAGAATTGCATCCTTGGATTTGGATTTATTGTGGAAAAGGTCATTTTTGGGCAATTTTTACAGAGTTCATTGACCTTTGACCTCTGACCTTTCAGGAATTTTACCAAATATGTCACCAGTCTATCCCCAAGTAGTGATCCATCTTTGTACCATGTTTAATGAGAATTGCATCCTTGGATTTGGATTTATTGTGGAAAAGGTCATTTTGGGGCAATTTTTACAAAGTTCATTGACCTGTGACCTTTGACCTCAGTCAGATTTGACCCCAATTTTACACACTTCATTAGTTTCATGCAATACATACATGTACCAAGTTTGAAGCAAATCTGCTTAACGGTTCTCACGATATTGCCTAAACGGATTCGGGACGGACGGACGGACGGACGGACGGACGGACGGACGGACAACCCGAAAAAATAATGCCTCCGGCCACTTCGTGGCGGAGGCATAAAAACAGACATGCTCTTTCTCCACTTTAAATGCTGTAGGTTTAGTTGTTACTTAATATAATATATTATATTGTATATTATATTACACAGAGAATTTGCATATATGCAAATTCTCTGTATAAGAATCTGACACATTTGCTGAATTGTTGAAATAGTACAGCTATGAATATTATGAATATTCTCACACACATGGTAAGTCAGAATAAACAATCATTGATTTGATCTGTATTTATAAACAAGGCATTAGCAATATTGTGTCTCGCCCACTTGCGAAAATAACCAGAAATATCGCGATCTCCGTTGCTACGCAAAAGAAAACTGAAACAAACAAATAAGCAACTTTAAACAGACAACATCAAAATCAGGTGCAAAATAGTGACTTTGAATAAATTTGCATAAATGTGCATGAGTAATGTTTGCCTAAATCTACATCAGTAATGCTCACACATGCTCACACAATTCTGTGCACAAGTTAGGAAGCCTTCACCAAGAGTCTTGCAAGTAAACTTTAATGTATGACCTCAAATAACCTTTGACCTTATCATGTGACCTCTTACAGCACAATAACATGCAGGTGCCCCCAGTGCATCCATCATCCAAGTTTGATTGCCATTGTAGCAACATGTGATGAGTTATGTGTGACAAGAGAGTCTTGCAAGTAAACTTTAACGTATGACCTCAAATGACCTTTGACCTTATCCTGTGACCTCCAACACCACCATAACATGAAGGTACCCCCAGTGCATCTATGACCCAAGTTAGGTTGTAATCCAAGCAACCTATGTGAAGTTATTTGTCAAAAGAGAGTCTTGCAGGTAAACTTTAACGTATGACCTCAAATGACCTTTGACCTTATCCTGTGACCTCCAACAGCACCATAACATGTAGGTACCCCCAGTGCATCTATGACCCAAGTTAGGTTGTAATCCAAGCAACCCATGTGAAGTTATTTGTCAAAAGAGAGTCTTGCAGGTAAACTTTAACGTATGACCTCAAATGACCTTTGACCTTATCCTGTGACCTCCAACGCCACCATAACATGAAGGTTCCCCCAGTGCATCTATGACCCAAGTTAGGTTGTAATCCAAGCAACCCATGTGAAGTTATTTGTCAAAAGAGAGTCTTGCAGGAAACTTTAACGTATGACCTCAAATGACCTTTGACCTTATCCTGTGACCTCCAATGGTACCACAACATGAAGGTACCCCCAGTGCATCTATGACCCAAGTTAGGTTGTAATCCAAGCAACCCATGTGAAGTTATTTGTCAAAAGAGAGTCTTGCAGGTAAACTTTAACGTATGACCTCAAATGACCTTTGACCTTGTCATGTGACCTCCAACAGCACCATAACATGAAGGTACCCCCAGTGCATCTATGACCCAAGTTAGGTTGTAATCCAAGCAACCTATGTGAAGTTATTTGTCAAAAGAGAGTCTTGCAGGTAAACTTTAACGTATGACCTCAAATGACCTTTGACCTTATCCTGTGACCTCCAACGCCACCATAACATGAAGGTACCCCCAGTGCATCTATGACCCAAGTTAGGTTGTAATCCAAGCAACCCATGTGAAGTTATGGATCATAAGAGAGTCTTGCAGGTAAACTTTAACATTTGTGACGGACGACGGACGACGGACGGACGACGGACGGACGACGGACGGACGACGGACGGACGACGGACGGACGCCATTTGGATCCCTTAGTCTCGCCTTCACCTCCGGTGGGCGAGACAAAAATGGTTGCAAAATACATAATAAATATATAATGTAGGTCACAATCTTTTATTAAACGAATTCTGTACATGTGTCTATTCTTCAAAATCCACCATGATTTGTATAAATTCATGCTTAATTATCCATCTAAATTTCACAAAGTTTTCACTAATCTGCATCCAAAATTTATCTGTACCAGCCAAGCAAGATTATATCAGAATATATCGAGCCTGGATTCGGGTTTTCTCATGATGAGTCCATTGCAGTAATAATTGTTCACACACAATGTCTATTAATGCCACGTAGGAAATGAGTTTGAGAATGTAGCCAATCAGAAGCGCAGAAATGTGTCGCGTGGTAATGCATCAATGTTTCCGTTCCGCATGAATTCATGATGTAGAGATCCATGCTCAGCCTTTCCGATCAAAATGAATTGAGAATGTAGCCAATCAGGAGACCCGAAATGTGTCACATGGTTATGCCTTGATGTTCTCCAAGTAGCTGTCGAAGTTCAGCCTTCTGGTCAAACTGAGCACATGCCACATTATCACCAGTCGTTGTTCACTGTAGGCTAACTCTTTGAGTGCAACACGTGACTTTTGTAACAAATATTCACATACTTCCCATACAGGCAAGGTATATTTAGCACACAGCGGATTAAATCTTTACAAACCAGTGACCTTCATTTGCACCCGTAATACTAATGCTGCATAGCTGGGTTTGGTCTGACGGAGCACAGGGGGTTAACTCTTTAACCCTGACAGTACCATTGACCTCATTGACTTACGATCTATCTTCCTGCCAATGGTAGTGAGAGAGTTGATTGTATTTTGGTCCCAGTAACACATGCTAATCTCATCCAGCTGCATTATGCACAAAAGGAGTTGATCTTCAGCCTCGTCAGCTGGCTGCGTCTCGGAGCATGCTTGCGAGGAGGCGGAGCTTACGAACAGTTTCCGCGTCGTAGTCGGACCCTGCGAGGAAGTCGTCCAGCGTAGCAGCGATCCTCTCTGACCAAAACACATTCCCTGTGCATAGAGGGAAAGGATGAGAAAAGAGAGAAGGAATGAATAAAAATCACAAATATCTGAGAACTTTTCACACGCAGTACCAGGTATTTCTAATATTTGCACATGATAACCCTATTTTCCTTTCCCATGTATCTTTACCATGAAAGTCACCATCTATCTATTTTTCCTTGGCATAGCTAGCACATTTCTGACATAAGGAAACGATTATTCCCACATGAAAGGCAGTAAGATGGTATTGTGTGAAGACATGTGATGCTCTAGTGGGCAGGTGGAGGTAGTCATTGCAATGTTTAGTTTGTGCATAAATTCTGTCAATTATTATCATTATTATGAGCAGTATTATTATTAGTAGTAGTATTATCATTATTATTATTATCATTATTATTATAAATTCTTGGTTAAAACAGTGGGTATTCTGAAAAATGCTGTAAGTCAAAACCTGAGGCAATATATCACGGGTGTGGATCGTACGGGACTGAAATCAAACTTAATTACAAAATTCAGTTCGTTCTAGAATACCAACTCTGGTCTTGAATGAAAGTACACCAATCATTTTCTCATCATACCTCTCATATGCTCGGTGAAGCCCTGAACTTGGTCGACATCCATCCAGCCAGGGGGCGCTTGAATGATGACGCCCTCTATCACCGCGTGGTAAACATGCACAATGACGCTGATGGCGCCCCGCCTCTTCGTGATGCTGAAGCGAGGCGTTTTCCCATAAACCCAGTCCCAACTCTAGGAAGCAATTCACAAAAGAAAAAAGAATGAAACCAAACCAACTGAGGGCAGCCATATTGACCATTGTACAATGGCCAGCAACCGTGCTACTTGACATTTAACTTACC
The DNA here is from genome assembly GCA_963669155.1 of Arbacia lixula. Classification (NCBI taxonomy): domain Eukaryota; kingdom Metazoa; phylum Echinodermata; class Echinoidea; order Arbacioida; family Arbaciidae; genus Arbacia; species Arbacia lixula. Next base: position 9,076,964 of record OZ022592.1, read on the forward strand.
TAATTGAGCACTTGAGAGAGGCCTGCCATACATTAGAAGTGCACTAAGTTTGGTGACAAGTTATCACAGAAACAGCGAACTTTTACAATTGTGTTTGACCTTGACCTATACAGATCAAAAACATGTATGCCTCTAGAAAAGTATATTGAACTTTTTACCTATACCTTACTCCATGACTTACCATACAACTTAAATGCAGATTAACTGTGACCTTTGACATATCTTGCTCCAAATGCATTAAATCATTTACTGTGTTATGATAAGCCTGCATAGTAAGCAAATAATCAACGTTGGTGAGGGTGATGGGACAAACTATCACTTCCTCGGGGATCTGAATGTATAGCTATCTTTCCTCAGATGCGCTTCGGAAAGATAGCTACATCCAGATCGCCTCGGAAGTGATAGTTTGTCCCATCGCCTGAAACCAAAAGTTGATTATTTGCTTTATATTCCACATCTGAAACCAACTATCTATACCAAAAATGACAATTTGACATACAAAAGTAATGTTTACTTCTCTACCTAACCCCGAGCCGCTGCCATGGGGAACATGGGTTAGGATGCGCGTTAGGACGAGCTACTGTAGGTCAATTGATAGTCCGAGTGTAACAAACTTTTATTTCGCGCGTACTCAAAATATTGATCACTGTGAGGAGTGAAGAGATCAGCGAAACCAAAAAGTACTATCACCTAGAGTGGAACGAACTTTTCTTCTCAGGTGATCAGATGGGCGAAACTATGTTTTATCACGTGATCAACTCTTGACCAATCATATAGCAACATTCTTAGTATGTGGAATATAGTGACATTTAAACGTACATGTCTGTTAACACATGAGGCAGCGATAAAATGATCTATTTGAGCTGTTGTGAAATAATGGCTTAGGGTCAAACGAGGCTTACCTTCAGGTCGTCATACAGCTTGGGCATACCAGGCCAATAGGTTTCATCCATAGGATCAATTGGGTAGATCTGATGAAAAAATCACAGAGCGTTTCAATAAATCTCTACTAACAGATTAATTCGCTGTGCGGTAAGTAGTAGATTGCAGGTTCAACTCCTTCTGGTTCCAACATTTCTGTCTGACTTGTTTTTTTATTCATTCACAGGATGAGGCATGCTATCCTTACTACTAATGGGTGTATATCTAATATATTTTTTTAAAATTAAAAAACGTCGGAAATCCCTTTCACATACTCCAATGATAGATAATTGTTTGATATTTGGTAATTCTAACCACAAAATAAAACAGAGTGTTATATTAATTTCTCTCTCAAATAACATATTACTGCTGAATTTTCAAGGCCTAATCTCATAATTATATAAAAAAATTGCAAAAATGTTTGGTATTATTAACCAGCTTATTCTACTTAGTGATGTGTATTATGTACATCTATGTAAAGACATTGTCCATCATAACTTAAATATCACATAAAATATTCCAATGAGATTTTAATCTTTGTAACTTCACAATTGTTTGCATTTCCCCAAAATATATATCTTCATCATAACTTTGTCATTATAACTGAACTAAGGAAAACAGGTTGGTATACCTCTGCCCTCTTGCACAAAACACTTAATCATAACCATAATCATAAAACCTTAATTCCTCACAATAAAATTTGCTTTCTCCATTCCTCCAAAAGTGGCTGAATCTGTGCAAACACATCAAAATTTTTGGAATTTGACCCCTGAACTATCCGACCTAAAATCTATACTTTTATTAATCTTGTCACCATTGCCAAAGATTGATGAATTTCAGTCAACTAGTGGACCATGACCTTTCACTTTTGACTTAAATGACCAACCTTTACATTAAAATATCATTTTGGAAAAAAGATTCTTTATACCATTTACCCCAGTCTAAAAATCTCAGGAGTTCGAATGCAAAAAATGTCAACGGAATGGGGGTTAAGTGTAAATGGCGCGAGAGAAAACCCTGTCTGACCTCTTTCTTCTTGACCGGCTGAACGTGGTGGTAGAACTCGGTGCTGATGCACTGGACCAAGCTTTTGTGGCAGATGGCCGGTTCACTGTCCGCTAGGTTCTTGACCGCACTCCGGACACTGACCGTTGCTTTACTTGTCATCCCGTCCTGATATCATCAAGTCAAGTCAAATCATAACAATTAATTCATATTTCCATTTATTTGTATAATAAAACCAACATCAATAAGCCATTTTCGTAATGTATTCACAACTTTCCCTGCAACTGCCTAGCAATCACTTGCATTTCTTGATTCAGTTTTAATGGCTGGAAATGCATTCTGAATCTATTAGTTGTTGCTAGGCAGACAAGCCTTGCACAAGCTTTGGGGTTACCAAGAGTAATGTATTGTACAAACAACCTGCATGAAAACTGCATCCATAATGAACATGATCTATTTAAGTCATAACAATGAAAGCTACTTTGCAGTCTGCATCTGAGGCTGAGCTTATTTTTATACAGCAAATCAAATTCATATTTCCAATTCAAATTGAAATAAAACAATCATTGCACAATCTACGTAAAGTTCATGTGGGTTTTCTTTGCCATGTGAGTGTCATTTACAACACTGGCAATAATTAAAACACAGGGAAAATACCACTTTTATAATAGTTCGTGCAGGCGACATGACAAAATATGCCCTGTTGCCTATGTGAAGGGAATATTACTATTCAGTTGGCATGGGAGCTCAGTCTGACTCGGTCTTGACGCAGGCCTGTGCAATGTTGCTAGTGTGAACAGGGTCCTACCTTGTCAACATGCAGTAGGTCTTTCAGCCGCTGTTTGTTCACACTGTGCAGCAGAGTGCAGTGATGGTAGGTGATGGTGCGTCCAAGCTTGGAGGAGGTACCCGAGATGTGCGGTATCAGCAGTTAAGGACAACGCTACTCTTCATCAGTACGGCCATTTAAAACGGCCGCAGCAAAAACCTTGATTATCAAACGTTGCCAGCGAAAAGCGAAACTAGCTAAAACTAACTACCATCGAACATAGCCCCACACCTTATTTTTCCAACATTTGTTAAAATAACATAATTTTTTGCCAGTGTTAATGGTCACAGGCGGAAAAATATTTTGTTTCACTTGGCACACAATCAAATTACACTAGAAATGCTAATAATAATGATAGACTACCACTACTACCACTTCTGATATGAATTACCACCCAAAGTGCATGATTATTACCCTGCCTTTAGCTAAGCAGCTAAGTATGTAGCACTAGAAGCTAGTTGATGTAATTAGATCAGGAATACTATATTCCTGCCAGGTACCCATTTACTACACCTGGGTTGAGAGGGACAAGCATGAGCAAAACACTTTGTCCAAGGGTGAATGCACTGGGCTGGGCTTGAACCTGTGATCTCTCTGCAAAAGACAAGGCCTCTCACCACTTTACCACAGTGCCCTTGTGATAATAATGCTAATCTTAAGGATATCTTAAAGAAGTCGTCCATGACGATGTCGTCCCTGTCTGTGACGGAGACGCTGAGGTGCGGCCATGATCTCTGGATCGCCCTGGAGATGAGGTCAAGGTTCGCTGGTCGGTTATACCGCTCCCTCGATGTGAAGAACGTGATGTTAAGATTACCTAGATCCTAACGACAATAAAAATGGAGAAATTTGACCCATTTCAGTACTTGTCTTGTAATATCAGCATTACACAAAGTTATTTGACTAATGATGATAATAATGCCAATAATACTCCACCTCTGACCTGCTAAGCTGCTTCAAATCCACCTCTTCCCAAGATTTCTGATGTCGCCCACCGTCTTCCTCTCTCCCTCTTTATTCCTTCCTTTCTTCCTTCCCCCCCCCCCCGCCCCCACCCGTTCCCATCCCATCCCATCCCTCGCTCTCTCTTCCTCTTCCTTCTCTCCCATCCCCCTGCCTGCCTCTCTATATTTACATGATAGACTGCTCCTCCTCCACTCCGTCTCCTTGCCAGCTTCACCCCTGAGCTGCTAAGCTGCTTCAAATCCACTTCTGCCCAAGGATTCTGATGTCGCCCAATCACGACACAAGGATCGTTCCGCCACAAGATCATAAGATTCGTCTCCGACAAATCTGTGTTGTTGTACACCCTGCACGGAATAGATAAGATTTCACTTCATAATATGAATAATTTCTTACATAACATCAGCTCAAAACAAGAACCTCTCAAAAGGTTTGATGAGGCCTAAGTAAAATTCACCCCTAGTTTCTTAAATAAAGACTGCTTCTCTGTTATTTGAAATTAAGAAGGTCACACTCACAGCACAAAAAAGTTCTTATTTTACTCTAGCTGTTTTGGGGTCAGATCCAACACACAATATTCTTCATGGAACTCAATTGCGTATAGATGCATTATAGGCTCAAAACAAATTCAAATTTAACTGGGAGATGGACATTGTTATGTCATTATCTAGATATTTGCAGACCTGTTCCTCGTCTAAATAAAAGAATCTATACAAGCATGTATTTTCCAATCTTCTATTGGTTAATCTTTACAGTATTAACATTTAGGGCTTAAGTCAATACTTCTTTTTTTTTTTCAAAGGGTATCAAAACACTCTATTCTTATTTGTTTGATATTCTTGACTTTAAGGGTCCGGATTTCTCAGTTTGGGGCCCATGTGTACTGGGCTGCTGCTAGGGTTGAGCCCTGTGTTACACCACAATCCCCCCATTTGCCCTGCTGTTATGATTCAAGCACTCAGTAATTACATTTGCTTTACTTACCAATCCTCAAAGGCTAAATTTGCAAAGACATCTGATGAGGTAGATAAATACACAAGGCCCTGCAACCAAGAACACAAAATCATAAAACAATACTGGTATATATGGCATAGAAAGCTATATATTTTCTGTGACATTTATTAAAAACAGTTGTCATCTGGGCAACTTTACCAGGATGAATATCCTTTTCTTCAACTGGATCATGTAAAATAATCGCCTCAAAATGAGAGTTGTTCCACCCGATCTTTACTGAGCCTGTGTATTTGCGGGCTGGGTTTTCTCCACTCAGATACTGAGCAGCCCAACTCCCGTGTAATCTGCTGTATGGACAATAGACGCCAGGCTCTGAATAAACTTCAAATTCCTCATAGGGGAAGTTAAGCCACTTCCCTTTGGTTATGCTGTTCCATGGCAAATTTTGACAGCCTGACTAGACTGGGGTTCACAAAGCCATCAAATCTATCCATGAGCAAAGGGTTAAAAATAACCGCTCTGTCATGACTGTTGGTCTTCTCATCATTACCGCTTACCGCTTCTTTCCTTCATTTTCCCATAGATTTTACACACCAATACAAGAAACAGAAGTGTACACAACAGCACAAAGGAATTAGCATAGGGAAAGGGAAAGGGAAGAAAGGGAAGGGGCCTCAGTTTTAAACCCCTGTATATTTTGTCCAGTTCAGCATGAAACACGATGGTTTTTAGGCTAATAATGCACCGTGTTTCATGCTGAACTGGACAAAATATACCGCGGTTTAAAACCGCAGCTCCTTCCCTTTCCCTGTCCCTATGCCAATTCCTTTGAGCTGTTGTGTAGGTCTTCTCATCACTACCACTTCTTGTCTTCACCTTTCCCATAGATTTTACACACCAATACAAGAAACAGTAGTGTAGATGCCAATTCGAATCAAACTGGAATCTAGATTTTTCTGACTTGCATTTCATTCACCTACACACAATTTTGGTTCATATTTCTTTTCCTGAAAGTTTCGCTTTTTCCTACATAGGATAAGAAAAAACTGTCGATCACACAGGCCATGTGCACTTTCACTAAACTTTATCATTAAACTAAAAAAATGTTTTACCTTAACCTTATCTGCATTGTTTTTGTTGCTTGTTGTGTGTTTGTGCACCCATCTCTTGCAGGAACAAAATGAAGGCAGCAACAGCCTTTGAAAAGCTGCTCGTCTGCTGCAGAGTTGTAAGGCAGTGCTAAGACGTTCATATCCATGAAGACCACTGCGCAGTGCCATAGTGGATCCAGATCGGGTATGTCTTGTGAGAAAAGACAAAATGGAAAATTAGTCAAGACATCTATCAAGACACTTGTAGTTCTAGATGTTGTCTCTCATAGATACGGGAATCCCTCAGTCACACAAATCTTTGAAAAAGAGGCAGCATCTGGTGTTAAATTCCCCCCTACCCCAACCCATCCACTCCCAGCCCAGGCTGTGGGGAAAATACCCCGGTAGTCCGTCTCTGTCTGTCTCTGAATTGATACTGTCAGGATGTATGTGAAAGTCTGTAAAGAAACTAGATCTAGTAAGTAGTATTTATTATAAAAGCTCCTAAAAATGAAATATAGATTTATGCAAAGGTTAACATATCATTATGTCGTATAGACTCTACATCGGGAAAGGCATAACTTGATTTCATTTTCATTCATATAGAAAATAGAAATCAAAACCACAACCATACCCGATACTTCATGTTATGTTAAGAGCCCCGCCCAGGCCATGCAGGCCGCCCGCCCGGGGAGCGCGTGTGCCAGGTTCCCGTTGTACTATACCGCTGTGTAAACCCGCAGTATCGCGCATGCAACCATCATCATCGGCATTACCGTTACACGTTACAGGCTCGGACAATTTAAATGCAATTATGCGAGAATACGAGAACATTGTCAACGATGTCAATGTAGCCAGTTACTGGGCATTTTCGAGTAAAAGTCAAGGAGAATATTATTACCTTATTAGAAAATAACGTGACTGGCACTTCGTCTTCGGCCCAGCTTGGCACCCACGTACACACGCATGCAACTGTTTACGCTCGAGTAGTAGTGGATGTAGTCTTTTACAAGACAGTTGTGGTCATTATTGCGTAAGCCAGTCTGCAGCCTTTCTTTCAGGCACATTTTAAGACGATTATTAAACCAGATCCTGTGTCTATACAGATGGAAGCAAAACATATTACGGAAAAACGTTCTTTATCTAACTGTGCGATTCGGCCCTCCTCTGGACAGTCGGAAATGGGGGCGGGGCGGCTGAGTTCTGCCCCCCCCCTTCCCCTGGATCCGTCCCTGTCAATGTTATCATGATTTTATGACAAATTACAATTATGGCAAATTAATATTAGAATGATAAGAACATAGGCTAATACTATCAAACATTAGGCATAATTATAGGCTCTACTAAACACAACAAAAATGTAAGCCCCCCCCCCCCCCCCGAGCAAAATAACATAACTTTTTATATCGGAGACGTTTTGGGGAAAATAATTTGGCAGGATTCTTCCTTAATTTATTGACTAACTTCTGTGTCAAAATCACATTAATCCAATAAGTCATGCATGAGTGGGTAAATTTTAATGGCAACAATGTCACTTTTCAAAAGTCACAATGGTAATTGTTCATGCCGTTTTAAAATGGCATTTCTTCTGCGATTTTTTAAGGGTTTTTACTCAACCATGGCACGGAAATAACTTCTTATGTTTACATATCAGGTCATGTTACATCTTTGTCAAAATATCTAGAGTTTTATTTTTTCACCCAAATGAAGGGTTTTTAACAGTTCCAAACTCAAGAGGGATAAGCATCAGTGTTAAACGGTGCTCACTCAACCAGAACAATGGGCTAAGTGTCGGGATAGGTGTTATACGTGCATCGATAGATGGATGATAAACATTGAAAGGACATAAATTATTCAACAGAAATGGAATTCATCAAAAATTCATATGACAGAATTACAAACTTTTGTGACTTTTGAAAAGTGACATTTTTGCTTTTAAAGTTTGCCCACTCATGCATGACTAATTTTGGATTTACGGTGATTTTCACACATAAGTCAGTCAATAAGTTAAGAACAATCCTGCCAAAAAAAAAAAAAGTTGTCTTGCCCAAAACCTCTTCGATCAAGAGTTATGCTATTTGGGGGGGGGGGGGGGGGGGGGAGGAGGGGGGCCTTACCTTTTTTGTTATGTTTATATCAGTTTCTATTCCTACAACTAGCATATCATACGTGTTATCATTATTATCATACCGAGGATTACTATCAGTATCAGAGAGACGGTCAGAGATTGAGAGACCAATAGACTAGACCAAGATATACAAACAGACAAACAGACGTTCACAAAGAGAGATATGAGGCAAGAGGCGGCCGGAGGACTGGGCGAGTGTGTGTGGGAGAGAGGGAGAGCGGGAGAGAGGGAGAGAGAGAGAGGGAGAGAGAGAGAGAGAGAGAGAGAGAGAGAGAGAGAGAGAGAGAGAGAAAGAAAGAGAGGGAGAGAGAGAGAGAGAGAGACTGAGAAGAGAGAGAGAGATGAGAGAGCGGGAGGCAGAGAGAGGAGGACCAGAGAGAGAGGGGGAGAGAGAGAGAGGGAGGGAGAGAGAGAGAGAGAGAGAGAGAGAGAGAGAGAGAGAGAGAGAGAGGGGGAGGGGGGGGGGGGGTCCTGAGCGGCGTCGGGAGCCGCGGAAAGAGACGTTTACAGATTGGTCTTCCACAGGAATTGACAGTAAATCAAAACACATTTTCTATCCTTGATCAGAAGGATTGAGCAAAATAATCAATTTAATAACAGGCAAAATGACTCGTCCTACTACTTTTATGATCAACCCTTAGTCATAAAACCTAATGAAACGCCCTTTCTTTATTTCATTGGCACCTAAACAGTAGGTGTGTGTGAGCGCTTGTGTGCGTGTTCTGTGAGTGTAGCCCCATGTATAACTCAATGGTATTTTGTTTGACGCCCAGTACATGACCGCCTAAAGATGTAGAAACTGAGGCTAATTTGAACCTCCAATCAAACTCGTCCAACATCAGGTCAAAATAATAGCAAAACAAAAAACCTTGTCTAGCCTGATCCCGTAGTTTCTTCGGGGACTCTATATTCTCAATACCAATCACCGTTTCCCTCCTCATCCCCCTTTTTATCGTCACATGGCTTTAATACCTATAATCTAGGCTGCAGGGAAATTTATTGCTGATCAAATGTATTGTTTACCTAATCCATTAATTTTTTGTTAGCACTAAAGACAGAATAAAAACATTTTTAACCCCCGACTCGGCTTCAAGAGAGCGATATTCTTTTGCTGAGTTTTGGTAGGTGGATCCTGCCAAAGTCCACTTCCGCCCTCTAGTTTTCACGAACCCAACATCGGAAATATTATGGTACGATGGAACATAATTAACTCCAAAGAAGAGGATTACACGTTTTCGTCGGTGTGAATGCAAGGTATGTCAATTATATAATCGTTTAGACATTGTTTAACTTTCTTTTCTAGAAATCGAAGCTGTTCTCCTTGTATTTTTGTCTTTACAGTACTTGGTGTTTGTTTTTTAAACGTCACTTTACGCTGCTGCTCTCACGGTATGCTGCCATAGACCTACCGGGGCCCAAGCCGCTACGTTTATGGCCCGTGTCCGTATACCTCTGACCAACTTCCCAATACCGTGTGGGCGAGTGCGGATGCCAAAGTCATACTTGATTGAAGCGCTGAGTGATGTGTGCCCTATTTTGTGTTTACCAAATTTTACAGTTTGTATGCAGTTTCGCCATGAAATGAATACGAGTAAGAATAAATAACAATACTTAACAGTCAGTAGATCAAGGCCTACATAGTCATAGAATACTAAACTAAAGTCATCATCCATCATTGTCCATGTCACTGTCAGTTAACTGTTGTTGTGTAAATGTAGACCAAAAAATCAGTCTCTGTAGGACGTTGGATCCGCTGAGATTGCATCTGGCTCCTCTGAACGCCCTATCTATTTGGGGGTATGTCCAAAAATATAATTTCGATTAAAGAATACCCCAAATGAGATGGTTATTCCTGTCTACTAGTGTCACTTTGTAAGTCCTTAAACAGAAACAGAGAAATTATTCCTTAAAAATGGTTGTTCAGATTATTGGCAAGTTGTAGTTTATATTAAAAACATTTCTTCTTGTTTTGATATTATTGCTTGGTATCATCTTTCATGGTCCGTGGATTGGACGTTGGGAGAAATTGGTGAAATGGTAAAAACATCAAATTAGTCTATACAAACATAAAAATAACACTTTCAAATACATTTCAAAGTGATTCTACATGTATGGTGGTTTTGAAGGCATGTCGTGGGTGTACTTTTCAGGCGATGATTAAAAGAAGGAATGCTTTATTTAATTGGTTTCAGTGTGTTCATAATACATGTTGTACTGTAAGTGCAGTTAAACATTTGAAATTGAAGTGCAGTTTTCAAGTAATACTTCTTTTAGTGCCGAGTATTCTGAAAATGACATGACATGCTTATGATTTTCTTTTTAAATCATGCTTTGTCAAGCCCAGAGACAGTGATGCACACTGTACATGTACAGTATTTATAAACACACCCATGATTCAGTCGGGTCCATGATTCAGTCACACCAGTATTTTTCTTTGAATAATATCATGGAAATCAGAAAAACACAGATAACAACACATTGATTAGCACAGTCACAAACATCACAGTTGTCCAAAAATTGTTCAAATAATCAATAGTTAATCAATAGTTAAAAATAGCTCTGTCAAATGCTTTTGCGTTTACCGAGGAAGATTCTAGACTAGAGAGAGGGGATACGAAGAAGTAGCCGTTGTAGTATTTTAGGGGTAGAAGTAGTATGAAAGTAGTAGTAGTAGTAGTAGTAGTAGTAGTAGTAGTAGTAGTAGTAGTAGTAGTAGCAGCAGTGGTAGTAGTTTGGTAATGTCGTAGTCTAGAAGGGGGGGGGGGGGGGTTGTCAGGATGAGGCACGACAGATAGAAGACGCTGACACTCGAATTTGAAGGGGTGGGTTGTTTTATTGGTGGCACTTGCGACCTAAGTATGCACAAAAAAAAAACCTCTGCCAGAGCAGAAAAAGACAACAAGAAGAGAGCATAATCAACACATGATCATGATACAAATCTTAGACATCCTTTCTAACTTTGAAAAGCGCAACATGTCATACTTAACTCAACTAAACCCAACCAGATTAATATGAAGCCTGAGAATATTAATCTTCTAAATTCAAACCTTAACAATCACTTGGCATCACATCACAGCCTCTTTCTCCAGACTGGAAAAGCTCTCATTAAACATTTTGATCCTGTAAATGAGTGACCCGAAACAACTTCCTATTTGTTAACATAATTCTATATAATCACATGATCTGTAATTATTGAAGTCATAAATCATGAGGTTAAGTACATACAACTACAAAACATTAACTCATCATTATTATTACCTACTATTTGCATTTTTAATCAATCACCTTAACCCTTTAAACATTATTCAGAATATCACTCGACTGTAAGAACAAATTTTTCTTATGAAGGCCATAAATAGCAATAACAATAATAAGACATAAACAGTTGAATCTGTTTGGCCATCCTGACTCACAACTCACCCAACTGAGGTCCTCCTCACACTGGTTATACGCCCAGACCAGTACGCTACCCCTCCAGCTGGAACCTAAATATAATACAATAAATCCTAATGATTGTAAAGTACTCAAATAATTCCCCTTGTTTAACAATAAACATCAACGGTCCGAACTGAACCACCATCGACCCATCCATGCACGTTTATGCATATTAATCATTCACAATAATCAGACAGAAATACTCTAATGCTTTCCAGGGCCTACATGAGCATTCGTCATCTTTAACAAACAACATATAATAATGTACAACATTATCATAATTGAAGTGCTAATGTAACTTTACCAGTAGCTATAGTTCACACTTATATTGAGTATTATACCACCTCCTTATCAGTAGTTGGAATAATCTTTCTGAGTCTTCTCCTTTATCTACATCACTTCCAGAAGTATATATGTAGTACTCTTAATATCAAGGCACAACAAACATGCTTTTCTCTGTTATGATATTTCTGCTCCCTTATTGAACTCACAACAAAATGATATAAGTATTAACACATGCCTACTCAATTATCGCACGTAAGTTCCTGATGTCTATAACGAAACAAATGCAACATGCGAACTATATGGGATATACTGCGATTGTACAATACCCATCTGCCCTCAATTCATGATACTAATAACATCCTCAACGTTGGGTCAACATTATAATCTAATTGTGTCCTTATAAGCATTCCCGTATCTCAACACATCAAAATTACTCATCTGAATCATGTATAAGATTATAATAAGACTACAATATCAATCCAGTTGTTAATCACAAAATAAACTGACATTACACAACTTTATAACATTACACTATGGTCAGCATTACATTCGATCTCCCCAACCATTCTTCCTGAATACATTTCACATGAAATGTTAACATACCTCCACTGCTCAGAGTTCTGACTCCGTGTCACCCACAGCTTGGCAACACCGGCAAACCGCACAGTCTCCCTTGATAGAAACCTTTTTTAAATCGAAATAACAATGCCTAATAAGTAACGAAACCCTAGGTCCAATTCCTTAACTCTAGTTAAGAATACCTGTACAACACATTATTATAAGATCAACTTCTATACCATGAGATCTGAGATTCAGAATCCCTCTCAACGTACAATAGTTATATCATCCTATTAATAACTACAAGATGGATGGTCTGAGAGTATAGACTACCCCAGGTTTAAAGCTGCACTCCGCCTACGCCAGACACACACGTATGCGCCCCCAACATCACTGTGTAAACAATTCCTACCCTGTGCACCCGAATGAGCACTACACATGGCATCCCAATTGAACTGCCCCAATTGAGTAACAACCTCTATAATCACATAATTATCAATACAATACTGTACTGTGAACAATTTAATGAGAATCATTCATGGTCACCTTCCCATCCACATTATATTCACTACTAAACTAGGATTCGAGTATAGCTTGGACGTACATGTAATACAAACTTTGGGCATAGTATAAAATGCACACCCACCACAGCCTGTACCCCCATGCTCTGTGTATTCTACACGCAATTCTGTACACACGATACGCATACACGATGCGATCCTGCCTAAAACAATACTGCTATGACTGTGTATACAAGGCATGCATGAAGCTGCACGTGTACGCACTTGCAAAGCTTTAACTTGCAAAGCTCATTTCTCTCCATATGTCTACCCTTATCTTCAACACTAAATTAGTACAATGTAATGTTTTAACTGTGCAATACATAGAGTGGTAAAACGTACCTCCAAGCCTGCCCAACCAAGCTCTTGTTAACTCTTCCAGCTCCTCGAACGATTGCTTGTACTACACTCTCAGTGTCTTTCACCCAGCAATGCCAAATTGCGTATTTTGCACGTACTCTCTTAAGATTCTTGCCCCAGAGGATGACCCAATCACCCACTCTGAGTGCAAATATTCATCCTCCTTTTTTTTGTTTTGTTTTGTTTTGTTTTTGTTTTGTTTGATATTTAGAGACACACTTATGTTTTGTTTTGTTTTGTTTTGTTTTTTTTTGTTTTGTTTGATATTTAGAGACACACTTATGACAACATCTTAAGTACTATCACCACAATAATACTTATCATCATGTTCACAACAATGAAACATTTAACCAGGAACTATATTTTTCCTAGCATCAATGCTACGTGATGAGGTTCACTTTCCATAAACATTCCATGTACCGACCTGACTCCCTGACCTGCATTCCACAGACTTAAAAGGGAGAATTCTCAAAATTCACTCTCCTACAATCCATCCTGACAAATGGTATGACTGACCTCACTCATACAACATGGTTTCTTAACACCTATACATCAAGCCTTGCACCACTGGCCTTCAAGGGTACTAAGACATTAACATCTCTACTACTGGGTACACCTCTATCTTACTTAGTACAGATGTATAGCTATCTGAATATCCAAAAATATTGTTATGTGGATATTACCCATTCAGCACATTTATGGCAAAACAAAGTTATCAATCTGTCAAGCCCACAAGGTCATTAAACAGACCCCCACTCTTTTGGGCAAGCCCCACCAAGGCCGTGATAACAGACCCCCTCCTTGGAGAGGACATCAAGAGTCTCTCTGTTTACCATCAGTCACCTTATTAAGGTCACGAAGAGAAAGTCGTTGGGGGGTAAAAGGAAACAACTCAGTAGACCACGGGTCTTTACTAGTTGAAGAAATGTTTGAATGACATGACAATGTGAAGGACAATCGGCTAATCATTACTACTCAAGACAATCATACTTTCTAATCATACTTTCTAATCATACTTTCTAATCATACTTTCATACTTTCATACTTTCTAATTCAAGCCTTGTTTCATGCTAACCCAATTCAATATACAAATCAAAAAGATATCCATATCTTCACCACATAGGTAATTATTAAAATAAATGACAATTCAGCGTCATCCAGAAACCAAAGTCACAGGAATAATGCTCAACTCAGCTTACTTTCTCCTTCCTCTACCTACAATGTATTTGGAAACTTAAAATTGGTCACTTCAAAATTGCCCAGGTGCATGTTTCGATCAGCACCCTTCTCAGTTCCAAAGATGTGCATTTCCTTCCACATAGCTTGGGAGATCCACACATCCTAAAGAAATTCAGTTTGCAGTCTTTCTTTTAAAAGCTGTGAAAAAGTCTCTAAAAACATTTACAAGTCTTGGTTTGTACAGTGATATTCAGACGGTTACTTCTGACAAGCCTCCTCGAGGTTTACGGCGTAAAAGAAAAAAGAGATACCTGTATTACTCTTAGAAAGCAAAGAATAACATCTTCATCTAGCTAGCCATAAAAGTCTAACTGAATGATGCACGCTTAGTAATATCCTGAAAGACAAACAAAGCTTTTCTCTCCGCCTACTTGCCACATCTCTCTCTCTCCTTCTGCTCACACTAATGGTGTTTGAGAGATATTCCCCTACACTGCTGAATTGATTGGAAACATAAAGTGCAACATAATACTCGTTGGAGGAAATTCAACACAAAAGTAAGTTTAAGAAATATTTGGAAGAAAACCTGAGAAACAATACATGCACTCCCAAGCACATTTTCATAGCCTTTCTTCATTTTTCAACTAAATCAAAATTAAAATAAGGTTAAAATAATACCTTTCCCAGTTTTTTCTTTGTTTCTAAATACGGCATATGCCAAGAGAGAAAATAAACATACACTTCTACCATACTTCACTGGTGTCATCAAAAAGGGTGTAGCACACAATCAAATGTAATTCATGTCTGAGGAACTTCACATACATGAACGACTCTCCTATTCTGTCTCATTGAGTAATGCAACTATACTGCTGAACTATATTCACCACTCATGATCCCAACACAACAATATGATCAACCTCAAACTTAACATCAACGAGTCACTGATTTTGGGAGATGATTAGGATTACTATGTTGCCCTCTGGTCACTCGCTTCGACCGACGAGGGACTGTTACATTTTCTTGCTCATGTTCATCGGTACCAAGTGAGAACCACGAAGGCTCACCTAAATCGCCATCTCTAGCCTCATCGTTTGAGGTCCATTCGTCTCCGTCTCCCTCACTATCAGATGAAGGCTGGGATTCTGTGTCAATTCTGATATGACAATCTGCACTTCTGGGGTCCAATGTCAACAGTCTTCTATTAACTGTTTTCATGTCTCCTCCATGAACTGGTCGAATGTGGCAAACATCCCCATCCACATTGACTCCTACGATGACATAAGGGTCCCTGAAGAATTTATCAGCAAGTTTGTGTCTCTCGGTGAATGCCGTCTGTCTTAACAGCACATGTTGCCCGACCTCCATTCTAGACGGCCCGACCCTACGATCATGGCGCTGTTTATCTTCGGACGCTCTTCTCTTCAAGTTCTGCTCCGCGAGGACATTCACTTTCGTCATGGCTGCAGCCTGCGATTTCACAAAGTCCTGGTCCCACTCTCTTTCCACTCGTGAGAGAAGCTGGTCTATAGGGAGACATGGTTCCCTGCCATACATCAGCCTACATGGCGAATAACCCGTCGATCGATGTGGTGTGGAGTTGTAGATGAATACCAGATGGGCAATCATTTCCGGCCAGTTCTTCCTGTCAGTTGGGTCCATGGAACGAATCAGGCAACAGAGTGTTCTATTAAAGCGTTCTACCTGTCCATTCCCCTCCGGGTGATAGGGGGTGGTACGAGATTTCTTCACACCATACAAAGCGCAGACCTCCTTTATCAGATGACTCTCGAAGTCTCGTCCCTGATCGGAGTGGATTCGAAGGGGTATCCCGTAGTGGACAAACCACACATCTCTGAGGACCTTTGCTACCGTCCGTGCACTTTGATCTTTGCATGGGATCGCTTGGGCGTACTTGCTGTAGACATCGGTTAGTACTAGGATATCCTCATATCCTCCTCGTCCCCGATCCATCTTCAAGAAGTCTATGGCCAAAATCTCCAATGGCCTGAACGCAAGCAGGTGGCGCATCGGATTCCTCACGGTTGGGGTCGGTGCTTTCGCTACTGTACAGTTGAAGCACATCTTGATATAATGGCGAACATCAGCATGGAGACCCGGCCAGAAGCATCTTCGCAGCAGCAGTCCCAAGGTCCTTGTCACGCCCTGATGCCCCCATTTATCATGAACCATTTCTAGAATAGTCTGCCTCATCTTGGTTGGCACAAGTAACTGTTTCAAAATTTCACCTTGCACCAACACTCGCCGGTAGAGTATACCATCACTCTCCACTAGGTGCTTCCACTCTCTCATCCACCCTCTCACCGATGCCTCCTCTGGTAGTGGATCTCCAGGCTTCCACCCTTGTCTCCAATACTCCCAGACCGTGCCAAGACTGTCGTCTTTCTGTTGGAGTTCCGACAGCTGTGGTAGACTAAAGGATGGGAGAACAGTAGATACATGTGTATTCGGCTCCACCATCTTGGCTGGTCGTTCTGGTTTACCCGCTTGTGCATGCACCTCCACTGGCATTGCTGAACAACATAACACATCCTCTATGGTAAGTGGGCATGTTTCCTCCTCTTCATTTGGGCGCCTACTTAGTGCATCTGCACACCTGTTCTGTCTCCCGGGTAGGTACTTGATCTGCAGATCAAAGGGTGCCAGCTGTGCGACCCACCGTTGCTCTGTAGCTCCTAACTTCGCAGTATCCAGGTGTGCCAAAGGATTATGATCGGTCCGAACTTCAGTCGTACTCCCTATGAGGTATTCTCGAAACTTGTCTGCGATGGCCCACTTCAGACCCAAAAGCTCTAGCTTAAAGCTGGAGTAGTCGGGGTAGTTCTTCTCCACATCTCTCAGTCCTCGACTTGCATACACCAGAGGGTGTAGTTTCCCGTCATCGCCACGTTGAGAAAGACAAGCTCCCAACCCTTGTAGTGATGCATCTATTTCCACTACAAAAGGCTTGTCGAACTGAGGGTATCCAAGGACTGGGGTAGTCGTCATCGTACTCTTCAAACTGTCAAATGCCTGCTGTGCCTCTTCCGACCATACAAACTCCTGTACACTATCACCATGTCTTCTCTTGGACTTCTTGGACCCAAGTTGGCACTTCCCTACCAGTGCATGTAATGGGGCTGCGATCCCAGCGAACCCTGCGACAAACCTGCGATAATACGATGCCATGCCTAAAAACGAGCGCAACTCTTTGATACTTGTAGGGGTAGGCCAGCTCCTTATCGTCTCAATCTTCTTGGGATCGACCGAAATTCCTGATGCAGACACCACGTGCCCCAGATGATGTACCTCCTCTTGAAGAAACCGACACTTCCTCCCCTTTAACTTCAACCCGTATTCTGTCAGTCGATCAAACACTACCTTAAGTCTGGCGACGTGATCGTCTAGGGTCCTCGAAAAGACAAGGATGTCATCCAAGTAGATGACTAGATTGGTTAGATTCAGATCTCCCAGAACCAGTTCCATTACTCTCTGAAACGTGCTAGGGCTGTTGGCTAGCCCCTGAGGCATCCTCAAGAATTCGAAAAGGCCCCATGGGACCCTGAAAGCTGTCTTCTCGATGGAACCATCCTCCATAGCTATTTGAAAATAGCCGTTTGCAAGGTCAAGGGAACTGAAGAACTTGGCCCCTCCCAATGCTTCAAGAGTCTCGTCAATTCGAGGAAGGGGGAAGGAATCTCGAATGATCCTCTTGTTTAACTGGCGGTAGTCGATGCATATTCTAAGAGAACCATCTTTCTTGCGGATTGGCACTACTGGACTTGCGAAAGGGCTGTTGGATCGTCTGATTATGCCTTTATCCAGCATCTCCTGTAGCAGAGCCTTCATCTCCGGGACGTGGTTTGGTGGAATGCGCCGATAGGGGAGCCGGATAGGTGGTCCGTCCTGGGTGCGAACCTGATGGGGGATCACTGTGCAACATCCCAAGTCCATATCTGATCGGGCAAATGCCTGCGAGTGCTGAGATACTAGTCTGGCGATTACATCTGCATGATCTGGTTTAAGGTGGTCCAGATTCACCCCAGTTGGTAACTCCAGTCTACTCCCGTCTTGGCAGATGTACTGTCCTTCCCTCATCTGATCCATCTCAGCATTAGTGTCGTCTTCTGCTCCCAACAAAGCCCCTGCCCCTACTTCAGCGGTTACATCTGCGATGTTGACCTCAATCACACCATCCCTCTCTACAACATAAATCTCTTCTCAATCAGCTACCTCGACTGCAGATGCTACGACAGTGCCTTGGTTGATCGTCTTCAGTTCTGACGATCGATTGGCCACAGTTACCTCAAGTCTCGGGCCACTGACATGCATGCATCCATCATAAACATCAAGGTGGTTTTTATCAAGATAACCCTTCGGAGAGGCGAGTGGCTCCACCAGTACATCCATCCCATGCAGCGCACCAGAGTCCTCTATTCTGCATTCAATCCTACGTACGGTTAGGGGAGGAATAATTTCGTCATCACTCATGACAAGGAGTGCACTGGCAGCCTGTGTAGACTGTTGTAGCTCAAGAGTCTTCTCCACAAAGTTCCAGCCTTCACTCCCTTGGAGATCCCCTTGAAGCAGCATGCGGAGAGCATTGCAGCCTAAGATCACCGAGCTCTCTTTCTTCCATTCAACCTTCTTTGCAGTGTCTTCCACGATGAGGAACCCTACTTCAGTGGACTTCCTGTCAACAACAACTGGCGCCCGAATGTACCCAATGATGGGAAGGATACTCCCCGTCACGCCGACTACCCTCACACCAGCGCCGTCCCCATCCAATGGTACGTGACCTTTCAGATGCTTATTGTAGAAGGATGAAGGGATGAGGCTCGCCTCCGCCCCCGTATCCAGTACACAGATGGTGCTCACCCCTGCTATCTGAACTTCAGCCCTAGGACTCTGCGAGACAAGCTGAGGAGTCAAATTGGTTTCCTCTTGATGCCGGACAGCTCTGACCCTTCCTTGTGGCTGGGGCTCCTCCATGTTGGGTGCATCGCCATGAGATTGAGCTGGTGCCTGATGGTTGTTCTCCAATGGGCAGTCTCTGCGGATGTGTCCGAATTGTTTGCAACCATAACACAGGGGAGGCGACGGGCACTCTCTCTTAAAGTGACCCCGTCGATGACAATTATAGCAAAACTCAGTACCTGGACGTCTCCTCGGTGGGCCAGATTCCATCGTCTTCACTACCTGCATCACTTCTTTCAATGCGTCCCGAAGTTCTGATATCTCACTCCTCATGGATTGCACTGTGGGATCCTCTATGGGGTGAGATGAAACCCGCTGTGCTTCGATTTCTACTTCCCTAATGTTGGCCCGTGGGGGAGTAAAATCTTCATCTTGGAAGAGATCCAGCACCTCCTTCCTGAAATCCAGAAAAGACATCCTAGGGTTTGATAGGGCAGTCCGCCTGAGCTCTCTTTGAAAGTGTCGATCCTTGACCCCAGTTATGAATCGCTCCTTCAAGGTGCTGTCCTTCATTTTGGCCAGTGCCTCCTTTTCATCAACCAAAGCCGCACTTTCCATTCTATCATACAGGCGAAGGAGAGAACTGCTAAACTCCGCAAGTGATTCCCCTGGCTTCTGCACTCGGGCATGGAGTTGACTGGTCAACGGTTGCACACCTTCCTTCTTCCCGAACCTCGAGATAAGGATAGCCTTCAAAGCGCTGCTATCTCCTCTTGTTTCCGGGTCGTGACATCGCACCTCGTCCTTGGCGCAGTCTGCAAGATGTGTTAGGAGCACCTGGGTCTTCTCTTGTGGGTTCAACTTATAATAATTGCAGTAATCTTCATACTCTTCCAGCCATTCGATGACAGTTGGGTCACCGGATCTCTGCGGGAGGCCCCTGAACTTCGTCAACTTCAGTGTGGGTAATCCCCTAGAGGCTGAAATGTTTTGGAATGCGCCCGTCAACGCATCGATCATACCAGCTAAGCCTGCTTCTGGTGTATCTGCTGGGGGTGACTCTTGCCTTCTGCTTGATCTACGGCTTGCCATATTTCTTATTGTTTGATTACAATCCAGAAGCTGCTGGTTTACAGTGAGAAAAAAATATTAATTAATCGACCAGGTAACCTGCTGGTTTATAGTGGAAAAGATATTAATTAATCGACCAGGTAACCTGTTGGTTTACAATGGGAGAAGAAAATACAGTCTCATGAATCTATAACTCAATATCTTACACTCTCCCTAACATCACCTCCAGTTGAAGGTTTTTTTTTTTCTTTCTTGCTCTGTCTCCCTCGTCCGCCGGGTAGTCGCTTCCTGTCCCTCACTGCGATGTCGCGCTATGCCGTTGACCCAATCCCACTCCTGACACCATTTGTCGTAGTCTAGAAGGGGGGGGGGGGGGGGTTGTCAGGATGAGGCACGACAGATAGAAGACGCTGACACTCGAATTTGAAGGGGTGGGTTGTTTTATTGGTGGCACTTGCGACCTAAGTATGCACAAAAAAAAAACCTCTGCCAGAGCAGAAAAAGACAACAAGAAGAGAGCATAATCAACACATGATCATGATACAAATCTTAGACATCCTTTCTAACTTTGAAAAGCGCAACATGTCATACTTAACTCAACTAAACCCAACCAGATTAATATGAAGCCTGAGAATATTAATCTTCTAAATTCAAACCTTAACAATCACTTGGCATCACATCACAGCCTCTTTCTCCAGACTGGAAAAGCTCTCATTAAACATTTTGATCCTGTAAATGAGTGACCCGAAACAACTTCCTATTTGTTAACATAATTCTATATAATCACATGATCTGTAATTATTGAAGTCATAAATCATGAGGTTAAGTACATACAACTACAAAACATTAACTCATCATTATTATTACCTACTATTTGCATTTTTAATCAATCACCTTAACCCTTTAAACATTATTCAGAATATCACTCGACTGTAAGAACAAATTTTTCTTATGAAGGCCATAAATAGCAATAACAATAATAAGACATAAACAGTTGAATCTGTTTGGCCATCCTGACTCACAACTCACCCAACTGAGGTCCTCCTCACACTGGTTATACGCCCAGACCAGTACGCTACCCCTCCAGCTGGAACCTAAATATAATACAATAAATCCTAATGATTGTAAAGTACTCAAATAATTCCCCTTGTTTAACAATAAACATCAACGGTCCGAACTGAACCACCATCGACCCATCCATGCACGTTTATGCATATTAATCATTCACAATAATCAGACAGAAATACTCTAATGCTTTCCAGGGCCTACATGAGCATTCGTCATCTTTAACAAACAACATATAATAATGTACAACATTATCATAATTGAAGTGCTAATGTAACTTTACCAGTAGCTATAGTTCACACTTATATTGAGTATTATACCACCTCCTTATCAGTAGTTGGAATAATCTTTCTGAGTCTTCTCCTTTATCTACATCACTTCCAGAAGTATATATGTAGTACTCTTAATATCAAGGCACAACAAACATGCTTTTCTCTGTTATGATATTTCTGCTCCCTTATTGAACTCACAACAAAATGATATAAGTATTAACACATGCCTACTCAATTATCGCACGTAAGTTCCTGATGTCTATAACGAAACAAATGCAACATGCGAACTATATGGGATATACTGCGATTGTACAATACCCATCTGCCCTCAATTCATGATACTAATAACATCCTCAACGTTGGGTCAACATTATAATCTAATTGTGTCCTTATAAGCATTCCCGTATCTCAACACATCAAAATTACTCATCTGAATCATGTATAAGATTATAATAAGACTACAATATCAATCCAGTTGTTAATCACAAAATAAACTGACATTACACAACTTTATAACATTACACTATGGTCAGCATTACATTCGATCTCCCCAACCATTCTTCCTGAATACATTTCACATGAAATGTTAACATACCTCCACTGCTCAGAGTTCTGACTCCGTGTCACCCACAGCTTGGCAACACCGGCAAACCGCACAGTCTCCCTTGATAGAAACCTTTTTTAAATCGAAATAACAATGCCTAATAAGTAACGAAACCCTAGGTCCAATTCCTTAACTCTAGTTAAGAATACCTGTACAACACATTATTATAAGATCAACTTCTATACCATGAGATCTGAGATTCAGAATCCCTCTCAACGTACAATAGTTATATCATCCTATTAATAACTACAAGATGGATGGTCTGAGAGTATAGACTACCCCAGGTTTAAAGCTGCACTCCGCCTACGCCAGACACACACGTATGCGCCCCCAACATCACTGTGTAAACAATTCCTACCCTGTGCACCCGAATGAGCACTACACATGGCATCCCAATTGAACTGCCCCAATTGAGTAACAACCTCTATAATCACATAATTATCAATACAATACTGTACTGTGAACAATTTAATGAGAATCATTCATGGTCACCTTCCCATCCACATTATATTCACTACTAAACTAGGATTCGAGTATAGCTTGGACGTACATGTAATACAAACTTTGGGCATAGTATAAAATGCACACCCACCACAGCCTGTACCCCCATGCTCTGTGTATTCTACACGCAATTCTGTACACACGATACGCATACACGATGCGATCCTGCCTAAAACAATACTGCTATGACTGTGTATACAAGGCATGCATGAAGCTGCACGTGTACGCACTTGCAAAGCTTTAACTTGCAAAGCTCATTTCTCTCCATATGTCTACCCTTATCTTCAACACTAAATTAGTACAATGTAATGTTTTAACTGTGCAATACATAGAGTGGTAAAACGTACCTCCAAGCCTGCCCAACCAAGCTCTTGTTAACTCTTCCAGCTCCTCGAACGATTGCTTGTACTACACTCTCAGTGTCTTTCACCCAGCAATGCCAAATTGCGTATTTTGCACGTACTCTCTTAAGATTCTTGCCCCAGAGGATGACCCAATCACCCACTCTGAGTGCAAATATTCATCCTCCTTTTTTTTGTTTTGTTTTGTTTTGTTTTTGTTTTGTTTGATATTTAGAGACACACTTATGTTTTGTTTTGTTTTGTTTTGTTTTTTTTTGTTTTGTTTGATATTTAGAGACACACTTATGACAACATCTTAAGTACTATCACCACAATAATACTTATCATCATGTTCACAACAATGAAACATTTAACCAGGAACTATATTTTTCCTAGCATCAATGCTACGTGATGAGGTTCACTTTCCATAAACATTCCATGTACCGACCTGACTCCCTGACCTGCATTCCACAGACTTAAAAGGGAGAATTCTCAAAATTCACTCTCCTACAATCCATCCTGACAAATGGTATGACTGACCTCACTCATACAACATGGTTTCTTAACACCTATACATCAAGCCTTGCACCACTGGCCTTCAAGGGTACTAAGACATTAACATCTCTACTACTGGGTACACCTCTATCTTACTTAGTACAGATGTATAGCTATCTGAATATCCAAAAATATTGTTATGTGGATATTACCCATTCAGCACATTTATGGCAAAACAAAGTTATCAATCTGTCAAGCCCACAAGGTCATTAAACAGACCCCCACTCTTTTGGGCAAGCCCCACCAAGGCCGTGATAACAGACCCCCTCCTTGGAGAGGACATCAAGAGTCTCTCTGTTTACCATCAGTCACCTTATTAAGGTCACGAAGAGAAAGTCGTTGGGGGGTAAAAGGAAACAACTCAGTAGACCACGGGTCTTTACTAGTTGAAGAAATGTTTGAATGACATGACAATGTGAAGGACAATCGGCTAATCATTACTACTCAAGACAATCATACTTTCTAATCATACTTTCTAATCATACTTTCTAATCATACTTTCATACTTTCATACTTTCTAATTCAAGCCTTGTTTCATGCTAACCCAATTCAATATACAAATCAAAAAGATATCCATATCTTCACCACATAGGTAATTATTAAAATAAATGACAATTCAGCGTCATCCAGAAACCAAAGTCACAGGAATAATGCTCAACTCAGCTTACTTTCTCCTTCCTCTACCTACAATGTATTTGGAAACTTAAAATTGGTCACTTCAAAATTGCCCAGGTGCATGTTTCGATCAGCACCCTTCTCAGTTCCAAAGATGTGCATTTCCTTCCACATAGCTTGGGAGATCCACACATCCTAAAGAAATTCAGTTTGCAGTCTTTCTTTTAAAAGCTGTGAAAAAGTCTCTAAAAACATTTACAAGTCTTGGTTTGTACAGTGATATTCAGACGGTTACTTCTGACAAGCCTCCTCGAGGTTTACGGCGTAAAAGAAAAAAGAGATACCTGTATTACTCTTAGAAAGCAAAGAATAACATCTTCATCTAGCTAGCCATAAAAGTCTAACTGAATGATGCACGCTTAGTAATATCCTGAAAGACAAACAAAGCTTTTCTCTCCGCCTACTTGCCACATCTCTCTCTCTCCTTCTGCTCACACTAATGGTGTTTGAGAGATATTCCCCTACACTGCTGAATTGATTGGAAACATAAAGTGCAACATAATACTCGTTGGAGGAAATTCAACACAAAAGTAAGTTTAAGAAATATTTGGAAGAAAACCTGAGAAACAATACATGCACTCCCAAGCACATTTTCATAGCCTTTCTTCATTTTTCAACTAAATCAAAATTAAAATAAGGTTAAAATAATACCTTTCCCAGTTTTTTCTTTGTTTCTAAATACGGCATATGCCAAGAGAGAAAATAAACATACACTTCTACCATACTTCACTGGTGTCATCAAAAAGGGTGTAGCACACAATCAAATGTAATTCATGTCTGAGGAACTTCACATACATGAACGACTCTCCTATTCTGTCTCATTGAGTAATGCAACTATACTGCTGAACTATATTCACCACTCATGATCCCAACACAACAATATGATCAACCTCAAACTTAACATCAACGAGTCACTGATTTTGGGAGATGATTAGGATTACTATGTTGCCCTCTGGTCACTCGCTTCGACCGACGAGGGACTGTTACATTTTCTTGCTCATGTTCATCGGTACCAAGTGAGAACCACGAAGGCTCACCTAAATCGCCATCTCTAGCCTCATCGTTTGAGGTCCATTCGTCTCCGTCTCCCTCACTATCAGATGAAGGCTGGGATTCTGTGTCAATTCTGATATGACAATCTGCACTTCTGGGGTCCAATGTCAACAGTCTTCTATTAACTGTTTTCATGTCTCCTCCATGAACTGGTCGAATGTGGCAAACATCCCCATCCACATTGACTCCTACGATGACATAAGGGTCCCTGAAGAATTTATCAGCAAGTTTGTGTCTCTCGGTGAATGCCGTCTGTCTTAACAGCACATGTTGCCCGACCTCCATTCTAGACGGCCCGACCCTACGATCATGGCGCTGTTTATCTTCGGACGCTCTTCTCTTCAAGTTCTGCTCCGCGAGGACATTCACTTTCGTCATGGCTGCAGCCTGCGATTTCACAAAGTCCTGGTCCCACTCTCTTTCCACTCGTGAGAGAAGCTGGTCTATAGGGAGACATGGTTCCCTGCCATACATCAGCCTACATGGCGAATAACCCGTCGATCGATGTGGTGTGGAGTTGTAGATGAATACCAGATGGGCAATCATTTCCGGCCAGTTCTTCCTGTCAGTTGGGTCCATGGAACGAATCAGGCAACAGAGTGTTCTATTAAAGCGTTCTACCTGTCCATTCCCCTCCGGGTGATAGGGGGTGGTACGAGATTTCTTCACACCATACAAAGCGCAGACCTCCTTTATCAGATGACTCTCGAAGTCTCGTCCCTGATCGGAGTGGATTCGAAGGGGTATCCCGTAGTGGACAAACCACACATCTCTGAGGACCTTTGCTACCGTCCGTGCACTTTGATCTTTGCATGGGATCGCTTGGGCGTACTTGCTGTAGACATCGGTTAGTACTAGGATATCCTCATATCCTCCTCGTCCCCGATCCATCTTCAAGAAGTCTATGGCCAAAATCTCCAATGGCCTGAACGCAAGCAGGTGGCGCATCGGATTCCTCACGGTTGGGGTCGGTGCTTTCGCTACTGTACAGTTGAAGCACATCTTGATATAATGGCGAACATCAGCATGGAGACCCGGCCAGAAGCATCTTCGCAGCAGCAGTCCCAAGGTCCTTGTCACGCCCTGATGCCCCCATTTATCATGAACCATTTCTAGAATAGTCTGCCTCATCTTGGTTGGCACAAGTAACTGTTTCAAAATTTCACCTTGCACCAACACTCGCCGGTAGAGTATACCATCACTCTCCACTAGGTGCTTCCACTCTCTCATCCACCCTCTCACCGATGCCTCCTCTGGTAGTGGATCTCCAGGCTTCCACCCTTGTCTCCAATACTCCCAGACCGTGCCAAGACTGTCGTCTTTCTGTTGGAGTTCCGACAGCTGTGGTAGACTAAAGGATGGGAGAACAGTAGATACATGTGTATTCGGCTCCACCATCTTGGCTGGTCGTTCTGGTTTACCCGCTTGTGCATGCACCTCCACTGGCATTGCTGAACAACATAACACATCCTCTATGGTAAGTGGGCATGTTTCCTCCTCTTCATTTGGGCGCCTACTTAGTGCATCTGCACACCTGTTCTGTCTCCCGGGTAGGTACTTGATCTGCAGATCAAAGGGTGCCAGCTGTGCGACCCACCGTTGCTCTGTAGCTCCTAACTTCGCAGTATCCAGGTGTGCCAAAGGATTATGATCGGTCCGAACTTCAGTCGTACTCCCTATGAGGTATTCTCGAAACTTGTCTGCGATGGCCCACTTCAGACCCAAAAGCTCTAGCTTAAAGCTGGAGTAGTCGGGGTAGTTCTTCTCCACATCTCTCAGTCCTCGACTTGCATACACCAGAGGGTGTAGTTTCCCGTCATCGCCACGTTGAGAAAGACAAGCTCCCAACCCTTGTAGTGATGCATCTATTTCCACTACAAAAGGCTTGTCGAACTGAGGGTATCCAAGGACTGGGGTAGTCGTCATCGTACTCTTCAAACTGTCAAATGCCTGCTGTGCCTCTTCCGACCATACAAACTCCTGTACACTATCACCATGTCTTCTCTTGGACTTCTTGGACCCAAGTTGGCACTTCCCTACCAGTGCATGTAATGGGGCTGCGATCCCAGCGAACCCTGCGACAAACCTGCGATAATACGATGCCATGCCTAAAAACGAGCGCAACTCTTTGATACTTGTAGGGGTAGGCCAGCTCCTTATCGTCTCAATCTTCTTGGGATCGACCGAAATTCCTGATGCAGACACCACGTGCCCCAGATGATGTACCTCCTCTTGAAGAAACTGACACTTCCTCCCCTTTAACTTCAACCCGTATTCTGTCAGTCGATCAAACACTACCTTAAGTCTGGCGACGTGATCGTCTAGGGTCCTCGAAAAGACAAGGATGTCATCCAAGTAGATGACTAGATTGGTTAGATTCAGATCTCCCAGAACCAGTTCCATTACTCTCTGAAACGTGCTAGGGCTGTTGGCTAGCCCCTGAGGCATCCTCAAGAATTCGAAAAGGCCCCATGGGACCCTGAAAGCTGTCTTCTCGATGGAACCATCCTCCATAGCTATTTGAAAATAGCCGTTTGCAAGGTCAAGGGAACTGAAGAACTTGGCCCCTCCCAATGCTTCAAGAGTCTCGTCAATTCGAGGAAGGGGGAAGGAATCTCGAATGATCCTCTTGTTTAACTGGCGGTAGTCGATGCATATTCTAAGAGAACCATCTTTCTTGCGGATTGGCACTACTGGACTTGCGAAAGGGCTGTTGGATCGTCTGATTATGCCTTTATCCAGCATCTCCTGTAGCAGAGCCTTCATCTCCGGGACGTGGTTTGGTGGAATGCGCCGATAGGGGAGCCGGATAGGTGGTCCGTCCTGGGTGCGAACCTGATGGGGGATCACTGTGCAACATCCCAAGTCCATATCTGATCGGGCAAATGCCTGCGAGTGCTGAGATACTAGTCTGGCGATTACATCTGCATGATCTGGTTTAAGGTGGTCCAGATTCACCCCAGTTGGTAACTCCAGTCTACTCCCGTCTTGGCAGATGTACTGTCCTTCCCTCATCTGATCCATCTCAGCATTAGTGTCGTCTTCTGCTCCCAACAAAGCCCCTGCCCCTACTTCAGCGGTTACATCTGCGATGTTGACCTCAATCACACCATCCCTCTCTACAACATAAATCTCTTCTCGATCAGCTACCTCGACTGCAGATGCTACGACAGTGCCTTGGTTGATCGTCTTCAGTTCTGACGATCGATTGGCCACAGTTACCTCAAGTCTCGGGCCACTGACATGCATGCATCCATCATAAACATCAAGGTGGTTTTTATCAAGATAACCCTTCGGAGAGGCGAGTGGCTCCACCAGTACATCCATCCCATGCAGCGCACCAGAGTCCTCTATTCTGCATTCAATCCTACGTACGGTTAGGGGAGGAATAATTTCGTCATCACTCATGACAAGGAGTGCACTGGCAGCCTGTGTAGACTGTTGTAGCTCAAGAGTCTTCTCCACAAAGTTCCAGCCTTCACTCCCTTGGAGATCCCCTTGAAGCAGCATGCGGAGAGCATTGCAGCCTAAGATCACCGAGCTCTCTTTCTTCCATTCAACCTTCTTTGCAGTGTCTTCCACGATGAGGAACCCTACTTCAGTGGACTTCCTGTCAACAACAACTGGCGCCCGAATGTACCCAATGATGGGAAGGATACTCCCCGTCACGCCGACTACCCTCACACCAGCGCCGTCCCCATCCAATGGTACGTGACCTTTCAGATGCTTATTGTAGAAGGATGAAGGGATGAGGCTCGCCTCCGCCCCCGTATCCAGTACACAGATGGTGCTCACCCCTGCTATCTGAACTTCAGCCCTAGGACTCTGCGAGACAAGCTGAGGAGTCAAATTGGTTTCCTCTTGATGCCGGACAGCTCTGACCCTTCCTTGTGGCTGGGGCTCCTCCATGTTGGGTGCATCGCCATGAGATTGAGCTGGTGCCTGATGGTTGTTCTCCAATGGGCAGTCTCTGCGGATGTGTCCGAATTGTTTGCAACCATAACACAGGGGAGGCGACGGGCACTCTCTCTTAAAGTGACCCCGTCGATGACAATTATAGCAAAACTCAGTACCTGGACGTCTCCTCGGTGGGCCAGATTCCATCGTCTTCACTACCTGCATCACTTCTTTCAATGCGTCCCGAAGTTCTGATATCTCACTCCTCATGGATTGCACTGTGGGATCCTCTATGGGGTGAGATGAAACCCGCTGTGCTTCGATTTCTACTTCCCTAATGTTGGCCCGTGGGGGAGTAAAATCTTCATCTTGGAAGAGATCCAGCACCTCCTTCCTGAAATCCAGAAAAGACATCCTAGGGTTTGATAGGGCAGTCCGCCTGAGCTCTCTTTGAAAGTGTCGATCCTTGACCCCAGTTATGAATCGCTCCTTCAAGGTGCTGTCCTTCATTTTGGCCAGTGCCTCCTTTTCATCAACCAAAGCCGCACTTTCCATTCTATCATACAGGCGAAGGAGAGAACTGCTAAACTCCGCAAGTGATTCCCCTGGCTTCTGCACTCGGGCATGGAGTTGACTGGTCAACGGTTGCACACCTTCCTTCTTCCCGAACCTCGAGATAAGGATAGCCTTCAAAGCGCTGCTATCTCCTCTTGTTTCCGGGTCGTGACATCGCACCTCGTCCTTGGCGCAGTCTGCAAGATGTGTTAGGAGCACCTGGGTCTTCTCTTGTGGGTTCAACTTATAATAATTGCAGTAATCTTCATACTCTTCCAGCCATTCGATGACAGTTGGGTCACCGGATCTCTGCGGGAGGCCCCTGAACTTCGTCAACTTCAGTGTGGGTAATCCCCTAGAGGCTGAAATGTTTTGGAATGCGCCCGTCAACGCATCGATCATACCAGCTAAGCCTGCTTCTGGTGTATCTGCTGGGGGTGACTCTTGCCTTCTGCTTGATCTACGGCTTGCCATATTTCTTATTGTTTGATTACAATCCAGAAGCTGCTGGTTTACAGTGAGAAAAAAATATTAATTAATCGACCAGGTAACCTGCTGGTTTATAGTGGAAAAGATATTAATTAATCGACCAGGTAACCTGTTGGTTTACAATGGGAGAAGAAAATACAGTCTCATGAATCTATAACTCAATATCTTACACTCTCCCTAACATCACCTCCAGTTGAAGGTTTTTTTTTTTCTTTCTTGCTCTGTCTCCCTCGTCCGCCGGGTAGTCGCTTCCTGTCCCTCACTGCGATGTCGCGCTATGCCGTTGACCCAATCCCACTCCTGACACCATTTGTCGTAGTCTAGAAGGGGGGGGGGGGGGGGGTTGTCAGGATGAGGCACGACAGATAGAAGACGCTGACACTCGAATTTGAAGGGGTGGGTTGTTTTATTGGTGGCACTTGCGACCTAAGTATGCACAAAAAAAAAACCTCTGCCAGAGCAGAAAAAGACAACAAGAAGAGAGCATAATCAACACATGATCATGATACAAATCTTAGACATCCTTTCTAACTTTGAAAAGCGCAACATGTCATACTTAACTCAACTAAACCCAACCAGATTAATATGAAGCCTGAGAATATTAATCTTCTAAATTCAAACCTTAACAATCACTTGGCATCACATCACAGCCTCTTTCTCCAGACTGGAAAAGCTCTCATTAAACATTTTGATCCTGTAAATGAGTGACCCGAAACAACTTCCTATTTGTTAACATAATTCTATATAATCACATGATCTGTAATTATTGAAGTCATAAATCATGAGGTTAAGTACATACAACTACAAAACATTAACTCATCATTATTATTACCTACTATTTGCATTTTTAATCAATCACCTTAACCCTTTAAACATTATTCAGAATATCACTCGACTGTAAGAACAAATTTTTCTTATGAAGGCCATAAATAGCAATAACAATAATAAGACATAAACAGTTGAATCTGTTTGGCCATCCTGACTCACAACTCACCCAACTGAGGTCCTCCTCACACTGGTTATACGCCCAGACCAGTACGCTACCCCTCCAGCTGGAACCTAAATATAATACAATAAATCCTAATGATTGTAAAGTACTCAAATAATTCCCCTTGTTTAACAATAAACATCAACGGTCCGAACTGAACCACCATCGACCCATCCATGCACGTTTATGCATATTAATCATTCACAATAATCAGACAGAAATACTCTAATGCTTTCCAGGGCCTACATGAGCATTCGTCATCTTTAACAAACAACATATAATAATGTACAACATTATCATAATTGAAGTGCTAATGTAACTTTACCAGTAGCTATAGTTCACACTTATATTGAGTATTATACCACCTCCTTATCAGTAGTTGGAATAATCTTTCTGAGTCTTCTCCTTTATCTACATCACTTCCAGAAGTATATATGTAGTACTCTTAATATCAAGGCACAACAAACATGCTTTTCTCTGTTATGATATTTCTGCTCCCTTATTGAACTCACAACAAAATGATATAAGTATTAACACATGCCTACTCAATTATCGCACGTAAGTTCCTGATGTCTATAACGAAACAAATGCAACATGCGAACTATATGGGATATACTGCGATTGTACAATACCCATCTGCCCTCAATTCATGATACTAATAACATCCTCAACGTTGGGTCAACATTATAATCTAATTGTGTCCTTATAAGCATTCCCGTATCTCAACACATCAAAATTACTCATCTGAATCATGTATAAGATTATAATAAGACTACAATATCAATCCAGTTGTTAATCACAAAATAAACTGACATTACACAACTTTATAACATTACACTATGGTCAGCATTACATTCGATCTCCCCAACCATTCTTCCTGAATACATTTCACATGAAATGTTAACATACCTCCACTGCTCAGAGTTCTGACTCCGTGTCACCCACAGCTTGGCAACACCGGCAAACCGCACAGTCTCCCTTGATAGAAACCTTTTTTAAATCGAAATAACAATGCCTAATAAGTAACGAAACCCTAGGTCCAATTCCTTAACTCTAGTTAAGAATACCTGTACAACACATTATTATAAGATCAACTTCTATACCATGAGATCTGAGATTCAGAATCCCTCTCAACGTACAATAGTTATATCATCCTATTAATAACTACAAGATGGATGGTCTGAGAGTATAGACTACCCCAGGTTTAAAGCTGCACTCCGCCTACGCCAGACACACACGTATGCGCCCCCAACATCACTGTGTAAACAATTCCTACCCTGTGCACCCGAATGAGCACTACACATGGCATCCCAATTGAACTGCCCCAATTGAGTAACAACCTCTATAATCACATAATTATCAATACAATACTGTACTGTGAACAATTTAATGAGAATCATTCATGGTCACCTTCCCATCCACATTATATTCACTACTAAACTAGGATTCGAGTATAGCTTGGACGTACATGTAATACAAACTTTGGGCATAGTATAAAATGCACACCCACCACAGCCTGTACCCCCATGCTCTGTGTATTCTACACGCAATTCTGTACACACGATACGCATACACGATGCGATCCTGCCTAAAACAATACTGCTATGACTGTGTATACAAGGCATGCATGAAGCTGCACGTGTACGCACTTGCAAAGCTTTAACTTGCAAAGCTCATTTCTCTCCATATGTCTACCCTTATCTTCAACACTAAATTAGTACAATGTAATGTTTTAACTGTGCAATACATAGAGTGGTAAAACGTACCTCCAAGCCTGCCCAACCAAGCTCTTGTTAACTCTTCCAGCTCCTCGAACGATTGCTTGTACTACACTCTCAGTGTCTTTCACCCAGCAATGCCAAATTGCGTATTTTGCACGTACTCTCTTAAGATTCTTGCCCCAGAGGATGACCCAATCACCCACTCTGAGTGCAAATATTCATCCTCCTTTTTTTTGTTTTGTTTTGTTTTGTTTTTGTTTTGTTTGATATTTAGAGACACACTTATGTTTTGTTTTGTTTTGTTTTGTTTTTTTTTTGTTTTGTTTGATATTTAGAGACACACTTATGACAACATCTTAAGTACTATCACCACAATAATACTTATCATCATGTTCACAACAATGAAACATTTAACCAGGAACTATATTTTTCCTAGCATCAATGCTACGTGATGAGGTTCACTTTCCATAAACATTCCATGTACCGACCTGACTCCCTGACCTGCATTC
Source organism: Arbacia lixula (assembly GCA_963669155.1). NCBI lineage: Eukaryota > Metazoa > Echinodermata > Echinoidea > Arbacioida > Arbaciidae > Arbacia > Arbacia lixula. Next base: position 9,110,442 of record OZ022592.1, read on the forward strand.
CACAGACTTAAAAGGGAGAATTCTCAAAATTCACTCTCCTACAGTAATAGTAGAATAGTATCGGTAGAAGTAGCAGTCTAGTAGTAGTAGTAGTAGTAGAAAAAAAAAAAATAGTTAAATTCATGTTTTGGGGCAATTATGAAGTTGACGTCATGAGTTGCACTTGCCATCGCAAAGCTAGAGCGAACTATACTGAATTTCCCATCCTATGAAAACAAATTTCCTGGGTCCACAGTCAGTGAACGGGTACATGACATTTCAGCAGCTTTCCTTGCGTTTGCATGCACATGTAAAAAAGCCAATTCATTAACATGCTGGCTTTACCACGGCTGTAACGTGTAACTGAACAAAGGCAAACTTGGTACATGTAGACCAAATCATGGCAGAAAATGAGGGTTTCGGAGTCATTACATTTAAATTTCTATGGTTACTGCGTGGATACATGTATCTTTACAACTAGCATGTGGTACAGTAGCAAATCAAAGTACAATTTTTAATATTGCTGACTTTATGCAATATCATGAATTTAAAGTTGAAAAAATCTTAAGTGGCAGAATCATCATTTTACCACTGGTCCATTGCTTTTCAAATTTATACATGTTCTCCAGTGGTGCATTGTTGCACAGTACTACATGTACACAAACCCTGTAGAGAAGTACTGTGTATACAGTACATGTGCACAGAGCAAAGTCAAAGGGTTAATGATGAACTCATCATTACCGTAATTCATTTTGTGCGGACTCTTTATTTTATTGGTGATAATCTTGCCATACAGTATAAATTGTGAGACAGTGCCTGTTTTTTTTATGTAGCAAGGTGTGAGGGGAGGGAGGGGGGGGGGGGATGGAAGTTCTACTGTATACAGTACTTTCTTCTATTTCCATGCTTTTACAAAATTGTATTTTTGTACCTGCAAAAGGGAGACCTTGTCTGAAAGTTAAGTTGTCAAATACTGCAGTCTGCAGATACATGTACATACACTCCAGCTCAAAGGAATTGGCATAGGGAAAGGGAAAGGGAAAAAAAGGAAGGAGCCGCAACTTTAAACCGCGGTATATTTTGTCCAGTTCAGCATGAAACCCGATGCTTTAGCCTAAAATGCATCATGTTTCATTCTGAACTGGACAAAATATACAGCGGTTTAAATCTGCGGCTCCTTCCCTTTCTTCCCTTTCCCTTTCCCTATGCCAATTCCTTTGAGCTGTAGTGTACATGTACTTTCCTTGTCAATGTCCGTGTACATGAGAGAGTACTGTTCGAATGTTTTGTTTCTCTGAAAGCAAACAGGAAGACCCTTAAGGCCAAATTACAATATCTTTTCCTGAACTCGAATACTGTCTGAGTATCAGTGAGAGAGACAGGGGCATGGTGACAGTACCATCTCACCCTAAGGAAACATGTTATATTTTATTACAAGGGCTAATTTTCAAGCCTGATATTAAACAAATAACCAACGTTGGTGAAGGACGGTGATGGGATGAACTATCACTTCCGAGGCGATGTGGTTGTAGCTATCTTTCCGAAGCGCAGCTGAGGAAAGATAGCGTATACATTCAGATCGCCGAGGAAGTAATAGTTCGTCTCATTGCCTGAAACCAAAAGTTGATTATTTGATTTATATTCCACATCTGAAACCCACTATCTATACCAAAAATGACAATTTGACGTACAAAACTAATGTTTACTTCTCTACCTAACCCCAAGCCGCTGCCATGGGGAACACGCGTTAGGATGCGCGTTAATTAGGACGCGCATAATGACGCGCATTCAATTAGGACGCGCATTATGACGCGCGTTTGGACGCGTTAGTGGGAGCTGATAGTCCGAGTGTAACACGCTTTTATTTCGCGCGTACTCAAGATATTAATCACGCATTAGGACTGTGAGGAGTGAAGAGATCAGCGAAACCAAAAAGTACTATCACCTAGAGTGTAACAAACTTTTATTCTTAGGTGATCTGATAGGAAAAACTACGCCTCATCACGTGATCAACTCTTGACCAATCATATAGCAACATTCTCAGTATATGGAATATAACATAAAATAAACACTTTCCATGCTGTGCAATATGCTGTATATTTCAATATCAATAATATTTCCTTGGGGCTCTAATGATGAAAGCTCCATCCTCCTTTACGGTAACTAAATCACACTGATTCCCTGTTAAATTTTTCAATGATAATTTATGCACTGTAAGTACATGAATGTATACACAGTATGTACATTATGCCCATGTACATGTTATTACAGTGATGTATCATACAGCATATTGCACAGCACGATTTAGGGTATTGTATACAATACCACAAATTGTGATGTTTAAATATTTGTGATACATGTATGTAATGGACAATTTGGTCTACAACTAGGAATGTGTCATTGACTTTCTGGTTAAGGTCACAATTCAAGATTTAAAGAAAAAAAAAAGGCATACAATGCCCAATATTTGACATCCTGCTTGAAACTAACCACACAGCAAGGTTAGAGTTTCACTTTGCACACATTAAAGAGCAATGTAACCCTGATTATAATTTGAATTGAACAACAGAAGAAAAAAAAACAGACATATGTTTAATCCTTTGTTTTCCAGACAAACTTAATCTATGGGAGTTGTGTGCATTCATTGTGAAAAAATACACATATGGCAGAAAAAGAGTAAGGTCTTCTTACAATGTACACATCTGTGCTTGAAAAAATGAATCTTGATTATTATTTTTTATGGGCAACTGAAACTCAATTGGTCTGCAATAACATGAGCTGCATACATGTAGTTCTTGCTCTCATGTAGCCTACTGTAGGTACTAGTAGGCTGTGAGGCTGTGAGGGGCATGACACAACCCAGTCTGTTAACAACTATGTCTGGTAACACAGACTATGCCCCAATCCCATCCTCCTCAAGCCAGATGAGCCAGGATGTAGTCTGTGTTACCAGACATAGTTGTTAACAGACTGGGTTGTGTCCATGTACCTCACAGTTTGTAGGCTATTGTTCACCATAGAGTACATAGACAAGACTTAATGAACACAGACATGTCTACCTTACATACAGTATGATTTTTTATGATAAATTTTTATCAATCTACTTCTCTGATTTGTCCTCTTTTTGTTAAGTCTTACAGTTTTACAGTTTTACAGTTCTGTAAAACTTGCAATATGGTACATGTCATGAAGGCCATGATCACTATGAAATGGGGTGTTTCATATGTAAACAGGGATGTTTTTTTTTGTACATTTCCTGAATGATTAGTGAAGCTACAGTATGACTGAGATTTCATGTTTATTTTTAGAGGGTAAACTGCTGATTCCTGTTGAGTTTCAGGACTTTTTGCAAATGTGCCAGGCTGTCTTTAATATCAATGTTAGTTTATTGTATTTGTGAAACTGCCCCTCTCTAGACACATTTTTCCTAGATGAATAATCAATTGTTTTCAATTCCCTTTGCCCACCAGCCAGCACTGAGAATAGGTGTATTTGAGGTTCAAGTTCAGTTGACCAAGAGTTGAGAAAAAAAGACCATCTGCAGACTATACTAACGTACATGTATGACAAGGAGAGACAAAGTTAGAAACCAGGATTTGAGAAGGAAAACCAAAGTACAGGACATAGTACAGGAAATTAAGTCGAAGAAATATTGAGGTTGGCTGGTCATCAGGCCAGGAGGAAATGGTAGATCATAGACAGGGACTCCCAGAGCTAACAGAAGAGGCAGGCAAAGTAGGTGGATGGATGATATTAGACAATGGTAGTGTGACATGGAAACGAACAGCACAAGATAGATAAAAATAAAAAAAGGAGGAGGAGGCCTTCCTTCAGCAGTGGAGAGAAATAGGCTAGATCTATGATACAATAGTACGCCATTATTTGAAAAAAATCTAGCATGACCCACAAAAAAGTACGCAGTATAAGATGTTTCAGAGAAATTCTTCTTATATCTTTACAGTAAGATGATCTAATAATTGTTTTTATCCCATCCCACAGCATACACTACAGCTTGTACATGTACACTCCAGCTCAAAGGAATTGGCATATATGGAAAGGGAAAGGTAGGAAAGGGAAGGAGCCGCAGTTTTAAACCGCAGTATATTTTGTCCAGTTCAGCATGAAACAAAATATACCGCATATTAAAACTGCAACTCCTTCCCTTTCTTCCCATTCCCTTTTCCTATGCCAATTCCTTTGAGCTGTAGTGTACATGCAACTAAGGGGTTTAGTTTTAGCAAGATATCTTAAAAAGATGCTACTGTAATGTTTATCGAGAGTGAAGGAGAGTCAGACTTCTGGGCTTTTACAGTCTTATCAAATACCAACCCCCCATCTGAGGGAGCTTCAACTATTTCTCAACACAATAGTGCCAGAGAAAGAGAGAGAGGGAGAGAGAGAGAGAGAGAGAGAGAGAGAGAGAGAGAGGGGCAGAGAGAGACAGAGAGAGACAGAGACAGACAGACAGACAGACAGACAGACAGAAAATGAGAGAATCAGAGAGCTGAGAAAAGCATGAAATCAATGCTGATGAATAAGAGAGTGCCTTGGGTCTATCTTGTACAAGGTACAGAGAGTCTAATGTATCAGTGATACCTTGATATGACCAGAGCCCCACTGACCAATGCACTGACCAGTGCAATATGGTAAATAGACTATGGTCGCTACGAATCAAGGTGCATCAAACAATAATAATTTTTCATTTTTCTTTGTGTAGCTGTAACTAGTATTTCATACATTATAGTGCTTAACCATACAGAGTTTCATAACACTTTTAAATGGCTGCATTACCTTTACAATTTATGACATGACAGGACAATTGGAACTTGCATTTTGAGTCAGCCCATTCAACGGTCAAGTTCAAGGTCAATATCAAATTCCACAAGTTCATTCCATCAAGCCCCTCAAATTTCCTAGGTGACATTCCACTTACAGTACTCCCACCCTTGAAATGCTACACGTACATGCACACATGGGCACAGACTCATACCACCACATACATGTACACGTACATGCACTGTAACCGAAGTGTTTTCGGTTTTCCTTCAAAAGCCATTCAGGCTAATTTCCCTGTTTCAGCGATTAATACCCAACTTCCTCAGATTCCTGCCTCACCAGACAGACGGGAACAAATTTGCCGCAAGCCTGGTAACTTCACTCGCCTGATTAGCCTATCTGCCAGGCTGTTGTGCATTTTATTAGAAATTTAGTCATAAACATGACCAGCTGCAATAGCCTTTAGAAACCAGACAAATGTGAACAAATCTGCTGCAAGCCTGGGAGGTGTTTCACCAAGCTGTTCGTAAGTTACGAACGACTTTACCAACGACTGGTGATCTCTTCTTGTGCTAATTGCAATACCACAGTTTGTTCCTGATTTAACAATCCTAATAAGATTTGACAAATCATGAGCTTTGTATTCATTGTTTTCTTGTTAACAACAAGAATTTTTATTTATAAACATCAGATATGAACTTAAGCTGTTAGGAATTAAAATAATTGAGAATGTGATTTAGCACAAGAAGGGATCACCAGTCGTTTGTAAAGTCATTCGTAACGTACAAACAGCTTGGTGAAACACACCCCTGGTAACTTTACATGCCAAATTTGTCTGGCTTCCTGACTGTGAACTTTTTTCAAAGAAAGAAATCTCCAGTCATAAGGAGGTCTGATTGCAATAGACTGAACTCTCTGTAGTGCTTCTCCACTGCATATGCCTGTCATCGTGTGATAAACATGAAAAAAGAAATCATGATGGATGTTTATTATGAGGATATCCACATGGTTGTCACAGGTATCATGTTATGTACATACATTTAGCACCTTTGCCTCTTTAAAAGTTAAAGGGCAAGTTTTTGGCTACTAGCCAATTTTCACAAAATTTCAGGTGCTTGTGTGCTTGTGCGACTTGGATAAAGTACCCATGAATTTAATCAGGGACCTGCTACCTACAGGATGCATGCTCAACCATGGCACTGACTTGAAAGAACTATGCTAATTTTTTTATGCTTTTTATAAAACATTGCTCAAAAAAAATATTATTTATTTTTAATCATGATGTCATCCTTGGGGTGTTTTGGGGGATCTCCCTAAACTAATTTGAAGCGTGCAGTGTTTGGAGAGGTTCTAAGAAGAACAGGAGGGGAGAGAAAGTTTTTTTATGGAGATACATGAATGAACCAGGCAAATGATTTTCTTAGGATAGTGAGAAAGGACAATCTGGAAAATCTAGCAATGACAGGAAAGAAAGCTCTAGGGAAAGAGAGGAAGAGGAAGGAAATGGATGAATTGGATGACCAGTCTGAATGTGTGGATTGCAGATGGAGATGTACATTTGTAGGTCAGCTTGAGGTGTAGCTGATGTACAGTATGAAGCTAGGAGCAGATATTTATGGCATGTCATGATTGTCTGTATGTCCATGGCTATAGCACTTACAGAGAGAGAGAGAGAGAGTTTGGAAATGAAATATCCAACAGGCTACAGTAGATACACTGTACCTTAGGAGAGAGAGAGAGAGAAAGAAAGAGGGAGAGATGGAAATTGAAAAAAAAAATCAACAGGCTAGATGCCAGAGACAGAGAGAGAGAGAGAGAGAGAGAGAGAGAGAAAGAGAGAGAAGAGATAGTTGGAAATTGAAATATACAACAGGCTAGATGCAAGGCTATGGCTATATCAGTGAATCGTGCAGTTTAAAGCTCGAAAGTGCAGTGTAAATAGACATACCATGTGTGCATTTCTAACAACGTGGGCGCATTATGGGTACAGTTACCTTTCATTTCACTCTTCTGTACTTTTGAAAGTTGAATCTGTACACAGTAGTGGCCTGTCTTCTCAACAGTGGTTTAACTTAAAGGGAATTATACATGTATACTGTACTGGGAAGACAAAAAGGCTTCAAAAAGGGTGGTCAGGGGCAATCTTCATACCAATGGTCTTAAATTCATGTATTGTCCATTTTAAAAATTTGCTGAAAGTTATTTGCCTTCAAATGATCCACATTTGGAGTAATTGGTGAATAAATCGCAAATCTTCAAAATGTTCGGTCCAAACATTTAGAGGATTTGTGATTTAAGACCATTGGTAAGAAGATTGCTCACGATCACCTGTTTTTTGTCTTCCCAGTACAGTATATTCCATTTAATTGTGTAGCCTGGACTTACTTTATGGACGCCAAATACATAACAACATGAAACATTATTATTGATTTATTAAGGATCCTTGGAATTACTAGTGCATGTTTGAGTTTGTCATAACAATTATGTTGACAGCAAATTGAAATAACCCACTCTTCTGATTCTATGATGAAAATCAGTAATTTTGTCACAGCATCAGATGATTTATTTAGTCTGTGTTTAGTATGTGGTTTAAGTTTAACCTCTGCTGTGAATATGGGAAAATGTAGGCTTACAATCAAACTACCTTAATGCTCTAGATACTAAGCCAGGAAATTCCCATGAAATATATTACACATTTTATGCCCCTATGGTACTGAAAAGGTTGAGGGACAGATGAAACAAGATTCTTACGAAATGGACAGCGGTGTACACTACAGCTCAAATGAATGGGCATAGGGAAAGGGAAAGGGAAGAAAGGGAAGGACCCGCAGTTTTAAAGCGTGGTATATTTTGTCCAGCTCAGCATGAAACATGATGCATTTTAGGCTAAAGCATTGTGTTTCATGCTGAACTGGACAAAATATACCACGGTTTAAAACTGCGGCTCCTTTCCTTTCTCCCTTTTCCCTTTCCCTAGGCCAATTCCTTTGTGCTGTAGTGTACATGTACATATACCGTACTGTCAAACTACCTTATTGCTCTCAAAACTAAGCCAGGAAATTCCCATTAAAAATATTATGTATTGTATGCCCCTATGGTATTGAAAGGGTTGAGGGACATATGAAACAAGGTCCTTACAAAATGGACAGGTGTGATTACATACTGTAAATTGTATGTATATAAAATGCTTTGAAGTTGTTGGTAATCAAGTTGAGTGGTCTGTATAGAACATGGTTTAAATGTGTTTGCGGGGGCTATTTTTCAAGCATAATGATGACATGAAGCAGGCTCATAGAGTGCATGGCTACCCACGGACAAGTATACACACGTCTGGTGAGATGTGTTTATCATAAGGGGTAGCGATTCTTTTTCTGCAAAACAAATATGCTCTCAAAATACACATTTTATTGCAGCTATTGTAAATAGACTGGTTGTTTTGACACAAACCTAGACTGAAGGAAGTAGAATATACCACAAATACTGAACATAATTCTGTTTGAATGATATCATAATTATTGTTTAGAAAATATATATTTTTTTCTTTGTCGGCCCTGACATTTGCGAGAAATTTATGTTCAGTGAAAGTATTTAAGAAAGCCTGGGGGGTGTTTCGAATGACTTTACGAACGACTGGTGATCCCTTCGTGCGCTAAATGCGATACCACACTTTGTTCATTGAGAATCTGATTTAGCACAAGAAGGGATCACCAGTCGTTTGGAAAGTCGTTCGTAACTTACAAACAGCTACCCCCCTGGGCTTAAAAGTGTTGTGTACAGTAGCAGTCTAGCCAAAATGCATGGATCATACTATGTACAGTATGTGATATGGAAAAAAATCAGTTGAAATTATAATGTGGTTCCTTAACACAGGTTTATGTTATGATATTTTTGTTTCACTATCATCTGCAGGTCAGCACCGTTCACGCAAAGAGCAAGCATCCGTCTCTGGTTTCGGTTCCTTCCTCCAGCACGTACTCTGTTCAGTAGCCGTTCAGATTGAAGCCAAGCCAAGTCAAGGAGATTTGAATCGTGGGGTTCCCCATCGGAGTCCAATGCAGATTATAAATCTCCCATTGCATGCAAGCAACCTGGGACATCCTGTATGAAAAGGGGATATTTCCTGTTGGAAGAAATTAATAACTACAAGATATGAAATAATACAGTCTGCCAAGAAGTAAGAACAAGGACTTTGGACGTTGTTCTCATGCTATTAAAACAAGTGATTATCTCTTTGAGTGCTTCATGTGAATATATCCACATAGCCTCAAATTTGGTCTGGCACAGAGGGTTTCCCAGCAAAAGTTAACTCCTATAAATGTTTGCGTATCACATGTGACTTTTTTCACAAGAACTACACACAATTCCCATAGAGCAGCAGTTTATCTGGCACACAAAGGCATAAGTCCCAGAGCCTCAAACTCCACATTACGCGTATTGGTATCTCTGTACCTGGTCTGCGTAGGTTTAGCCTTGAGACTTGTGTTGGGAGAGGTTCCTGTCTGAGGAGAGACGTCGCTTTTTTGTTATCGATGTATAATTCGCGAATTGTAGCTGCTGAGAGGTGAATCTGCTGAGAGATCATCATGAGTACGACGAGCGATGGCGTGCATCCGGGATCCCAAGGGATCGGTAGCAGTGATGCCGATGATGCTTTCGAGGCGGAAATCCAGAAGGCGATGGCGTTGAGCTTGGAGACGGAGCGGATGGACGAGTTGCGGCGGAATCGCCTTGGGATTCCGTCGCTTCCGAAAAAGAAGCAAGCGCCGCTGCCGAAGCGCTCCCAGACGATGGTCGGAAATGTGGAGAAGAAACCTGTTGGGCTATCAAAGTCTTGCTCTCTAGCCGGCCCTCATCCTGCCTCCAGACTAACTGCAGGAATTGGGAAGCAGGGAGGTGCAGGAGTAGAGTCCACAAGGACTCCTGCAGCTGCAAGTGCTTCTGCTGCTTCACACGAATTGGATCTGATGTCCTTTGGCTTTGATCATGTGATGAAGAATTACAGTGGGCCCGATGGTGGTGGTGGTGCAAACCCTCCCAGTGCTAGCAGAGCTCCTGGTCCTTCACCCATGCCCAGCCCTCTGCAAAGTAGCATGCCCCTCACCAGCAGCCAGAGCTTTGGCATGGGACCGATGGCTCAGGGGCTGACGAGGTCCTCCACTTTGCAGAACCGATCCATGGGGCAGCAGCAGAAAGTCGGTGGCCTCATGTCCTCAAGTCTGGACGCTCCGTCTCGAAACCCTTTTGCGCCTAACTTTCTACCACTACAGACTCAAGCGAATGCTATGTCCAGGTTTCACCAGACAAGAAGCAGTTTTGCAGCATCCACGATTAGCGGAGATGTGCCAGTGTTTGGAACCGGGCTTAATGTCCAACCACAAAGGCATCAGAGTAGGTCATCCCCGTCAAGTCCAGAAACAAGACATCGGTTATCGTCGCAAGCAGCGACAACAGCCCCTGCTGAGTCCGCTTCCGCAGGCCGGGAGTCCTTCTCTGAACTCCTATCCCATCTCGGGGTGGAGATTGGAGGATCAAAACCAGCAGCAGAAAGAACTCAAACTGTTCCCATTCTGCCTTCAAGGACGACAGAGGACACTGATGTGAGTCTCATCAACCTTGCCCCGACCTTTGACCAGTTCACGTCTATCCCACAGAGCCAGTCGGCAAGCGGGATTGCAGGACAGCCTCCGCCACTACCCCCAAAGACCCGCAAACACCCTCAGCAGCAGTTGGGGGCCCACCTGGACACTGGTGGGGCCGCATCTGGCACTGGCATTCGCCGAATCCACAGCAACCCAAGCTTTGGCACTATGGAGACGAATGCCCCTGCGCTGTCCAACCTTGGAGCAGCCTCAGGGACCGCTTCACAGAGGAACCCCCAAATTGGACCATCACCAGGTGATCCTTCCTCCGTCTCTTTCGTACCACCGACCACTCAAAAGGACTCCCGCGATCCCAGTGACCTCATGGTCTTCCGTTCTAGTCTGATTGAGCAGGCGGACTTCTTTGACTTCAGCTACTTTGACCCCCTCCAGCCCCAGCCCAAGCCCCCAGAACCTACCCCTGAGCCAGAACCTTCGGAACCCGCTCCCGACGCTGCCCCTACCGATGCCCAAGACGAGCCCCAGCCGCTCCCTCAGCTTAGGAAGGCCAAGCAGGGCGCGGAGGGCCAGAGACCGATGTCCATCGAGGTGGAGGAGTCGGAGCAGGCTGGGAAGAGACCAAGGAGCATCCATGGAGCTCATGGGACAGCCGTGGAAGTCGCTGAGCCGGAACCCTGGATGCCAAAGTCAGCCGTCACCACTGCCTCAGCCAAGAAATCAAAGGTTAGAAACACTTTCATGTTTAAAGGGCATATACTGTACTGGGAAGGCAAAAAAGCCTTCAAAAGGTAAGTGTTAGCAATCTTCTTGCCAATGGTCTTAAATTCATGTATTGTCTATTTTAGAAGCTTGCTGAAAGTTATTTGCCCTCAAATGATCCACATATGGAGTAATTAATGATAAATGATTAAATCCTCAAAATGTTCGGGCCGAACATTTTGAGGATTTGTGATTTAATCACTCATTACTCCAAATGTAGATCATTTGAGGGCAAATAACTTTCAGCAAGCTCTTAAAATGGACAATACATGAATTTAAAACCATTGGCAAGAAGATTGCTAACAATTACATTTTGAAGGCTTTTTTGCCTTCCCAGTACAGTATATGCCCTTTAACCCTCTCAGAACATGACTAGGTAAGTCTCATGCTGATAAGAGCTCAGTTGATTACCTATGGGACTGAGACAGTTAAGTCTCTCAGCGCTAAGCCAAGGAAACCCAATTGGCTTAAATACATTTCATACACCTACATGTACATGTACATGGTACTGAGAGGGTTACATGTATAGTTGAACAGTTGGATGTATACAATGTAGGACATGTAAGTTATATATTTCATGTGGCTGCTTTCTGATTCTCTGTTGATATCTCTCTTTGGGCCTCTCTCCCAACACCCACATTTTCCTCTCATCCTCTCTCTCTCTCTCTCTCTGTCTCCTCTCTCTCTCTTTCTCTCTCTCTCTCTCTGTCTCCCTCTCTCTCTCTCTCTCTCTCTCTCTCTTTCTCTCTCTCTCTCTCTCTCTTTCTCTCTCTCTCTCTCTCTCTCTCTCTCTCTCTCTTACCTCTCCCCTCTTTTTCTATCTTGATCTTTTCCTGAAAAACACATCTCACTTTTCATTTATAAATTCAAGTGATTTATTTTACCAGTGGTGCATAGACCCATAACTTTTCCTTGAGTGAATAATGATCGTACAACAATTCAATCATTTGATCCCAACCAACCAAAGGAGATCAAAAGCGAAATATGTTTATGCTGAGATTATAATCCATTAAGATTTTTGGTTGTGCTTTCTGTTTAATGGGCATTGTTCAGAAGCTTTCCATCACCAGTCGAAACGTTAAGTGCTCTCTCACAGTTTCTATAGTATCATTATGGACTTAATATGTAAACAGTCACTCAAGATATGGCGAGATATGATTTGTAAGTTTCCAATGCCACACTGCTCAGAAACGTGACAGATCAATCACAAGTGCAATATATGTTTGTAGACTTTGGAAGCATTTGGTTACAGGAGTACATCTGTTCGTACCAGCTTTGAACATTTAGTAGCTTTCGTGATATCAGGTTATGATCTGTGTGGTTACTTTCACCCAGAACAGCAGGATTTATGTTCGAATTGTGCTCATGTTGGTCTTACAAAATAAGATTTGGGATATTCCCAGCAATCTAGCACTAAAATTTGTTTTCAATCTTGCTTCATGTACATGTTGATGTACACATGTATGTACGTGCAGTACATGTATTTGGACAATTGGACAAGAACACAGTAGATTCGACATTAATTGCTCTCAGAATGTGTGGATGTCATTCCGTCTCTGTTCAGCAATTGATCAATTTTGTGGATAAATGCTTGGAGCAACCAAACATTCAACGAGTTCAGCCTAGCCTCATGTAGCCTGCGTTCCAGGCTGTGGAGTTGTTTTCTTTCTGATGCTCTGCTGCAAAGTCTGGACATTTCCGATGAACATTAATTGCTTGTGGATGTGTGGATATCATACCGTTTCTGTTCAGCAATTAACTCAGCAAAAGTAAGGCATGAGTTCAACATTTCAATAAGTGTCCAGCCTAACCTTGTGTACATGTAGCCTAGATCTTAGGCTGTGGAGTTTGTTTAATTCTGATGCTCTCCCGCAACCATTTCAAGGTCTGTGCAAATACAACTCGGAGATATAAAACTCTTGTGATAACAACAGCTTACAGTATACAGTACATGTAGGCTACTACGTGTACAGCTGCATGTACTAGACAGTAGACACGTACTGTGCATGGACAATTAGACAAGAACATCAACATCAAGAGTTCTTTGACCAATCATGTGCGCTTCATCGATGTTTGGATGTCATTTTCTCTCTGTTCAGCCGGAGAAAGTCTTCTTTGGCGACGGCCTCTTTGATCTCACCTCACAGAGGGACGAGGAGGGTGAGACTTTTGCCCAAACTGTCAGCAGGTGGGTAATTGGATTTGGATAAGTTAATCTAATTTGAAATTTTGTATTTATTACATTTGATTTGAATTTATTCATTTCATATTTCATTTAACCCTGATACTCCCGGGGGAGGGGGGTGGGGCGCCATTATGGCCCCCCCCCCTGTCGAATTTTTTCCAGTACTTCCTAATGGCTCAATATTTCTGAACAAAATTTCATGGAGTATTAGGGTTAATGAGTATTTTTTTCTGCCTCTGCCACAAGAAGGCAGTATGTTTTTGGGTTGTCCGTCCGTCCCGAATCCGTTTAGGCAATATCTTGAGAACTGTTAAGCAGATTTGCTTCAAACTTGGTACATGTATGTATTGCATGAAACTGATGAAGTGTGTAAAATTGGGGTCAAATCTGATTGAGGTCAAAAATCAAAGGTCAATGAATTTTGTAAAAATTGCCCAAAATTGACGTTTTTCACAATGAATCCAAATCCAAGGATGCAATTCTCATTAAACCTGGTACAAAGATGGATCACTACTTGGGGATAGACTGGTGACATTTTTGGTAAAATGCCTGAAAGGTCAATGAAATTTGTGAAAATTTACCAAAAATTGACCTTTTTCAGAATAAATCCAAATCCAAGGATGCAATTCTCATTAAACATGGTATTAAGATAGATCACTACTTGCGGATAGACTGGTGACATTTTAGGTGAAATTCCTGTAAGTTCAGAGGTCAAAGATCAATGAACTTTGCCAAAATTGGCTAGAAATTGCCCCAAACTTTATATTTTTCACTATAAATCAAAATCAAATGGTGCAATTCCAACTAAACATAATGAAACGATGGATCACTTCTTGGGGGTAGACTGGTGACATTGTTGGTGAAATTGCTGGAAGGTCAGAAGTCAAAAGTCAATGAACTTTGCCAAAATTGGCTAAAAATTGCCCCCAAATAGATATTTTTCACATTGAATCAAATACTAATGATTCAATTCAAACCAAACATAGTACAGAGATGTATCACTTCATGGAGGTAGACTGGTGAAGTTTGGGTAAAATTCCTGAAAGGTCAAAGGTCAATAAACTTCACCCAAAATTGGCTAATTTTAAACAAACTTGATACAAGGATGGATTTAGACAGACTGGTTAGATTGGAAGTCAAAGAAGTAAGAGGTCAAAAGTCAATGAACATTGCCAAACTTGGCTAACCTTGGAAAAACAGAATGTGATATTTTCATTTCACATTGGAGCAATGGTACATTGCCTTCCAAACATACACATTTCCTGAAAATAGCAAAGAGGAGGTGGCATATTTATCGACTGCGTGGCAGTTGAATTGCTCTAGTTTATGTGATGTGACTCATAACTGATACACTCTGTATACATGTAGATGATTGGATTTGAATGATTTAATTGATGTGATTTGATACCTGTACTAATGATTTAATTAATCTGATCTGATGTGGAGTGATAGTAATTGATGTACATGTAATTTGATTGATTTTATTTGATTTCTTGAAAGCAGAATTTATTTCTTTGATTTATATGAATATCATTTGATGTAATTTGAATGTATTTATTGCATTCCTGATATGGACAATGTAATTGGTCTGATTAATAATGATTTGAAATCAGTTTCATTTTGATATGAAATGATTTCATTTCTTGTAATTTAAATGTATTGATTTCAATTGAAGTGATTGATATGATAGCTGATATGGATAATTGATCTGATTTAGAAAGTTTCTATAAAGATGGGCGCTCAAGCAAGTTTCACTTAAATTACAAAATCTAAACAAATGCAAATGTGTGATTGAAGATTACAGAAGAACTACCCCAGCATGACTTGCTAACAAATCATGGGTTGGTCTTTATAAACCGGTGGGCTCTCTCTGTCTAGAGTTTGGTACATTAAGTTTTCTCACTCCAAATCAGATCAAATTAATCATATTGTGTACAGATGGTTGCTAAGGCAGTTTTCACTATCTTGACAAAATATAAACAATTTTGTTTGCAAACTTGTGTCTATAGATTATGCTGTAAATTCACTGTATTAACAAAATGTAACCAGTATTGTGTGCAAATTTGTATTTGTAGATTACGCAAGAACTACCCAAGCATCGACACGCTAACGAATCGTGGCTTTGTCAGTGCTATCATCTTCTCGAAGAAGCTACACGAAGACATGGAGACGAGCGTCAAGGTCGTCCTTCTGCGCCAAGACGAAAGCAGACCAATCACTTTCACTTGTGATGGTGAGTTTGTCTTTGTCAAAGTGGTATTACTTTCCATTTACATGTACCTATTACTTACATATTACTTTACATTGATGCATGATTGTGCCCAAAATCAGCGAAAAAAGAGGTTATTTCCAAAGTATCTTTGAGAAATGAAAAACAGTTTTTTTCTGTTAAGGACATACTCGAAAATGGAATTTCAAAAATAGGGTCTACTTTTCTGAGTCATGAAAGGTGAAGTTTGTTTGTGTTCTTCAAATGTTTCATATGGGGCGTTTTGGTCTTGTACCAGTACTTGAATTGTAATGCATGATGGTGAGATGTTGATGGTGGTAATGGTGATGAAATTAATGATGATAATGATGATGATGATGATGATGATGATGGAAATGTTAATAATAATGATAATGATGGTGATAATGATGATGGTAATGATGATGGTAATAGTGATGATGATGGTGATAATGATGATAATGATGGTGATAATAATGATAATGATGATGGTGATGATGATGATGGTGATAATGATGATGATGATGGTGATAATAATGATAATGATGATGATGATGGTGATGATAATATTGATGATGCTGATGCTGATAATGATGATGATGATGTTGATAATGGTGAGGATGATAATGATGATAATGATGAGTTGTAATCGTGATTGAGAGGAGAATTAATATAACTAAAAGACATGTTTGACAAGGATTCATTTCCTCCTTCAACCCACAGTAAACACATCTATTCAGCATGTGATAAGTCAGGCATTGTGCTACATAGAAGGTGACCTCGATGTGTCTAGCGACTGCTTTGTGCTAAAGGTTCCTGGCCGTTCAGAGTATTTACACAAGTAAGTCTGGAAACATTCTAATATTAAGGTTGCATTCATGCGTCCATTGCCAGAATCATGATTTGAATCATGATTAAAAATGCAAGCATTTTTGACCCAGGAAGTATAGGTCAGCTTTTACGCGCGCATGTTCTGACTTCTAGCACTTGACTAGCACTGGAAATAGGCCAACACCATGACGGCATTGAATCATGATTCAAAACATGGTTGCGTTCAAGCGACATTTTTCGAACGTGATTCTGCAGAAACATGTTTCCAAACGCCCTTTTTTCCGTGTTTCATGTGTCCGTTTTGAATCAAGTTTATATTCAATTTCATCTGGATGCAATCGCGATTCTGCAGAAACGTGTTTTGAATGGTGATTCGAAGGTAAAAAAGTGTCGCATGAACGCAACCTAAAGATAAGGGGTATGGGGATGAGTTGTGGAAAGGTTTAGTCAACACAACAAAGCAGAACAAAGGCTCACAATATCCATTTGGAACCAAACAATCTACTAGGTCAAATTTCTGTGCACAGGTGAGTCACACTGTATGCAGATTAAAGGGCCCACCTCACTTCAAGATAAAAACTTGAGGGCTGGAAATATAGGCAGAACTGGATTAACAAGTTTACAGAGCAAGCAATCATATAATTGGTTTAATATGAATACATGGACAGTAAAACTTTCTTATATTACATGTATGTCTGGGCAATTCCACAGTTTTGGTTAAAGTCATGTAACTTGAGTAACCAAAGCTTCTTTATTTTATATTCTGTTATAGTGTTGCAGAAATTATGTAAATCATTATTTAGGAAGCAAGCAGTCCACCTTTCCATGACACGCAATCATATCCTAAGTTACTCACGTTACATGACTTTAACCAGAACTGTGGAATTGCCTGTCTGATACTCAATCTGAAAATGCTTGTTTTCATTTCAATTTAAATTATTGTGAGGGTTGCATTGCCCTTTAACTCTGTATATACAAGTACCATTGATACAACCAATAGAGTACCAAAGTGATACGTCATATGAGCATGTTGTCAAGACTAGTGGTTCTAAATTATGCGAATAGAGTAAGCAGCAGTCATCATAGCGGGGACTGTCATTGGGAGTGCCAGACACTGGCCCGCTAGACAATATCGGACCAGTGAATTTCAGACTTAAGCGCTGTTGTTTAGAACCAGATACCTGCCAAACAATGGATATGACGACAGCATGACACTTACTCTTTTTTCTTTTTATCTATTTATTTGTTAGTATTATTCATCCAGGGTAGCCCCTTGAACACTGGTTGAACACTGTTCTAACAGGGGCCCTGCTTTGACATTAAACACAACATAGTTTACATAAATACAAACAAATAACTATACACACAAATCCCATAGAGCAGCAGTTCTTCTGGTAGTCAAAGGGTTAGTGATCTCTGTTATTCCTTCCCTGCCCTATCATCACAGTGAGACAAGCCTAGGAGACTATGTGTATGTCCAAGAGTGCTGCAAACTGGACAGAGATGTCCGACTGACCTTGGTGAAACAGGAGGATGTGGACACTTCCCTGGCCAGAACGGTAAGCATCATTAACCCTTTAAACGTCTCTGAGGCACTAAAGTAGTAGTTATAAGTCAGAAAAAATGGAAACTGATTATTATTGTAAGCGACCTTTCGCCGGCGAACTCCTGGCTTCTTCTAGCTACTGTCTAGACTCTCCACCGCTCTTTTATAAGCCTGTGCAGGAATCGTCACGCATGACCGCCTTCAGTATGCGTGAAAGACGTTGTGGGATCTCACGGACAACGTGGTTTCACGTGTGCAAGAGGTTGAAATGGTATGGTTCCGAAAGTTCGCTGTGAGAGCTTGAAATGGCTCCAAACGTCCGAAAGAGTCTGGACGGTAGCCAAAAGAAGCCGGGAGTTTGCCTGCGAAACGTCGCTTACAATAATAGTAAGTTTCCAGTTTTTCTGACTTATAACTACTACTTTATTGTACTTTGACCGAATGACTGATAATTTGCATCAAAGTATTTCTAATGCACATTTGCCCAAGTTTTTTTTTTACACAAGTCCCATTGAGAAGCTGATTGTCGGCATAGAAAGTATAAACCCATTCTTTGCTGAGCCTGTGTAGTTGTGTGCTGGCTTTTCTCCACTCAGATACAGAGCAGCGTGACTCCTGCATAAGCTGCTGTACGGACAACATACGCCAGGCTATGAATACAATTCAAATAAGAGCGCAATTAAACCACACCCTTTTGGTTACAGTTCCTTAGCCAAATTTGACAACCTTACTTGACCAGGAGGGTGTTTCACCAAGCTATTCGTAAGTTACGAACGACTTTACGAATGACTAGTGATCCCTTCTTTTGCTAAATGCATTACCACACTTTGTTCATTGAGATTCTGATTTAGCACAAGAAGGGATCACCAGTCGTTCGTAAAGTCGTCCGTAACTTACGAACAGCTTGGTGAAACACCCCCCTGGGTGTACAAAGTCTAATGATCTAAACATGAACAACTGTTAAAAAAAAAACTTTGCTCCCCCAAAGAGCAAAATGGCATTACACATCCTCATGCATCATAATTATGGAGCATCCGTTTTTTCTTATCTTTATGTAAAGATGAGAGGAAGTATCCGGATATCACATAACGATCCACTTACGAACAGCAACTGTGCTATAATATATCGCTGCTGCAGAGAGAATCTTGAAGATCTCTTGTGCACGCTACTAACTATCTCTGGGTTATTCTATAAATTGCACTTACCTCCATATAACATGTGTATTGATTGAGTGGTACAAACAAAAGTCGCCTGCAAAACTAGTAAATATTTTTTCATAGAGGTTTGTGTGTAAAAATGTGTTTCTAATGATGTATGAAATGCACAGGTAAAAGAATGCATATTTTTGTGAGGTAATGGACATTTTCAAAAAAGAAATGTACCTAACATATGGGAGAGTATCTCGCAAGTGAGGTTAAAAAGTTAAGAATTTGAAAATTAATACCTCTATTATTCTTGGGCAGATTTTTTCGAACCTTCACTAATTTGATTTTTGCATGATACTGCTTTCATCTAAACCAGCCTAACTGAGGGTTGGTTTTCCCTTTAAAGTGACTTCTGTGTAGATGTATCTGTACTTGTGTAAACTGATCACTTTCTTCCCTCTCTCTCTTACAGACTGTGGACGATGAAGGGGATGTTGGGATGAGCACTTTCTCAAATCTCTTTGACAGACCTGTCACAACATCAGTCTCAAAGTAAGTCTCGACTAGCCTCTACAAACCAAATCATTTTGCAGCCGACTCAATATGTTTTTTACTCTTTTTTTAAACTTTTTTTTATGTTTTTTACTTTTTTACTTTATGTGCGACTTGTGACTTTTTTTCGCAAGTTTTAATGCAATTCCCATAGGACAGCAGTTTATCTGGCCCACACAGGGTAGCCCTAAAGAATCCCAAGCAACAGACAAATTGGCCGAAATTGATGACGGCTTAACTGTAAGCTCGGTTGAAATCTTCAAATTTAACCACTGTTCTGTGGAATGCTCGGTATCAATATTTGCATTCCAGTTATTTTGGGGACAAGATCTAAAAGTTGAATGAGTTTTATCCTAAAATATACTTTACAATTCCACATTGCAACAAAGTTATCTTATAACAGTGGAATCTTAATATACAGACCATTCAAGGGAGACAAGATATGCACTCTGTATAGAAAGCACGTGGTCTTTAGGTACAGGTTACTTTGCTAATGAGAAACATACAAGGGAAACAGAAAGTGTAATCTTCATTCGGACTCATATTTTTTAACAGGTGGTTGGTAAAGCAGACACTGTATACGCCATGTATTTCGTGGGTTTTTTATTTTCGTGAATTTCGCAAGTGTGATTCTATTCACGAATTTAACAACACGCGAAAACATAAATATGACATGCACGAGCACGCATACTCATATTACTTGTACTCCACGATCGCGAATTTAACCTCTCGCGAAACTGTCGAGAAGTCCTGATTCGCGAAAAATTAGACTCGCAAAATATATGATGTGTTCAGTATATGACAGAATGATTCTATTTACAAAATATAGGGAGAATTTATCCCATAATGCACTGTGCAGCAACATTCAGATATATTGTGCAGTCATGTCCCCGTCTGGTCACTAGACCACCATCCAGATATCTTGTGCAGTCATGTCCCCGTCTGGTCACTAGACCAACCTCCAGATATCTTGTGCAGTCATGTCCCCGTCTGGTCACTAGACCAACATCCAGATATCTTGTGCAGTCATGTCCCTGTCTGGTCACTAGACCAACATCCAGATATCTTGTGCAGTCATGTCCCCGTCTGGCCACTAGACCAACATCCAGATATCTTGTGCAGTCATGTCCCTGTCTGGTCACTAGACCACCATCCAGATATCTTGTGCAGTCGTGTCCCCGTCTGGTCACTAGACCACCATCCAGATATCTTGTGCAGTCATGTCCCCGTCTGGTCACTAGACCAACATCCAGATATCTTGTGCAGTCATGTCCCTGTCTGGTCACTAGACCACCATCCAGATATCTTGTGCAGTCATGTCCCCGTCTGGTCACTAGACCACCATCCAGATATCTTGTGCAGTCATGTCCCCGTCTGGTCACTAGACCAACATCCAGATATCTTGTGCAGTCATGTCCCCGTCTGGTCACTAGACCAACCTCCAGATATCTTGTGCAGTCATGTCCCCGTCTGGTCACTAGACCAACATCCAGATATCTTGTGCGGTCATGTCCCCGTCTGGTCACTAGACCAACATCCAGATATCTTGTGCGGTCATGTCCCTGTCTGGTCACTAGACCACCATCCAGATATCTTGTGCAGTCATGTCCCCGTCTGGTCACTAGACCACCATCCAGATATCTTGTGCAGTCATGTCCCCGTCTGGTCACTAGACCAACATCCAGATATCTTGTGCAGTCATGTCCCTGTCTGGTCACTAGACCACCATCCAGATATCTTGTGCAGTCATGTCCCCGTCTGGTCACTAGACCAACATCCAGATATCTTGTGCAGTCATGTCCCCGTCTGGTCACTAGACCACCATCCAGATATCTTGTGCAGTCATGTCCCCGTCTGGTCACTAGACCAACATCCAGATATCTTGTGCAGTCATGTCCCTGTCTGGTCACTAGACCAACCTCCAGATATCTTGTGCAGTCATGTCCCCGTCTGGTCACTAGACCAACATCCAGATATCTTGTGCGGTCATGTCCCTGTCTGGTCACTAGACCAACCTCCAGATATCTTGTGCAGTCATGTCCCCGTCTGGTCACTAGACCAACATCCAGATATCTTGTGCAGTCATGTCCCCGTCTGGTCACTAGACCAACATCCAGATATCTTGTGCGGTCATGTCCCTGTCTGGTCACTAGACCACCATCCAGATATCTTGTGCAGTCATGTCCCCGTCTGGTCACTAGACCACCATCCAGATATCTTGTGCAGTCATGTCCCCGTCTGGTCACTAGACCAACATCCAGATATCTTGTGCGGTCATGTCCCCGTCTGGTCACTAGACCAACCTCCAGATATCTTGTGCAGTCATGTCCAATGTCTGGTCACTAGACCAACATCCAGATATCTTGTGCAGTCATGTCCCCGTCTGGTCACTAGACCAACATCCAGATATCTTGTGCAATCATGTCCTCGTCTGGTCACTAGACCAACATCCAGATATCTTGTGCAGTCATGTCCCCGTCTGGTCACTAGACCAACATCCAGATATCTTGTGCAATCATGTCCCCGTCTGGTCACTAGACCAACATCCAGATATCTTGTGCAGTCATGTTCCCGTCTGGTCACTAGACCAACATCCAGATATCTTGTGCAGTCATGCCCCTGGCTGGTCACTAGACCAACATCCAGATATCTTGTGCAATCATGTCCCCGTCTGGTCACTAGACCAACATCCAGATATCTTGTGCAGTCATGTCCCCGTGTGGTCACGAGACCAACATCCAGATATCTTGTGCAGTCATGTCCCCGTCTGGTCACTAGACCAACATCCAGATATCTTGTGCAGTCATGTTCCCGTCTGGTCACTAGACCAACATCCAGATATCTTGTGCAGTCATGCCCCTGGCTGGTCACTAGACCAACATCCAGATATCTTGTGCAGTCATGTCCCCGTCTGGTCACTAGACCAACATCCAGATATCTTGTGCAGTCATGTCCCCGTCTGGTCACTAGACCAACATCCAGATATCTTGTGCAATCATGTCCCCGTCTGGTCACTAGACCAACATCCAGATATCTTGTGCAATCATGTCCCCGTCTGGTCACTAGACCGGAAGCGGACTTGACTGCAAAAAAAATCCCAAAGCGGCTGCGCGGTGCATCATAGGATGGCTTTTCCGTTTATGTGGTATGGAGAATTCTCAAATATTGTGGCTTGAATTTACGGGAAGCACTCGTTATTCCGAAGGTTCGTTATTCTGAACGTTACGCGACAAATGATGCGGATGAGCATCGAGGTATAGGCAATTTACGTGTTTCGGAATAACAAACCTTGGGAGTAACGAACCTTCGGAATAAACGAACCTTTGGAATGTCGAACTGTAACCAAATTTACAGCTGGAAAAACATTTAATGATTCTCTGAATTTTGTTTTACTTATGCCCACCAGGATGGGGATCAATGTGCTGATGGATGCCTTTACAACTGAGTCGGAGAAGCTGAAGAAAGCTGTCCAGGTGAGTGTGGGTACCATGGCAACGGCCAATGGCATTTAAGCATTGCACCTGTTACCATGGTAGGTACAATGAATGTAAAGCTACCAGAACTTAAGCCAACAATTCCTTGGTAATGTGTTTTAATGGAACACTGATGATATGGCTGCTCCTTAAAACTGATTTCATGAAACTATTTATAATTTAATGCACATACATGTATTCGCAATGTAGGTTAAACTTTAGGTTAAGCCTGTGATTTTGAACTAATTACATGTACATATAATTTGGTTAAAGTATGTTGTCGCATACTATGTGATTTTGGGGTCTCACAAAAGAGGACTACCCCAACTGAATGCTACTTGTAATAGGTTTAAACCGCCCCTAACGGTGCTTTACCTTTGCCATATTTGATGATGTATTTAATACACGGTGTGTGAATTAGTCTACTCTTGTGAATGCCAAAACGAATCAGCGTACTTAATACAAGTTAAAGACAGCCCGTCCCTTTTTCAGATCACCACAAAACCATCGAAACATTGGCAAAACATATAGAGAAGTGTTAGCAAGCTGTATATTCATAATTTGAAACTGATACGTAGTGTAAAATTCCAATAATGCACGTAAACAATGTCTGATTAATAGTCTTTACCTCAGACTCTTAGCAGTTTGTGTTGAAATATCTGCTTTATTGATTAATCTGTTTATTAAATTATAAAACGCATTATGACAAAAAATTGTTCTATAGAAGGAGTCATCTCCAAAGTTTGGTAATTACTCATGAAATTAGGGTGTCACACATGCATAATAACCACATAGATACTGTAACAAAGACTAATACTTTTTTCGTAGTACGAAAAAAGTCGGTTTAAAATTTAACGGCTGAAATTTTTACATATACAGAAAGCTTCTGATGCTATATTCTTAGAAAAGGTCTTGAATCACACTTTCTTCAATTTACGATCGTGAAAGACGATTTCAAATTTTAAGCTTGCAAAAGGGACGGACAATCTTTAAGTATGGGTCCGATATATTTTTTGCATTACCGGTAAGCCACTATTGTGAGCCACAAGGTAATTCTTTCTCTTTTCTGGTCTTTCTCTTTTCTTTTATCTTTTCTGGTCCACAGGCCCAAGTCCGGCAGCCATACGTTGGACCGCTCGTCCAGACGGTCAAAGCCATCTGTGCCACACTTGCCTCCGTGGAGTCCAACAGCGTCACCATGGCGGTCAAGATCCTCCAGACCGGTCACTCCCCCCTCCTGGCCTTAGAGCGGCTGACCGATGCCGTGCTGCAACTGGTGGATATCTACTGCCAGGCGTTTGACACCGACCTGGGCCCGGAGCTGTCACCGGGCATCGCCGCAAAAAGGGGCACTGTCGAAGCGGGGCTGGAGGACATCACAACGATGGGTCAGTGCATGAGAGTCAAGATCGCCTCTGCACACCGATTGCCACTGCAGTGGAAGAATGAGTGAGTACAGGCTAATTAATCGTCTTAGGAAAAATGCTGAAGTTGAAGTACTGTACCGATACACAAGTTTCTCAACAATATATCCAAGTTCCGGCCAACCACCTGCAAGATTACAAGGGCTACACTGAAATCTACCTCGCCACAAGAATACTCTAAGCAGCTCTTTTTGCAGCTATTCCGAAATCATAACCCAACAGTCTTTTTGAAAAAAACGTGTACATGGTGTACCATAAAACTCATCATATAGTTCTCACCATGCAAGAACTTTCCTTTAAGGAATATGTGCAAGCGTAATGCACACTACTCAAAGCACCTGTAGGATAGGTAACATTTATAGTATTTATCTAATATTTTGGTCAAGACCTGCAAGATGGCAAGGGGGTGACTTGTTATTTGTTCAATGGTTTTGCCTAATGCACCTGCCAGGTTATTAAATTACAAAACTTCACAAAACTCGTGTCTAGTGGAGACTGGATGATAATGTTCATGAAAAACAAAACAGAAACACAGTGTAATCTGCTGAATGGTTTGACCTAACGCACTCTGCCTAACTAACGCACTCTGCCTAACACACCCTGTCTATCGCACCCTGCAGGCACGACATGTTTGCGGTGACCTGCCAGGTGTTCTACGGGGGTCAGCCGGTCCACACCCAGGTAGAGACCTGGCCGTCCAAGATCACCAACGGGTTCTTCGACAAGGTCACCTGGCACGAAGAGTAAGTGCTTGTACCAAGAATATCTGCTCTATATCACCTTTGTTTTCTCTCCCACTGCTTCTGCCATCTACATGTAGTACAATGTTTTTTTGTTTGTTTTAGTAGGATGGTATAAATTTTCAAATTCAACAATGGAATTAAATGGTTACTAAATTAGAAAGATAAGTTCCCACTTATCTATGTAAAATTATCCACTAAAAACGAATATCACATTCGTTTGCCGCAATAAAGTCTCATTTTGACAAAAATTTGAAAAAACGCATGCCTCCAATGACGTATGAGAAGTAAAAATGCCATGAATGCCAACGGCGTAAATAAAATGTTTTATTCACGCAATTCAAACAATACGTTACAAATGGGAACCCCAAAGCTTGTCCGAGGTTTGTCTGAGTAGCAACAGCTAAAAGATTCAAAGTGCATTCCATCCATTGAATCTGAATGACAAGATACAGGTGAATGCAATAACGCATTACTACGCAGTCAGGGGGAAAGTTGTGAATACATTACGAAAATGGTCTATTATTGACTTCCGTACAATCTATGCAATTTTGACTTCTCATACGTCACTAGAGGCATGCGTTTTTTTCAAATTTTCGTCAAATAGAGACTTCATTGCGGCAAACGAATGTGAAATTTGTTTTTAGTGGATAATTTTACACAGATTTGTGGGAACTTATTTTTCTAATTTAGTAACCCTTTAATAAATGAATAACATTTGTCATCACAATACAATGTCTTTTGGGGGAAGAAACTAAAGAGCAATTGTTTTGCAATTAATGTCAATGATCGATTCTTTTACTTCCAATCCGCAGCGTGGAGCTGCCCGTGCCGATCAGCCAACTGCCTAGAGAAGCCAGGATCTGCTTCACCCTGTGTGGGGTGGATCTGAACAGCGGAGAGAGGACTGTGCTGGGATGGGTGGCCGTACCACTCTTCAACTTTAGGAGGTGAGGTGCCTTTCACCCTTTGTGTGCCGGATTAACTGCCTCTCAATGGGATTTGTGTGTATTACTAGTGAAAACATGTGCATGCAGCACACAGACAATTAAAGCTACTTACATAGAAACAGTTAAAGGCCGATACAACTGAGCTCTCATGGCGCAATATCGTTTATAGAGGGCACTGCATTAGGTGGCAGTCCTATCAGCCCCCACCTCAAGATAGGTAAAACTTTGATAGTCCCAATCTCGTTGGCATGTGATATCAACAGCAATCTTTGATATGCTACGGCACATGTACATGCAAGGAGTGGTGTGTGTATGTGTGTGTGAGCATTGCAGAACAGCTACCTTCGTGTAGCTTCGGTCAACTATGATCTTTTATGTTACCAGTCCCACGAGCATGTAACACGCATTTGCATGTAAAAGCAACGGGCCTTTCGCAAATGCGCTTTTGATTTTTTGCAGTGACGTCACAAGATCATAACTTTCTTATCTTTTGTCGAAATTTCGTCAAACCTTCACTGATTTCTTTCGTTTATATGTCTGCTTTTATTGAAAGCAACTTATTTTCAGGATGAACCATCTCTTTAAGCATGGTCAAACTTGTGCAATGTCCAAGTTCAGATGAACACTTTGTCATTGACGGTTCCATTTTGCTTTGTGTTTTGCATCTAGCGTCCTGCTGACAGGCAGTCAGCTGCTTGGACTGTGGCCAGAGAGCAGGGCCAATCCTATCGGCACCTGTGCCTCTAATCTACTCAGCCCCAACAGTGCTATCCTCCAGGTAGGTGGACCCCTCCCCCCCATGCCCCCACCCTACCCCCACCCATGCCGCCAATCTATTGAGCCCCAACCAGCACTATCCTCCTCTATCCTCCCAAGTAGGTGTACCATACCCCCCCCCCCTCCCCCGCCTTTCTTGGGTGGGGTGGTACAGTCAATCCTGCCCATGCTGCGTTTTTTTTTACATTTTTCTGAAGTTGATGGGAAAATACTTTGTTCCTCATCAGAAAACTTATTTTTTACATAGCTGACAACTAAAGTTGTTAAGTTAAGGTTAGAAAGTATTTTGTACTGAATTAGAACCAGAATATTGATTTTTTTTTTTTTTTTTAAATACTGCATTTTCGCAATTAAAGTAATGTGAAGTTATACTTATCTTCTTATCAGAATCCTGACTTTCAGACCTTAACAATTCTGAAATTACGTTTAGGAAGTTGCCAGCTCTGCAAAGAACTATTGATCAATTGCATCATCTCTTTTTTGTGGAGGTGTGGTGGTGTGGTAGTTGTGTACTGTGACTGAAGATCTCAAGGTCCCAGGTTCAATCCCACCCATGGCACTTGTGTCCTTCAGCAAGATACTTTATCCACATTGCTGCTCTCCACCCAGGAGTATAAATGGGTACCTGGTAGGAGGTGGATGATTATGTGAATGATCTTGACCCAGCGCCGATATCGTGCAGCGGGCAAGGAATACTCCCCAGGGAGTGGAGATGGTGCACATATGTGTGCATGATATGTTCTTGTATCCAGCGACCAGGGCTCACATTGTAACATCCCTCTTAATTCAGTCTCCGGACTGCGCTGGGAAAGACCCTCTATGTACTCCCAAATTGTTTTTTTTTTTTTGTTTTTTTGTTTGTTTACAATGTGTAAAAAACGTTATAATGAAGTAGGAGTAGCATTTATGATCATTAATTATTCATCATTGATAAACCCCTTTGTTTGTTCAGGTTGACTTCCCTACGTTCAAACACATTGTGATCTTCCCACCGATCGAGCCCAAGAAAGCGGTCAACCGTCCCACCAGCTTCACCGCCTTAGAGGATCTTGAGCAGTACCGCCTTCATGCCATCCTCAAGAAAGACTCCATTTCCCCGTGAGTGATTTCTCGCTTCCCCTCTTGCACTTCTTCTCATTATTGTGTTTGTGAAACAAGTACTTATCTATGTATACTATAAATCAAATGTTCCTAGCTGTTCACATCAACTCCCATTCCTCCCATTCGATCACTCTATCATTTTCATCCACTAATATCTCCATGAAACCTCCATGATCACTATCTCAGCTATTGACCCCCATTTCCCGGTATGCCCTGATACATGTCTCCACCCCCAGACATGTTTACATAACATAACCACCATCGGTACTGTGTATAATGTACGGTGTTGTTATGAGAATAAAGGCAGTAACCACTCAGATACCAAGCAAGCAAGTCCAGCATTTTCCTTCCTCTCAAATACATAAAACTCATTACCTTTGATCTTGTCTCTTTTTTTTTAAAGATCTTTTCATCCCCTTTCTTTCCCTGTCTCCTTTCTTGTAACCTATATTTCACTTTTTCTCTATCTACTTGTGTATGTTAATGTGTTATAGTATAGTGTCAAGTTTATTTATCTTTTACAAGAAATTCCTCTTCCACTAGTACAAAAATAGATACAACATACATAAACATAGAATTTTATACATAAACATACTTAAATAGAACTTTACATAATATAAACATAAACATGCTTACACTGCTTTCTTTTGGATACATGAGGAAAATGTTACTTGTGGATGCATGACATTATGTCATGCATGTATGTTTTCCTGAGGACCCATCAAGCTACAAGCATAGCGTTATAGATGGTCTCCCTCCATACAATTTTATTTTAAAATAAATCTTGGAAATTGATTAATTGGCGATAATCTACAATTATGTTTGGTTATATTTGTCTGTCTCAATTTGAAATATTTGTTTCCTTAATAATCATGTTTTTACACCTAAATGAAACAAACGTGTAATTATTTGAAGGTTTCATTTTGAAAATGTATGGAAAAAGTCATTTGAATTTGAATCTGAACTCTCCATATTTCTGCTCAGCTTGCAAGAGGAAGATTTGTTTCCTTCCTAATCATATTTTACACACAAATGAAGCAAACATGCAATCATTAAAATGTTTAATTCTTGAAAAATTATGGAAAATATAATTTGAATTTGAATTTGAAAGGGTTACTCTCCTTCTTTCTGCTCAGCTTGCGAGCTGAAGATTTGTTTCTTTCCTAATCATATTTTACACACAAATTAAACAAGCATGCAATCATTAAAATATTTAATTTGGAAAAAATTATGAAAAATTTGAATTTGAATTTGAAAGGGTTTCTCTCCTTTCTGCTCAGCTTGCGAGAGGAAGATGCGACGTTCCTGTGGAACAAGCGGCACTTCTGCACCCGCATCCCCTGGGCGCTGGGGCGTGTCCTGTGGGTGGCGGCCAGCTGGGATTGGGCGTGTCTGGCAGACATCTATGCTGTGATGGAGGAATGGGTGCCCCTAGAACCACTCGATGCACTGCAGCTGCTCCACCCAAAGTACGTTTGTGTGTTTTTAAGAAATCAGTGTGTGTGTCTTCAAGATGCCTGTCTAATGTACATAGCTTATCTCTGCAGGCCATAGATGACGATTTTCTGTCAATCTTCTTGGTTCTGCGTATACTTGATACGATCTTTTTTGTGTTTTCATTGTTATGTGTATATGTGTGTTATAAAAAGTTTGTTTATGTGTCTTTTGAAGGTGTCTCCAAGATGCCTCTCTATTGTACAATGTTGCTTCTCTCCGCATGACATAGGTTACCATGTTCTGTCATTCTTCTTGATTCTTTGTATATTTGATGAAATCCAAGGTTGATTTCCTACTCCATTCTGCGAATTCCCTGAAAATACATAATTCTTTGCCTTCCTCTTGCTTTTTTCCCCATGAAGGTCAATCCTTTATTTCATTTTTTTTTCATAGAGAGTTCTGATTTTTGTCAGACGCTTTGTGTCAGTATTTGCTCAGATCAAAACGTTTTAATTAAATGTCCAACTTATTTGAAACATTCTTCTGATGAACCACAGTTATGAGGCATCAATGTACCTCTCCACCTCTTGGGACTGTCTAACTAGCACCCCTTATTCAATATTGGTAGGAAATAACAGTGTAGACCTCTCACTCTTGTTGCCATGGTAATTATTGTCAGTTACCGTAATCATGGCGACCAGGGGCAGAATTGCGAGATTTGTACAATAAAAAGATTAACATTCACGCGTGCATGTATTTATCATAAAAAAAAAAAATGATCTTTATATTTTCGAAAATGTACAATCAACACATTGCTGCAGATAACCTTATTCGCTATGGGGTCAAAGTTGTTTGATCTCAAGTATACTGATCCTAGACCCCAGCATGATTTGTTGTTCCATGCATTCATGGTTGTAGGTTTGCTGACCAGCATGTTCGGGCCAAGGCGGTCCAGTGGCTCCAGCCCATTGAGGATGATGAGCTGTCTGACTACTTGCCTCAGTTGGTCCAGGTGAGTTGGTCATGTGACTCTTAAGCCCAATTCATATACCATAATACCGCTATTATTACCGATGCACATCGGTAAGCAAGTTTCCAGTGAGCCGCAGAAGCACCGTTCATATACACCCCCAAAAGCCATAATGTTTTGGACAGCTTGACTCTCTCCAAACCAATGGTGACATGCTCTGCTCAGCCGTACGAGCGGTAGGATTAGCGACCCACATGCCAGAGCGCGATGCAAAAGGCGCAACATTTACGCCTTTTTTGCGGACGCATATAAAATTCGCTTACCGCAATATTGCGGTATTATTACTAGGTCTCGATCCGCAAAAAAGCTGCTAAATAAGCGCAAATAAGGAGGAAGCAAATACCGCATTTTTTGAGCGATTCCTGTTCATATACGCAGCTATCGGTAATGCATCAGCAAAATTGCCGCAAATGTTGCGCCTTTTTCACGGATAGGCCGTGTATATGAATGGGGTTTGTGAGTAGGTAAGATTACAGGTTGTTTAGCTAGTTATGTGACTTGGTGAGGTGGTCATGTGACTATATGTGTTGGTCATGTGACTCTTTGTGTTAGTCATGTGGCATTCAAACTAGAATTGTTTGTATGTGTGTGTCACATTTAATCTATATTTTGCTTGTAATTTTTAAATGTTTGTGGAGGTTAAGATTGGCACCTCTGCACACTACATGTGTATGGAAGAAACAGGGTTTCAGAAGAACTGCATATTACGTATATGAACAACCTACTCATGTTGTCATTTTGTTATCTCATGTTTTTCGTGGCAGGCGCTGAAGTATGAGAGCTATCACGACTCAGCCCTGGCCAGTTTCTTGATTGAGAGAGCACTGAGCAGCATCCGCATCGCACAGTTCCTCTACTGGTAAGTTGACACCATGAAAGAAAAACAAAATGTTTTAACTTCAGCAAACTCTAACAACTATTAAAAGCAATGGGAACAAACTCTGCTAAAATTATCACTTGGAAATGTCATGCAAATGGTATTCTGAAATTCTGACACTCTCCTTTTTCCTTTAACCCTCCCAATGCCCTCTTATCCCTTCTCTACCACCACCTATGAGCCCATCCCTCTCCTTCCTCCCTTCATTTCCTCTCTCCCTTCATCTCCTCTCTCCCCCTCTTCCTTTCTGAGTTTCCCACCCTGTGACTTTCTCACCGTTTCTTTATCCCTCCCCTCCCTATCCGTCACACTACCTCCCCCTCCTAACCCCCACCTCACGCCCCCTACTCCTCCATACCCCATCCCCCACACACCCACACACATACCCATCCTCTGACTTTCTCACTGTTCCTTTAATCCCTCTCTTCCCTATCCGTCACACTACCTCCCCCTCCTTACCCCCTCCCTCTCCACCTCACGCCCCCTACTCCTCCATCCCCCACACGCCCACAGGTATCTCCACAATCAGGTTTGGCAGGATGCGACCCTCACCCTAACCATAATCTGAAATGAATACAAGACTCAGTATTGATTTCAAAAAGTGGGAAAATATTGAACTAAACATATGAAGTGATCCAAAAATGCGCGCTCCTCGCCTCAACGTATCACCGCAGAGCAGAGAGCTTTGATGTGCGCTGTTGCAGTCTCTGGACTCTTTAGGCTACAGGAAACGCTAGGTTTTGAATGACTCACCCAAAACCTACATACAATCTAGCAATCAATATAATTCCGCTCGAAGTCAGTTTTCAGTTCTTTTATTGAGAGGAAAGTTCTTATACGATATGTTCATTTTTTTTTCATGGCTTTTATGAAATTATATTTGTTTGACCAGCAATAGGGTTACCCTGTCTTTAAAGTAACCTGCATCATTTAATCCCAACAAAACACCCACAGGTACCTCCAAGATAGCAAGCACGACCACAAGTTCAGCCAGCGAGCAGAGATGGTGATGTGTGCCTTACTGAGCGTGTGCGGCCGCTCGTTGCGACACCAGTTCCGCAAGCAGGACGCCCTCATGCTGAACCTGAGCAACATCGCTGAGCAGGTCAAGGCGGCCAAGGACTCGTCAAGACCGGTAAGGGACATGTAGCAGCTCTAATAGTAATTTAAATTTCAAGCTTGGTTTATCCCATGCATCACATTAGAATATTGTGGAAATTAAAAAAAAGGAAACAAAAAGATCAAATTAATATGAGTGGCTGCAGAAACACGGCACCACAGAGCTGCACTAGCACAAAAGACAGTAAAACTTTAGATTTGTCAATTTTCAAAGGATTGATTTTTCCATTCATCACATAAGAAACCCACAT
Source organism: Arbacia lixula (assembly GCA_963669155.1). Classification (NCBI taxonomy): domain Eukaryota; kingdom Metazoa; phylum Echinodermata; class Echinoidea; order Arbacioida; family Arbaciidae; genus Arbacia; species Arbacia lixula. The sequence goes on from OZ022592.1 coordinate 9,143,221, forward strand.
GACAGTACATTAGTATTTTATAAACAGAAAAGACAGAAAGAACATATAAGGACAGTCAGATATAAATAGTATATGAGCATGAGGAATCAACAAAAAAGAACATAAAGTCTTATCCCCTTCTCATCATGTAACATTTACATTTTATATTTCTGTATCTATTGAAAGCAACATATCTTCTGTATAAACTGCCCTTCTATGACCCCCCCCCCCCCCCCATGCTTTTGCCTCTGGTCAGGCTCTGCTGCACAAGGCTATGGGAAGCCTGCCACCAGACCTCTCCCAGAAGGTACGGCTGCCTACCAACCCAACTCTGGAGATCAACGGCATCGATGTCCAGGTCTGTACACACACCCCTCGCTCTTGTGAGGGCTACTGGTACTTTTCACACCTGAGCTATGTTTCGTATTTCACCCTTTCAGAAAAATATTATTTTCAAGGGGGCTTTTTTGTTTTAAGGGGACTAACTTTCCCTGAATCCCAGCTTAATTTCCATAACATTGAATGAATCCTTATCTCTAGGTTGATCGTTTTGATTTTTGCTAATTTCATTGTTTTCTTAAGCTGAAAATGTAAATATTTATGCAAGTTAGCCATGGCTGCTAAACAGTTATGCTACTGAACCTTTTATTAATTGAATTTACTTGTTGTTTTCCAACCACCCATAGGCATGTTCCTACTTCACCTCCTTCACGGTCCCACTCAAGCTACACTTCCGCAACTACGATCAGCTGGGGGATGATATCGTCGTGATGTTTAAGGTGAGTTCTGCCCTACTCTGACAAAGGGAAGCAAGTGACAAATCACTCAAATCTAGGCTATTGGTATTATTTATATTGTACCCAGCATTCCCTACATACAGCCAAGAAATATCTGGACAAGAAATATTCATCTTGCTGCGAGATATTCAATCTAACATGATGTGTTGTTGTACTGATGCCATTACAAGAGACAGACACATTTTACTCATTTACAAGAAAAGTATATTTTGTTTGTTGCTTCCTTTTGTCAGAGCAGGGCAGGGTTCCTGTCTGTACGACAATGGCTTTTAAATGACTCTCCCTCCTAGGAATGTGTATTGCATTGAGTTCAAAGAATTGGAATTTAATTTGAATTAAATCTAAGTTTTTGTTTTGTCTTCGTCCTAGGCCGGGGAGGACATGAGGCAAGACATGCTGACCATGCAGATGATACGAATCATGGACAAACTGTGGTTGGCTGATGGTCTGGACCTACGCATGGTCACCTTCAGATGTATGACCACTGGGGCTCATAGAGGTAGGTCAGCAGTCAGTGGTCAGTGGAGAAGGAGGAAAAGTGAAAGAAGAAAAAGGAGGAATGACAGCAGGAGATAAAGAAGGAACAGGGGAATGGGAAAAGAAGGAAGAGGAAATAAAACTAAAAGGGAGTAGTCGGGAGGGGAAGAAGAAGAAGGAAAGGAAGAGATCGAAATGAAGACAAAGAGATAAAGGAGCAGAAGAAAGAGGAGGATTAGGAAAAGAAAGAATAAAACGAAGGAGGGGGAGAAGAAAGAAAGGGGAGGTGGAGGAAAGAGCATACAAATGGTATTGCACAGACATAGAATTCCATACAAAACGATAAATGTGATGTAATTGTTATTTATATCAATATCATTATTATAAAAAAAAATAATCATAGAAATTGTAATAATCTTTAGGAGTATAGTCTTAGTAGTTAAAGTCATGTAGTAGTAGTTTATAATGATGATGATTAGCGATGCTTACGTAGTGCATGTCATAACGTTTTTAAATATGTTCCTATGCCCTGTTGGGAAAGAAGTACAAGAAACAAGATGTTTAGGGTTAGTAGCTGTAGTATCATGGTATTTTGTTTGTTTGACCAGGCTTGGTGGAGCTAGTGCCAGAGTCGGAGACGTTGCGTAAGATCCAGGTGGAGCATGGAGTAACGGGCTCCTTCAAGGACAAAGTCCTGGCCGAGTGGCTTCAGAAACATAACCCAACAGAGCTGCACTATCAGAAGGTGCAGTCAAAATAGGCATTTTCAAGTTTCAAGTTTGCATTTCTATAAAGCAAGATGAATATTTGAGATATGGCAAAGACATTGAGAAACAAACAAGGAAAATAACAAAGGCCCGTATTCAGAACTTATGTTTAAGGCAAACAATGTACTCGATCTGTACTTACTTTATGGAACGCCGCATAAAATATGCATGTATAACGTTATTATTGATTCAATATGATTGATTTTGTGTGTGGAATCACTATTGTAAATTGAGTTTGTCCACATGATTATTATAGCAAATAATCTAAATTGCATACTGTTGTGATTCTGTGATGAAAATCAGTTATTTTGTGACAGCATTAGATGATTTTTTTTTTGCGCCCCACAAAGTGAGTCTACATTTAGTTCGCAGTCTGAGTTAAACCGCCTTTGTGAGTATGGGCTAAAATGTCAAAGAGAGAGAGTAGTTAGCAAAAAAGAATATTAGTCTTATAAATGCTGATCTTCTTAATTGTGAACATTTAATAACATTACAACAAGAATTTAAACATTAACATCTCATACAGTATTTCCACTGCAACCCCACTTGACCTTTACGCTGCTAACTGAAATTAATTTGATTTGATCAATTTCATCACCCTACGAATCTCACACCTTGATTCTTCACTGCAGGCCATTGAGAACTTCACATACTCATGTGCTGGCTACTGCGTTGCAACCTACGTTCTCGGCATCGGTGATCGCCATAACGACAACATCATGGTGACAAAGACGGGTCACATGTTCCACGTGGACTTTGGAAAGTTCCTTGGAAATGCTCAGATGTTTGGAAACATCAAGAGGTACGTTGCAAATACTGCGTTTTTCTTTAATATGCTGTATAGATATTTAATCATGTATGTGGCACACAAATTTTTCTACTCTATAGTCTTTGTGGGTAGTACTTCTGCAATCATTAAAAAACAGTTCGATTTTGAGGAAGTGTATACCGCCATCTCGTGGCCGCCGGAGATTAAACAATGGCGGCTCGCATCTAACAGAGTTTGCTAGTTTGAGCCTTAGCTTTCTCATTAGCGGTATCTTTGACTTGTCTCGGACAAATACTACTCCTGGTGCTTTCTTAGTAGCGGCTATTATGCTGGTGATGTGATTGAGATCGTATTACTGGATGGCTATCAAAGCCATCTATTTTGTTGTTGAATGTTTTCACACAATCATGCATAGTCACATACATTTGCATATGTGTTGGTTTGAAAGACCATTTTTTTTTTAATTGCATACTGAAAGTCTGGGTATGGCCTATCTCTGGGTGCCGCTAATATGACAGTCAGTGCGGTATATGCAGATGTTTAGATGATTAGTCTTGTAATTGTTACCACGACGACTGTGTGATGACAGTAAATCAGTTCTGCCATTAAAATGGGCCCATAATCATTACCATTACTATCCCTTTCCTGTGATATTTTTATATTTTTTACACAAATTCTGCAGAGACCGCACACCTTTTGTGCTGACCTCTGACATGGCTTATGTCATCAATGGTGGCGAGAAGTCTAGCAGCCGCTTCCAAGAGTTCATCGACCTGTGCTGCGAGGCGTTCAACCTGGTTCGTCGCCACGCCAACCTGTTCTTCAACCTTTTCGGACTGGTAAGTTCTAGCTCCAGAGCCTGAATTCAAGCCCACTTTACAAAGCTCATCGTTTAGAATTTGTTCAAGTTTATTAAAATAGACCAATGCTCTACTCATCTGTAGCTGCATTTATTTATCAACTTGATAGATCTATAGATCTGTCGATTTGATCAAAAGCAAGCAACAAGATGTAAAGAGAAGGAGGAAATGGTGTTCAGGAGTAGAAAAGAACAAACAAAAGGAAAAGAAGGGAAGAGGAAGCTGTAGAAGAAGGAGGAGGAGAAGAAGAAGAGGATATCAAGTGATGGAGCAGAAAGATACAGGAGAAGAAGAAAAAGGAAGAGGAAAATATATTTCTTGTACTCATGAGGCAGAAAAACAATGTTAAAATAAAATGGATAGCAGTGGTAATGAATAAAGGGCCAAAGCAGAAAGAAAGATGGATAAGAAGAAGTAGATGAAAAGTGAAGGAGGAGATGGTTAGTAGGAGAAGAAGAGGAAGAAGAAGTAAGTTGTTGTACTCATGAAGCTTCATTTCTATCCCATTTAGATGCTGAACACTGGCATTGCTCAGCTTTCAAAGGCCGAAGACTTGAAGTATGTCCAGAACGCCCTCAAACCCCAAGCTAGCGATGTGGAGGCCACTGCTATGTTCACCAGGTGAGCTCTCATAGGAATAACAGTTGGGTTAACTGCAATCAGGTGGGGAGGGGTATTAGGCAGCCCCCCGCCCCCCCCCCCCCCCCCCTCACCCCCACCCTTCCCCCTTTTTTCATCATATTGTGCAGTCATTCTGAAACGAGAAATAAATCGCTGCAAGATTTGTCTACTTTTTTCTCTGTGATGTCACACAACTTATGAAACCAAATTTGGGATGACCATCTTTACCATGGCAACGCAACATCCCTTTTGCATGATGTCTTCCCATTTCTTTTTTGTGATTTTGTGTACAAGCCCAATGGAAAGAGTCTTCTTTTCACCCTATTCATGCCACTTGATTATTTTTAATTTCAATCACTTCAATTCAGTGATTTTGTTTTTTTTAATGACTTCAGGATGGTGCTTTATGAGTTCCAATTGAACAAAAACACTGAAAAACATATGTAAAAACACCATAAAAACATAAGAAATTCACAAAACAAAGAAAAACAAAAGAGAAAATGTAATGGGAAGACTCCAAATAGCCCAGCCTGATTACAGTTAGGATATTGTGGCCGTGCTTGTCTAATTTATCCTCTTTTTATTTGTGCAACACTCAGGATTTGACAATTTATTTCATTTACAGTGAAACCTGTCTATAGTGGCCACACAAGGTAAACAGAAATTGTGGCCTTTATAGACAGGTGGCTGCTATAGACAGGTTCTTTAACACATGATCTCTCTCCGGGGGAATTATTTTAGTGGCCACTATAGACAGGTGGCTGCTAAGACAGGTTTGACTGTATTTACTATTTTCTCCTCATTTTTGCCAGGATGATCGAGGCCAGCCTGGGTGCCAAGTCGACGCAGATTAACTTCTTCTTCCACAACCTGGCCCAGATGAGCTTCTCAGCCTCCAGCAGCACGGAGCTCTCCTTCGCTCCCAAGAGATACACGTATGTTCAAATGTTTTCATCCCCTTGCCCCAAAGTGTATGGCATTGCAATGTTCAATGTATGTTCCATGGTTGTCTGTCCGTCTATCAGGGTCCTGTTTCAAGATTCAAGATTCAAGATTCAACTTTATTTTCCACATAAAAAACAACAACAAAACAAAATACATGCATAAAGTTCAAATACAATTAAAACAAAACAAGAAACAATAAAAAAAAACAATTCATTTATAGAGATAATTTTTTTTTGTGGAGGGGGTCCAAAAAGAAGCAGGGCTTGTGCATATTGGACCCCCGAATAAAAATATATAGAAATTATGTACTATGTGCAAAAACTTATTTTTTCTTTAACAACAACAAACAAAAAGAAATTATCGTGATACATGATTAGATTCATTTTTCTTTAACATAACATAATGGTAAACATAATGGTTTACCTGATTACTCAACCGTTTCTGGGAGGTGTTTCACCAAGCTGTTCTTAAGTTAAGAATGACTTTACGGACGACTGGTGACCCTTTCTTGTGGTAAATCTGATGTTCATAAATTCAAATTCTTGGTGTTAACAAGTGTCTGAATACAAAGCTAATGATTTGTCAAATTTGATTGGGATTGTTGGAAATAAACACCAAGTGTGTTAAAACAGGAACAAAGTTGGGTATCTGATTTAGCACAAGAAAGGGTCACCTGTCTTGCATAAAGTTGTTCTTAGCTGAACAGCTTGGTGAAACACCCCCCTGGTCCAAGAACGACAAAAATCTGCTTTGGGGTTATAACTTTCGATATCAGTTTTTAGAAATGATAAAAGATGCATCGCATGAAAGGGCATGCATTTTTGCACAAGGTGCTTCCATGTTTTGCATTTAGTGATATGTATTGCCTGTGATGTGACCAGCAAATGTTCAAATTGGAGAAAAAAAAGGCCTTCGTCCTGAATGAAATAGATATCAAGCTTTAAAGGGCATATACTGTACTGGGAAGACAAAAAAGCCTTCTAAATGTAATTGCTGGCAATCTTCTTGCCAATGGTCTTAAATTCATGTATTGTCTATTTAAAGAATCTTGCTGAAAGTTATTTGCCCTCAAATGATCCACATTTGGAGTAATTAATGATTAATGATTAAATCCTCAACTTGTTCGGGCCAAACATTTTCAGGATTTGTGGTTTAATCACTCATTACTCTATATGTGGATCATTTGAGGGCAAATAACTTTCAGCAAGCTTCTAAAATGGACATTACATGAGTTTAAGACCATTGGCAAGAAGATTGCTAACAATTACCTTTTGAAGGCTTTTTTGCCTTCCCAGTACAGTATATGCCCTTTAAAGAGTGAGAGTATCTGATTGGAAAATGAACTGATTAGATGTTGGGTCAAATAGGTTAAAGGTCACAGGTCACATTAGATCAAACTTGGTACAGTGACATGCAATGTGACAATTACGTGAATATGATTTGGGTCATATGAGTCAAAGGTCTCAGAAGAAGGTCAAATCCTAATATTTCCCTTTTTCTGGGATAACGGGAAAAATGTTAGACCAAATTTGGTACAATGATATTGTATGATAGGACAATACACTGATTCAATTTGGGATCATATTTGTCAAGGTCAAAGATCACAGGTTAATGTCAAATTGTGATACTTTCTCTTGTGTGTGTGAAAATGTTTTTAGGCAAAATATACATGGATATTAATTTAATCCTTTCCTTTCCTTTTGATAGTCTTGCGACAGATGGGAAAATCAAAGAGGCGACCGTCTTTGGAATCCAGAAGAGATATGAAACAGAAAAGTACTATGTAAGTCTCTTTTTCTTCTTCTTATCTGCATACATCAAACCACCTCTAAGCTTATTACAATTGGTGCATTTATCAACTCTTTTCTAACCTATATTAGCATTTTCAAACACGATATGTAATGTTGATTCTTACTATTGAAGGTTGATAAACGCACCCTCTGTGAATTCTAAACGTGTGCATCTGAATGTATTTAGAAATGCTAATTCTAAATTGAGAAAGAAAGCAAATGCACCCATTGATTGTGAATTAGCATCAGATCTCTTCATGGTTTGCAAGATTTGGAATCCTGGTATGCATCTTTCACTTTTTAAAAAGTAATGATGTATTTGTCAATGAAAGATGCATTGTGGTTGGTTGGTGGTACAAGTATATTTCAAAGATGCAGATTTTTTTAATATTCTATATATACAACATTTTTATGATATTACCTTATACATGTATTTATTGATGGAGTTATCTTAACTTCCCCCTGAAAGAACTAAATGTTAAAAATGCACAAAGATTATCTTTGTAAGATTGTTAAAAATTGATTGGAAATTTGAAAAAATAATACATAATAACTAATAATTAATGATATCTAGATACTGGTAGATAAAATCCTTTTTCAGAAAATAAAATAGAATTATGAAGCTGATGATTGAAAAAATTAAAGAAAATTCATGAATACAAATTCAGGTGGAAAATTAATTGATGAATAACAGGAAATGAATAAAAAGACAAATTGAATAACAATTGAATACAAATATAACAGTGTTTACTTGATTTGATTGATTTATTTTCTGCATGATATCTCTTGCAACAAATGAAAATAAAGTAGCAAATACATGTGACGATCAGTGCGAAGTATGGATATTGTAACAGCAATGAAACAAAATGAATGAAATGCAAATAAACAGCTACCAGTAGTCATAATTAGGCAGAGCTTGATGGAATAAATGTGTAAATAGATTAAATTAGATGAAGGAAAATCAAGCTGCAGGGTTTTCATTATAAGTCAAGGCTTAAAATTATGATAAAGCTGTTGATCACAACATGTAGTATCAGTATATAGTATAAAGTGAAGGAGAGAAAGAGGAGAGATGGGGAGAGATAAAAGGCATTTGAACAACTCAATTTACTTATAAATACTATTTAGAAAATAATATATATTCTAAATAGTATTTATTAGTACACTCTCAACATGGAAACATTCAAAGAACATTCAACCAAATTACTTTATATCTTGCAGATTTTGGAGGGGGGCTTGACATTTTTATTTTAATTACTATAATCATTCATATTAGCATTGTCATTTATGATTATTCTTCTTATTAATATTACTATTTATCATTATTATTTACTGCAGGTCTACATCGTGAGGATCCTACGGGAGGGATCGACGGTGCCCACCTTCATCTTCCGGCGCTACTCTGAGTTTGAGGAGCTCCATGACAAGCTAGGGCTACTCTATCCCCACTACGGTCTGCCCCCCCTCCTCTCCCACCGCAGGGTGGGGCGGACACACGTTAAGCAGGTGGCTGAGCGGCGGCGCAGGGAGCTTGAGCGGTACCTAAGGTGGCTGTTCACCATGCATTCTGAGGTCTCACAGGTACGATGAGAAAGAAAATGATCATCACATTTATTTTCGGTTTAAAACACCAAAAAATATAGCTAAAAATAGTCTTGTGTAAGTGTTATAAAATATAAAAATCACCTCTCCTCTTTTTCACTTTTCCTTTCCTTTCTTCACCCCATAAGTGGGTTAATTATCCAAAAGAATACAACCACGTGGTGTTACCAAAAGTTTTACTTTTTTCTGAATAGTTTTTATTAGTACACTCTCACCAAGGAAACATTTAAAGAAAATTATTATTATTAATATTTCTTCTTCTTCAAGTGCCATCTGCTCTCAGCAGCTCGGCTACCATGGACTGCCACATTTCCCGATTCCCGATCATGTTCCCTTCTGACACATTCTCCATAACTCAGCCTCATTCACTCCCTAATATCATCCATCCACTGAGTATGTGGTCGCCCCCATCCTCTCTTCCAATTCAACCTTCCTTCCAACAGCACTCTTTGAAAACCATTCTTTCTTATAATATGCCTGAAGTATTTGCATTTTCTTTTTTTAATCGGATTGAGTAATTGTTTTGTAGTCTACAAAAGGTCAAATGATATGAGGCCATGTGCATCATTTTTTCTCAAAGTTTTCGTTTTCGACTTGCTTTCATTTCTTTATTTCTGCACCAATTGTAATCAAACTTGGTACAAATGATCCTTGGGTACTACCACATGTGTCTCTTCATGAGGCTGATGGGGTCAAAGGTCATCTAGGGGTCAAAAGGTTTGAAAAAATATTTGAAAAAAAAATCTTAACATTGTTTATCGATTGCGAAATCAGGCGAGACTCGTGGTTCACGAACCACCTTGTCTCTTTTCTCCTCCTCCTCTTTTTGCCTGTGCATATAGGTTTCACTTTATTGACGTACATCGTATATTTTTTTTGTTGAATGTTGTTTTGAATATGCTTTGTTCTTGCTCGTAGTGCGATCTGGTCTACACGTTCTTCCATCCATCGCTGAGAGACGAGAAGGATGCAGGACAGGCGAGCAGCGACAAGGTCAAAGGTGAGAGGTCATGACCTAGACATGTTGATACCCAGTATTGCGAACTGGCGTTTTTTTCTTATTTGCTTCTATGTGTAAGTTGTGAGATTGTCACTGTGATATAGAGTTCCGATCATTTGAGCGCATTGACAACTGGTTCTAAACTATGTGGGTAGAGCAAGCAGCGATGATCACAGCGGGAACTCTAATTGGAAGTTCCCAACACTTAATTCAGTGGATTGTCCGCCCATGGTGTAACTACGTACTGGGCTTCGCTGCATAAAACATACCATTAATGGCAACTCTGCCATCAATGGTTACTACATGTACCATGGTAACATGGCTTGATAGCCAATCGAATCCAAGGTTTCCATACAAGTTACCATTGGTAGCAAAGTAACCATTAACCCTAATCAGGCCGGGCTTTTTGGACTGTTCTGTGGCCGGGGGGGGGTTGATTCAACCCCCTCCCCCCCCCCCCCCCCCCCCCCCCCCCCCCGTGAAATCTCGGCCATCGGTCGCGCGATTGCGACAAAATTTGGCACGCATGATACCTGTGTCATAATCTACAAGATTATCTTGTTATTCATTTCAAAATTGTTAATTGTTAATTTTAATTAATTAATTATGCAAATTTAGCCCACAATTATATAAAATACTACATAAAAACATTTAGAGTCTAATATTTGGTTTGTATATCTGTTATAATATGTTTCACAATTGGTGATCAAAAAAACTTTGAAAATTCATTTTAATTCTTATGTATTTTATTGTTTTTCGAATTTCTTATTCAACCCCCACCCCCGGCCATTTTAGGGTTAATGGTGAGTTTTATGCAGCAGGGCCCTGGTCGATAATCAAGCTTGTGGAGTCGTGCAGCTATGTGATGTTCACTAAACAGAAATGTTGGATTATTTTTACCCCTTCAGCTGGTCCAGCCACTGAGGAGGAAGAAGAGAGTGTGGTGCACACAAAAGGAGGTCAGATCGGCGGCCAGGTCAAACTGGCCATCCAGCACAGACAGGGGGCGCTATTCATCATGGTCATGCATGCCAAGGACTTGGTAAGGATTGCAGCTTGAAAGACTTACAATACAGGAAACACTGGCAGAAGTTTCTTTGATTGTTTATGCAGGCAATCTTCTCATTTGAAACAAGATTCAATGCCATCATTCTTAACCAGCTGCTGCTCTCATTATGATGCATATATGCAAATATATGCATATATGTCCACCTGGATTCACCCATAGGTAATGTGTATTTCTAAACACGCAGACATTTCAATTTTCACTATGAATTGGCAGTTTTGTCATGAATTTGGGCTTGTAGATATGAAATAACTAGTTTGGGTGCAGCTGTGCGCTTTTCTTGTGTTACCATTTAAAAGGGAAAATATAGTGTCTGTTTTTCTTTGAAAATATTGTTGCCAGTTTTGTCATGAAGACATTTGGGCTTTCACATGTATATTTGAAATTACTAGTTCAGGTGCAACTGCTAACTATTCTTGTGTTACCATTTCAAAAGGGAGATATTGTGGGTGTCTTTAACAAGTAATATTGTGACCAATTTGAGAGCCAAAATAATGACAAATGCTCTGAAGAGATTAATAACAAGTTAATAAATTTGCTTGTTTTCTAGGGGTCAACGGACGGCAGTGACCCTGACCCCTACGTCAAGACCTACTTGGCCCCTGACCCCCAGAAGGTCACCAAGAGGAAGACTAGAGTGATCCGCAAGACTCGCAACCCCACCTACAACGAGATGGTGAGCATGCAACCAAATAGTTCAAGGGGATCCCCCCCCCTCTTATTCCGTGTTGAGGGTTCCCTGCGAGAGTAACAGCATGATCAACATTTAAACAAGAAATTAATCTGGGGGGTGTTTCACCAAGCTGTTCGTAAGTGACGAACGACTTTACGAACGACTGGTGATCTCTTCTTGTGTTAAATGTGATACCACACTTTGTTCATTGAGATTCTGATTGAGCACAAGAAGGGATCACCAGTCATTCGTATAGTCGTTCGTAACTTACAAAAAGCTTGGTGAAACACCCCCCTGGTACATTACAGTATCTTGTTCTGTTGGACGTTTGTTTGTGCAGGTGTATGTTTAATGTGTGTAAATCAGTTTAATTTATCAAAAATGGTTAATTATGCATTTCTTTCAATGCTGTTTCAAGCTATGTATAGGAAAATATATTGGATTGGCTCGCTTGAAAAGCGTAATTAGGGTTCTCTAATTTACACACAATAAATATGAAACATACACACGTGTTACATAGAGTAACAGCACTGTCAACATCTAATCAACAAATACATCTACTACTTGTACATTGTAATGTGCTATTCTGTTGGATGATTATTTGTATGTGTGTATGTTTGATATTTATTGTGTGTAAATTAGTTTATGGTTAATTATGTATTTCTTTCAATGCTGTTTCAAAGTATGCATAGCAATATGTATTTGCTTGGCTCTCTTCAAAAGCAGGCCCTTGGGCTCTGCATGAAATTACTCTGTAAATGTTAATAAAACTTAAATTAGTAAATAATGAAGAGACAAAACAGCAAAAAGAGAAGATTATGTAATCCCTCTTTGTGTGTCTTCTTCTTTCTTGCCTTTGTTGTAGCTTGTCTACAAGTGTTCCCTGCAAGATCTTGAGAGACGGAACCTTCATCTTACCGTCTGGAACTCGGATCTCCTCAAGGAAAATTCCTTTATTGGTGCCACGATCATCCCCCTCAACAAAATGGACTTGTCCAAGGAGACTACGAAATGGTACCACTTAGGAGATCTCACTTGAGCCTAATGGAATAACTCCTTCATTGGTACCGCAATCACCCCCGAGAAGGAATGGACTTGTCTGAGGAGACTATGAAATGATATCACTTGGAAGATTTTACATGAGCCTTAATAATCACCCCCTTCGATAAAATGGACCTGTCCAAGGAGACTATGAAATGGTAGCACTTGGACAAAATCACTTGAGCCTAATGGAATAGCTCCTTCATTGGTTCCACAATCACCTCCTAAAAAAATAGTGGACTTGTCTGAGAAGACTATGAAATGGTATTACTTGGAAGATTTCACTTTAGCCTTAATGAATCACCCCCTCGACAAAATGGACCTGTCCAAGGAGACTATGAATTGGTAGCACTTGGAAAAAATCACTTGAACCTAATGGAATAGCTCCTTCATTGGTACCACAATCACCTCCGAAAAAAATAGTGGACTTGTCTGAGAAGAGTATGAAATGGTATTACTTGGAAGATTTCACTTTAGCCTTAATGAATCACCCCCTCGATAAAATGGACCTGTCCAAGGAGACTATGAAATGGTAGCACTTGGGCAAAATCACTTGAGCCTAATGGAATAGCTCCTTCATTGGTACCACAATCACCTCCTAAAAAAATTGTGGACTTGTCTGAGAAGACTATGAAATGGTATCACTTGGAAGATTTCACATGAGCCTTAATAATCACCCCCTTCGATAAAATGGACCTGTCCAAGGAGACTATGAAATGGTAGCACTTGGACAAAATCACTTGAGCCTAATGGAATAGCTCCTTCATTGGTTCCACAATCACCTCCTAAAAAAATTGTGGACTTGTCTGAGAAGACTATGAAATGGTATCACTTGGAAGATTTTACATGAGCCTTAATAATCACCCCTCGACAAAATGGACCTGTCCAAGGAGACTATGAAATGGTAGCACTTGGACAAAATCACTTGAGCCTAATGAAATAGCTCCTTCATTGGTACCACAATCACCTCCTAAAAAATAGTGGACTTGTCTGAGAAGACTATGAAATGGTATTACTTGGAAGATTTCACTTTAGCCTTAATGAATCACCCTCTCGATAAAATGGACCTGTCCATGGAGACTATGAAATGCTAGCACTTGGGTGATCTCACTTGAGCCTAATGGAATAACTCCTTCATTGGTACCACAATCACCTCCTGAAAACATAGTGGACTTCTCTGAGGAGACTATGAAATGGTATCACTTGGAAGATTTCACATGAGCCTTAATAATCACCCCCTTGATAAAATGGACCTGTCTATGGAGACTATGAAATGCTAGCACTTGGGTGATCTCACTTGAGCCTAATGGAATAACGCTTTCATTGGTACCACAATCACCTCGAAAAGGAATGGACTTATCTGAGGAGACTATGAAATGATATCACTTGGAAGATTTTACATGAGCCTTAATAATCACCCCTCGACAAAATGGACCTGTCCAAGGAGACTATGAAATGGTAGCACTTGGACAAAATCACTTGAGCCTAATGAAATAGCTCCTTCATTGGTACCACAATCACCTCCTAAAAAAATAGTGGACTTGTCTGAGAAGACTATGAAATGGTATTACTTGGAAGATTTCACTTTAGCCTTAATGAATCACCCCCTCGACAAAATGGACCTGTCCAAGAAGACTATGAAATGGTAGCACTTGGACAAAATCACTTGAGCCTTATGGAATGGCTCCTTCATTGGTACCACAATCACCTCCGAAAAAAATAGTGGACTTGTCTGAGAAGAGTATGAAATGGTATTACTTGGAAGATTTCACATGAGCCTTAATAATCACCCCCTCAACAAAATGGACCTGTCCAAGGAGACTATGAAATGGTAGCACTTAAAAGAGTTTACTTCAACCTTAAGGCATCATGCCCTTCCAAAAAATAGACCTGTCCAAGGAGACTATGAAATGCTAGCACTTGGGTGATCTCACTTGAGCCTAATGGTACCTTCATTGGTACCACAATCACCTCCTAAAAAAAAATGGACATATCTGAGAGGACTATGAAATGGTATCTAACTTGCACTTCAAGGCAAAACTCCTTCATTTCAGGACGCCATTCAACAAAATTAAAAAATTGTTGCGATTAAATGAAATCCGGACCCTCTTGTCAACAGGAAAAAAAGTTCTGCTATGATAGCAGATCGCAATCATTACCACTTTCCCCCTACCTTCAAATCAGGTGTAATTTTGTTTACCTTTGAGGTTACTTGCCTACTATTACTGGAATACTTAATATTTTTGACAGCCGTCCACCTATCATGCGAGAGCCATCGATTGGAATGCTCAAATATATAGCGCTGGATCGGCGACAGGAAATTGGGTGAGAGATAATCATTTGGCCTGAATTTACATCATCAGCTACAAATTAATCATCAATGGGAATGCTGGGATATTGTGCAACTGTAAAATATAAAAAAGGGCAAAATTTATGACCCATATGTCTGAAGCATGTGGAAGAATATGTAAAAATTTTTTTGGATACTTCTGCAGTCCTGGGAAAAATTCAATAATATTTGCAGTGGTGCTTTTCAAGCCTTGTGTCGAGAAATGGATAGTGTATTATAGACTATACCAAAAAAAGAATTGCATTGCATTGCATTGTGGGGGCATAATCATGAACACCCCCCCCCCCCCCCTGTGTATTTTGTTTTCACTGTGCTCTTGTTAGTATGGCAGTATGGGTTTCTCGATAGCGCTAAAAATAACAGAATATGATGTCTTCTTTGCTTGAATCAGTGCAAAAGGAAATTAATAGTTTGGTGGAGAATTATGGCAATACTTGTATTTGATCAGTAGAGCAGTGGTATAGGAGATGAATGTAGGAGTAAAATTTCTTTCTTATAATGAACATTATGCCTAGAGAGTGTGAATAACATAACCTGACCAACAATGCTTATTTTAACCCACCATAGTTAGAATGAATATGGAAACATTTTGATTACAACATACATGAGTGTATATGGGACTGAGAAAGTTATGCACAGACTATAAGAATTGCTTTTTCTCCACTTAGTGTATGGACCTAGATCACAAATCAATATTAAAACATGATATTAATGTGATACTACGAAGGAATTATCTCAGAGTTGTAAAATTGTTGAGATAAAAACAAAATATGTACCCCGTTGTGGACGGCAGAACAGTTCTACCCATAATTACGGCTCGGAATCACTACCACTACTCTGCTTACCTTCAAACCAGGTTTATTTTAAATTTAGACAATAGACGCAAGGAATTAGATATTATTGGTAGGTTTCCATGGTGAAAGGGGACTCTCGTCAAGTTGCAATGCTCCAAAGCAAACTGCAATCTCTTGTGCGTGTATTAGCGCATGCATTCAGTGGTGTTGCCAGCACAAGATTCTCACATTGCAGACACATCAATTATGTCGATATACACTTCTCTTTCTTTTTGGTGCCAGGAGTAAGGGTCAAAATAGATTGTGGCAAGGATGAGATATAGAAACGGGAGCAGAAAGAAACAATGTACTTATTAATGATGATCACGATGATGATAAGAATACAACGAGGTATTCGCATTCTTTTTCCACATTTTCAAAAAAACAAACAATGGACATCATAATGAATGCAATATTTCAAATCTTGTTTATGTACTGTATGGTGAACAATAGCCTACATACTGTGAGGTGCATGGACACAACCCAGTCTGTTAACAACTATGTCTGGTAACACAGACTACATCCTAATGACGTCATAGCTCCTCTGGCTTCTGGGATTGGGGCATTGTGTATCGTACCAGACATAGCTGTGAACAGACTGGGTTGTGTCTATGCACCTCACAGCCTAGTACCTAGGGTTTATTTCAAACAACATTCATAACACATTGATTGAACTAACTTAAGAAATGAACAGTTGTGAGAGAATGTGGAGGGGCCAATCTTGGAAGCAGAGCGTATGAATTAAAATTAATAAAGAAGCGAATGAGCATTATTGCTCATGATTTGCCTACTAATGAGAACAGGTTCGCTTTTTCCCTTTACCATATCTATATCAAGAAAACAAGTTTCTTGTACAAGAAAGGAGAGAGATACAGCAAATCATCATAAAAAATAGATTTTCCCGCTTTTCATCACGTTCCTGATAAGAATACATCTTGTGGGCAATCACGATCTATTCTCTCTTGCTCATTTATCTCATACGACAAGTAACATTAATCACTGTCGGCGAGAAAAGTACTATGTCCGCGAAGACCACACATGCCAGAAATAAGTGCACCCCCATTGCTGTCGGTGATGGATGTTCTAATAAAAAATCCAATTTGTGAATTCAAATTGTGAATCAGTGTATATGAAGTTGGTCACCAAAGGGCATTTAACGGAGAACAACAATTTTTCATGTACAGTTAAATGAAAAGTGAACAATCTATTACCAATAGTGATGGATGTTCTAATCAATAATCACACTTTTTTTGCAAATTATGAAATCAGTATGGGAAAATCAACTGATGTGACAGATGTCTTGTTTATAGACATAAGTAAAAATAGCCGGAACATGAAGCATTGCGGTGGTGGTGATGCTTGAGGTAGTGATGAAGGCGACAAGTGGTGGTGGTGGTAATGATGTATTTTTGTGTAATATATATCATTTTGTCGTAATTTTGTTGATGTATGTAAGTTTCTATACAGTCATGTGGGTTATTGTGACGCTGTGCTAATGACAAAGAAAATACAATGTACTGTTAAACATGTATCAAAAGATCACTCATGCATGACACATAGGCGCGTATCCAGGATTTTTGTGATGGGAGGGTTTCAAGCGGAGGGGGGGGGGGGGGGGGTTAACCCCCCAAAACACAAAATAGGGGGAGGGTGAACCCCCTAACCCCCCCTGCATACACATGTGGTCTCTATAAGCAGGTGGTATTTCTGTTCAGGTTTTTTTCCTACAGGTTTCAATGAGAAATGTTTTTCAAGGGATACCAACAAGATGTGGTCGCTAAACCAAGTTTCACTGTTCAGATATTTTGCAAGGGGAACACTTAAAGACAGATGATCTTTCTACGTGATTTTATGCACACTGTACTTGGATAAATAACGTACATGTTCATGCATGTTCACAGTGAACACATGAGACCACAATGTAACCGTAAAACCATTAAGATGGCAGATAAAGTGAGGCTAAATGGGAACTGATATATTTTGTAGCTCTTAAAGCAAAGTTCTGCCTTTTGAACTTTCTGTGAAGGATGTGGAGACTTTAACAAGATATTGATATGGCTTGGTCCCTTCAAGTAGGTAGAAACAATCTGCTTCTTGGGGATTTCGGAAAACCCCAAATATTGTGGTTTCAAGTTTAGCAAGTGATTTATATTTTGCTTAATCTCAGGTTCAGACACTTAGTGTGTGTTGAGCATTTCATTAAAACCCAGACTTTCACAAGATTTTGAGAAGAATTGGTCACTTTAAGTATGTATGTATCTAAAGTTGGGGATTTTGAAGAAAAAAAAAAGATTGTTGTTTCAAGATGAGCAGATTGATATATGATATCTATGTTGCTTTGTCACAAACAGAGATTTATTCAGTGTATTGCTGAGCAGAAGGACACAAGCAACGCATTGTCATCAAAGATGGGCAGATTTATACAAGATTTGTAATATATTCCGCAAACTGCCGCAAGTGCTCAAACCAAATGCATCAAATGCTATATGTATATTCTTTTTGTGTTTTTTTTGGTGAAATTGTTACTCTTGTGCTACTCAAATTGTATATTAGGGGCTTCAAAAGTCCCACACAGAGTGAAGAATTGTATCATATCATGTATGTCCGATTATATCCCTCTGCATACTCTGTTGCATAGACCCTATACCATTGATAGTAACTTTGCTACCAGTGGCAATTTCCACGGTAACCATGAATTTGATTGGCTGTTGAGCGGTGTTACCGTGGTAGATACCATTGATGGCAAAGTGACCAATGGTAAGTTTTATGCAAAGGGGCCCAGAAACGCTCAGAAGGAATTGTGTGCAAAATTGACAATGGGACGTACAGAGTTATAGCTTCTTATAGCAGGCTTCATTTCTCCAAATTGAAATTGAATTACGATTTTAAAATAATCATCTCTTCCTTCATAATCAAATTTTCCATACAAAAATAGAGCTGCCAAGTCTTTGTGATTTCATAGGAGACTCACTGAAAATAGACCAATATTACTGCACTGGATTTCATCACATCATCCAACCTCCCTGACTATTGATAGATTATTGTCATTACGTTGTATGCATTTGATAGACATCTCCCTGATTTCTGATGGAATTTCCCCTCCTTCCTAATTCTGGAATTTCAATGTTGGTAGGTCTGCAAACAAAATAAACTTGTATTGAATTAATCACGTAATGACACACTTCAATCAAATTTACAATGGTAATACATGTAGTTCAATAACAATATTAAAGTATTTGAATTGAAATTATATAGAAATACAACATGTGTACTTTTAACCTAGGCATAAGCGGTAGCATTTGTTATATCAGCTATCTCTGTGAATGTGTATCAATTATATTTAGTGCAAGTGCTTGTGGGAAGGACATTTGATAATTATGTGTCGGGTAATAAGTTGCATATTTATTCTCATTTCCTGTGAGACATTGTTCTATCGTTTTTTGTGCTTTTTCATTCATGTACTCTGCGCATATTACACGGACAACGACTCCACTCAACATAACCTTATCTTACCATTTGATGTAACTGCCTCAAAGCTATAAGAGATCATGTTCATTTTATTTTTGGAAATGAACGTGACTCCATTTGGATATTTTTGTTTTTAATGCTTTGTCATTCTTGTGTTTTGTTCACATTATATGGACACTGACTTTGCTCAAGATTATTTGTTTGTATGTACTGGTTCATGGTTATGATTTCGATATATTTACATGTAACTCCATAGACGCTTACTTTCCTGCCTGATCAGAAGCTTTGATGACACAGAGACTTTGTTGGTAGCAGTTAATACGAGAATGTGTAGTGGCCAGTGTAGAAATATATATATATTTTTTCTTCTTCTTCTTCTACGGCGTTTCATTCATTTTTTTTTCTACGGCGTATACTTTGTATGGACTAACTCGTTTACTTTGAACTATACATCTTGACCCCGACAAGATTCCGCGTGTATAGAATTTGTACGTATTACTTGTACAAACACACACTTGTGGCGCACAATGTCCCCGTAATGTGTTGTACACCGAATATGCTCGTGCGTACTAAAATGCTCTTTTGTTATTTCTTTTTTGCGCAGAAGAATTGCCTGTCAAATCCCGTCATTGCATGCGCCGTTGAAGCATACTTGGAGGAATACGTTATTTACACAGCATGCGTGGATTCATTTAGCATGTATGCTGCCTTTTCATGCCTGGTGGCGTTAATGTTTGTGACAGGCTTCGCTCTGATTATGGCTGGTTAAATATAGCGTCATATTTTGTCTTTTTTGCGGTTAAATTATTATGTATCATGTTGTGCTCTAACACCAAAACTTGTAGAATCGTGCGTCATGGAATATTCTGACTATAAACTGATGTTTAGTACGTATAATTGTAATGATATTTGTATATAGAATGAGAATGATTAGGTTGCGATGTCTCTGGGTAGGGTAGTTCATGTTGTACACGATCTCGAATACGATGCAAGGACGGTATAAGAAAAACATGTATTGATTATATAAAAATGATGTCTTTTGTAAGCTTTTGTGTTTCGGTGGGTGTGTTGGTCGAATTTGTATTGTGAGGTTCTGCTCGAGAAACGTGCATAGAACAGTTCATAAACGTAAACATTTCTTGTCTACACTTTTTCAGGTATGGGAAACCTTTTCTCTTGTCAGAATAGGTGAATCATAACAAGTAGAGTAAATGCAAGAATGTGCACACAATTAGATAAAAAAATACAGATAAAAAATAAGACAAAACTAGAAAAGAAGAATATGAAGTTAAGGAAACAGAGGAAAGCGTTGGTGCCTGTGATGATGAGATGATGAGAGTGGTGGTGATGATTGTGGTGGTGATATCGTGATGGAGGCGATGATGGTGATAGTAATGATGGTGGTGGTCGTAGAATAGTGGTAATAGTGATTGTGATAATGGTGATGTTGATGGTTGCGATGATGGTGGTATTGATGGTGAGGGTGATGATGGCCATAGCGGTGCTGAGGATGGTTATGCATGGTGATAGTGATGGTGGTTATGGTAATGGTGTAGTGAAGATGTGATGGTAGTCATGGTGATGTCGATGCTGTTGGTGATGGTAGCGATCGTGGTGATACTGTCCATTAATGTTGGTGACGAATTGATTAGGGCAATGAGTGTAGTGATATCTATGATAATCGTCAGATTCTCAGTAGCGGCGGTAGTGGTGGTGTTGGTGGTGGTGTTGGTGGTGGTGGTGGTGTTGGTGCCAGTGGTGATAGTGGTGGTCGTGGCGGCGGTGGTGGTAGTGGTGGTGGTGGTGGACAGGTGGTGGTGGCGGTAGTGGTGGTGGACAGGTGGTGGTGGCGGTAGTGGTGGTGACAATAATGACAACTATCGATCGAAGTCGGAACATGGCCAACGTCTTCAAGACATTTGGCTCCTTTATCCTTTATCATCTCACCCCCCCCCCCATCCTCCTACTCACCACTGCAATATACACATTATTTCTCCGATCATCAAATACCAACATAGTTTCCATAATTATATTCTGTTAGACATAACGAGGCAGGGCCGGGTTCTCCAGGGGAAAGAAAACCCTCATTAAAATAACATTACGTCGTTATGCAAAGGTGGGGCAGTGCATTTGTGGACAGGCAAGTCTGATGCTCCATCGACTTATCAAACACTCTTGATTTGAGTCCAGTGGGATTGTCATGAGACCCAAGGGAAGATGATTGGCTGGCCCTTAATTATCCTTCAGGGATCTTGTTAACTTTTTGCAAGTGTCTTCGGTGGCGGCAAAATGCGGAAAGTACAGCAGCGGAGGTATTACGAAAACGGATCTTAGGAACGAAAACGAGTCAAGGGAGCATTTTTGTTATAAAAGCCAAGTTACAATGCTAGAGCAACTTTCCTCTAAATGACCCCAACCTCAGGGGTGCAAAAAAAAAAATGCCAATGGGCTAGATTTGTATTCTGAAAGGGTGTTCATCAATGCCTGCTTCGGGGGAGGGGAGACAGAGAGAGAGAGAGAGAGAGAGAGAGAGAGAAAGAGAGAGAGAAAGAGAGAGAGAGAAAGAGAGAGAGAGAGAAAAAGAGAGAGAGAGAGAGAGAGAGAGAGAGAGAGAGAGAGAGAGAGAGGCAGGGAGAGAGAGGGAGAGAGGGGGAGAGGCAGGGAGAGATGGGGGGATATTGTTGTTTGTAAAGCGGATAGGCAAAGAGTTGTTTCTGAATGTTAAAGCTTTTTACAGACATTTCCATCTCGAGTAAGGAAATTGTTTATTACAGGTGAATTTTTAAAACACCACACCATATTTCTTTAAATCTTTAAATATACATCCATCTGTCTATCCATCGATATATCTAAATATTCATATAGCGCGCGTGTATCTGTAGTTATATATATTTCTATACATTGTATGTTTCATAATATATACACCATTTCCATTTTATGTCCATCTATCTATCCATATTGTATTTGTATTGTACTTACATCCACTCCATCTCTCTCTCTCTCTCTCTTTCTCTCTTTCTCTCTCTCTCTCTCTCTCCCTCTCTCTTATATCTGTCTCTACTCCCTACCCCCACCACCACCATCAACAAGCACATGCCCACATCGCTAGTTCCTTCGCGATTATTCTCCTCGCACTAGAGTGTGCAGGTGCGTTAACATGGTTAATGAACGTCCTTATACAACCCACATTGGAATTCAGCGTCACTGTCTTAAAAAATAACGACATCCCCTGGGCGTGTTGGGACAGCTTCGCGGGGTAACATCTTTCTTATCTAATAACTGTCTCATTAGCCCTCCATATACTCGCACACATGCTCACTGACTTACATGCTCGCCCCGCCCACCTCTTTTTTTGCGCATGTGCAGCAACGCGTTTCTGTTCACGCTCTTATCGCTCATTCAAACGTGCTTCAAGTTGATTGGTAAGAATACTGACACATTTTGATATCGTTTGTTAATGAGAACGAATAATAATAAAATCGTTGTCTCGAAAACAAAAGTGGTTATTTCATCATCGTTTCATTCAGGAGGATTGTAGAACAAATCAAACGTGATAATTGTCGGTCTAGGAGTGATGCTATTGTTGCGAACGAAAGTATTTCTTCGATTAGTTGGTTTAACACGGGTTCATTTTGCTGAATCAGACGATCAGACTGCAAGTGACCCTAACGAAATGTGGATTTGTGTCTATGCGAAGACATGAATTTCCTCTCTAATATAAAGACCTAGGGCGTTATATCCTAATATCCGTACCAAACAAAACATCACTTACTGTGTATACATTCTTTGGTACGTTCGTGCCGTATCGCAAGTAAACGTATCTGAATTCTGAGATTTGTCATGATCAATTTGCAAGCAGAAGTGAAATGGATTACTTTTTCACCGTGTATCGACGACGATATGGACTTTGCGTTTCTTCAATGATGCCGAGCGTAGTAACGCTCATCGCGGTGGTCATGATGCTTTTCTCGACATCGCCGTGCGTGGGCCACTTCAACGTCGAGGAGAGTGAGGCGATTGTTTCGAACACGTCGGGGAAGATCCAGCTCTACATCGGCGCCCTTCTCCCGCTTAACAACAACGGCGAGTGGTCGGAGGAGTTCGCCAACCAGAGCGTGATCGCCATGAGCATGGCCATGGAGGACATCAACAACCGTACCGACATCCTGGCCGACTACGAGCTCAATATCATCGTCCGGGACACGAAGGTGAGTGGGCCGCACTACTCGGGCATTCACACACCCCAAAATTTATGAAAATGAAAAAAAAAATAATAATAAAAAAAAAAAAATCGCCGTTTTTGTGAGAATCTGACAAATTGTTGTGTGTAAATGCTAGTCAATGCAGTCAGTTTGTGCTTGTAATACACACATTTCTACATACTTGGTGTTATTTTGTATTTAAACAAAATATATTTACACTTTTGAAAAGAATTCATGAAGAAGATGCAAATCAAGCTGAAACTTAGACACCAGGCAGTCATTTTTTTCTGGAGCAGGTTTCGCGACATATCAGCGATTATTGTTCTTTTGATAATCCTTTGAAATTCTAATTTATATCTATTTCTTGAAATCACGACCTACAGTTGAGGCCAGAAGTTTGCATACAACCAGGAAATTCAAGGAAAAATTGACACTTGCCAAACGTCATAAAATCTTATAAAATATTTGTGCTATCATGAAAAATTTGATATCAAACAAATTAGTATGTCATGCCCCTTCATCGAATTGATTTGTTATTATGAACTGAAGAACATTTAGGTGTATTTTTTTCCCCAGAAAATCTTCATATTTTAGACAAATTAAAAATCAAAACTTGACAAAACATTTCATATTTGTGCTAGTTATTTCTAAACACAAGCATTTCAGATTACACTTTACTTTTTTGTTCAGTGGTGAGTCATGGTGACATATCATGATAGAAAATATAATATATGTCATAGGTTTGGCATTTATATATTTCTATGAAACGATGTTTGAAAATATAATAATAAACAATAGAATACATTTGGCATGAATATTACTTTTTTTCTTCAAAGAAAATTCCAACTGAATTATAATTCAATCCCAACGGCATACCAATCATGTGAAAAAAACTTGATGCGCATGTCAGTTGATACCAAATTCGTCATGAAAGTATTAATGTTTCTGAAGATATAGTACATTTTACCACGTTTGGCACGCGAACAAATTTCACTGAATTCCATGGGTGTATGTAAACTTTTGGCCTCAACTGTACATATGTGTAAGTGTATCAGATAACTGATTCATAGCACAAAAATATCCATTGTGCATCTAAGATGTCGGTCCACTATCAGCTTCCATGGCAGTGTCATTATTGATAATTTTATTTCTGGCACAAACAACTTTTTGTGTTTTGAATGACGTTGATACACAATGGGCATTGTCGTGTTCTGAATCAATCATCTGATACACATAATTCTTTGGGTCCTGGTCGTGATCGCTGGATGCGAGAAATCGCATAGACATTGACCCTAGTAGAACAGATGAACCAGTGATAATGTTAGGGAAGGATATACATCAACCATCTTTATTTGAACCCATACTAGACCCCGCCGTTTTCAGGCGTTTAAACAAATATGCCTACGAACATGATTGTGAAGCAACAGCTTCTCAATGAAATAGGATATAGAGTCTCGTTTCGCTTATCAAATTCTTGTACTGGAAACATGAGCAAAACAGACATCAGCAAACCTAAATAAACAAGGTTTTCCAGTAAAATATATTTTAGCTGCACGCAAACGCACCCAAACACTTTTAATGATAATACACAGCTTAAGATATTATTTTGACAGTGATTGAAACCCACAAACATTACAAATGCAAAAGATGTCGGAAATTTAACAAAAAGGGCAATTAAAGATGTTTCTTTCAAAATTGACATATCAAGCTAAATGTCGGTGCTGAGTATGTGACAACCAAGCGTTGTCATGATTGTGGAATGCTTTTGACATTCATTAGCACGCTTAAGTACCCATTCAGATCTTTGAATATATTATGCTCGAGTTTCTTTTCCTTCCTTACACCTCCCTGGATAAACGACTTAAGAAGAACTTCCAGAGAGGTAGCTTACTCACGAACCTAGGATGTCGTGAGTACTTTACCTTTTGATTACTTTCGCGCTGAATTACCATTTTTCCCAACTCAACAACAGTCGATCCAGAGACAAGCACGAACAAAAGCCCAGAGAATCATGTTTCGATAATGAACGGATTAACTTCAATCCTCGCCTAGAAAGCGAATTACTGAGACAGCTGCAATGCATCCTTGCCCCGTAGTCAACTTTTTGTGCCACTGTCATGCAAGTCTGAAAAAGCAGCCTTTTGAATGGCACAGAAGGTAGGCCACGGGCCAGAAACTGAAAAGCCCCCCCCCCCTTAGTCACAACTTCAAACCATGTCTTTATATTAGGCGGGACCCTCAGCTGTCAGAATCTGACTGTTTGCCATTGCACTGGTGGTGGGTATGGCCTCCAGGGCCGTTACCATTGTAATATGTCAATGAAATTTTGGAATTTGAGGAAGTTACCAAATTGCCATCTATTTCTTGAATAGTAACATAAAAAGACAAAATTTGTGTCTAAGTATTTCGCAACATTTCGCAAGTTGCCCAGTTGATTCTGATCGGAATCTAAGCCATTTAAGGCGACGGCCAAGCGCAAAAACGGTTATTGCCATGGAAACGATCAAAAAGAAAGCAATTTTTAGTAAACAATTCAAATATATGTTAATAAGCAACTCAAAGCTAAATCCCTGCTTCTAAAAGTGTGAATATCAAGATATCAGACTATTATCCATGAAGACTGAGGTATTTTTAAGTGTCAAAAGTCTTGCAAAAAACACCGTTGCTATGGCAACACCATGGTGCCCAAAATATTGAAATTACAGTAATATAAGAAATTACCATATATTTCTCGTATGTTGACATGAAAACACCAAACAGGTCTCTAGGTATACATTTATCAAGGCGCCGAATTGATTTTGGTTGTAATTTAAGTCATCATAGATTACGATCATGCCTAAAAATGGTAGTATTCATGGAAACGATGTGAACCAAAAAAAAAACAAATTTGTTTCAAAAACATACAAATATATTTGAATACACAGCAAACAACCTAATCCTAGTTTATAGTTTTGTGAATATTTAGATGCCAGAATAGTAGCAATAATAGTATCACGATTATGCCCAAAAAATAGTTGTTGCCAGAGGAACGTTGTGAACAAAAAAGGCAATTTTGTGAGAAAACCATTTAAATGCGTCGCACAAAACCCAATCCTAGTTGATAGTATTATGAATATTTACATGTCAGAGTGGTAGTAATCATTACTGATGTATTTCTAAATTATAGTTGTCATACCTCGAATGACTGTTGCTATGGTAACACCATGGCGGAAAAATAGAATTGATATGCGAAGCACATACGAAGCAATACCAAGGTGATGTGAGGCACTTTCATCTCTTGTGCTTTCTAATCGCATTGGCCAATGTATCTCGTAATCTGTATGCTTTTGTTTCAACTGGTTGTGGATGTTGGTGTTAGGCCATTGTCATGGTATCTCACCAATCAAGAAATCAAATTTCAGAACATGGTAAGCAAACATATCATTTCACCATACACTGAAATGTCTACATCTATATATCTCAAATTTACTGATTGACTGCAATCAAAATCTGAGAGATTTGAAGTCGTGGTAATGTCAAATACAGGTTGTTACTAGGGCAAAGGCATGATAGAATATAGAGCTATCTTGTTGATTGCAATCAAGATGTGAATATCTTAGGTCAAGCTCTTCGGGGTAGGGGGAGCACGAATGACAAGTTTCAGGCTGCCACAGATGGTTGATTCATGCTGTCACTGCCCGTCAACCCCAATCTATTACTAATGGATCGGGGTTGACGGGCAGTGACAGCATGACTAGATAGAAGGTCAGCATATTATCCATTACACCACATAATTACCAAAAATGGACACAAACGGAAATACAGTCAGAGGGTCCGGTAGATACATACCCTTGTAAAAAAGTATCATGATAATATCATGATATTTATATCATGATATTGCCGTCAGACCCGATGATGGTAAATTGGCACATCATTTTGTTAATATCATGATATTATAAGTATCATGATAATATCATAATACAAATATCATAATATTATCATGATACTTTTTGGGGGGTTTTAAGGCAGACATGATCATGGTACAATATGATGATAATATCATGATATTTTCTGCACTGTATCATGATAATTGTATCGTGATATGATGATGATGATAATTTGATGATTGGTATCATGATATTTGCTGCATAAAGTATCATGATACTTGTATCATGATACTTGTATCATGATATTTGCTGCAAAAAGTATCATGATACTCGTATCATGATACTTGTATCATGATATTTGCTGCTTAGTATCATGATACTTGTATCATGATATTTGCTGCTTAGTATCATGAAACTTGTATCATGATATTTGCTGCTTAGTATCATGATACTTGTATCATGATATTTCCTGCTCATAGTATCATGGTACTTGTATCATGATATTTGCTGCTTGGTATCAGGATACTTGTATCATGATATTTGCTGACTGGTATCATGATACTTGTATCATGATATTTGCTGCTTAGTATCATGATACTTGTATCATGATATTTGCTGTGGAGTATCATGATACTTGTATCATGATACCAAGCAGCAAATATCATGATACCTATATCATGATACTCCACAGCAAATATCATGATACAAGTATCATGATACCAGTCAGCAAATATCATGATACAAGTATCCTGATACCAAGCAGCAAATATCATGATACAAATATCATGATACTTGTATTACGATACTATGCAGCAAATAGTGTGATACAAATATCATGAGATCAATGTATCCAATGTTGTACTTTTACAGGATAATACAGAATGGTAAGTTGTTTTTGTTTCCTGTAATCCGAGAGTCTAATGGTCAAGTAGCATTCACTAGCAGAGGTACATCCATTCATGGCGTGGCAACACTGCTTTAAAAAGAAAAGAAGAATAGATGTACATATTACAATAGCAATACGTACAATACAACATTGAACCTCTCACTTTTCACAGGGAATCTTACAAAAAACACTCATGGACAATCTTTGAAGTAAAATATTGAACATTTTATTAAGGAACAATAGTTATGGGAACTAAAAAACCCACTGACATCATGATATTTACATTTAAAAATAAAACAATGGAACATAAAAAAAACCCTACCTAGCAAGTCATAATTAAAGGTTCTTACCTGTGCTACATGCACATATTTGAATAATTCAAAGCGTAACAATGCATAATTATTCTAAAACTGAACAGCAAATTTACTTTGTGGATTAAAGGAGTGCTCATGGCTCCAACGTTGCAAATGGCTTTCAATGAAAGCTGGAATAGAGGGGAAAACTTTTAAAAAATGAGGAAAAGAGAGTTATGAATTATTCAATAAAACGAACAATCACTGCCAGAGACATAAATACAACATGATCTGATGCAAAACGTTCAATTCAACCAAGACACTGACTTACTTGTGCCCTCGCACAAGAATCTACATTACCATGTTTTTGCATACTTATGTATGAACTACTGGTAATACAAAAGTCCCTCTCTTTCAAAAAAGAAAAACATTTTTTGATGAAAATGTGTTACATATCAACTAAGTGTATCATGACTATACTTCATGATACATGTTGACAAAATCAAATGAAGAGTGTATAGCAAGCTTTGTGCATGGTTGCACGACAGTGCGACCTCAGGTTTCAATTCACATGGATTGGCAAATTGCATTAATTTCTTTATACATATGTACATGTGTTTTCCATTCCATTCAATAAAAAAGTAAAATTTGAAAATGTTTCAAGGACTGGATAGCGTCTATGGGTGCTAATCACACAAAGCTATAACACAATGTGTACTACATATGCCTTGAGCATGGTAGACCCTTTAGTTACACATACTACACATGTATGTACATGTAGATTACTGTAATACAGTGCATTAATCTATAGATTCTGAGCAAACAAATAAGAACATGTACATATGGCAAACTTACAACCATGACATGCAGATTTGGTCACGATTAGTACCGTGAGCACTTATATTTGAGCCAAAGACTGTGGCTTAATTACATTTTGTATTTTGTTTATTCTTTTGAAAATTACATTTTATGGCCCGTCCTTTTTATAAACATCTGCAAACTTCATGAAAGTTTGCACATATCACGTATCTTTGGGATACCAACTGTGAAATTTTAAAGTCAGAGGTACTATAACTCCCGTAGAATAAATGAAAATCTAACTACATGTAGTTTTCACTGAGATTTGATTATTTTTGTGGTATGCAAAAAGAAATTAAGCTTGATCAATTATCAAAGATTATATCCTCAAAACCAAATATTACGCTTTGTTGATTTAAGGGAAAGGTTATATAGCCACTCTCTCTCAAATGATGACAAAGTCAGGGAACTTTCAAAATTAGGTCTGCAAAAGAGACGGGCTTCCTTTAAACTTCTTAGATGGCCTTACCGGTACATAACAACAAGTATCAAGGAAAATCAGGAACTCAAAATCACTCTACAAATCCTGAACACACACAAACCAGATAGTGTATTGCACATTGATACATTCAAACAGACCAGTGCATTGCAGCTTTGGTTCAGACTTTCGCATGAATACATTATTTTCCCGAATATACAAGAGATAGTCTTACATGTGATATCAGCAGATAAAATTACATGTATAAAGCTTATAGTAAGCCTGTGATGAATAGTCTCCAGAAATACTAACTGGTTGATAATCTGTTTATTCAGAAAAATGATAATTAAGACTTGAGCATCTCAACTGCCACACAATCGATAAATAGGTCTCTGCCTTTATGTTAGTTAACTGCACCTAATTTAAATTAGTACTCATCTTCATTCAGAAAACTTGTGTTTGGTAGAAATTGGACCACTGAATTAATAATTTTGCCAAAGTCCATTGATCTTTGACCTCTAAGGAATTTGACCTCTAATCTCCACAGTCTACCTCTGTTATATTAATACACTTCGAATCAAGATTGTTGGAAAATAGATAATCATATTTCTAGATATTTGGAGAAAGATCACATTTTGGGCTGTAAAAAAAAGACAAATTTTGACTACGTTAAATGACCTTTCAGGCATTTTTTGAATCAAATTGTTACAAAGTTTGTTTGTGGTCTGTCTTTGTAGCATGCTGGTTGGAACAGGACCATTGGATTAAATGTGACGAATATCAGATTTCAAATGTTGGCATTTCGACTAATGTTCAATGACCTGTGAACTTTGACACTAATTTTACGCAGATTTCAAATGTTGGCATTTTGACTAATATTCAATGACCTTTGAAGTTAGACACTAATTTTACGCAGTAAATTGGTTTTACAAATTCCATGAACATGTACTACCCTTTTCTCATTGGATTTTCTTAGCCCTGTACTATCCTTAGCCCCGTACTTTTTTGAAAGCTTTTCACACTGGCATTTCTTAGCCCGTCGGGCGTTATCTGATTGGTCTCGGTGTTCGGCCTTGAGAGCCGACACTGCATTACCTTAGCCCCGTACTATTTTTCGTTTCTGTTCTCACTGGTGCTCTTAGCCCCGGACTATTTGGCTTGGCCCTGCAATTGCAGGGTTAGCTCTGCAGGGCCAAATAATCCCGGATTATTGGTGGGGCTAGCCCACTTTGGTAAAAACAAGTGAGAACAGAAAGTGGTCTAAGCTTAGCCCCGTACTATAGGTGGGGCTAAGGGGGGGGGGGGGGGGGGGGCTTTAGGAAATTTTTGCCAGTGTGAAAAGCATTTCCATGTACTAAGTCTGAAGCAAATCTGTTAAGTGGTTCTATTTTGCGTAAAAATGTTAAAAACTGACAAATTGGGCAATATTTCACAACGTTCATTGGGCGTGTTTATCATCTTTTCAGAATTTGAAACGCGTTTCCAAAGGCCTTTGCGAACACGTGTAAAAAAAAGGTGCGTTTATCAACTCAATCGCTCAAGTTGAAAACCGACCTTGTCACTGCGCAGCTCTACTACGCCGTTACACGTGCACTGTAGTACAAGAGTGTGTGATCGATGGTTTCAAGTCGTTTCAAAACAGCTTTGCGTTTATCTTGCTTCTCTAAACGCGTTTCTGGCTCAAACTCGTTTAGGATAGCACAAATTTGCGTGTTTCAAAACAGCTTACCGAACCCCATAATCAAAACACCTTTGCATTTATCAACTCCCTGAAACGCGTTTAAAAAAATTAAACGCGTTTGGAAACCTTAATTCAACCAAAGAAAGAGTTGATATACACGCCCATTGACCGTTTTATTGACAATTTTACACAGGTCATTAGTTTTTATAAATTACATACTGTACAGGTACCAAGTTTGATGCAAATCCATTGAACCTTTCTCAAGATATTGCGTAAATGATTTCGGAACGGATGGAAAGACAACCCGAAAACATAATGTAATGCCTCCTTCCACTTCGTGGCAGAGACATAAAATGCATTACAGTTCACATTTTTTAAAATATAAGTACTTTCTAAATGATACCATTACATTTACATCTACTTCCTAAAATCTTAAATGAATAGTACAAATAATTTCTTTTCTGAGAATTGAGGGTGCATGCACTGTATGTACAATGTATAAACCAACGTTGTATTACATCAAGTTAGTGATGGTCGTTATTGGGAAATATTCTGCAGCAATATTCTTAAAAAGGAAGTCCACGCTGATATAAAATTTTTTGTAAAGGGACAGTAAACCAGAAATCCCATGGTCAGTAGAATGTTGTAAAGAGTAGCAGACAAATTTGTTATCATGCAAGTGGGCATACATCACTATATTCTTCTACATGATGGAAATGTTGTATACTGGGTAGGAAACAGTTTGAGAGTGCAGGACTCAATGTGATGCTATTTAAGGCATAGCTGCTTTTGCTTGGAATGAAAGAAAAAACAAACTTAAATAAATCAATGGAGCTTCTGGGCAGCTCCTCAATTTCAATTTTCTAAAAAAGAATCACATTCATACAACTGAAGTTGATACAGTATTAAACACATGTATTCATACATACATGTACATTCTGATACAAAATATATCATTCTATTCATTCAACAAGAATTTTCATTTGATTCATTGCAAGTTTTAAACAATCATTACTTTCTTATCCTGTATCTAACTGTTGTCAAACTGTCGTTCTCTGTATCTCTCATTTTTACACTTTTATTTCAAGTAACTCTTTCTCAGGGTGGACTTCCCCAGAAAGAAATATCATTAATTCCTCAACCCTACATTGTGTACAATACAAACACTTACTTCTTCCCTGCCTTAGCCTTTCTCTGATTGGTTTGTTTGTTCCTGTGTCGGCTGAAATCTCTGTGAAGATACCGTGGGTAGGAGAGCTGAAAATAGTGTGTTGAGAAAGCATAAAAAATAATTACAATAAAATTGACTTGAATATGCCACCTGCCGGATGAAAGCCACCAATTGGTCATTTGGTTTTATTTACTACATACATAATTTTTACTTAAACTAGTAGGGATTCAAAGCTTTCAATGATATCAAGCATATTAAGTCAACTGTTCAAAGCACAACCAATAGAAGAAATCAATGATATCTTATGCAGAGAAAGATGCGTCCCCTGCTGTCTGCTCTGTTGTCATATTTTAAAGTTAGTGATGCCTGTTGAACATATCTCCACATAATTCAGATTACAGGTACACTCATAGCAATAAAGAGGCATAATTCTCTCCTTTTCCCATTAAGAATTTCCTAAGTAACGCTATGGCACATATAGCAAATCTTACACGGACAAATCTGTGATTGATTTCTAAATCTAAAATGGGGAATAGAAATCTTTATTGATATGAATCTTTTTTGCACCAATATAAACTTGTGATTAAGCGCCTGAGTCATATCGATTTTTTTTGTAAGCCGGGGCACGATGGCGTTGCTCCGGTCGAACTTCGGTGCATCAATAAATTCGGGGCGAAGTCGGCACAGTGACAAATTGTGTACAACGGATAGCGGAGCGTGAACGCTAGCAGTCGTGTACATTTTTGCTTATTACATGACGTCATCCAGCCACTGCCGAGAGCCAATTTATGAATGAAAATATAGTAAGCATGCGCAGTGCAAGCCTTTCATTTCCCCACACAGTATTCCACCAAAACAAGTGTGCAATTCTCTATCACCTCGTACCAAAATCGACCTAGAATTTCACTTGTCTATATTTTATATGAATTATGAAAGGTATCTACTTTCTCACCGATACCGCACAGGTAAGCAAATTTTGATTACTTCTTGCTTTTCCGTCAAAATCTTACGAATTAGCGTTGATATGGCATCGTGTTCGTTGGAATTTGTAGAGTATATCGTAACGTGCACAAAGTCAATTGGCCTCCGGGTTTGGAGCATCGCGTGAATATGCATGAAATTGCAGAGTTTCTATAATTTTTGATCGATACCGGAGCAATCCGATCACGAGCCAAGACCATTTCTCGCGTACACAACGTGATTGGATATCGTTATCGCTATCGATACTTCCGCACGCAGTCCGCAGGAATTATTTTGGCAACCACGTGGTGTGAAAAGAAGTTGCACATTAAATGAGGTTGCTTACTTCAATTATATATTAACGTACAGAAACTTGCTCGTGCTTTTCTATGGGAAAAAATCTCGTTCTTGCCAGCCACAAATTGAAGCTAGCGATTATTTCCGATCGTATTTACCGAATACGCGAGAACGATACTTGGTCAGTTGGAACAATAGCTGCCAATGAGAATGAGATTATTTTATGTCATACCACTGGAACATAATATACCAGTATATCGTCGATACCGGAATATGTGGTACCGAAAACCTTGAGTCGAGCTAGCTCCCAGCTCGTACTTTTCATTGATTCTGATCAATGCACGGGTTTCTACAAAACGGCTCCAGGGCTCGAAAGCCTCGATCGAGGCCCGCTTTACAAATCGAATCGACTCAGGCTTACTTGTGATGCCAAACTTCTTTATCTGTGATCATTGAAGTTCACCTCATGCATATGCTTGACATGTTAACCGCATAGATTTACTGCTTGTTTTTCAACTTGGAAAAGGCCAGTACTTGTCTTTGAGATTTCAGAAGAGAGACAGATTGAGCTCGTACCTACATGTAGCTGCAGAGCGACAGAATACGATGAAACTGAACATTTGAATGGATTATCCACCAAACTCAAAATGAGACAAATATTCCATTAGAACACATCTAAATGTGGTAACTCCATCTGAGATGACATGCAAGGTATGAGAGTGCTTTCTGCAAACATTAGAAACATTGAAGAATTCATACCTTTTGATGGCGCTGACCTTGCCAGGATGTAGTACAGGCCGGTTGATGGTTTCTGCACCATGTAGATTGCGCTTCTTCCCTGTCAATGATAAGCAGTCCGCACTTCAATGCCGAACACAGCAACAGTCAAGTCCCTTCACCTAGACCACCTGATCCCTGGTGAGAATCATCCTCTCCTGAGGACATTTGGAGCTGAAAAAGCACACACACAACAAAAAACATAATTAATGTATCTTGATTACCACAGCAGTATCAATTTGTGTGATGTGCTAAATGTAATGTAAAAATGTAACATTTCACAACCTGCAATAATATAGAACGGTTGCTAACTAGCTTAATGTTCAGTCCTGCAGGTCAATTTCTTATTTTTGGTAATTTCTATTCATGCATACAGTTCACATTTTAAAAAAATGGGACGTCATGGTTATCATCACTCCAATTACAGCAATAAAATGTCATATCAATGGAAATAAATTCATAGTGGATCAATGCACCATGTAATAGCTTGGCTCAAGATTTGAAGTAAACATGCCATAATTTATGCAAAAAGTACTGCATTGCAATTACAATAAACAATATCTATGACACTTACTCTCTTGATGTGTTGTTTGATGCCAATTGTAGCATACAGGAACACAAGTAGGCTTGCCTTCCTACGCCTTCCTTCATTTGGACAAGAAGAGTATGTAGCTCTGAAATCCTAAAAAGAAAATAAAGTATCACAAATATGCTTGGAAGTCATGGGAATCTACTTTTAAATCAAGATAGTCTAAATTACTATACATAGTTGCGTGTCCTATAAAGGTCCAAAGATATAGTGTACATGTCTTCTTACTTTCTTCTGGCAAGCAAATGCTAGAAATACCATTTATTTTTAAGCATGAATATTTTTTATAACCTTTAATATTAGATAGTCTAGTCAATTGTTATTTCATTTAACAGTAGGCAGTACATTAAATAAAGATATAAGCTCGAGTTCTGATTACCACCAAAGCCAGATGATCAGGTATACGGTACTATCTATTAATACATACATACATAGGTGTAATTGCTACATTAATTAGCATTGCATACGTAAGAATTCTTCAGTTAATCATGATTGGGACTAAAATTAATGATGATCTGGCCAAGGGGCCATGCATGCTTACTACGTTGGTAATTTTCAGTCATTCATTCTTTCAATTGCCCTCAATATGTTAAAACAATGTAATTATCATATGGTAACAATTCACCAAACTTTTAAAGACCTGATCTCAAACCGATTGCTTACGAGCTCTTTAATTTAGTAGCTTTAAATTATGATTTCATATCTTTGACAAAGCATCAAACTGTGGAAAGTGAACTATAAATTATATTAAATTACAAACCTGTGTTCATCCAGGGCATCCATGCCAGACTGCTATGGACATTCCAGGGGGTAATAGTACAGGCATGCTTCATTTGTCTTGGTAGTGTCTAGACTCCCTCCTCGTACAAATCTGAAGAAATTAAAAAGGGAATAAAATGATATCAGTATTTTGGACAGCAGTCACAGCACAATTTGATGTATTGGCAATAAGCTACATGTAGTTTTACAAATCACATCACATATGAAATGGCTTTCCATGTTGAAGAAGTTTGGGGTTAATCTTAGTTCTTGCCTCTCATGCGTAACTACAACTCAATAACAGTTATAACTGTACGAGGTGAATCGTATTTTACAACCACCATCGGTCAGCAGCCGATTCTCACAGCGGACTCCTTACTCCTACTAGTCCTAGCCCTATGAGGAACCCCACGGCTATGGCATAGGGTACTACATCAAGCTGTTAAAAATCGCATCGTTTTGGTTTGCTAAACTGCTTGGAAAAACGGCTGCATAGAAATCACAAAAATCCTCTTACTGAGTTCTAAAGTATAATCTTCAAGCCAGCATGACGGGCATTTTTTATGTCTCCTTGACATTGCTCTCTGTGTCAAAATCAGCGATTTGGACGGATAGGGTATATTTTTGCACGCAGCACGGTTACTCTTGCCGGCTTCAAAAAATTGCTTCCTTTATCGATATCAGACGCTCGTAAAACATTTTGAATGAGGCTTGATATTGATACCAACAGGGCTTAATATCGATAGCGATGGTCTTCATATCGATAATTGATGTTTTGAAACTAGCAAAAGATAGCGTGCAAAAATATCACTGATTTACGCACAGAAAGCAACCTCAAAAAGATACCCTTCTAACCCTACTAACTTGGCCTGACTTGGTAAGAGTATTTTTGTGATTTCTACCGAGCCGTTTTACCAAACGCTTACAAAACCAAAATGTTGATACGTTTTCAACATACATGTGGCGCTAGTTCATAAGTGTATCCAGCCACCAATTTTCTTGAATGTTGGGTTCGACTTCTAATAAATCGACTTGTACACATGAATGAATTACTCATTTCAAGTTTATTGATCACATGTGAATGGCTAAATGTATTGAATGTATACTTGCACTACATGTATATGTTTGAAATTTTGAGCAATGTTACATATTCCCTCTTCACATATCTTTCTAAAAAATTATACGTTCCGTCAATTAAGGCTGCCATCTTGGCTGTTCGAGAATGTAGACGAATAAATGGGAATTGATGCATGCGCATAAGCTTTAATCTTCACCATCACAGCTGCCGTCGCGCCGTGAAATTATGAACCATACACTTTAGTTCGTAAACAATAAAAAAAAAATACAACATGGATAAAAATCATCTTTAAACCAGCCACGAGACAATTCAGGTATATATTCTGCGTAATATACATGTATCTGCAATACTTGTGAGTTTTGAGCAAAGAGAATTGTAAAAATTTACTGATCTAATCACGACTTTATTGTTCCAAAGCCTCCAAAGCTCAGTGCTACGAAGCCCGCTCACTGCGTGACTTGGTAAGAGTATTTTTGTGATTGCTACCGAGCCGTTTTACCAAGCACTTACCAAACCACTAGTCGCAGTAAGCCAGGGTCAGGGTAATTAGGTTTATAGATTTATGTTTAGGGTTAGGTCTTACTCGGATTAGGTTCAGGGTTAGGTTTAGGGTTCAAATTCATATGGATACACTTATGAACTAGCGCCCATACTATGTAGGACCCCCACGCTAGGCAGGAGCGAAAGGGCTACCTTATTCCCAGTAAGACAAGAATAAGATTCAGGCCAGCACCGAGTCAAGATCAGTTTGATTTTTATCTTATAAATTAGGCTCTAGAGTCTCATAAAATAACTTACTTGAATAGCAAGTTACGTTAGAATATCACGTCAGAGTAGATTAATTAGCACCTAAAACAGTATATACAAATTCAAAGAGTAGAGAAACGTCGACACTAACGACAGGATAAACTTGCAGGTATATTACTAATACTAACACCATTGTTAGTACATGGGAACAGTATGTATGCTTATTTACAACAAACAACAATGTGAGCGTGAATTTGACAATAATTATGTAAGAAACATGGTATCTTCAACCTCACAAATCCTACAGTAAATACCATAAGGTCTTACCTTAATACCTGATGTTGATTCACTTTCCAGAAGATGGCAGAGATCATGATGATGACACATTTTCGCCCCAAACTGCTATTCTGATCCTTCATGCCCCAACCGCTCAGCTCAAACTGGCGCTCAATTCAAGCTAGCTGGCTCGCGCTCTGATTGGACGCCAAAACGGACACACACACACACACTCACACATACACGCACATGTATACACACACACGCACATACACACACACGCACACACACACACACACGCACACACACACGCACACACACACACACACACGCACACACACACACACACGCACACACGCACACACACACACGCACACACACACACACACGCACACGCACACACACACACACACACACACACTCACACACACACACACGCACACACACACACATTTTTTTTTAATGATCTTTATTCTGATTCCATATTAATACAAATTAAATTCATATAGGCCTAATCAGTTTAAATATATTAACACAAATTACTTACACTTACACAAAATTATACACGCACATACACACACACTCACACACACACACCCATGAATCACACACACGCACACACACTTACACATGTACGCACTTACACACACACCCACACGCACACACACAATCCCACCCACACGCACACACACACGCGCACACACACACTCACACATACGCACGTACACACACACACACTCACACGCACACACACACGCACACACACAATCACACACAATCACACACACATGCACATACACACACAGGCACACACACTCACACATACGCACGCACACACAACACTCACGCACACACTCACACGCACACTCACACACACACGCACACACACACACAATCACATGCACACACACACACACACACACACACAACGTACTCAGTAAATGTAAATGTCATGACAACTGCTAGCATCATGCATAGTATTGTGAAAATATCATGATCACATCACAATCTGATAATATCATGATAATATCTTGGTTTTTCTGTAAATGGTATCTTTGGAAATATCATGATATAATTGCCAATATCAAAGTATTCTAACAAATATCATGGTAACATGATAATACTTCTGTTAATATCATGATAACATCATGGTACTCCTGCGCATATCATGATAATATCATAGTATTTCTGCAACTGTCATGATACTTTTGCGAATATCATGGTAAAATCATAATATTTTGGTGAATATCATGATAATATCATAGTATTTCTGCAACTATCATGATACTTTTGCGAATATCATGATAAAATCATAATATTTTGGTGAATATCATGATCATATCATAGTATTTCTGCAACTATCATGATACTTTTGCGAATATCATGATAAAATCATAATATTTTGGTGAATATCATGATAATATCATGATAATAGTATAATACTTTTTTGTAAGGGTACATGTATCTACCGGACCCTCTGACAACATACATATAACATACATGTATGTTGCATGCTCAGGCATGTCAGGATGAGGATGTCCAGCATACTAAGATACATGGTTTACAATGTGCAGGAAGAGTGTTTGGATGATGAAATTGATGAAGATGATAACTGAAATTTACTTGTAAGGTACAATGTTTTCACTTTACTGTTGAATTTATAAACCTAGATACAATATATGTATATAGCACCAATGTAGCATAATACATCATATTCTGGCATAATACATTCAATTTTTTGCACCATGGTATTGACATTATAACTGCCAATTCTGTATGACCACGACAACCTTGAATTTCTGGGGCAGTATTCAATTTAATATATTCAATTTTAGTATAAAAAATAAGACAAATACTTAGTATTTGGCTTATATAAAATACTTAGCCAAAAACGGTATTTAAAGGACGATTTTTGGCTTAAGTATTTGGCTAAGTATAATTAAAAATATTGCTCCAATCAGGTAAATACTTAATTATTTTTTGTACTTAAGTATGTTTGCTATTCAAATGAGTATTTTTGGCTAAGTATTGTGCTTACTCTTGATAGGACACTTAGGACATCCATTCATAGTTGAAAGTTCATTGCTACTAGACTTGTTTTGAGAAATGGCTGCATTTCTTCATCTTCACAATCACCATCAAGAAATTCGCCAACATCTTGCTTATCAGCGTGTACATCCTCTTCAAAAATACAATGACATTGAATTAACCAAACGGTATCGTGACGGGATTCATCGCATAACTCAACTCATAGCACAAGACATATCACCAAAGAGCAACACAAATAATCAAATCTCACCAATTGATAGAGTCTGCGCAGCACTCCATTTCTACGCCACTAGATGTTTTCAAAGAACGGATGGCCGGTGACACTACAAAGATATCGCAATCATCCATGTCTCGAATAATAGAAACTGTTACAGATGCCCTTTCTAGGAGACTTCCAGTCTTCGTAAGTCTGCCAAATGAGGAAGAGAGAAGGAGACAGATGGACAGATTTTTCCGCATCGCCCATCCCTGGCGTAACAGGAGTAATTGATGGTACCCACATCAGAATTGTTGCACCATCAGAGAACGAGGATCAATTCGTCAATCGAAAGCGCTACCACAGCATAAATGTACAGGTAGTCTACGACGCGGATGGAAGAACCATCAACCTAAATGCTCAATGGCCAGGAAGCGTCCATGATGCAAGGATCCTTCGAGAGAGTGGTATCGATGCTGTGCTGGAAAACGAAGATGGGCATCTTCTTGGTGACAGTGGCTACCCTCTTAGACGGTGGCTGGTGACACCATTCTTACGCCCACAAAATGAAGCGGAAGAAGGGTACAACCGAGCTCACAAACGGACACGATCGTTGGTGGAGAGGGGAATTGGACAAATGAAGCGACGATTTCATTGTTTACACACTGAACTTCGGTCAACACCTCTCAAGGCTAGCAAAATCATCTCTGCCTGTGCTGTTCTACATAACATTGCGAAAGAAATGAATATGCCCAAAGTTGGTGAGAACATCCCTGCAGACAATCAACCACCACATCAACACTACCACGGAAACAACGGATTTGCAGCGGAAGCATACAAACGCAACATTGTCAACACTCATTTCAGGTACCCGCTCTCCACTACAATGTCATTAGTAATAATTGCAACAATCCACACATATGGTTCCATATAATGCAAACGTATATATTCTAATAATATATTAAATATATAGTATTTTCTAAATGAATTACAATATTAATTCAAGTTGATGTGCTCACAATATTACAGAATTACAAGTTACTGAGCAACTAAATATTGCGAATGAGATTTTTTTTTAATCACAATGTTACTCTTGTAAAGAAAGAATATGTAATGCAAATTATTTTTCCAAATTATTAACTAGCTTTCTTTGAAGCTTTATATTTCGGTAACATGTATTTAAATCTTATTTTGTTGTGCGCCATTAACACAGAAACTTAAAAGCATTAATCACAGCAAAATGCGTTGCTCTATCTTCTTGCACCTTTTCATATAATCTCCATAGTAATTAGTTTAATTTATTCCCCATTATGATACAAATAATATCTAGTACATCAGTCTATGTTATACATGTATATCAGTACAAATTTAAATAATAAGAAATGATTGTCTTTTATTTTGTACATTACCTACATATCAAAGAGGGTACTCTGAGAGTTGACAAACATTCAAGACCATATCTGAGAAAGGTGCATAATATAGATATGAATGTATCCTGGCATCTTACGATCGAAAGACAATTATTGACTTGCCATTAAAGTCCCATGTAAAAACAAAAACAAAACATGTTATATCTTTCATGCAATGAGCCATTCCATGGTAACCCGTGTTACAAGGAAATTTCACATAAAAAACAAGCGTAATTACTTGCTTGTATTATATTTATTAACGCTTGCTTGAAGCCATACTTCCGATCGTTTCGCCAGATAGGTTGCTTCGGGGTGATCTAGAGGTTGCTATTTGGATAGCAAATCACTATAGGCAAATATGGCCATGTGCATGTATTGCAACGCTGATAAACCTTTAGGCTAAACCTGTATTATCATCATGTTAATGAAGTATGGGGAAGAAGGCATTTATGTACGGATTGACAAAATTCAAGAAGAGCGTAAAAAGCTCAAGGCAATTCACAAAACAATATCACATGCATCAAGGAGCCTAGCCTTTTCATCAATTTCCATCTTCATCTTCTTGATGTGCAATTGTATTAATTCATTGCGAAGATTCAGACTCTCTTTTTCCATTGTCAGCTTTTCACGCTCTTCTTGAATTTTGATCACCTCAAGCTTCGATCTTTTGATCTCATTTTCCAAGTAGTCATCATATATATAGATTTCACTTCTTCTTGGCAGAAGATAGCCCAGCTGGACTACAGTGAGGAGACAGTGACTGTCGTCTGCGCAGACCTGTAATCGGTGTTGATTGTCCGGAGGAGTAGTCGATAGCATGGGGAGTTTCAGCTTGCACAGCTGGGGTTGCAGCTGCTGGATACGATGGTGTGGTGGCTGGCGAGAAAACTGCCATTGACCTGAGCAATGAAAAAGAGGGAGATCAGACAGTGAAGACCTATTCTTGTGAATCGCATTACCATTTTTATTGTTTTTCTCACAAGAGACATGTGTACAGAACTCATAGAAAATACATTTTTCAAGGCATCTATGTATTTCTTTATAAAAATATGCTTGTAGCTGGTTGCACTGCATTTAATGAAGTTGCATTTCACTATGTACAATGTACAATGTACACTATGTACAAATGCTGGTTGCATTGCATTTAATAAAGTTGCATTTCACTATGTACAAAAGTAAAAAAAAAAAATTTTGTACATAGTGAAATGCAACAATTATACATTGTTATGATTGAAATATACTATCTAAAACATAAATATAAACGTTAAACATTTTCTTTATAGTTGCCTTGTTTTGCTGCTTATTCATCCTGACTATGCGTCAGTCATGCCAAATTAATGCTACATGTAGTAAAATTGTTGAGAATGTTTTTCGATGCTAATAGATTAAAAATTTTCTGACAATAAATATATCCCAGGGCAATTAACCTGAAATGAATGACATGTTAAATGATTTTTAAAAAAATCCCTGGAGAAAACATCAAAGCAACGCAATGAAGCATTTACAATGAAGACAAAAAAATAAATAAATCAACTGTCCAATGAATTTCCACCGCCAACAATTCCTGTCATTACTGGAGTGTGTTCTCCGATGATTGAGAGAATTTGGAGATCGAAGTCCAACAGTAAATTGGTTGGTCCACTTCCTCCTGCACAAAAGGAAAATAAGGAGAAGATTTTTTTTTATTACACCCTGTACCATTCATTCATACATGCAAATAAATTGTCTGTCAATGTTAATGCCACTGAGAGTATGATCTTGTCCTATATTCAGGTTATCTAGATTATATTGATATATATCTACAGTACGAGCTACATTATCATAGTATCCATCCCTAGGCTATACATCATGATGATTACGATAAGCCCGTGGGGGGGGGGGGGGGGGGGGTAAACCGGTGTTTTCTAGGTTGAATTCTCAAATCATTTGTATTTTGTTATGTATTTGGTAGTCCACGTCCTGGACGATTTTTACGTTACCCCCGGCCCCGCGCGCCCACATGCCCAACACACACGCGCCCTCTACTGATTCGCCTAACCCAGTGATTCACTTTCCCCGAAGAGGTAGAGATTTTGATGTACGTACGTACATACGCACGCACGCGCAAGTTAACCCGCGCGCGGTAAGTGAATACAAAACAGTACAGTCCAGGCAGTGGACTATGTGTTTGGTAGAGAGTACCACAAGTATGTGGTTTGGGGCTGTAGCT
The DNA here is from genome assembly GCA_963669155.1 of Arbacia lixula. Classification (NCBI taxonomy): domain Eukaryota; kingdom Metazoa; phylum Echinodermata; class Echinoidea; order Arbacioida; family Arbaciidae; genus Arbacia; species Arbacia lixula. The sequence continues at coordinate 9,186,980 of OZ022592.1, forward strand.
ATTGATATGAACTATTGAAAATAATAAAATATTAATCAGGTGAACGAGCATTCATTTCTGCACAAGATTAATCATTTTTTGGGGCATTTTGTGACATATACACCTTCGAAATGATTTTTTCAAAGCAAAATAAGGGGCAAATGGGCACTAAATATTCAAAATGGCAACTCGCTGAAAAAGTTAAAATCCCTCTTTTACTCTTGAAACTGGCATGATTTTTTTTTAATTTTTGTTCTAACTTGAATGATTTTGACGTTTCATTAATTTATAATGGAATTTACATTTTGTTTCTTCATAAAAAAATCGTTTAAAAAAATAGTGTTGCCAACGTAGCAGCTTTACATTTCATATGTACGATTATTTTTGGTCGTACATGGCGCTCATATGTTGTTAGTATATTGTTTGTCTATCACCATGGTAGCTAGAGTTGTCACCAGAGTCCGTAGCAATTTGCGCGGCCTAATGTGCATAAATGACAACTTAGGCGGGCGATTATCGTCCGCTAATTGGACGCTGTTGGAGCCTAGAGGATTCAGCGGATTGCCACTGAATCCCTCGAGCCTGTATATAAAGGAAATCTCCTTCTGACGATCGCCGAACTCACGCCTACTATTCCTGTAGCTCCACGCTACACGTGCTCTGCTTTTATACGACGATTGCCTTTAGTGGGAAATAATTCCCAGCTCGACAGTAAACGGCGTGCTCTGTTCCATTTTTGTACTTCAAATTGATTGTCAATAAGAAACATAGTTTCTTTCCGGAGCACGTTTGAGCCATTTTCGACAGCTAGGCCCTGCATAGCCTAACAGACATTCAACCATTCTTCCCTGTCGGCACCGGCGATCGTCGGCATCCACGGAGCGGCACAACTCATCGCTTCTCATTCTTCGTCGTCACCGGCGATCGTCGTCATCCACGGAGCGGCACGACTCACCGCTGCCCATCCTTCGTCGTCACCGGCGATCGTCGTCATCCACGGAGTGGCACGACTTACCGCTGCTCGTTCTTCGTCATCATCGTCGACCGTCGTCATCCACGGAGTGGCATAACTTACCGCTGCTAGTTCATCGTCATCATAATCAGCATCGATCGTTACGAATATTTCCAGCCTCACAGCCGTCATCGTCACACGTCATCGAAGTCGCCAGCGACGCAAGCTTCTGCCGCCATCGTCATATGGTCGTTAGCATTCTTATTTTTGATGTTGATCCGTCATTCCGTTTATTCATCAACTCATTCTCGTTATCGTATGACCATACATCCTGCGTGATGTGATCTTAATTTATAAATTAAATCACAAGAAACCCGCTATATTGAGTGTGATTGTCATTTCTGTGCATTTTTCCACTAGAATAAAAAAAAGATAATTTGATTGTTTGAATATATACACCAGCCAAGAATGATTTCAAATCTCCACTTTATAGAAATAAACGCACTGCTAACCTCAAACGCATTAAATTACTAAACCAATATAAAAGTCAAATAGTGATCAGTTCTGCTATAAACAGGCCTTGGTTCTGAATGAGCTAATGAAACACGCTCTGCCATTCTTGCAGGGGTCATCGGCTCGCGCCCTCAACGCTCTGTACGAGATGATCCTCAATAAACCTAAGATCATCGCCGTTGCCGGCTCAATTGAGGCAGACATTACCAAGATCCTGGCAGAAGTGACGGGGACATGGGGCATCCTGCAGGTAGCAAAGTCCGTTTGTCTGTTTGTCTGTCTGTCTGTCTGTCTGTCTCCCTCTCCTTCTTCATCTCTGTATTCGTTTTATTACTTTCATTCTGTAAAATACCAAATAGAAATAAAATGCACTACCGGTATATATCACATTGTCTTATTTTAAATCAAAGTGAAAAATGTCAAGGTACACAATCATGTTTCATTCAAAAAATGAATCCAAATCAGTTTGAATTCAAAATGGACTAAATCCATGTCTTAATCCGAAAAAGGGCTGAGTCTAGAATATTCATTTTTTAATGTTCATACAAAGTTTAAATATACTTCAGAGATTGTTTTGAGTGTATATGATTAATCTATGGTGATGCCTCTATCTTGTGCAAACTTCTTTCAAATCCAACATTTACTTACGTGTTTGTTTGTGTTGTGTGTGCCTTATGTTTCTTTAAGTTCTTCTCTGGTCATCGGTCTTTTCAATTATTTTTTTATCCGTCGATTTTCTCTCCCATTTCATTTCGACAGCTCGGTTTTGCAAACTCTGCCATTGGTCTCTCCAACCACGTGCTGTACCCCTTCTTCATTCGGACCATGGGCAGTTCATCAGACCTCAACAAGGTCAAAGTTCAAATCTGCCAGCGATTTGGTTGGACGAAGGTTTCAACGCTCACCGAAGCGGTAGAACCACATGCGGGGGTAAGGTTAAGTACTGCGCCACCTCTAGTTTGTTTCTAGTGTTTTCCTGCCCCGCGGCAAACCCGATTAACAGTAGTCCAGATACTGGCCGTATTTTATCGTCCGCTTATTTCTCCCACACACATTACGCCATTGATTCACATAGTACACACACCGCGCCAGACCACCGATTGCGCGACTCCACGAATCTGTCCGCCCGAAAAAGGGTGAAAATTTTTGTATGTGATGCGCCACTAACGTCCGTTGTCGGCGGATTGCTAAATACAGTCCAGGGGGTGGACTACACTAACAGTAGTGATTATAACATTCCCCCAGATGCTCGACTGTAGAATGCATCAGATAAAGTCGTCCCACGATATGTACCGCGCAACCACATTCGGATTGTGCTAGCAGTCACGGCCACTTCCGGTGTAGTGTATGAGACCTGGGGGTGTTTTATCAAGCTGTTCTTAAGTTACGATCGACTTTCCGAACGACTGTTTATCCTTTCTTGAGCGAAATCAGATTCTCAATGAACAAAGTGTGGCATCGCATTTAGCACAAGAAGGGATCACCAGTCGTTCGGAACTTACGAACAGCTTGGTGAAACACCCCTCGGGAGTAAACACGACTGCAATAAAGCCTCGGATGACATTGCCCGGTGCACCGCTTTCGTATGAATTCTTATTTTTTTTTTTTACTTATATATGACTTTCAGATAATGGAGGATCTTCATGAGCTTCTGTCCCAGGAGAACATCACTCTTGTCTCGAGGCAATCATTCTTCTACGATCCCGGCGGAGCGTTGAACACGTTAAAGGTACACATACATCGGTGAAGTTACGGAGACCTTAAACCCAGCAGTCCATTTCGTTGTCTAGCCCAACAAACCCTGATAAATGGGTTCGACTTTGTTGAGATTAAAGGGCATATACTGCACTGGGAAGGCAAAAAAAGCCTTCAAAATGTAATTGTTAGCAATCTTCTTGCCAATGGTCTTAAATTCATGTATTGTCCATTTTAGAAGCTTGTTGAAAGTTAATATTTGCCCTCAAATTATCCACATATGGAGTAATTAATGATTAATGATTATATCCTCAAAATGTTCGGGCCGAACATTTTGAGGATTTGTGATTTAATCACTCATTACTCCAAATGTAGATCATTTGAAAGCAAGTAACTTTCAGCAAGCTTCTAAAAGCAATACATGAATTTAAGACCATTGGCAGGAAGATTGCTAACAATTACATTTTGAAGGCTTTTTTGCCTTCCCAGTACAGTATATGCCCTTTAAGGTAGTGCGTTTAACATGATATATCCTTATACTCCTTTGTATGCCATATATGTATTTTGTTCATCAGTTATTCACACAATTACCACAATGCGGCATTTTTGTATGGCACACAGAAGGTTGAGATGATATGAATACATGAGGGACGTAGCCGTAAATGGGCCAGCCGAATCTCTGTGAAAAAAAAAACTCAGAAGGGACTATCTCGCAGATATTTAGCTGGATTGATCGCCTGTCCATTACCAAAGGACCCAAATACGGGAACTTACTAACAGAAATGGCATGACACGTAGAAACAACAACGGACAGTTCATCAAATATTTAAAACCATCTTTTGTTTAATCTACAAAGAAATTTTAGGCATACACCCAGTAGTAATATAAGGATAGCGTGCTCCATCGTGTAAATGTAAATGTAGATTTACAGGATGGAGCACGCTATCCATATATTACTACTGGATACATGTATATGCCTACAATTTCTTTGTAAATTGAAATTACCCTAGAAAGTCCTTTCACTAAAATCTTTTGTTAAGTCACAATGTCCCTTTTTTCACATTTTGTAATCATTTTGTGAAACCCTATTGCACTTTCTAAGTTTATTGTCAGTTTATCACTCCTACATTTCTTACAGATTCGTAGAGACGATGTGCATCATGATGATGATAATTCATCTGTCCAACTCGCATGACACTTTTCCTGCGTAACTCGATAGCCATAATCCGATGACTTTGTTGTTTGCCAATATTGAATTGAATGTTTAATTACCAATTAAGATATGGGACATCAATATACATGTAAATACATATTACAAATCAAACATTGGTTATCTACGCTTTATTCATTTAACAAACAAAATAAAATGAATGAAATAATGAATTCGATGTATCATCAGAAAGCCGATGGCTGGAAAAGTAGTATGACCCTACGAAATAGCAAGAAATGTTAATGAGGTGAAGGGTCCAATGTTATACGTTGGCTTAAAATCACACTTACATCCTTCCAAATACTTTAATGTATACATCCTTCCAAATACATTACTGCATGTATATATATATTCTTGTGTAATTTTGTAAATATCACATGAGATATAGTAAAATGAACTCAAAATATGATGGAGCTTGGCAACAAATATAACATAATGAACTATTGTATGGTACATGCTTCTTGGTTTTTTTTATTCCTCTGTATAAATGTTTGTATAAAGTTGTCGCATTATAAAAAGCGAAAGTGTTTTGATAACGAACACCATTCCCTCATGATTGTAGGCGCAGGATGCAAGGATTGTTGTTGCCAGTTTCTTTGAAGAGACAGCCAGGAGGGTGCTATGTCAGGTAAACATTCATCCCCCACTTCTCATCGGAGATACAGTAGAGGGATAATAACAGAGAGAATCACAGACCCATCCCCAAAATAATGTGTTGTACCTCTTACTCTGCAGTCACCCAGGTCTCCCTCTCCCCCCTCTCTCACCCATACTGTCTCTCCCTCCCTCCCCCCCCCTCTCTCTCTCTCTCTCTCTCTCTCTCTCTCTCTCTCTCTCTCTATATATATATATATATACATTTCGCATTTCTAGCTGGATTTGCCATAAAATACAAAATTGGGAGTAAAACGCCACAATAATGCAAAGGGGAAATAAACCGTTTTCGTTATGTTATGTATGTACAATTTCCCCCAGAACTGCCTAGTGACGCGTTTTTCTCTTCACCTGTATTTCATGATACAGTTTCAAAAGATGGAACGCACTCTAAATCTATTCGTTGTTGCTACTCGGACAAACCTTGGACAAGCTTCGGGGTTACCATTAGTTACCATACATAACGAGAATTGTGTATTAAGTTTAAGGCGTTACTTGAAAAACAATACGGAATGGACAGATAACGGCAGCCTCGAGAAGGCACCGTGGATGTAGTACTACAGCCACACACGGTGCCTCTTGGAGAAAGCAAAACGGAAGTAGTCTGTAGGCCCTACTTGCATTAATATCATCGCATGTAATATTTTCCAGCATATTTTGATTCACGAAATGATTAAAAGAACACTTGGAATTCATGTCGTGGCTTACAGGTTTCGTCCTACATCTACCAAAACTTTTTCAGCACATAAATTCATTGGCTACTAATGATGTCAACATGAAAATGAAAAATGACAATGATTTCTATCGTGTCGACCCATGCAGCTATGACACAATATAGGACTATGAGGACAACACTGCGGTATTTGCGCAGCATGATTACTCATCATAGTTATAATTATCAGTAGTAAAATCATCACTCACTTAAACCAGGGAGGTGTAAAAGCTGGAGTAAGCACGAGAGTAATTAATGCGCATAGTAGATGTGTTCATTGAAAGCAGAATGCTTGTGCAGTAGTACTAGATGCTAGAAAAAAACTTGTTGACACTTTTGAAAAATAATAAGAAATAAGTTACATGAAGTTGAAATGGACACACCATAAAGTCAAACGATGTCACATTTTCTCGGAGCAGTCCTACATATGTGTCATCATTTTCGGATAAACCTAATTCATGTTATTCAGTATCTATTACTCTGCAGATATAAGTGTAACACATATTTCATAAACATTAATGAAGCATAAATATTTCATACAGGTGAAATGTTGATGCATCATACCTGGATATACCAGATTCATTGAAAGTAAGAATATGTGAACTTGTCAGTGCAACAATGACCTTGACGTCATCGACGAGGAATTGAAAGAAAATCTATTACTTCATATTCCTCTAGATCCGATCATCTATAACTTCTGAAATTTGACATGCATAAAGTTGATGACAAGGCAATTAAATTCAATGAAGGAAAACGCGCGCGTAATTTTATATTAGTGCATAGTCATCCTTGTATTTATATTTCTGAAAGATATGTTACCTTACCCAATATCAACTCATCAATCACCATGGATGAAAACTAATATTCCCGGAATCATTGCTATCCTTTGATGTACGCATGCGTAGCCTGAGGCCTATACCATTGTGTAGGCATCTTCTTCATGCATAATCACCCCCGCAAGACAAAGAGAGTATACCGACAAAGAGAGATAATCATATTTTTTCTCTCTCTCATCCTTCCTGTTCTTCCAATTATCTCTCTCTCTCTTTCTCCCTCACTCTCCCTCTCTTCTTCTCTCTCTCTCACTCTCTCTCTCTCTCACTCTCTCTGCCTCTGTCTCTGTCTCTCCCTCTCCCTCTCCCACTCTCTCTCTCTCACTCTCTCTTTCTTTCCCTCTCTCCCTCGTTTTTTCTCACTCTTTCTCACTCTTTCTGCCTCCCCCCCCTCTCTCTCTCTCTCTCTCTCTCTCTCTCTCTCTCACTTCCCCACTCTTTCTCTTGCTTCCATCATTCGTTCTTTGTCTCCTACTCTTCTCCCACACACACCCCCACCACGATCGCATTATTTTGAAATTTTGAAATTTTGAAATTATTTTGAAATGCAGCCATTAGGCTTTGACCTATCCGATTCTCTCTCTCTCCCTCTCTCCATCTCTCTCTCACTCTTCTCTCTCTCTCTCTGTCTGTATGTCTCTCTTACGGAGTACTGTGTAACTTCCTCTTGTTGATGTTATCGGATTCTATATTACTCCCACTCTCTGTGCGAACGAAAACATTTGCAGTTGTTATCATTATGGTTCATTAACCTAGGGGCCTGCCTTACAAAGACTTGCGAATTGTCGTAACTTGTCTTGCGATTTACTTCAATGGTAGATCTGTACATTGGAGGAAGTGAATTGGACTCTTTATAATACACATCCCTCGTCTACCACCACCACACCCCACCCCTTATTATGCTAATTAGTCAGTTAGTGTGGGCGCTATCCTATAAAGATTTACGATTGATTATAACTTCACTTGCGATTGATTTCAATCGTAACTCTGTACATTGCAAATAGGGGATTTGATTCCTTATAAGACGGGGTCCTGCTCTCCCCAACCCCCAAAATTCTTCAAAGGATAAAAACAGTTATAAGTTTTTAAATGTTTGATATTAAGACGTCAAGTTGGAGGTGCTCTTCCCTTATAATCGTGGTTTCGCACGTTCCACCGAACACTAGGCCTTCCGGCGGAATTTCTTCGGACCCAAAATCATCTTCCTCTTCCGTGGCTTCGTCGATGAGGATTGGTGGCGCACCTCCCACCGGATGGAGTCTCTACCATGCACTGACGATGATATGCTCCGCATTCTCCAAAGTGTAATCACAGTCTACTTCAGCATGAACGCCCGCCGCAACGTGGAGACTTTCACGAGACAGGTAGTCATAGGCCCATTAGCCGTATTTTATCGTCCGCATATTCTTCCACACATATTACGCCACTGATTCACATAGTACGCACACCGCGCCAGACCACTGAATGCGCGACTCCACGAATCTGTCCGCCCGAAAAAAATGTATTTCAGGGTGAAAACTTTTGTATGTGATGCGCCACCAACGTTCGTTGTCGGCGGATTCCTAAATACAGTCCAGATGGTGGACTATCCATATGCACAACGGTGGTTCAACTACAGTCTGCGTATACTTAACGTAGACTAACTTTATCGGGCATAAAAGCAATTATCTGATGCTGTCACAAATTCATTGATTTTCATCGCAGAATCACAACTTTGGATGATTTCGAGTATGCGCCTTAATCATGTGGGCAAACTCAAACCATAGATGTATGGTTTATTGAATCAATACTGATGTATTATGTTGGTGTATTTGGCAACCCATCAAGTTAGTTCCTGTTTAGCTGCTGTTTGCGTGAAACCTCTGTTCAGATTACGGGCTATAAAATTATAGACTCTTACGGAATTCCTTTTTCGGATGTCGCCCAAGGGAAGTCGGCCCGTGATGTACCGCGCAGCCACAGTGAATTTGGTTTGCTGTCATGTCTGCCTCCTGGTTTAGTGTACTAATATATGGGAATGGAAGTGGACACGACTGCATCCAAACTCCGAATGTCGCAGCGCAGTGCTATCTGGGACGATTTCACCCTCCTAAATACTGTATGGAGAATCTATTCTACGTTGTTGCCTATGTCCATTATCATAATTATTATTGTTATTATTATTATTATTATTATTATTATTATTATTATTATCATCATTATTATTATTATCAGTAGTAGTAGCAGTAGTAGTAATAGTAGTAGTAGTAGTAGTAGTAGTAGTAGTAGTAGTAGTAGTAGAAGTAGTAGTAGTAGGAGTAGCAGTAGTAGTAGTAGTAGTAGTAGTGGTAGTAGTAGTAGTGGTAGTAGTAGTAGTAGTAGTAGTAGTAGTAGTAGTAGGAGGAGGAGAAGTAGTAGTCGTCGTAACTTATTTAACAATGAACAGAATATCACATTTAACAACATTGCCCAAACACGAAACCTAGATATAAACCATATACTCTGTTTATTTCTTTATGGAGTTTATAGTCATTTAATAAATTCCCATTTTGTCTAATCACCAACTCATAAGATTAAGTGAACTCACCGAAACCATAATTGTATGCATACATTCCTTACTACATAAGCCCTTACCATAAGCCCGAGCATTTATCATGATCACCCTAACTCCAAACCGAGACCGATATAATATCATCTCCTCCTTTCTCATGCGGGTTGCCTAGTCTCCGGTGTCGTTCCGTCAACGGATGACGTCGATATTAGGGTCGAAGATTCTTCTCAACAACCACGATGTCGCCGCAAACGCTCACGATGCCATCTGGGCACTCGCCGTCGGTCTCAACGAGTCAATCAGCAAGATTGGGAATCGCACTCTTCGGGATTACAGTTACAAAGATTACTCTATTACCCGGCTATTTTACCGAGAAATTCTTGACTCGGAGTTCTCCGGTGTATCGGTGGGTTCAAGTGTTTTGTTTTATTTCATGGTCGTGTTCCTCTTTTTCGCCTTTTTTTTTTATTTTCGTCATCATCATCATTGTTATCACTTGACCACGCTGTTTTGCATTTCTCTTTATCGTCATTATTACCATAATCTCTATCATCTGATTGTTCTACCTCATCCTCCTTTCAATATTATTTCCCGAAATGTCTCTGCTTCCTCCTCGACCTCCTCCTCCTCCGCCTCTTCTTCCTTCTCCGCCTCCTCCTCCTCGTCCTCCACCTCCACCACCTCGTCCTCCTCTTCCTCTTCCTCCTCCTCCTCTTCTTTATTTTTCTTCCTGTTCTTGTTCTTCTCTTTCTTCGTCTTCTCCTTCTCCTTCTTCTTCTTCTTCTTCTTCTTCTTCTTCTTCTTCTTCTTCTTCTTCTTCTTCTGCTTCTTCTTCATCTTTGTCTTCTTCTTCTTCTTCTTTTTCTTCTTTTTCTTCTTCTTCTTCTTCTTCTTTTTCTTCTTCTTTTTCTTCTTCTTCTTCTTCTTCTTCTTCTTCTGCTTCTTCTTCATCTTTGTCTTCTTCTTCTTCTTTTTATTCTTTTTCTTCTTTTTCTTCTTTTTCTTCTTTTTCTTCTTCTTCTTCTTCTTCTTCTTCTTCTTCTTCTTCTTCTTCTCCTTCCTCTTCTCCTTTTTCTTCATTGTCTTCTTCTTCTTCTTCTTTGTCTTCTTCTTCTTCTTCTTCTTCTTCTTCTTCTTCTTCTTCTTCTTCTTTTTCTTCTTCTTCTTCTCCTCTGTGCTCCTTCTTCTTATAATCCTCATCATGCTACTTGTTGTGTCTTCCTCTTCCCAATTGCTCTCCTTTTCCTTTTCAATGTTTTTTCATTTTCCTGTTATCTTGTCATTATTGTACGTAACTCACCGGTAGATCACCCTTTTTACCCTTCGTTTTAATACTTGTTTTGATTTCCATAGATATGAGGGCTTCTTGAATTTTTCGATAAAAATGCATACTCATACATAGCAGTTACATCAGAGCTAAAAGTTATGTAACACTATAATTCACTGTTAACATAACTATATTTTACATTGATCATGTTGACACACCTCACAGTGGGTTTCCCTTAATACAAATTATATATACACGCCATAACTGTCTACCGTCCATGAAATGCTTCTTTTTTCATATTGACGTTATGTACACTGCCATAGCGTTTATTCACTGCTGATAAATATAGGTCACGTCAAGGAATATTAGTGTTTCACACTGAAAGAGGTAGTAGGTTTGTTCATCATGCAATGAGGGACTTGAGGTTTATGTGGCTATGAACATGACGAAAGCTTTTCGTATCGCTTGCGAGTATGGTGTGAAGTTTATGTGCACGAGATTTTTTTCGCTCTCTCTGTTTTATGTTATTATCTGTCAACGTTAATACGATTTCTTTCAAATGCCAATACCTCCGTGTTTCATAATTACGATACTTTCGTAGTTCGTAGTTCACACAAGTTCTCACATGTCTTTCTTCAAACATTTCTGTTATCTTCACTTTTTATATGTGATTCTTCTTTGCAATTTGAATGGACTGCTTTCCCTTTCTACGTTTCTTTGTTTCTTACTCCTCCGCCTTAAGGGCCCAGTGGGTTTCCAAAAAGACGGCGACAGACAGGGCGCCTTCATAATCCAACAGATCAGAGGTATGTTCATGAAGGGCCTGTCACACCATATTGCGATCACCTGGCGATCGCTTGTACTCCGAAAGGGCATGTCACAACATACTGCAATTAGCCAGCGACCGATTGCGCTCCGAAAGGGAAGAATCACACCATACTGTTATCGTCCAGCGACTGCGCTTGCGCTCCGACGGGGCATATCCCATCATACGGCGATTACACCGAACTTCGAAAATGTTCAAAGCGCAGTGTCATCGCCGAAATATAAGGAAACATGAGATAGCTTGATGGTCGCTTACTTTACGATTTATGACCTACTTATTATGCTCCATTTAAATCCTAATCATCGTAACTATCTATGCGATCTCAATGCGCCACTGCAACACTGAAATGCGCTCTCACTGGTCTACTTGCTACCCATAAGGAGAGTCAGACCTTGCGATCCCCTGGCGCTGCTACTACTGCCTGAAAAGAAAGGTAAAGCGCAGTAATGTCTCTGAGAAAGATCTGTTGACGTAGTATAAAATCCATCCAATAACAATCGTTTTCTGCCACCTTCTTTATCTCTTTCAGATGAAAGCAGACTTGTGATTGGTTCTTTAGTCCAAGGACAGAGGATTCAGTGGACATTACCAACCGATGTAATATGGGAAAGAAATTGTGAGTATAGCAACGGAAGTAAGCAGAATAAAAGTGGGTGGGTAAAATACGTGTATTGAATTGAATTTGAATGTGCCATACTATAATGAATTGAGGTAAAAATTGTCACATATTTCTTTGTGTTTGTATGTTTTATTGCTTCTCAATATAATGTATTTGTTCATAAACTTATTGATTTCACCTTATATTGTTTCGTAATTGTTTTTGTTTTTTTTTTTTTCCTCGGGGCTGTACATGTTTCGTTCTATCATCGCGTGTCTTTCACGACCTTATGGCAAGCCGTTTCTTGATATCAAGAATTCGATTTCTTGATATCAAGAATTGCCATTACGCTTGACTACAGAAAAACATTTCTTGATATCAAGATTTCGAATTCTTGATATCAAGAATTTGATTTCTTGAATTCGAATTGTTGATATCAAGAAATGGTTTTGTGTAGTCAAGCAATGGCAATTCTTGATATCAAGAAATCGAATTCTTGATATCAAGAAATCGAATTCGTGATATAAAAAAGGAATAAATGTTAAAACGGCTTGCCATACGACCTTACAAAATACTTGAAAAGTTTCCCATTTGCCAAAGTTAGAAATCACAGCAGGAACCATACCTTAACAATATTATGTATCAAATATCATAGTCAGAGGTTTAAGAAGTTTTTCAGAAAAGAGAAGAAATCATTTTTTTTTCATTTCAAAAATCTTTAAAATCAGCTGCCAGTTCTACTATTGGGAAGAAAGTGTTTATATATTTGAATCTTCTTTCTCGTGTTTTCTTATTGTTGTATTTTGTTTATGTTTTTATACAAAAAGTTAATATTTTGACCTACAAAAAGGTAACCTTGTATTTAACTTTTAATATGAATCTCCATCCAATCCTCCGCCCCCCCCCCTTCACCCAGTCGGTAGACCCCCCTTCGATGAAGATCGCACCGAGGAGGTGTTGATCCGGCAGTACATCAGTACCACCATCTCCATGGTGATGGGATTCATATCTGCATTGGGCGTGGCTCTTGCTATCTTCTTTCTCATCTTCAACATCAGAAACAGGAAAAAAAGGTATATCTTAAATTATCCTCGGTTCTCTATAGCAAAAATATTTTTCGAATTCTTTCAAACGTGTATTGCGAATGTAACGGAATATAATTGCTACAAATCAGATTGCGGATCGAAATACCTCCGCATTTTTTATTCGTCTGTATCACCAAATTATAGAGGGTGAAAGAGGGTGGGGGATACGTGCAAATGAACAAGGGTGGCGTTTATCGATTTTTGCAGCAAAACACTGATTTTCGACCCAAATAATTCGAGTTATAACGTGGTTTGCAACAAACTGATGTCATATTCCGATCTACCCCACTTTAACATCAGTGTATTGACATATTAATCTTGATTTGAATATGATTTTATCGGTGTTTGTGAACATCTTCTTATCATTATCTTTCTCAGTTCTATTTAAGGTATGATTTGCAATCTCCATTTTCATTTTGTCATTATAGTCTTAATAATTCTTATCTTTATTCTCATTTGTCTTCCTCATCTTTAACACAATTAATCCCCTTATATACCCTTTTCATTATAAGTTCTATGCCTGTCGGGATTCGTCATCTTTCTTATCTTCTCCGTTTTTTAAAAATGTTTATTGTTCAAAGGTGATTATGTTTTGGTTACTATGTTTAATTGCATATTCAACCCACTTCTACTTCTTCAACTTCATGTACTTCTACTATTACTTATACTACCTCTACTACTAATACTACTACTACAACTTCTGCTACTACTACTTCTACTACTGGTACTACTGCTACTACTACTACTGCTACAGCTACTATATGTACTACTACTTCTACTACTACTACTACGACGACGACTACTACTTCTACTACTACTACTACTACTACTACTACTACTACTACTACTACTACTACTGCTACTCCTACTCCTACTATTTCCACTGCTACACTTCTACTACTGCTGCTACTACTACTACTACTACTACTACTACTACTACTACTACTACTACTATTGTTACTACTACTACTCCTACTACCACTACCACTACTACTACTGCTACTGCCGCTGCTACTACTACTACTACTACTACTACTACTACTACTACTACTACTACTACTACTACTAAAACTACTACTACTACTACTAGTACTACAATTACTTCTAATATTACCATTTCCATTATAATGATTTAATTCTGTCGTTGAACCTAGACACATCAAGATGTCAAGTCCAAACCTGAACAACGTCATCATCTGTGGCATCTTGCTGGCCTACGTGTGCGTGGTCCTACTAGGCATTGATCTCCCTTTCGTCTCCACAAGAGTTCAGTCGTTCATCTGCTCGGTTCGTATCGCATGCAATCGTTCCCAAGTCTAAATGTTCATCGATTTCATCTTGGTATTGCTCTCAATCTCCGTAGTAAAAAGAGTGACAATTTGTTTGAATGGGAAGGGATGAAGTGGGAAAGAGGGAGAACGAGAGGGAAAGGGGGGGGGGGGGATGGGCGGTGGAATAGTCTTGAAGTAATATACAATTTTTCTCACCATATTTTCATTTTAAGGCTAAATGTTTTTCCTACTTTTTCTTTTCGTTAACAAAGACCCGGATGTGGCTGATCACGCTTGCCTTCACCATCGCTTTTGGCGGGATGTTCACCAAAATGTGGCGGGTGTACAACATCGTTATCAACAAACGCACTATGCGTAAGGTAAACAATGTAAGGAGCTTGCTACAGGAATTCTGCTCTCTGCATAATTCTTCAAGGGTTTTCCTTTCGTCTTCTCTCAAGCTGTCTTACGTAGAGTTTTCTTCGATGTCAGTGTCACAGGCCCATGCGGTACAGTTGGACTGGTGAACGACAAGTTTGTCACATAAAAAACACTCTTGTGTTACATGCAAGTACGCGTACACACAGGTGCATGTGCGTGTGCGTGTGTATGTGAGAGAGAGAGGAGAGAGAGAGAGAGAGAGAGAGAGAGAGAAGCCCCGTTCATATACCATATACCGCTATTATTACCGATGCACATCGGTAAGCAAGTTTCCAGCGAGCCGCAAAAGCACCGTTCATATACACCCCCAAAAGCCGTAATGTTGCGGTGTTTTGGACAGCTGGACTCTCTTCAAACCAATGGTGACATGCTCCGCTCAGCCATACGAGCGGTAGGATTAGCGACCGACAGGCCAGAGCGCGATGCTAAAGGCGCAACATTTACGCCTATTTTGCGGACGCAGTTTATAAGATTCGCCTACCGCAATATTGCGGTATTATTACTAGGTCTCGATCCGCGAAAAAGCCGCAAAATAAGCGCAAAGAAGGAGGAAGCAAATACCGCATTATTTGAGCGATTCCCGTTCATATACGTGGCTATCGGTAATGCATCGGCAAAATTTCCGCAAATGTTGCGCCTTTTTCGCGGATAGGCGGTGTATATGAACGGGGTTAGAGAGAGAGAGTAGATGGGAGAGGAGAGAGAGGGAGAGTTGCGTTTGTTTTTTTCTACATGTTTGTATGTGAGGCTATATTTAGAATTATATTCCATATACTAAGAATGTTGCTATATCATTGGTCAAGATTTGATCAAGTGATGAAGCGTAGTTTTGCCCATCTGATCACCTGAGAAGGAAAGTTCGTTACACTCTATGTGATAGTACTTTTTGGTTTCGCTGATCTCTTTACTCCTCACAGTCCTAACGTGTGATCAATATTTTGAGTACGCGCGAAATAAAAATGCGTTACACTCGGACTATCAATTGACTAACAGTAGCTCGGCGGGGTATTGCACTTTACCGACTTGCCAAACCTTGAAGGAGACAGGCCACCTTAGGCTCAAAACCGGGAAAACGGGAGTTTTGGGGGCCTCAAAAGTGGACAAATCGGTTCCACATCAAAACAAACCCTCCTCAGCCCACGACAATAATGACGAGCTAAACATTATTTGTAAATGAGAGTCCCGAACTATTTTCAGGTGAAAAAGCATGAAAAATAATCGAAGTCCAAAGTTTACACGTCAGTCTATGGAGCTTGCTTTTACCGCGTCTATGACAAGCGTAATACGCGCGTAATGTGTACTTATTTCTTTGTAGTTGACTGCGATTGCGCGCTGTGCCTGCTGTGTTTTACATTGCATTGACTCGTGTGTTAAAGGCTTTAAAGCCCTAGCGAAGCTGCCATTGATCGATAATAGACCTAACTGCAGTTCGTAGGGATCGTCCAAGAAATCATGTTTTCATGGTGAAATTTTGTTGATGAATATTGCGGAGGGAACAATGTGTGAGGAACCTGTGGGACCATTTTGCCTTTGTTTTAGTGGTTTTTAACCGCCGACAAGGAGCTAATGAATTGAATAATTGATTGGATTTGGATGTGTGAAACTTGGATTTACAATTCAATGTAAATGAATCGTTGGCTCGACCTTAAAAACCTAAACCTATACTAACCCTAAACCTAAGACCTATAAATTGTTATCCTAACCCTACCGAGGTATTTAGGACAGAACGGTACGAAACTAGGTGTTTCGGCGGATGGATATGACGAGCTAAAACATTATTTGTGAATGACAGTCCGGAACTATTTTTAGGTGAAAAAAGCGTGAAAAATAATCAAAGTCCGAAGTTTACACGTCAGTCTGTGGAGCCCCAAACACTCTGGAAACTGGCGAGTCGCTGTAGAAACCCATGGCAATCGTATCTCGACATCAAATTTGTAGTGACCCAATCACTCAAGTCAGTTCACTTCGGGGATTGATATCGACTCGTTGCTCGAGGTGGGACTCGAGTCGGTAAAGTGCATAATATCCTTAAATATTACTTTTGTCCGTCAAATTGCCATTTTTGGTACAGATAGTTGGTTTCACATGTGGAATATAAAGCAAATAATCATCTTTTGGTTTCAGGAAATGAGACGAACCATCACTTCCTCGGCGATCTCAATGTATACGCTATCTTTCCTCAGCTGCGCTTCGGAAAGAAAGCTACATCCAGATCGCCTCGGAAGTGATAGTACGTCCCATCACCTTCACCAACGTTGATTATATTCTTTTTGCAGTTGTGGTAGAGGTTTTTTCTTATTCTTTGTTCTTGAGGTGATAAAGGATCGACATCTAATAGGGATTATCCTCATCCTACTCGTCATCGATGTCATCATTCTTCTCACAAAGGAGATCATGGACCCGTACAAAGTTGTGGACGAGTACATCGAACAGCCCACGGTGCGAGGATATTCATTTGAAGAAAGCAGTAGCTTAATATTACTACTACTACTACTACTACTACTACTACTACTACTATTACTACTACTACTACTACTACTACTAGTACTACTGTTACTACCACTACTACTACTACTACTATTACTACTACTACTACTACTACTACTACTACTACTACTACTATTACTTCTGTTACTACCACTACTACTACTACTACTACTACTACTACTACTACTACTACTACTACTACTACTTTTGTTACTACCACTACTACTACTACTACTACTACTACTACTACTGCTGTTACTACTACCTACTACTACTACTACTCATGTATTCATATCAGTTTTCTATACATTTGCCACCGCTTTCTATAACTTTCTATATTTCTGGGAGAGAATCTTCGCCCAATAGGCAGACGTGAATAAGGACAATCCAGCCATTACATTTTATATACAATTTGTCATGCAATTGCGGTTTCTATGTGCTTTATATGGATATGAATAAAAACGAAAAGACTGCCAATACGAAAAAGTAACTAAAAACATGGATATGATACATTGTTGTGCATGATGTATTTTTTCCCATTCTCTCCTTTGGCCAGAACCAGGCGAATCGGGTGGCGTTTGAGGTATATGTACACGTGTATCGCCTGTGCACGACAAAGAATAACACAATTTGGACGGTTATTCTGATTGTCTACAAAGCCTTTATCATGCTGTTTGGAGCATTTTTGTCCTTTCAGACGCGGTAAGCATACGACACGCATCGGAACCATTACCCTATCTCCCAAATAATTCCCAAGTGCCCCATCTATTATGGAATAGTGCTCCTCCTCCTCTAGAAAATCGTATTTGCCTTCCCCCCTACACACACCCACAGACACACACACAGACAGACACACACATATACACACATATACATACACACACAGATACACACTGACAGACACAAACACATACCACACAGACAGACACACACATACACATACACATACACATACACACACAGACACACAGGCAGACAGACAGACAGACACACACACGCATACTCACACTGCCTCATACCATCCTAATGCGAAAACATCCCTCCTCGTCAACCCCCCCCCCATAACCCCCCCCACACACACACACACACTCCCCCCCTCACAATTCCCAATGCAAAAAAAAAAAAAAATGCTAAAGTTCATACCACATGTACAAAGCCTTCATCATGCTGTTTGGCTCATTCTTGTCCTTTCAGACAAGGTGGACGTACCACACAAATCAGGCAATCCCCCCTTATAATATTTAACAGTGACTCCTCATATATTTAGGTTGTGATCCCTTATATTCAGAAGCTCTATCCTGCTAGTCTCAAAGCTTTTCTTTTAATATTGCCGTCACATATTTCCCAAGTGCACCCCCTTATATACAGAAGTTCCAAGGTTTGTTTCCCAAGTTACCCTCAAAATCCAACGTGTCCTCCCTGTTCCTAAAGTATCCATTCCAATCTCACAAAGTCATTCTATATGTCCCCACCCGCTTAAAAATGTCCATGTAATAAAATAATGATTTTCATTTTAAAATTTGTGTTAGCAATGTAAGCGTTCCGGGACTAAACGACAGTTACTACGTGGGACTGTCTATCTACAACGCATGTCTGTGCTGCGCAGTCGCAGTGCCCCTGTCTGTGTTTAACATCAGCTCCATGAACGTGACGTACACCGTCACCTCCGGCTTCATTCTGTTCTGTGCTACCTCCATCCTCTGCACGCTCTTCTTCCCAAAGGTAGGATTTTAACCCTCTGTGTGCCAGGTATAATGCTGCAGTCTATGTGATTTGTATGTATTACTTGACGGCAAACAAAGGGTTAAATCCTGGAACCGACTACTGCCGGGCAATATACGGTTTTATCCTTCATTTATATCTCCTGTTCACTGATTGGTTTAAAGTGCGCCACATGACCACAAATAGATAAACTATTTGTGAGTAAGACCGCAAAAGGAAGAACAAAGGAAAATGATAAAATTTCATTGTTAACGTAATTTCAAAAAGCAATAACAGAAGCATCTGATATGATAAGCCTATTATAATGATCAGTTTGGGCAATCCCGTTTCTAGGGGTCTAAATCATTTTACTTCTGCCTCGAATTACAGTTATGGTTGAAACATCGTACCCCTAACCTAACCTTAACCCTAACCCTAGGCTGAAGTTAGCTGAAGAAGTTATAGACTTTAAACCACTAAAACCCAAGATTGCCCAGTAGTGATCATAAAACTTTTAAATTGACGACACTTTTTATTGTTAATGCTCATTATTACTGTTTAAACGAAACAGAAGTTCTATTAATAACTTCATAAATTTTACGGTTGGCCTATAACAATGATTGTGCCAATTTTACAACCAAAGAACAAACAAATGAGGATTGCTCACGTTCACTCTAAACAAAAAGTTGTTCACGAATGAAGTGGATTATTACAACATTAATTCAATGTCGTGTCTTCATTCGTGAACTAGAAATAGCGTGCGTGGTTAAGTCGCTGCCCGGTAAGCAGCAGATTGTAGATTTAAATCCCGTCTGGTTCCAAAATTTTTTTTCTGACTTGTTTTTCATTCATTTCCAGGATGGAGCACGCTTTCCTTTCTACTGGTGTATGCCTTATATTTATTAAATTTTATTAATTAAATGGTTTATGACTCAACCACCCTTTGTAGTTGTCGGCGTTGTATCGGCAGCAACACGAGGTGGGGAACATCCAGCGGTTCGCCATCAACACGGTGTCCTCGGTCGCCGGGACGTCCTCGGGAACGGCAGGCAAGATGGTGGGTCGTGAGCCCACACAGCTGGACGAGTTCAACGTCATCAACAAGAAAGCTTGACACCTTAGCCTAGATTCCAACCTGCTGGACATTTTTTATTCAAACTGATAAATATAGTCTTATATTCCAAGCATGATAATACTAGGCCTATATTCACTACGTCATTCTCCTCGAAATGGAAAATAAAATTGAGAATGAACTCACATTTGTAGTAAGACTTCGTTATTAATAGTTTGGTTTAAAAATGCCCTACAGCTTGGAAGCCAGGCTATTAGTTCCCAAGATTGGATTGGCATTTTCAAGGATTAGCGATCAATCTGATTGCAGTTCTTGCAAAGAAAAGCAGAAAGGGTCAGAAACAGATTGGCACAAGTTTGAACAATCAAACCTCATTAAAAGGCTGACAGAATTCTGAAACATCGCTTTTTCTGAAACATCGCTTTAAACCTAAAAGTTGGTTTTGTTATCATTACCAACTGCATGTCTTAGCCTAGCTTTAACTATTAAAGATAGGGTACATCATTTACAAAAATCATGAAACCCTTACAATATTGTATATGAAAGTTCACATTTATAGCATCATGAACCTTTTTGAGAAAAGTGAAGAACTTTTCTTGTTGTCAATATTTACGTTTAAAACTGCCCGATCATGGTTTAATTCATATACCTGTATACCGTATTGCAATGTATTATTGGGATGAAAGTTCTCTTACAGTATTTTTCTTCCATTTTCTGTGGGTTTTTTTTCTTACAAAATCTACTTTTTTTGAGACATGCAAAAGCGATACACTGTCTTTAATAAGCACTGATATGTGTTGTGTCCCTTATCTGGGCGTCGGGCACTTGCCCACACTAAAGGCCCGGTCACACCGCCCGAGCTTTGTTGAAGCGTTCCTTGACAACGCCTTCGACAACGCTGTTCACCGCATACAAAATGGGAAACAATGGGAAGCGGTGAACCGCTAAAGCCAGCGTTCGTTTAGCGTTGGTTTAACGGTAGAGAGCGTTGGTTTAGCGATGACGCGAGCGGTGACGATCCGAAACCTCCATGCCAACGCCAAACCAAAGTTCATCACCGCAATGGATCGCTACTTCAACGCGCGACACCGTTCCAGCAATCCCTTGTCCGCTCGTAAAACGCTTGCAACCGCTCCACAAAAGTTTGTGCAAAGTTTAATCACCGCCCGGGCAAAGCTGGCGAAGCAGCGGTTGTCCAGCGTTCAAGATTTCTGCGTTGGCTTAGCGGACCCAAGCGTCCACGAACGTACGCCTAGCGGTGCCAAACTTTGACTGGGCGTTGTTGGAGCGGTTGTGAACTTTGCCGGAGCGGAAAATTACCGCACCTCACCGCTCGCAATATTTTGTGCAGCTCAAAACTTTCGGAGCGGTAGGATGGACCGTCAGCGGTGGCCGAGCGTATACGGCGTTGCCTGAACGGGGACCAACTTCTGTTAAACGGTGATGAACGGTAACGAGCGGCGATGATTTTTTTTTCACCGCTCTAGGAACGCTCCAGCAAAGTTCTTGCGGTGTGGCCGGGCCTTAAGGCAGACGGCGAGAGGGGGCGAAAACCCGTTTCCGTGTATGTTAGGCCATCGCACGCGAACGATTGTGCCACGATCCTGTAGTGGTAAGGGCCTACGATTGGCCATATGACGTCACTTTCTTGGGCAAATACCATGACCGCGTCTCCTGCGATTCAGCCAGTCGCCTAGTTTTACGATTAATCGGATCGTTTTGTCTGATGTGGTCTTAACTTGAACTGTATATCAGAACATGTTATTGCACTGGTATGTAGTTTGTTCCCTTTTTTTTTTTTTTTTACCAATTTCTGGTATTACCATGGTTATTATCACAAATTGAATATTTTTGTCGCAATCAGCTAATCGTTGACTTGTCGTTTGTAGATTAGTATTTGTTCTGATTGCCTAGTTGTGCATAAATGCAATACTCTCATTCCGGGGGTGGGGGAAAATGCAAGGTGTATGCATTTCTTAGTAACCATGTTTTGCATGCGTTCGAGTATCTCTGTTCAGGTTTTCCACAGAATCTCAATACACCTATCTTCTAATCTGGTTAAATCAAACAGTTCTTGTCCACCGAAATCTCCCAACATTGGGTTTTGAATTTGAAAGGTAATTCCAATTAAATTCAATTTAAATCAAAACAAAATATTATCTTGCATCTTTGATTAATGATTTCGATTAATCTATACCAGATTTATATGGTGATAGTATTTAGGTAGTGTAAATTTCTTTGGATATACATTAATGGTTTATTCCATGAATTTACAGCTTAAATGCGGAAATAAACCATTAATGATGAAGCTACCATACACCTGTCTAGGATCTGGGTTAGAAGAGAGTAAGAATACAGCGTATAGTTTCACGGGGTAGACATGGTAGATGTCTAATTCTACTGCGATTTTGAAGCCGTATTTGCTCAGTATTCGCGTAGCTATTCAATTGATACGTCATGTGATTAAGTATACATAAATTCAGGATTCAAGATAAAATCCTTTTTCCATAAAGAAAAAAAAATACCTCCAGTGTAGGTACATTTTTCTTTATAATTTCATACAATTATAATTTCACACATCAATAAGTTGATATATGGCTAGTCTATTAAGTCGTTCACATTGTTTACGTGGATGTAATTCTCAATTAGTTATTTAGTGTACATTGTTTGTATTAAAAACATGAGCAGATCAATCACAGGTAGTGTGATTCGTGATTTGTGATTGCGTAATCATAAAAATGTGACATCATTGTAAAGAAATGAAAAGGGGCTTGTGTTTCATAACTTTTTCCAAGTGTATTTACATTTACATTTGTGTTATTTTGTAATGCAGACTCCACGTATATCATTAGAAAACGCAAAATACATGTTAAAAAAATACACTCACTTATTTTGCTGCTATTGACTACACAATGCATTTAAATGTTGATCTACTTTAAGTTTTGTTTGGATCGTATGATTTTTTAGATGTAAAGGCCTATTACATATCTGCGACATACGGCATGATTTGATTTGATTTATTTTTCCATAATAATCTTCAACAATGATATACAATTGAATACAATGAATTAACAAGGTGGCAAACAAAATGAATTGTAAAAATTATCATGGATTGAAACCTAAGATAGCATAGCTTGTAAGGTATAGGTCACTCATAGGTGACGTAAAGGCCAAAGGTATGGAACATTAACATGATGATTTCCGTACAAAATTCATTTTCCTTCTTAAAAGCAACTACATGACTGTGATTGCTTATTAAAAAAAACTATATTGTGGTGTGAGATTTCTACAGCTGTCTACAAGATGATTTCATAAAATAGAAAACATAGCATGAGTGCAATATAAATGACAATGAGTAAACACCGACAAATAAGAGCAGTTATCTGGAGATAAGCTTTACAATAGGATATAAATTGTTAAATGCAATGTTAATTGTTTGTTTGTGCCTTAGTCTTCAGAGTTGTAAGTATATTAAGATATATTTACATCATTCATCGGATAGTTCCACGTATCTTTAGTACTTCTTACACCCCTTTGTATACATGCTTTATAGGCATATCTATTGTTATGTCAGTAACGAATAAAATGAACCACATGTAAACTGTACCAGACTAATCATCTATGATTGTGGAGTTCATAATTCAGATCAAACGTACATTCACGCCGTTATTGTTTCCAGTGCCGCATGGTTTTCAAGGCCAGACCATATCATAATACTGTGATTTATTTTTGGTAGTGTGCGTGTGTGTGTGTGTGTACGTATGTGTGTATGTGTGCGTGTGTACGTGCTTGTGTGTCCGCGTACTTATGTGTGTGTGTGAGCGTGTGTGTGTGTGTGTGGAGGGGGCGTATCAAACCCTTTTACGCCACATTTAGTTATGCGCACGGCCGTACGCGATCCGTGTGTGTACAGGCATGACGATGCAATACACTAAAAAAAATAGGTGACGACTTTCCGTCATCACAAATGTTTATCGAAATCCTTAACTTAAGTATTTTCACCTGTCACACAAAAATGCGAGTTTACTAGACTTTGTTTAGTTGTTGTTTGCCTGCGAAAAGTGATTTATCAACAGTGCAACAGAATTAAGTTTGCATGCAAAGTGAGTCGATGAGCCAGTCTGATAAACATTTCTCCAAACATAAAATGCGAACGAAATGTTTAACTAATGAACATTCTCATATCATTTGAAAGCTAAGACAAAATTTGCGAATTGACTCATATATTCGATATCAAGGAGAGAAATGCTATGGATTGTAAATAACATCATATCATCCTCATCATATCCGTGCAACTAAGGATGAAAAATGGCGCCTTGTTCGGAAATGACAAAAGATTGCACAACATGTAATGTTTCTAGTGATATGTCCATAGAGTATATACACGGGCGAGGAAAGCACCCGCATACATAGCTTCATAAAGGATTTGATAAAGTGGGGATGAGGGGATGGCGTAGGGTGGAGATAGCTGACACCATATTGTTTTAATATGGTGGTTACAATTTGATTTAAACAATTATTCTTAGAATGCATGTCCTTAATTAAAGTGATTACCTATAGAAAACGGGCTCCTGTTTCACTGACAAAATATGAAGTATAATTTTAGGCACCTCACTCGTTGCCGCTGGCTCACTCCCTAAGGGGTATCATACCGTATCATACCGTATCATACCAAAACCGCAAGAGGGCTCTTGTCAAAGGGAACATTTGTTATATTTTCAACATGCACCTTGAGAAAAATGATGCTTTGACAAAATGAGTGATATGAGATACTTTATCTAATATGTGTACATTTATTTACCTAAAATACAATTTCTACCAAATTTAAAAATGTTAAGACATTAAAGACAGCCAGTCCCTTTTTCAGATCACCACAAAACCATCGAAACATTGGCAAAACATATAGAGAAGTGTTAGCAAGCTCTATATTCACAATTTGAAACTGATACGTAGTGTAAAATTCAAATAATGCACGTAAACAACGTCTGATTAATAGTCTTTACCTCAGGCTCTCAGCAGTTTGTGTTGAAATATCTACTTTATTGATTAATCTGTTTACTAAATTATAAAACGCATTATGAAAAAAATTGTTCTATGGAAGGAATTATCTCCAAAGTTTGGTAGTTACTCATAAAATTAGGATTTCACACACGCATAATAACCACATAGATACTGTAACAAAGACTAATACTTTTTTCGTAGTACGAAAAAAGTCGGTTTGAAATTTAACGGCTGAAATTTTTTACATATACAGAAAGCTTCAACATGCTATATTCTTAGAAATGGTCTTGAATCACACTTTCTTCAATTTACGATCGTGATAGACGATTTCAGATTTTAAGCTTGCAAAAGGGACGGACAATCTTTAATGCATTTAAAAAAAATAACAAGAAATGTCGCACACGTCTGCACGTGAGACCTTCACGAATCAATTCAAATCGTCTTGACTTCAGAATCCCAGTGGTAACGATTGCTTGCGTCTATCTGTTAGTGCGTTCTCAGTGATTGAAATTCCGACATGACAAATGAGGAATAATAGACTTACGTAATGTATTCACAACTCTCCCCCTAACTGCCAAACGCGTTATTACATTTACGTGTATTCCATGATTAATTTGCAATGGATGGAACGCACTCTCAACGTATTAGTTGTTGTATATCATGCGGGCTATTTTTATGCAAATAAGATGTTGTTCACGCATTGTACAGACGATTAGTTTTCAGAGGAGTAAACAAAAAATCGACAAAATAATGTTGCTTTATATCACGCGCTGTGAGTAAGGTTGCGTTCATGCGACACTTTTTTGCCCTAGGCGACACTTTTTTGCCCTAGAATCATAATTAGAATCGTGATTCAGAACGCGTTTCTGCAGAATCACGATTGCGTTCAGACGAAAGTGAATATAAACGTGATTCAAAACGCAAAAATGAAACGCATAAAAAGGGGCGTTTAGAAACACGTTTCTGCAGAATCACGTTCGCAAAAGGTCGCTTGAACGAAACCGTGTTTTGAGTCATGATTCTACGACGTCATTGTGCCGGCCTATTTCCGGTGCTAGTCAAGCTGCCCACGTCGAAGTCAGAAAACGCGCGGTAAAAGCTGACCTATAGGCATGGGCGGAAATCGCTCCCCGAAGGTGGAGGGGACATGTTTTTCCTCAAGAAGTAGCTGAGGGGGGGGGGGGGGGGGGGGGGGGGGGGGGGGGGTTGTGATGGGATTTTGGGGAGGTGGTTTTTTTTCCTTCGTTTTTCCCGCCTACTTCCTGGATCAAACTGTGCACTGTGATGCGCACTAGATATGCTTGAATTCGAGGAGAACGTGATTGGACAGAATGTCGTCTGAACGCAGATTCTGTCTTTATCGTGGTTTATGTTTGCGTTTCAAATCATGATTAGAATCATGATTCAAATCATGATTCTGGCGATGGTCGCATGAACGCGACCTAATTCCTCCATAATATTGGAGGAACAAGGCTTCTCAATTATTCAGACATATTCTGGATTGCGATTTCGTCACTAGCTGATCATCATGAAGACTTTTGTCGCTTTAGTCCTGATCGTGAGTTTGGCCTGTGTGGCCCTATCGACAGATAGGGATTCTGCAAGTGTTTCAAGTAGTTAGGTAAGGTTTACGACATTTTGAGTAGACGTTCTTAAAATCGGCATTTTTTTGCTCGTTTATTTCTACAAAATATGACAATCGTTGCTGTTTACTTTCAATATGATGATTTTCGAACATAATCTAAGGGATTAGCCTACATAGACTTGACATACTAGTATGTGATTTTTTTTGAAATAGTCAAACTATTGATACCTGTACCAATTACATTACCGTTATTAAGAAACCAACAGGCCTTATATTTTAAAAGGGAATTTATATCTTTCACAGGTTACAGAAAAGCAGTCTAAATAACATGGTAAAACAAGGATAGTACCGTTCACTAACAGTCCTAAAATATAGGTACTCAAAAAGTGACATTGAACTTGTTTCTAGAGATCATTACATCTATTTTGACTTTTGGCCGAAATTAAAGTCTTAAGAAAGGGCTACCATGAAAAAAAAAACACAAGTACAAAGTTGAAGTGAAATTCAGACTTCTCTAAAAACCAGAATGTCGCCGAGACTTCCAACTCGTGCGATTGATCTACCACAACTTTCATAACTTTGGTTATAAAACATATTATTTCACCTGGACAATCTCATCAATTGCCCGACTAGAGTTACCGTTTAAAGGTGCCCTGTCATCAAAATGTATGTGGACTTATGTTGATGCAACATAATATGTACATAACAAAATCACTAACTGTTCAATGGAAATATGTGTCCTATATTTTAAAATAATTTTTCTTTATTTTTTCTCAGCACTGATAAGCCCCGCCTCCAAAATATCCTCCAACTCAAGATTCCCCCTGTGACATCATCAAAGGTAGAAATTAGCAGGATAATGAGCAGAATTTATGCACAAACTAAACATTGCAATGACCACCTCCACCTGCCCACAAGAGCACCACATATCTTCACACAATACCATCTAACAACCTTTCATGAGGGAATAATCGTTTCCGTATGTCAGAAATGTGCTAGGTAAGTGATGCTATTATATGCACTTGCAGGTGGTCATTGCAATGTTTAGTTTGTGCATAAATTATGTCTATTATCCTGCTAATTTCTACCTATGATGATGTCACAGGGGGAATCTTGAGTTGGAGGATATTTTGGAGGCGGGGCTTATCAGTGCTGAGAAAAAATATAGAAAAATTATTTTAAAATATAGGACACATATTTCCATTGAACAGTTAGTGATTTTGTTATATACATATTAAGTTGTATCAACAGAAGTCAACATATATTTTGATGACAGGGGCCCTTTAAATGATCACAATCGGAAAATGTAAATAGAAATATTAAGACAATGCCAAGAAATGCGAACTCACCTATTTGGTTTGAATGTACATAAAAGAAGATTGAAGTTGCGATGGTGTGTGTGTGTGTGTTCTATAAAATCATTTCAAAAGATGCATATTTAACTATTAATAGTACATCGGCCATTTGACACGTATACATCGGTGTATTTAGTGCATTATATAAAATCTATTACGACAGTCTATTAACTCGTTATCTGCTGTGTGTGTATTTGCATCTCATAAGTCAGCATGTTATCTGACACAGGTACAGTTGAATTAAAGCGAAAATGTACTGCTAGTATATAAACAATACTATAAATTAACATTCTTTGAAAAACGATTTTTACATCATGCTAAGTTTTTGGTGGTAATTTGTTGAAAGGTTCATTACCGACGCTGTGCATGTATCCACTTCACCCGCTTGCCTTACAAGAAGACGAATCTGTCATATTTACATCCAAGTGTGTCTTGTTTCTATTTTAGTACTTCGTGTTTTTCTGAAGTGATATTTGTGATTTATAAGCGAAAATAAAACAATAAAGTAGACTTAAATCATTGAAACTATTCAGTCCAGACAAACCAGAAGCATGGCATTCACGCATAAATGCGTTGCTCATTTAAATCACATGATCATACGGTGTTCAGTTGCACAAATCTGCAATGTCCAGCCGGAAGGTTAAGTCTCGTCCTCAGAGTTGATCTTGGGTAGAAGAGCCTCGGTGACGTCTTTGCTGAAAGGCGTTTGAGCTTTCATCTTCGCTGTCCGAATGCTTAGCTTCGTGTTTGTCATGATAGAAACGGCGTCCGAATCTTTCTTCTTCGCCCGACCGGCTTCTTGCCAGCGGCGGTGTAACCAGCGGGAGCCGTAGGGGATGGAGACGGTCAATACCGCTAGGATGTCGACTAGGCCAGCGGTCAGAAAGACGCACTTAAACGTGTGGCTGTCAAAAATCCAGCCTAAAATCACAGAAAAGGAGCAAAATGGTTCGACAGCATAGTGGACATAAACAGGACGAATGAGCAGTAAAACGTTTTCCGAAATGGGCAATGTTTGTTATTCCAAAAATGAAATCGGATTCGCAAATCCTAAAAATGCATATGTTGGGTTATGCCAAAAGAGAAATGTGGTTTGTTATCCGAAAATAAAATATGATTCATTAATCCAACGAATATATAGGGTAGGCTAATAAGAAAATATCTCATATTGAAAGAAAATTATTTCCAATGGCTTGTAATCGGTACCATCGTTAAAAACGACATATTTACAGTACACTATAACTTGAGACCTTTTCACCATTGATGGTTTTAACTCTGATGGAAACATCTGCAATGGTTGCTTCCATGGTACTTTCAGTATTTACAAACCTGCATGAAACGTGGTGAGGGAGGTGAATGGGGACTACCTAACGAGACTTGTTACGTACCCATGAGAGCCCCTCCAACTATCTCGCCGACCCCAGAGGTCAGGAACTGCAGCGATATGGTAACCACGACCAGGTCCGCTGCGACTTTACTCTTGGGCAGGATGGTGTAGATGACCAACAAACATCCGCTGGTGAACCCGTTTCCGGCCGCTAGCAGGCCCAGCGCGAAAAGGGACCCCACTACCTGGTTCAAGAAGAAGCAGCAAGCCGCGAAGAGATGCAGCAAACAGAAGGTGAGCAGGTCATCCAGGATCTGCAGGTTTGAGAAGAACCCAATGGCAAATCGACCAAAGACGTTCGCGGCGCCACCTATCGTCGCCAAGTAGACAGCTTTATCTAGAGGGTAGCCGTGCCATTGTGCATTTGGAATGACGAACACGATCCAAGTGTTATAGGTGATTCCGGTCAAGAAAACGGCTACGAACATCGAGGTGTAGACGGGGTGCTTTTGAAAGGGTGCCAGTAGTTCGGCGATTGCGTTCACGTTTAATTTTTTGGAGGTTGCAGCGTGTTTTGTCTTCTCCTCAGCAGATTGCCCTCCCTTGCAGTCAACTTGCATATCTGTGTTGGAGTCTCGAAGCGAACCATTGCATCCTTCATCGCTATCAGCGATTGAATAGGCCACATGTCCACTGTCTGTATGTAGGTGAACAATTGCCTGATGGGAAAGGTTCTTCTCTTCAAGATTATGAGCGGTTGATCTTTGCGATACGCGTAAGTCCTTGTAGTTATGACAGGCTGGCTGACAGGCAGATGTGTTTCCAACGTCATTTTCACGACATGAAAGGTGTGAAGATTTGCTGGATTTATCCGTTATATCAAGACGCGGCCTGTGTGACGATATAACATCATTCATCTGAGAAGCATCTCGATTGATTTGAAAGGCCGTTGACTGGTCTTGTTTACTCTTTGAGCACGCGTGTGATGTTGGTTCATCATCCTGCAAAAATAGCAGAATACACAGTTATAGAAACGTGAAGACATCATGCCCTCGTATAATAAGAGTGAACTTTGTGATAGTGTTAACATATCGTTAGTGATCGGCCTATCATTATTCGGGGATTCCCTAGGGGGTGTAATTAGGCAGTAAATTGCCTCAATCGCTGCGTTGATGTTATTGGCAGCATAACTAAGGACTATTAGTACATAATTGCTTAGCAAACCCTTTCACCCAGCTGTTCTTTTTATCCCCTTCTTCATAAAGCAACTCGAACGTTAATATCAATGGGAATCAGAGGTCCTTACGGTCGCTTTTGCAGGTCAAAAGACTAATTATTAGTAATTTTAAGTTTTCATATTATTGATGGAAACTTTGCTCTATATTAAACAACAGTACTTTACTGTCGTTTATAAAACTTCCATACTTCATATTTCGACAGACCTTAATGCTGATGGAGGTGTTTAGGCCGCCACTGAATGTAGCTCCCTCTTTAAATGGCATTGCTCCATAACACCTCAGTTATATGGGCCTTTAAACGTATTCTGCAAACATTATGCCATACCTTTAAATACACAAACTCAATCTTAGTTCTTACTGAGTCGGTTTCTCTCTCTTGTGTCAGTTCCAATGCTTTGACCGGTCTTAAGAGGGCGCCACACACGAGACAGTTGAGACTGAATCCTCCTTGCAACAGCAGCGCGCCACGCCACCCGTAGATGGATCGGAATGTCTCGGCAAGGATCGGAAGGGTCATCATGCCGAGGCCGCCAACGCTGAGTATTATACTACTCGCAATCTCGAACTTGTCCGGGAAATACCGAATCAAGCCTGCGGAGGCAGGGAATATGACTGCACTGAAACCAATCCCTATGATGACAGAAGCAAACAAATACAACCAAACACAACTAGACATTGCAACTGTCCTATGTTGGCTATGACATAATATATCGCTATACAGCTGTTGACTTCGTCGCAAACTGTGAGCCTGTGATATCACAAATCCTGAAAGTTTTGTTTGATTTTATACCCCCCTTTTATCTGACATATTACCTTAAAATCTTGAAACACTCAATGACGTCATTGAACGTGATAACTTGAAGTTTGTATCACAACACAGTTAGTCAAATATCAGATGAGGATAGACATATCAACAAGATCCAAAACGGAGCACGACTCTCAGAAACACATTGTTATTTTTATGGATCTCCTTTGCAGAGTTCTGTCTTCTTTTCAGGTTTGTCTACATATTATATAACTTGTACATTACACGTGAGATTAATGATACGGTCCAAAAGAGTATGACATTAAGAATTAAAATATACAATGTTTCGATTTGTATGAGATTGCACTGCCAACCTACCTGAGAGAGCGAGTGACGTCACAAATTGTGCACCAGTCTCGGCGAAAGCTGCTATAATGTGGCCGAAACAACCTAACACACTTCCAAACAGGACGAGTTTCCTGAGTGACACCATGCGCATCAGGGCAGGACAGAAGATTGCTGTAGTACATAAAATACATTGTGGATGTATCATTTCCTTCAATGGATTCCTTTCATTCAATTTCATATTCAAAGAGAGAAATTTTGGTTCTATTATATTAATAAGGCAAAGGGGCGAGGCATTACAAATGATTCTTGATGGACATTTTTGTATAATATATAGTCTGTTAATCACGTTCCACACCCCAGACGATACTATAATGGGAAGCAACATCATAGTACTGAACAGCATTGACACGCTTTGCCTACTAGTTTATCAATAAATAGATGATTGGTAACAAACCACTTGTACATCAATAATGCAATAGTTTCTGCATTATTGTATCCATTTACACCTCTACCTGATATGAAACGATGAACGTCATCTGCAAATGATAAACAAGTAACAATCACTGACAGACAGAAAATCATCGACAAATAAAAACAATTGACAATGAACCAAGAACATATCATTGTGCGATATCTGTTTGTAAATATTTTCATTAGATGTACAATTACCAATGCATAATAACTGTATGCAATTATAAACATGATAAAAAGTGTGTTAAAACTATCTATGGATGCTGCATCTAAAGTAATAGAAGGATCAATTCATTCAAAAACATTTGAAAGGCTTAAAAGTACTCCATCTGATTTATTTCCATTCAAATACAATAATAAGATTTTGAGAAAATACAATAAATGAATGACTTTAATATATTGTACAGTGGATGGCATCATTATTACCGGATTCTGCGTTAATCGTTAAAGTATTAGCCGCTTCTAAAACACTGGGAACATTAATTTCTGATAAAATATATGAGTAATTTTTTTTTTTACAAACATCTAAAGTCCATATCACATGACGGCAGGTTCTCAAAAGATTTAGATCATATTGGTTTTAAAAAGCAATAATATTGAACCTATTTGTAATTTTCCTTGCATCACCAATAACGACATAGTCAGCGTTAAAATAATTTGGGAAAATATAAAGTTTCCCCTTTTCATTTGTGCAGTTAACGCTGTAGAGCTTCCATCGCCATGTTGTATTATTATCAAACACATCCAACTATTCATGAAGAGCTTTGATCTTTCGATTTCTTCCCATCTAGCTTTTGGATGTAAGCTCTGCATGATTTTCTGCTGATCAGCATTCTCTGTGGTTGTCCTGGCCGTTTACCATGAAGGTGACGCCATGTTTGGTGAATAGGCAGCCAAGCTACTTATTACAAGTAGAAAAAGCACTTCTAGATGTCAGTGGAATGTGGATGAATATGGGAGGGTCTATTCTGCGCTATCATGATAATAATATGCCGATGGACGTAACAAATAAAGGGTCATTACATAATCTGGTGATGACGAGTATAAATAATGTCCATCATGACCGAACTCATACACTGAAGTACAGTCTACACGAAGCCTGTAGCATACCACAAGAATAATATGCATTGGATTGTGGGCACGGCTATGGGTAACATTTAGATCGAAGAAGAAACAAATCTACAACTCTCTCTCACCAATGCCAGTTCAGGAATTTCCACAAACTGCTCGTGGCTGCTCTTCCAGGTGCATTCCAATAAATTTCTTGGAGAAATGTAAGATCAACAGGCTTTACTAGGAAGCAAAGCTTCCCACAACCACTGTATTTTCATGTGCTCTAGTTATAAGTGTTACGTTTGACATAAGTGCATATATTTGATGATAAATACGTGGTAGTAGTACAGCAAGGCATCTCTATTGACTTACCCAGGGAGCTGCTCAGGCCGTGCGAGAGAGCAATCGCTGTTGAGACCGTCGCAGTCGACACATCCAAATGTTGCATCACGTCGGCGATGACTACGCCATACGACTTCAAGATCCCTACCTCTAAGTAGACGATGATGGCTACGCCAGCCAGAACGATCCACCGAAAGCTCGCGAGCCGGGCCATTCTAATTTTGACGGGTTTTCTGCGTCGATTTTTGTGCGCCACTACACGTGAACAAAGCCAGTCTAAGAACACAGTACACGTCCCTTCGCTGAAAAATAGTATTCAATTGTGGTTTAATGCGGATCATTAGATTTCAATAAAAAAATAATGTTTACAGGTATAATCTCAAAATTCAAGTTATGTAGATGCATATCGTGCAGGATATCAAAACATTACTAACTTTTTTGAGGTAAATACGTGTTTAACTACAGCGGCTGGTGATAAATTTAACCGATTTGGATGAACTTAAGATCATAAAATCCTTGTGGAATGACTAGGATATTTTTTCAGATTTGCTGAATTAAAGGAAATTGTTCAACTTTAGCATGTTTAGCTGAACGTTTCCTGTATTCATGCATGTGTGTGATCTTGTGAATAGCAACGATAAAGGGTTACTAAATTAGAAAAATAAGTTCCCACTAATCTATGTAACATCATCCACTAAAAACGAATTTCACATTCGTTTGCCGCAATAAAGTCTCATTTTGACGAAAATTTGAAGAAAAAAAAACGCACGCCTCCAGTGACGTATGAGAAGTCAAAATTCCATAGATTGGAGGGAAGTCAACAATAGACCATTTTCGTAATGTATTCACAACTTTCCCCCTAACAGCGTAGTAACGCGTTATTGCATTCACATTTATATTGTCATTCAGATTAAATGGATGGAATGCACCTTGAATCTATTAGTTGTTGCTACTCAGAAAAACCTCGGATAAGCTTTGGGTTCCCATTGGTGACGTATTGTTTGAATGGCGTGAATAAAACATTTTATTTACACCGTTGGCATTTATGGCATTTTGACTTCTCATACGTCACTGGAGGCGTGCGTTTTTTTTTCTTCAAATTTTCGTCAAAATGAGACTTTATTGCGGCAAAGGAATGTAAAATTCGTTTTTAGTGGATAATTGTACATAGATTAGTGGGAACTTATTTTTCTAATTTAGTAACCCTTTAATAAACTTTAATAGTGATGTGAAACAATCTTGTCACTTACACACAAATCGCTCGCGTTTGTGAGTGAACGAAATAAACAAAACATTGGTTGAACAAGGAACAAAAAACAACGTTATTGTTGTCGCCATTTCAGCGTGAAATTGAACACGTTCACACAAGGTCACGATATGCCTTACTTTTGTATAAACCGCTTGAAAACACCGCAGATATTTCATGAGCGAATAGATCGATTTTCTTCTAGTTATCATAAGTCTCTTTTAATTAAAGTGAATATCAGTATTCATTATTTTTGTGCGGTTCATTCGGTTTAGACTTTACCTTATTTAAGCTCACCGGGTTGTTTTTATAGAATGAGAGAATGGGGGAAAAGGGTCACACTGATATGCGAAGGACAGAAACGTTTTTATCTTATTGTATGTATTAACTATATCAACTATTTCTAAAGTTAATACATGGTATGGATGAGGTTTTCCATGATCTTTGTAGTATCTTTATCCAAAGAAATTGTATGCCTCCAACACAAGCTACATCGTCGTGTCATTAACGATGTTACTGTAATGAAACAACAAAACATTTGTTTATTCGTGTTTAGTAATAATGTAATTATGTCATGAATACAATGGCGTTATTAGCTATATGCCTCATTATGTCATATGTGTAATAATGTAATTATGTCATGAATACAATGCCTTTATTAGCTATATGCCTCATTATGCCATATGTCTAAGTCGTGGCGTACAATATACATTCAGATTAACACCATTACACATATTCACCAATATCTTTTATCAGTAATTGCTCATTATGGTGTAGTCGTGTCGGATGACGGGATAAGGCTTTGTTTGATATATTACCTTATATGGTACGTTATGGTACGCATAACATGACCAATAACATGTTTACCGTCTACGGGCGAGATCACGTGACTTGTCACTGTCAATCTGTTCCCCTCCCCTCCCCTTCCTAACACACCTACACCCATAACCATAAACATGGCATGCAACACCACTGGAATGTATACTGTGTTTTAGTTAGCATTCCATTAAGTCCGTATCCCTCGAGAACCTACGTTCCCCTGTTGCGATATTCTGTCTGCCTTGTTATTTTAGTTTTGTATATTTTATCTTTTTAAAGATATTTTTTTTAATCATTTGCTCTCATACCAATTGAACAAATCATTCTTAATTAAACTTGATACACTGTACATTGATATTTTGGATTAAACATAAATTGCAATAGTTATAAAAAGAAGAAAAAAGTACATTTTCATATATTGTTTACAAAACATTATTGTACAATCAAGAATCTTCAGAGTAAAGTTTTGTTTATTCGCGAATAAGTCATATAAAGATAGTTACGTGACGCTCCGTTGTATTGCATTGTAAACAAAATTATTGTTTGTGTATGTGAAAAATGCCAAACGCGGTATGCACAATAAATGCGTGTACTAAAAAGATATATAGCTTTTTAGCGCTTTTTAGCCCCGTTTATATACACGAACATACACGAACATACGCGCCAATTTTGCCGATACATTTCCGACAGTTGCATACATGAACGGGAATCACTCAAATAATCCTGTGTTTGCTTTTTCTCTTTTCCCGCTTATTTTGCGGCTATTTTGCAGATCGAGACTTAGTAGTAATGCCGAAATATTGCGGTAAGCGAATCTTATAAACTGCGTCCTCAAAATAGCGGTGAAAGTTGCTGTTGCGCTTATTTTTGATCGGTCGTGTATATAAACGGGGTCAAAAAAGTGCCAATTTATTCTGGCATGTGGTTTGCTAATCGTACCGCTCGTATGGCTGATCGGAACATGTCACCAGTGCGTGTTTGCTCTAGCTAGGGTGTGGGGAGAGTCTAGCATGCCCCAAAACACCGCAATATTACGTGTGTTTTTTTTTCAATGTATATGAACGGTGTTTTTTAAAGGCTCGCTAGAAACTTTCTTACCGATGTGCGTCGGTAATAATAGCGGTATTAACACGATAATGGTATATGAACGGGGCTGAAAGATCGGATCCATTACTATGCAGATCCATGCACTTTGGCGTGCATGTGTTGATTGTTAATGGAACGACTCGGAATAAATTTTATTTTGTTTATCCATTTTCAAAAGCCTGGGGGGGGGGGGGGACACCATGTAGAGTTTTGTTGTTTTTCAACTTGGTCCGTGTACTTCTACTATTTTTCAAAATTTAATTCAGAATTTTCTCTCATAAACTACATTTGAGAAAATATTTAATTATTTGCATTGATCAAATTAATTCAGGCATGTGAGTTAATAGCCTGGCTTCCAGGCTGTTGGATATTTCAATTACAAACAAATAGTGAACCAAAATTAATTATCCCTGTCTAGTATCGCCACGACTAATCCTCCTCTCTTCCCTGCTCATGTGAGTCGGATGAGATTTAAAAGATCTTCTAACACTAATACTGTCCTGACTGTAGAGTGTATTGCAGTCAGCCCTGGTTATTGTGTACCTCGAAATTAACTATGAAACAGCCTGGAAACCACCTTTGTCAGTAATATATCGCACGAGTTCATATCTATGTTCCGGACCCATGCTTGTTGAACTGAGCAGACAATCTAGAGCATAGCTTTTAAAACAAGTTCGCGACAGCACATCAATCAGAGAAATATTTAATTATATTGTATTTTTCCAGATTCTAAGCAACACAATTATGGTATGATAAAACACAATACAGGACAATCATGATAAATGAATCGTGTGTGAAACAGTTGTGATAAAACAAATATAGTATATCAGTTTAAGGAAAAAATAAGAATTCATAAAAAACACGGATGACGGAAAACGGAAAAAGATACTCTATGAGTTTTTTCTCTATATGATAGAAGTGGATACCGACCTTTATCGCTAGATTTGGCGGAGGTCTTGGGCTGGTCGTCCGAAACCTATAGCTTAGTGACCGGAGACCACTCTGCTCTAAGGTCAGGACCGCGGTGCATGCGTTCAATGGGAGCACGCTCATGTTACACGCGGCATCGCTCATTTGAAAGGGGTAATACGATTGTGAACGTAGACAAAGGCCGCTAAGTTAAAAATTGAAACGTCGATAGTTTCTAAATTTTCCTGAAAATGTTCGTGAGGCTATGACACGTTATCGTTAGAGTATACTACCCCCACCTTCCGAGTTTCATGATAATTTTTGCAAATGGGACACCATGTTTTTTTAAGGGATATTTCACCATCTAGGTACGTTGGTTTTAATAAAAGCAGAAACATGAAAGAAACATATTAGTAAAGATTAGACGAAAAGCCATCAAAGGATGAAAACGTTATGGTGTTTTGACACTTTACTTTTACGAGGTGCACTCCCATACGTTGAATGCAAAATAATTCCATCATACATAATACATCGCTCTTTTCCTGTTGATTTGTTTTCATACAAGTTTATGTGTAAAAACGTATTTCTAATGATGTGCCAAATGCACTGGTAAAAAGGTGAAAATCTTTCTAAAGAAAATGCACATTTTCAAAAAATATTGTACACAAAATTATGGGGGAGCAGCTCGCACGTGACGTCACAAGATCAAACGTTTAAAAGATCACAACTTTTTTATCTTTTGACGGATTTTCATCAAACCTACATATGTCCGATTTTACTAGTTATTACTAGAATGGTCTAAAGGAAAGAGGTTTGGCCAAACCTTTCTTAGATAGCATCTATGATAGGCATGCTCCATACAATGATGAATGTTATTTTGTTTCTAGTTCACTTCAAAGTAGAACAATCTAGAGACATAATATAATGTGATATAGACGACGCCTCATGATTGACTAAAATGATAAAATAATCACCATCTTGTAAAAAAAGTAAAAATGAAAAATTACATAAAGTAGCTAAACAAGTGAAGGATTATGGATACCAGTATTTTTTTTGAGTACCAGTACAAGAAAAATGGGCTTGACGTGTGTTCAGAACAATGAGTCACGTTAAGGCATGTTTAACATGTGTTTATTTGAATTAAACGGGTGGGATTGATGAATCAACCTGCTAACACTAGTGAAAAACAACAAAAAGCAATAGTAATTGTCTCCCCGCAGACACGTATTCCACTCACACACAAACACACAAACACACGCATACACGCATACACTCATGCACACATATACGCACGCGCAATACAAGCGCACAGTGTAAATCAAGTTAAACAAACTCATCAGAGAAAATGAACTATGGTATACACGTACATAAATGATCGCAGAATGTTCTTTATTTGAGATCAGTGGGTCATTCTACCATTCTTCCCATCGACAAATGGGATGCACAATCAACATTATGTGATGTAAACTCGTTAACCTAATGAAAACGGTAAAAATTGAATGAAACAAACTATGTGTATGCCTTATAAATAAGACGAATTTATTCAGGAGCCGTTAGGGAACTAAGACATACTTAACACTGTAATATACTAACACATTTACATTTGTTTGCAGACAAATAATTTATTTTTATATTTGTTTGACTCATCGTTGTACGGTCAAAGAGAGTTAAATAATTAAGATTTCATTTTTGGATACTGATGCAATTTCTTTCAGGAGCCCTTAAAAAACAAAAACATATTTAATAGGGTAATATACTAACAGATTTGCATTTGTTTGCAGATACATGATTTTTTTTTCCATTTATCGTTGAACGATGGAAGAGAGCTAAATTATTAATATTTCATCGTTGCATATTTTACATACTGCTGCAATTTCCTTCAGGAGTCGTGAGAGAAACAAGACACACTTAACAGTGTAATATACTAACACATTTACATTTGTTTGCAGACAAATAATTTATTTTTATATTTGTTTGACTCATCGTTGTACGGTCAAAGAGAGATTAATTATTCAGATTTCATTGTTGTATATTTTACATACTGCTGCATTTCGCTATGCTATTCATTAAATATATTTTTCACTATCGCTGTACGGTGAAAGAGAGTTAAATAATTAAGATTTCATTTTTGCATACTGATGCAATTTCTTTCAGGAGCCGTTAAAAAACAAAAACATATTTAACAGGGTAATATACTAACAGATTTGCACTTGTTTGCAGATACATGTTTTTTTTTTCATTTATCGTTGAACGATGGAAGAGAGCTAAATTATTGATATTTCATTGTTGCATATTTTGCATACTGCTGCAATTTCCTTCAGGAGCCGTTAGAGAACTAAGACATACTTAACAGTGTAATATACTAACACATTTACATTTGTTTGCAGACAAATAATTTATGTTGATATCTGTTTGACTCATCGTTGTACGGTCAAAGAGAGATTAATTATTCAGATTTCATTGTTGTATATTTTACATACTGCTGCATGTCGTTATGCTATTCATTTGTTTTCAGGGGATCACTGCGTTGTCGCTTTTTTTTTATAGGCGTCATAGCCCCATATTAACAAGTCCTGTCGTAGGGCCACTTTCCAGAAATGCACTCCAGGTCTTCCTGCACGCCTGGAGAGTAATCCAAGAAGCGAAAGAACGAGGTGAAAAAGATGAATAAAGAAGAGAAAGAAATAAGAGGAGGAAGATGGAACTCGATGCATGGAAATATGCAAATTATGGACAGGTTTGAGTGTGTTGGTAGGAATCGTGTTCATAGGATACCTTTGAACTATTTGTGCCCGCGAGCTAACATTACGATTGTCCACAGACATGACAAATTGGCGTTGGGAGCCTTAATGAACGTATTTTTAATGTACGATAGTATACACCTCACCACGTAATGCAGCGACAGTTTAGGTCAGTGGTGAGTTTGTCTAATTCTCCTTTAATACATTTTGAAAATTTTCAAGTTTGAATTCTGCAAATCGTTGACTTTCAGAAAAGTTTGTATATTTTATGTTTTTTGTGACCTCAGCGTTAATGGCAGCGTCTGAGTCGACAGTTTTTATTTGAATTCCGGAGTTAAGTTAATTAAAGCTTTATGAGTTTATACGAACCGCCATTCACGTGAACACAATCGCTATCCCGATATCATATTAAAACCACGTACTGCTAGTAAAAACAAAAGTAAACACAAAGAAATACCGGAGATAAATTGATTTTAAAATCACGTGTGTTTATATTTGGGTGTGTGTGTGTGCGTGTGTGTGTGTGTGTGTGTGTACGTGTGTGTGTACGTGTGTGTGCCAGTGTTGTGTGGTCGTAAGGTAAATGAATGTGTGGAATGTTGATCGATGGATGACGCGAGGGCGAGGAGGAGGGGAAGTTCATGGACGAAAATATACATTCAATACTTGATTGTACTACATTTGCTATTCCAATATGTTATGTAGTTAGTATCAATTCATTGAAAGAATACAATAGAGAATATCACGAAACAAAACAAAAATTCACTGTAATTCTTTGTACTTTATCAGTCAGACTGCACGGATTCTGCCAACATTCTACAAAGGTTATTAGCCAATATTACTGCTACCTTATTGTCGATGCGAAAATTAAAGCCATGTTACAAAAATCATGAAACGTGGATCAGCATTATTCGCCAACCATCACTATACTATGTATATCGTGACGGAGAACTTTCCACAACCCGGCCTCCTCCCCTCCCCGATAACAAGTATTTCAGTTTACAATTGCATTCAATTGAAGCGAACATGGTTATAGGAATTACAGGAAACATAAAGACCAATCATTCGACGGGTAGGTATTACAAATTGATACATTTTGAAAAATATGAAATAAGACGCACGCTTACTTTCTGGGCTCATTCCAGCGGCCGCAAGATTTTCACCATCGACATCTTCTTCCGAACCTTGATGGAGGAGACAGAGAAGCATGAAAGGGAAATAATAAGAGAAAAAGGTAAATAGACAGAGACAGAGGGCTGGTAAGCAGACATAGAAAGAAGACACAATAACCAAAGAAGAGCGGACATATATATAGATATGAAATAAAATTATTTATGTCACAGGCCATCGGGCATGTCGGGTTTCTGGTGATACATTGTATTAATATATCATTTGTTTGTTAAATGAATAAAGAATTCAAGTGGATTGAATTGACTTTAAAAATTTCTTTTATATGTATTTAAACATAATTATAAACTATTTTGAACATTAATAATACCTTTATCGTTATCGACTGAATCCAGTTGATTTATGCAACAGTTCTAATGTTGCTGACTTCTCTAATCGACAAAAATTAATGAATTACATAAGGCAAAGAGTGGGGGACATTGTCCTCCCGTCAGTAAAGTCGGTATCACCGAAAACGAGCAAGCTCCATACACAACATAATGCTGGATAGGTAGGAGAAAGCAAATCTCCAGAATCAAGCTTTGTTATGTGTGTAATCATGAAATCCTTTTTTTGGCGACCTCTTTTAAATATAAAATGAGCTTAACTAGGATTGATTGTGAGTTTGTTGGCAAAACACCATTCAAAAATAAAATGTCATTTACAACAGCACAATCGCTTTTTTTGTAAGGTAGGACACAAACAGAACTATGTGGGAGTTCACAATTACTTTTAAGATTCAAGGACTTCTTTTCTTTACATTTAAGTATTTTCAGATCGGGGTAGAGTACCCAATCACATGTCACCTTGTTAGGTACGGGGGATAATCATGTCTGTTTTACGATGATATTGTTCTGTACTACCCCGATAGCAAAATATGTGGGACCCGTATGGGCTAGATATGGGTTGATCTGGGTCTGGATATGGGCCCATATGGGGAGCATCTAGGCCCATATGGGACCTATCTATATTTTGCACTGTAAACCCCGTCTGGGGCCCAATGCGCCAAAAAAAAAAAAAAAAAAAAATGGGGGAATGATATGTCACATGACTAATTATACTTGGACAGGCTACATGTGAACACATAATCCTCATCCTATCCTATCCTATCGTATCATACTCGATCCTTTCGTATTCCTCAGTACACTCACTTTCATTTATAAAGTACTACAGAAATTTACTTAAGAAAACATTGGTTAATATAATTAAAGATGAACATTTTATTGTAATTATTGTTGCTGGACTCAGTTAGGTTGGATTTCTTTAAATAAAACGGTTATTAGAATGTATGCTTAAATATTCCTTCTATCTAGTTAAATGCAGGCTATCTATGGAAATGGACAAAACTATGGCACAAGTCAATAGGCATAATGCATGCATGAATGTTCATGTGCATCTCAGTAATCACGTGGGTTCAAGTGGGTTTTATATGGCTCAGTCGACCCAGAAATAAGACCACATTGCCCATATACATACCACATGGGGTACATATGGTTGTATTATCTGGGTGCTAGGTGGGACAAACCATGAGCCCCGTATGGGTTGAACATGGTACATATGGGCCCCGGTAGACCCACATGATTCCTATATGGGACCCACATAGTTTGCTATCTAATCTGGGTATTTATAATATTTAAGAAACATATATACAGAAAATAAATCATGATATCAATTCACGTATACGCTTGCAGAGTGATAAACAAGAAAGTGATTGTAAGCTCATCGTATAAACAATACTATCGAGAATAAAGTGACAAACTAACTTTAAGAGAAGAAAAATAAAATGTAAGAAAATGAGAAGACAACAAAAAGTATGAAAAAATATAAACATCGCCACAAGTTAAGTTGTTTGCCACTTTAAAATACATTTTGGAAGATGATTAAATTTAATCAATGTCTTAAAGGAATGAGTACGCTGTTCATTGATCAATTTCATCGATGGTCAACCTTTTAAATATCAGATTTCTTTGTTGATTCTACCATTTAATATTTAATGAACGATGATACATGATTTTGAATTATTCTTCTTACGTTCAACCATTAACGTATAGGCCTACTGCAATTAGCTCTTTTCGCATTCCTTCACACAGTTGTTAGTATTTGATATCTCTTAAAACTTTTTCCAAAATTTTATTATAGGTGGATGTTAACACATTTGTGTATAATTCTTTTTTGTGACGAATCGCTTTAAAAACACGATGCACCCTTGGTCAGCCATGGCTCCTTGTTTAAAGACCGTTTACCCAATAGATTCCTTCGCACGATGAGTGTATGTTTATCACACACTCTTTTACACTGTATCTCAGAAAGTGGAGTAACATATGTTTAATTCAAGATCATCATGAACACTCTCCTACGGAAGTAAGGCAAGGTCAACATTAAATGCTTCATTAATATATGATTTGTAACTTCTAGACTAAATGTCTTAGGTAAAAAATTAAG
The DNA here is from genome assembly GCA_963669155.1 of Arbacia lixula. NCBI lineage: Eukaryota > Metazoa > Echinodermata > Echinoidea > Arbacioida > Arbaciidae > Arbacia > Arbacia lixula. The sequence continues at coordinate 9,230,681 of OZ022592.1, forward strand.
CGGATGTCACATTTTCAGAACATGTGTGGCATCAACCTATATAGGTGTGAATGTATACCAGAATCTTTGTATCTCTAATCATTAAAGGTCCCCTGTCATCAAAATGTATGTCGACTTATGTTGATGCAACATTATATGTACATACAAAAATCACTAATTGTTCAATGGGAATATGTGTTGTACATTTTAAAATAATTTCTCGTTAATTTTCTCAGCACTGATAAGCCCCGCCACCAAAATATCCTCCAACTCAAGATTCCTCCTGTGACATCATCAAAGGTAGAAATTAGCAGGATAATAAGCAGAATTCATGCACAAACTTAAGATTGCAATGACTACCTCCACCTGCACACAAGAGCATCACATGTCTTCACACAATACCATCTAACAACCTTTCATGTGGGAATAATCGTTTCCTTATGTCAGAAATGTGCTAGCTATGTGATGCTATTATAAACACTTGCAGGTAGTCATTGCAATGTTTAGTTTGTGCATAAATTATGTCTATTATCCTGCTAATTTCTACCTTTGATGATGTCACAGGAGGAATCATGAGTTGCAGGATATTTTGGAGGCGGGGCTTATCAGTGCTGAGAAAAAATATAGAAAACTTATTTTAAAATATAGGACACACATTTCCATTGAACAGTTAGTGATTTTGTTATATACATATTAAGTTGCATCAACAGAAGTCAAAATATATTTTGATGACAGGGGCCCTTTAATGAGGCTTGAATGGATTCTCTGTATTCATGATCGTATACCATCTGGAAGGAATGTTAATGTAAACAACAGTTTTTGATTGTGGCTGTTGATGTAAAAAAAACTCGATACTTACTGAAATCACTATCGGCTAACGTCAGAGACATACAAGTCAAACTCAGGACCAGGAATACAGCAAGGAACGTCTTCATGATGGTTAGCTTCTAGACGATCAAATAGATATCTCTTCAAATAATGTGTTTGGGTCGACAAGTACTGCTGAGGCGAAATGAGCGAATACTACTGAGCGTTTCATTTTTTAAGCATTTCGGATATAATATTTCTTCTTTGCTATTTCAAACAACGCGCACGAAGGAGGCGTGACAATTGTTTGAATAACTAGGCATGGTAGGAGTTAGATCATAGCCTAATTATCAAAACTTACTTTGTGGGAAGTTAGTTATGGGGCTGACTTGTTTAATTAATCATTCATGATTCCAGATTGATTTGATAGTTGTGTGTTGGAAAATCTAAAAGTTATATAAAATGTATTTTTAGATTCAGGAACTTCTTGTTTCAACGAATACGAAAGCCTTCTTTTATGTTACATTATAATCCGTTAGCAGGCCAGCTGTGAAAGCCGCGCATGATATGAATTTCAATCAATGTGCATTTTGCATACTCATAAATAAGAAAATAACGATTATAGAAATGTTGACAGCATTCGTGGTGGTAGACCGGCTGGTTAATTTCACGGAACATAGAGTACCGAAGTGTGACGCCATTTCAACATTATTGTAAAAACAACTGGTTCTAAACAATGCGGGCAGAGAAAGCAGCGGTGATCACAGCACGCTCATATGACGACACCACTTCGGTACTCTATTGCCTGGTAGATTAGGTAAGGTGGGGATGTTGAGCCCAGAGAAGGACTAGGTCGTTTTTCGAGTTTCATAAGTCGCCTTAAAGGTCCCCTGACATTCTAAATATATGTTAAATGCAAATTAGTATGTGTATAACAAAATCAGTAACTGTTCAATCGAAATATGTGTCCTATATTCTAAAATAATTTTTCTTTATCTTTCTCAGTACTGATAAGCCCCGCCTCCAAAATATCATCCAACTCAAGATCCTCTTCGTGACATCATCAAAGGTAGAAATTAGCAGGATAATAGACAAAAATATTGCAATGACCATGTTCACCTGCCCGCAAGAGCATTACATGTATTCACACAATACCATCTAACAACCTTTCATGTGGGAATCATCGTTTCTTATGTCAAAAATGTACTACCTATTCCAAGGAAAAAGTAGTAAATTTTCATTGTATAAACATGTAATGCTATTATAAGCAGTTGCAGGCAGTCATTTCAATGAAAAGCTATTTCCATAACTTTGTCTATTGCCGGTTTATTTATACCTTTTATACTGTTATTGCAGTCACAAATAGATTCAAAGTGAATTCCACCCACTCAAAACAATGACATTTAAGTACATGGATATCCATCCCTTTGAACACGGTTTGATTCCGCCACTTAATATTCATGACTAGCAGCTGCTCTCAACAATATGATGCATACGCGATTGCGTCACGTTCACCCAGATTTTATTATAGGTCATACACATTCCTATACATGCACACATTTCAGCTTTTGCTGCTGAACTTTTAAAGGGTTACTAAATAAGAAAAATAAGTTCCCACTAATCTATGTAAAATTATCCACTTAAAACGAATTTCACATTCGTTTCGCGCAATAAAGTTTAATTTTGACGAAAATTTGAAAAAAACGCTCGCCTCCAGTGACGTCAGAGAAGTCAAAATTCCATAGATTGTACGGAAGTCAACAATAGACCATTTTCGTAATGTATTCACAACTTTCTCCCTAACTGCGTAGTAACGCGTTATTGCATTCACTTGTATCTTGTCATTCAGATTCAATGGATGGAACGCACTTTGAATCTATTAGTTGTCGCTACTCAGACAAACCTCGGACAAGCTTTGGGGTTCCCATTGGTATCGCATTGTTTAAATGACGTGAATAAAACGTTTTATTTACGCCGTTGACATTTATGGCATTGTGACTTCTCATACGTCACTGGAGGCGTGCGTTTTTTCAAATTTTCGTCAAAATGAGACTTTATTGCGGCAAACGAATGTGAAATTGGTTTTTAGTGGATAATTTTACAAAGATTAGTGGGAACTTATTTTTCTAATTTAGGAACCCTTTAATTTTGTCAGTAAGTACTTGTTATGTAGTTAATTAGGACAAACGAATGTGAAATTTGATACTTTTTTGAGATGGAAATACTAGCTTGGGCGCTGCTAGACACGTTTTTTACGTTACTTGTCTGAAAAGGAAAATATCTGAAAGTAGCGTTTCTTGCAATTCTTAACGGAATATGATGCAGAACATTGTGAAATTGAGATTTTTATACTGCAACTTGATATCACGTTTAGAGCCTTTTTGCCACATTGTAACAATGTTCCTCGATTGAATCTTTGTAGATACATCGTAGGCATGGTAGGTGTTACATGTCACAACTGCGTAAGCATATGGGGTGAGGATATTTTTCCAAATTCTTCTGCGCATCGATCCAGACAAAAATAATCCAGAGAATCGGCGGTATTGAATATATGAGATCAAAGAGAAAATCTTTGTAAAGCAATGTTGTGTGACTGTAAGGAGAGTACAATTAATCTGCATTCATTAAACGGCTGATAGTTCTCCAAGTACTTAAACATCCCTGCTAAAACTGAAAGGGTGACTAAATTAGAAAAATAAGAACCCACCAATGTATGTAAAATCATCCACTAAGAACAAATTTCACATTCGTTTGCGAAAGGATGTTTAAGCACATGGATATACATCGCTTTGAACAAAGTTTAATGCCACCACTTAATATTCATGACTAGCACCTGCTCTCAACAACATGAACAATATGATGCATGCGCGATTGCGTCACGTTCAGCTGGATTTCATAATAGGGCATATGCATTCCAATACATGCAAACATTTCAGCTTTCGCTGCTGTACTTTTAATTTTGTCACTAAGTACTTGTTATGGAGTTAACAAGAACGAGCACATACGAAATTTGATACTTTTTGAGATGGAAATACTAGCTTGGGCGCGGCTGGGCACGTTTTTCATGTTGCTTGTCTGAAAGGAAAATATCTGAAAGTAACGTTTCATGCAATTTTTTAAACAGGTATGAAGCGGAACATTGCGAAATTGAGAATTTTATAATGCAACTTGATATCACATTTAGAGCCTTTTTGCCACATTGTAACACTATTCCTCGATTGATTCTTTACTGATGCATCGTAGGTCTTACATGTCACAACTGTGCAAGCATATGGGGTGAGGATATTTCCCCAAATTCTTCTGCGCATCCGATTTTGTTTATACGTCAAATGCAGGCAAAACCCATCCAGAGAATCGGCGGCATTGAACATCCAGATCAAAGAGAAAATCTTTGTGAAGCGTTCTTTTGTGACTAGAAGGAGAGTACAATGAATCTGCCTTAATTAAACGGCAGCTGGATATCCATTGGTGAAACATCCTTGGTTTGCGGCAATAAAGTTTTATTTTGACGAAAATTTGAAATAAACGCACGCCTCCAGTGATGTAAGAGAAGTCAAAATATCATAAATGCCAACGGCGTGAACAAACTATTTTATTCACGCCGTTCAAATAATACGTTGCTAATGGGAACCCCCAAAGCTTGTCCAAGGTTTGTCCGAGTAGCAACAACTAAGGGATTCAAAATGCATTCCATCCATTGAATCTGAATGACAAGATACAGGTGAATGCAATGACGCGTTACTACGCAGTTAGGGGGAAAGCTGTGAATACATTACGAAAATGGTCTATTGTTGACTTCCGTCCACGCCGTTGGCATTTATGGCATTTTGGCTTTTCTGATATCACTGGAGGTGTTCGTTTTTTTCCAGATTTTCGTCAAAATGAGACTTTATTGCGGCAAACAAATGTGAAATTCGTTTTCAGTGGATAATTTTACATAGATTAGTGGGAACTTATTTTCTACTTTAGTAACCCTGGAAATGTTAGGATTCAGTTTTAATGGTTAGAATGCACTATGGAGCTATCAACGGCGTGAATAAAATTTACATTCATGAGGAAAATGGTTTGTTCGAAAGAAGTCACAGCTCTTTAACAAAGACGTTACATGACCTGTTATGTAAACTTGTAAAAACGTCACAACAAAATATAGACCAGAAGATTACAATCCATGATTGGTATTTGTTTTGTGTCGACATCGTCAAAGTACATAATAAAAGATGCGAGAGAGTTTCTGTGGCGTGTCGATAATGCACCCCTTAGACGGAAAATGGACCACACGCGGAATATTGAGTAAAGTCATTATAATTACGAAATACTTCCAAAAAGTTCCAAGCAGGAAGGCCAGGGCTGATTTTCAAACAGGGGCCTTGCATCCATTTTTTGGTTTGTTTTAAGTCATGATTTATTTCTTCCTCATAGCATAATACATGAAATCATTGTACAATCGTATCATTTTTAATCAAAATAGTTTGAGGAAGTTATTAAAAAAAATTCAGAACTCCACACTCACCCATGCTTAACGTCCCCTACTGCACCCCCCCCCCGAAACAAAGACCCAATTGCACCTCACCACTCTCAACCACAAGCATCCTTCCATACACACACACACACACACACACACACACACACACACACCTCATACTCTCACAAACACACACACACACTCCTCCGTCGTCAGTTTATCTGCCAGCAAATGAAAGAAAACAAAAAACATTAAGTCCATTGAAGCTTCTACTGATTCCCACTTGTGTGCTTGCATTAGAGTCTAGCGCCATCTCTTGTTTAAAGCACATTAACGTAAGATGATATTGATTAGTTTACATTCGGGAGGAGGTGATGGGGAGCACACCTATCCCAACACCCCTTTAACCCATTGTTCTGGTTGAGTGAGCACGTCTAACAAATATCCATCCCTCTTGTTTCTGAAACTTTTAAAAACCCTTTATTTTTGTGAAAAAAAATTAAGCTCTGGATATTTTGACAAAGATGTTACATGACCTGTTATGTTATGTTATGTAAACATAGGAAGTCATTTTCGTGTCATGGTTGTGTGAATACACTTTACAAAAAAAAAGAAATGCCAAAATGTAATGTTAAAACGGCATAAACAATTACCCTTGTGCCTTGTTCTGGCTTTAAAATTTGCCCACTCATGCATGACTAATTGGATTTATATGATTTTGACACGGAAGTTAGTCAATAAGTTAAGAAACAGTCCTGTTACATTATTTTGCCCAAAACCTCTCTGATAAAAAGTTATGCTATTTTGCTTTAGTTAGGGTATACTGCTCATTCCTGCCAAGTTGCGTGACCTTTGCAAATGGACCACCCCTTTAATATCTGTAAGATTCAAGATGATTCAGGCTGAAGGTTGTGTGTTAAGAGTGTGGTTGGCGTACATTAGTGCAGGATAAGGTGTAAGGTTAGTACAAGGTGTAAGGTTGAACAGTAAAACTCACACACACACACACACACACACACACGTACACTACCACACACACACATACAAACAAACACACACACATGCACACACACACAAACACACACACATACACACACAGTCTCTCGAACCTCCTTTTATGCGCGCTCTCTCTCTCTTGATTACTTTCTCCCTCTATTCTCACGTTTGCCCCCCATGTCTATCAAATTTCCATCTCTCACCACGCACATCCACACCGTCTTACACCCTCTATCCCACCCACACCACTTTCTACACTTCCTTCCTTACTCTTAGACGATGTCATATCAAAGCATAAGCAAGAAACTTTCAAGGATCTATGAACTTTAATAATATGTCATTGAAAATATATGTAACAAAAAAGGAAACACGTTGCAGTGGTGTGTTTTCCTCCAAGTCAAAGAAGACAGCGACATAGGCACCTCGTTGTCATGAAGAGAGAGAAGGGGCCGTTTTACCACCCGGAGTCCTCCGCCCCCTCCTCCTTCCTTTGCTCCCTCCCTCCACATCTGCATTCCGACGAAATGATTATTGTCATTATCAGACATCTCGCTTTAATGCAGCTCATTGCACTTTGATTCAGGCAGGTTCTTGATCATGTTGATGTCCGTGCGTGTATGTTGGTAGTGGATGGATTGCAGATCACCAGCTGCAGAGTGTCAGAACAATTCCGCCCCAAACTTCTTCCGCCTTTCCCCTATCTCGTCGCTCCTCCCACCCCACCCCACTCCATCGGACCCACTTTAGATGCGAGTCCTGCACCTTTCCCTCCAGGCGTTGCCGACAGCGATCCGAAGTAAAAGTCTCTCTTTCTCGCATCGGCGTTTCTTGGTCCGCCTCTGCAGACAAAGCAAAGATTTGAATGCATTCAAATCTAAAATCCAATATAAAAACAATAACGAAATATATAGATTCATGAATTAATAATAAATTGTAAAAGTTATGTTCAATAAAATGATAGCTTTTGTTTTTTGTTTTTTGTTTATTTTTTTTGTTTGTGTTTATTTCTATCAATCTCATTCTGTGTATCCACTTATGTAAAAAATCTAAAAATATAATTGGTGTACATTTCAAAAAATGTATTTTGCACCGACCTTCTTTTTGATCTGCCTCGTGTCGATCTTAGCAGATGGCTGTTTATTGGCAACTCTGTTGGCGATGTCAGGAAAAACTTCGTTCTCTTTGGGAAGGCCTTTTGGCATCGCTCGCACAATCTTCGGTCGGATATGTGCCTAAACAAAACAAGTAAGTAAAATGTTATTATCGTACAAGTTAAGAAAGCGCTTTTCATTAATTCCACTATTGCCGTTTCGAACCACTAATAATTTAAGATGCCCTTTTGACATGTTTGAATCTTCTTACATTTTGAAAGAGAGCTGAAAAATAAAAAAAAAATATATATAAAAAATAGTTTTCACAAAGCTAATGGCGGTTTCTCAATTTTTGATTTGAAAAAAAAAAAAAACAATGTATCTGTTCAATGCGCTATATGGGACGATTAACTGTGTTGCTACAGTGTATCTTTTTGAACTCTTCAAGGCACCATCAAATGGAAGTAAATGTACCTTAAAGAGTAAATCATTGTCAATACCTTGACTGTCACTTCTTCTTCGAACCACATCGCAATGAGATGGTCGTTGTCATTGTCACTGCGCCCTCTTGCGAAAAGGTTATTCTCGATGTCATCGACAAGAAACGGCTTTGGCACGTTAGGAATTTTGCGCGTGTTGAACACCTGAGATTTAAATGAGAAATGAGTTACATTTTGTCAAACTCATTCCTTGTCTTTACATATTAAATACAAGATTATGTCATCCATTTTGTAGAAGAGATAGAGACAGGAGAAGCATATGGGGAAAAAAAGAAACAGAAGAAGAAGAAGATTAAGCAAAAGAAAAAACGTAGGAGAGAAGAGGGTGCTTGTAAGAGGTCTAAATCGAAAAGGACGAAAAAAAAGAAATACAAAAAGAAAGAAGTGCAGAAAAGTTAACAGCGAAAACCTACCACAAAGTGTTTGAAGTTTGTTTCTTCCTCGATCGAGCACTTAGCAGAGGATGCCACAACATTTTGTTTGAGTTTGATGTTTGCCTCTCCAATCAATGCTTCCTCGTCTAAGGCGTCTTCCCATATCTCCTTTTGCTCCTCCTCCTCGTCCCTTTCCGTATCGTCCAGGGCATCCTCCCACACGTCATCATCCACGTAATCGATATGTGATTCCGTTTCTCCTGACGTAGTGCGTTGGAGTACAGATATATCGCCCTGTCGTTTTGAAGAAAGAATAATTCTAACTTTTATTGGTCATTCTTTTTTTTCTTTTTTTACAATATCTTCCGTTACTTAGGCATATATAGCACCTATGACAATCTTATGCAAGCTGATCAATTTCTGACGATACACTATGAATGGCAGTTACCATCTTACCGAACATCAGCATTGGGTTTATATCATGCATTTGTGGGAAAATTCATGTTTTCTAGCCATATTTGTATTAATTTGTTGTAAATACTATTACGATTTACCTTGATGTTAGAGATGATTTGCGCTAGAAAGATTATCAGTTCCATGGCGGAAAGCAATGAAATAATCCAATCGCTAATCAAAGATGAGCTAGAAAACTCAACCACTTCAGCAATGGAAATCATCGAAATGATAGCGTACACTGCGTATACACTATGTATGTTAGACTCAGTTTGTTTACTTTTTGAGCTACTCTTGTAACCACCCATAGTGATTGCTGCGCGCATACGCGCAGTACTGTGACGAAACAATCGGCTGGCTGCTTTATGAGCACGCGTGCTACCCATAATTCCATGACGTCATAATCACAGAGATGCTCACGCACGCATTGAAATAATTACCGAACAATAGAGGAGTGGCATACAGCTGTACTAACATGATTAACATTAAGTTTTTTTTTTCCGAGTTCCCAAGATGTTACGCGGGTTATATAACCATCATGAACCATAATGAATCATTAAAATGTGATATAACAAAATATATAACAAATAATGTTATATAACAAAATTACAAACTCTTTAATGGAATTATGTGTCCTATATTTTAAAACATTTTTTTCTCAGCACTGATAAGCCCAGCCTCCAACACATTCTCCAACTCAAAAATTCTTCTTGTGACATCATCAAAGGTAGAAATTAGCGGGATAATAGCCAGAATTTATGCACAAACTAAACATTGCAATGACTACCTCCACCTGCCCACAAGAGCATCACATGTCTTCACACAATGCCATCTAACAACCTTTCATGTCGGAATAATCGTTTTCTTATGTCAGGAATGTGCTAGTTATGCCAAGGAAAAACTTTACATTTGCATTTTATAAAGATGCGATGCTATTATAAGCACTTGCAGGTACTCATTACAATGTTAAAAGAGATGGCATACCAGGTGTGGGCAATAAAGTATTCCACAAGTTTGTGATAGACTCAGGCAGTTCTCTTGATATAGCTCTTCTCTTAACCACGCTATCTGAGATTTTGTCATTGAACAAAAGATGTTTAAATAAAGACTAAATTGATGGATTTCCGAAATTCACTCAAAAAGTTGCAGCTGAACTTTGATCTCAGGCAATGACAGGTAACAGCGTGCATCGTACAAGTAAAAACTGTACAAACATGATGACAAAAGCTGATTACAATAAGTCTCAACTCAAATCATGCTGAATTTGACACATCATTAAATCAAATGGTGACTAGTTCTTTTTTTTTAGAAATAGGTTCTGTGACATTTAATCAGTTACTTTTTTGTGATAATCATGTAAATGTTTAAAGATATTTTTTACGTTTGGACAACTTTAGACCTAAAGATTTTTGTGTATCAGATAATCAATGCAGGACACAACACTTTCCATTGTGCATCACGTGGATCAACCCGCAACTTCTGCCAGAAGCATCATACATTATTAATGCAACTGTGATCGCAGTTGCTAGTGGACTGACACGTGTGACACACAATGGTTATTTTTGCGTTCTGAATTAATCATCTGATAAACACATATTTGAGGTCCAAATTTGTTCAAATGTGAAACTCTCATTAAGTATTTTGAGGAATATTAAACATGTTAAATGAATAATAATTGATCAAATGTCACAAAGCCTGCCTCGAAAAAAAAATGATGTCCTGATTTTATCATGTGTCATATCTAGCTTGATATGAGTCTTATCATTTTACGAAAGCGTCAACCTAGTACTTACGATACCATGTAATCTATCAATGCCAGCAGCATCAATGTAGTACTAAGGTTGCAAAATACCTAGAAAGACCATCTGTATCTATACAAAACGCTTAATACACTTGTCCGGTAGATAACCACCCCATTCAACCTGCAAAGAAGCAAGACGGTTTCCTAAAATTTACTAATAATGTTATGATTGAAATATGTGTTGCATAGTCACCAAAATTGTGAGTTCTGACAACATAGGCCACGGAAGTCACCTTTCAGTAAACGATGGCATTATTCTAATTTAAGTATTTCTGTTGAAAATGAATATTCGAGGTTGGAAATTGATTAACGCATGTTCTGGTAAAGGTGTTGCATGGTGTTGCACCAATAAGGCGAATTGTGAAAATATTGGCTAAGCATGCTAAGAGCCTAGTATCTTTCAACAAAGTAAGATATCATCTTGCTTTACTTTCGAATGAAAAGTTGAAAGGATATACCTGCTCTATTCGCAATACGTGTCTCTAATTACGACGGAAAAGACAGCGAACATCCATACAGTATCTGTTCAAAAGATCTGGCACAACATTTCCGCTCAAATATTAATTTGAGTTGTCAAGCGTTGTCAAAACGTTGTCAAGCAACCGTCTTTAATAATCGTTCGGCAGATTTTATCCTTATAAAGATATGATCAGTTGATGAAAATGTAGGTTCAAACATAAATAAATGAACTAGAAATACGAAGCCTGGTATAAAACTAACATATTGGAGCAGGTCGTCCGACTGTTAACAAGCCCATTCAGAAACGTGTGCGATACTGCCTCACCTACATTGTTAAATGAAGGACGTGACACAAGCGATGTTTCATTAACATTTTGTTTGCCAGACTGTATGCTGCGCTATGGGATTTGTGTGTTTCAATGGTGGAATAATCCATACGTGGATCGTGAAGGGTTAAAGGTAGGGTAGTTGCAGGTTTTGCTTTTGTTTACCACGGAAAAAAAAGAATACAGTAAGAAAACTTCCCTCACAATTATTATGACTGCAAACGCACTTTGTACGGAATAAGCCAGTTCATAGTTACATCATGAATCAAGAACGACTTGGGATTTGATCATGAAGCTGTGTAGGTGTGTTATTTTACAGCGTGCCCATACCAACAATAGAAGCAGGTGCACATGGTGGAATGTTCTTCCACTACCTTCTCAGAGCTGAACCGTTGTTGTCATATCTGCATTATAATGGGTATGAACGTGGTCCACTATCTATGGAATTTCTATTTAACTCTATGAGTAGTACAATTGGCCCGAGGTCATTCGTACCAGTAATAATCTGCTTATGCGCACATTGTAACTATGAACTCGCTTATTGTAGGGATCGTTGTTCTACGCTTTTCTTGATAAGGTTCGTGAAGCTATAACTGTGAGATTTCATACGTTATTGTTAGGATATACTTCTGATCAATGCTGAATTATCTGACCTACCTTTAAATCTATGTAAGGTAGGTTTAAACGAATACTGCACCCTGAATATAAATTGGCTCAAATCAAAGCAGAAGCATGAGAGAAACATATAAATGAATGTTTGACGAAAATCCCTGAGAGGGATGAGAAACTTATGATTTTTTGAAATTTCAATTTTGGGTTCACTTTTGTGACGTCATGTGCGAGGTGCTCTTTCATATGTTGTGTACAGAATAATTCCATAAATTGCTCTTTTTCTGTTTTTGACAAGGGTCTGATTGTTTTCATACAGGTATGTGTGTAAAAACATATTTCTGATAATGCATCAAGTGCAAGTAGATTTAAAGGTAGGCCATGGTGACTTTGCAGTAGAATGGATGTTAGGATTCGTACGTTTTCTAGTCTGCTGCTCTTTTTTTTAGTTCTATATTCAACACCATGGCAGAGTCAGTTTGTCACTCTTTAGTGTTGTTAACTTAAAACTTAACCTGAGCACCTAATTATTCAATCCAACACCAAGATTGTTTAGGTATATCACTTCTTGACACCAACTGCTGATAATCTATCAGCTTTATTTATTCATCTTTGGGATGTGTTTTGCCTATACTAACTTAGGACCCTTTCATCAATTTAAGATAAGTGTCCTTTCTAACAGAACATGGCCCGTTTCCTGAATTTTTATAGGGTGTAGACGCATTCGAACGATTATATTACGTGTATACCTTTGATGTGGTCACGATATTCATTCAACGTAAAGGACACTTAAAGACAGCCCGTCCCCTTTTCAGGTCACCACAAAACCATCCAAACATTGGCAAAACATATAAGGAAGTGTTCAAGCTGTATATTCATAATTTGAAACTGATACGTAGTGTAAAATTCAAATAATGCACGTAAACAACGTCTGATTAATAGTCTTTACCTCAGGCTCTTAGCAGTTTGTGTTGAAATATCTGCTTTATTGATTAATCTGTATACTAAATTATAAAGCGCATTATGAAAAAAAAATGTTCTATCGAAGGAATCATTTCCAAAGATTGGTAATTAGGATTTCACACATGCATAATAACCACATAGATACTGTAACAAAGACTAATACTTTCTTCGTAGTACGAAAAAAGTCGGTTTGAAATTTAACGGCTGAAATCTTTACATACACAGAAAGCTTCAACATGCTATATTATTAGAAATGGTCTTGAATCACACTTTCTTCAATTTACAATCGTGATAGACGATTTCAAACTTTAAGCTTGCAAAAGGGACGGACAATCTTTAAGTGCGAAATAATTTCATGCATGTGATCTGAAATATTTCGGACTTAATGGAATGATAGTGGTATTTCATGAGTAGTCACATTACGTGATTATATATTGGTTATTTCCATTGCCCTTTTTTCACACTTATTTCCATACTTTTTTCATACTTTTTCTTCAATAATTTTTTGATGACTCTTGAAATATGAGCAAGGGAGGTATAGGTATATGAGATTATTTTGTATTTGTCCCTAGATGCAAAGAAATAACATGCAAATGAATATACATAACTCCTCTAAAAGTTAGTGTTAACATTTAATATTCTGAGCCTGGGGCAGTCTTTTTAACGCCATTTTGAGACCGCTGTATTGAAACAATATCATACCTTTGGCATGCGAAATGATACATCAGCTAAAACGTAAAAGCGAATGCCTCGCTCACATTGCTTCTAGATACAGTAGGACTTGTACAATGTGATACTTCTTTCACGATACATTATATAAACAGTACCTTGGTTTTATGAGATTAGATGAGATACTCGTTCTTTCGTATATGGTCGCTTCTTGACACGAATATCCAAGGCAGCCTGTCCCGAATGGGTCGGTCACTCTACGTGATGCGCCATTTTGTCCTAAAACTTATATCAAATGACTATCATCGACATGCATCCCTACCGTGTGTCTCTAAAAAAAACTATACACTTTTGAAATGGCTGCCAAATAAAAAAAAATATTTGATTCCTGGGAGAATGATTTACATGTGTGGATAGCTTTTAGTCTCAACTTTAGTCTGGCATAAAAACGTCCAAAAATAATTATTACTTGAATGAGCACTACTCATTTTTGTAAAGGGTATGAAAATTAGGCTGCGCATGAATTAACCTTGTAATCTGGCGAGAGGTATGTCCGTTTGAGCTTAAAAATTGAATTGAATATTCATTTATGGGTTGTCGAAAAAATGTCAAAGATGCTGCAATTTATTATGAATTTATATGAATAACCTGAAGAATAGGCAGCCAGTAGCTGAGACATTCCTTTTCTTTTTCAACAAAATTTATTTAAATAATGAATTTACATGATCCCAGTTGACCTAAAGAATAAATTGCCGGCGTCTTTGATATTCTTTTTTTTATCGACAATCCATAATTGAATATTTAATTTAATTTCTAAGCTCCAATGGACTCACCTCTCGCAAAATTGGAAGGTTAATACGTGCGCAGCCTTATTTTCATACCATTTACAAAAGTGAATAGTGCTCATCCAAGCATGAATTATTTTTTAGAGGTTTTCATGTCATATGAAAGTTGAATCCATAAGCTATCCATAGATATAATCTTTTCCCTCCCAGATTCGTATACTTTTTTTATTTGGCCGCCATTTCAAAAGTGTATATATTTTTTTTGAGACACACGGTAGGTTAAAAAAATGTCAGACACAGGGTCCATACGTCTCCAGTGACGGTACACTCTTCACATACTGATACCTGAATTGGTCCGAAAATGTAGGTGGGGAAGATCATAAATACGTCTGCGTTTTCGTTTTAGATAATGGAAAAGTAGTGCACTGCGCATGTGCAATAAATGTCGAATTAGAGCACGAAACTACTAGTTTCTTTTATGGTCTTAAATTGTGCAGGGACGTGCAAAGAAAACCCATGAGAAAACAGGAGCAGTTATGCAGTATATAAAACTCCCGTTGCCTAAGGGAAGAGTCACACAGAGAGGCAATCTGGTAGGTATCTTATTGATTTCATGTCAAATTATTTGGGTTATAGCAATTAGCTGCCTGGTGCTTCAGCTGATTTTTGTAGTAAAAGTGCATAAAACAGAATTCTCGATGGTTGAGACGTCGATTGATATTAAATAATTTCAGTGGTCCATCCGTCAGTCACGACTTTGAAAGAGATAATGTGGCCATAGAAAAGACATAAATGGATATTAGAGAGAGAGAGAGAGAGGGGGGGGGGATTGTGGCAGACAAATAATCATAATGCGAGGTAAATAGATAGAATGAGAAAGATAACATAAAGAAGCGTTCCCCCTTGCCCTTTTCCCGACATTCATTGGAACAATACTGTGCTTGAAAAATATTTAGAATATGTCACTCAAGAGAAACCGCTGATGGTAACAGGTCAATAAGCTATTGATCGTGATTGTGTACGAACTTGTATGAGATTCACCACTCTAGTAATAAAGAAATAGACAGGAAGAAGTAAATGCAAAAAGAATGAAGGAGAGAAAAGAGTTTCTTGAAAACATAAATGATTCGATAGAAGCCATCAACCCCTTTATGTTGGGTTCACTTTTATTCGGCATTTTTCTCCCACCTTGCTGGTGGTTGTTGCTTTACACACATCAGTACTTCCTCTGTATGACAGCAAGGGATATAAAAGGGTATCGCATTTTACATAAGAACATATCATAGGCCTACTCATTTCAAAGGTTGTCCTTGGGCGTACATGTATAACATAATGACCATGATGACACTGGCCGGAACAATGACAGGCAGAGGCGAGACTGGGTGACAGAAATATCGTTCTACATTAAATACGTTTTTCAATGAGTACGTTCTACATTAAAATTTGGTTCCAAGCACAAATAGCAATTAGCTGCCTGTCGCTTCAGCTGATTTCTGTAGTAAAAGTGCATGAAACAGACTTCTCGAAGGTTGAGACGTCGATTGATATTAAATAGTTTTAGTTGTCCATCCGTCACGCCTTTGAAAGAGATAATGTGTCGAAAGGAATGACGTAAATTGATATGAGAGAGAGAGATAGAGAGAGAGAGAGAGAAAGAGAGAGAGAGAGAGAGAGAGAGAGAGAGAGGGGGGGGGATTGTGGCAAGCAATTAGTTCCAAGCACTTAGTATCGCAGTGTTTTGTAAAGGGTCCATTATCGGCTCCATTTGTTTAAAATGTGTATCACAAAGAGAGAAAGCTAGACATCAGTTGAAAGAAGTGGGAGAAGGGCAAGGAGAAAGGTAGCGTCTCTGATTTAAAAAATCAGTAAAAGTTTGTTTCTCATCGTCATAAATACAAGTCACCGCCTTGGCCCCCTCAAAAGATCCCCTTGAATTCTCATGTCATTTTATTAAATGGAAACAACAAAAACATTATTTGGAGGCTGGATTCTTCTTTTCCTTCCAGACGAGTGATCTTGAAGGTGATAACAATGAAATGAGCAATTCAATGTGATAACTTCCATCAAATTATTGAAAACACTGTCAAAAGGCTGATTTTTTATTTTACAACTTTAAATATCCGAGTTATTCGGATGCTGGATTCTTACTCAACATCAAGACTGAGCGATACTGAAATGTTTGTATTAGTTTGTGGCTTGATTTGATTTTTTTTTTTATTTCTATGTGCATGAATGATGAATAAGGGCTTTTCCTTCCTATAAATAACATGTAAAGTGTTTCGATCAAGGCGATACGTAGAAGTATCATACATGTATTATCTTGGTCGTTACATTTATACAACTTTCAATGACAACGTAAGAACGATATCAATTCATTGATGAATACATTTATTCTTGAATCACCCGGTGGATTTCCCTTTCAGCTTAACGAAGCTGATCGGAGGAACACAGTACATATAATGTCAAAGTATAAAACAATGATTACTTGAAATAACATCAAAACATTATGGCAATAAGATATAGCTTCCAGGGCATAAGATTGGAGAAATAAACAAGCGATATTATTTGATAATATCTTTAATCAAACCATTAAACAGTGAAAAGAGGATTTTTTTTTTTTACATCTGTGCCTTAAACAATTTCCCAAATATCAGCAATATTATAAGCCTCGTTTCATATAATTAGATTGTGGACCGGTAAGTTTATCTTAATGTAGAGAATAACATATGATAATTATTTCAAAGTAATTTCGGATGTTACGGATGTTAATGACATTTATGGTCATGTGATATATCCAAATCCAATCATGCAACATTTTTTAGGGAACCCAAAGGGTTAAACATGGCCTTGAGCTGAACCAACCTACATGATAGAACTGCATTCATTATCTTGATTGCTAATAATAATTATGTACGTAATCTAAACCAATTTATATATACCTTGTTCCAAAGCAGACTATTACCCTATGAGATTTGTGTGTATTAATGATTAACTAATCCCCAGATCGCAATGGGAGGGATAAAAAAAGTGGTTGTCCGTGAGAAATGTGTACTTTGAGATTATTTCTGGAATTGGAATCACGGATTGTGGTACCAACGACATGCATTTCTCTTTGAAGTCCTGTAAGAGCCTTAATCAATTCCTTCGGCGTTATCCTTTTAAGTGTAAGATCTGTCTTTGGATTAACTCGTAAGTCATTGCAGACACTTGTATGAAGTAGCTGTACTTAGTTGATTTCCGTAAGAGAGGGAGAATACGTCTAATTTAATTTACGGCATTCAATTTAATCTAGGAACTACCCCAACAAATATTGATAGCACGTTGCTAACGGGAGAGGCGAGTTTGAAATACACTCGTTTGTCCCGTTACCACTGTGATATGGCAAACATGTATAGACTTAGTTCAAATAATATATAGCAATGCACATTTAGAGCAGGATTTTAGCTGAAGTTATTCTGGAGGAAATTAATTAAACACTCTGTCATATTTTGGTAGTGCAAGATGGTCATAATTTAAAATGATTCATTTGTGCCAAAAACCCCTTTACCATGTTTACTGTAAACAGACCCAGCTACATATTACTAACTAATAATGATAGTAAGAAAAGTGTGAGCTTTCGTCATTTCATGATGTTTCCCCTGCGTATTAACAGTGAAAAGACGTCAAGGGCTTCATATGTATAGATTAATTTCAAATCATCTCATTTCGCAGGGTTGTCTATATTATTGCATGCAAAATTGTGTATCGCGTTAATTGAATTGTCAATGTAATTCATTTCCCTCATCGAATAAATGTGTGGGTTTAACGAAGCGTACTCAGTGGCAGAAGTGGCAGGCCTTAGTGTTATTTATTATAGTCGTCGAGATGAAAACAGCTGTCCTTATGTGACGATGCTATGCTCTTGTGGCTTGGTCCCCCTACGCCAGCGCTTGAGGTCGCCATGTTCCTCCTTTGCCCTGTCGATTTTCTCCTGAAAGTTCATCGACCGAAAAGTTCGAAGCGTGTCATTTTATTTTTGCATTTGGAGCACTTGCTATAAACACGCATTAATGACTTTGGCATATAAATGTATGTACATGAGCCCGTATAAAGTATTGTCACTAATTACGATTCATATGTTGTGTTAGTGATGGTGATTACAAATAGTTTCGCCGTTTCGCCTTCATTACGATGGTTAACAAAAAGTGTGATAATACAACAAAAACATGTCAAGGTAATTAGTGATATTACGAAAATACGTTTCAGTGATGAAGATCATTTTCAAAATTAGAACACTTTCGGTAATATCATGCGGTGTGTTCTTTAAATATATTGGACTCACTCATGGGGGTGTTTAAGCTGCATGGAAATGAGATGAAATGGAAATGGAAGGAGAGTGTTGTGATGAGAGTTGTGAATAAGTCCCAACAATTAAAGCAAAAAACAGGATTCAGGTATAGCGACCGTATCAAATTGGTTGATTTTTTTTTAAATTGTGAGTGTGATCAAGATTCCCTGTAACAAAATGACTTGCTAGTCCAAAAATAGTTACTTCAGCGGAGAAATTAATCCTATTTCACTTTCTGATGAACGAACCTTATTTTTTCAGATCTTATTTCCGATTGACCAATACCTTTTGATTTGTTGATGATTCTATCATATGTAACTTTCGGATTAACGAACCTTCGTAATTTTCGGATTACCTAGCTCCTAGGTATGTGTGACGGGCACGATGACACTCCAAAATAATGGCCCTTTGGAAAACGACCCTTTGAAATAACGAAGATAACACACATTTTTGCAAAAATTCCTTAACGTATAGGATGAATAAGAAAAACGAAATGAAAGAAGTGAAGAGATGAATATTGACATTTAAAACAACTTTCTGTTCATGACACTCTGCCTTTGCGTCACACCAATGCGATATTTTATTTCATTCAAAGGAAATAACACAGGCAAATGTATTGAAAGGCAGCGTTCGGCTGTAAACCTCATTATGCTGTGTTACAGCATGAGATATCATACCAAATACTAATGCAAAACAGCATGTAATTCTAAATTGAATAGTGATTCATGAACGAATTGCGTCATTCAAATTTACACAAACGGTATCATAAAGAACGTCCAAAAAACCGTTAATCATTAATAATTTTGGATTAAAAAAAATAAATGTAAACCAAAAACCTGAGTACCCTTTAGTATTTTCTATATATATTATTTGAACAGTAATGGATATTTTCTCGCAGATAAACACAAACGATATGTGCAAGTTAATTGATAGCATTGTTGAAATCGTGCAATTTATGACAACAGGTGGGGAAATAGTAGCATTTTGTGAGTTTTATCAGCTCCTACACAAATAATACGATGATTACGCATGTTTGTGAACTTTCAATTACCATTCATTGCGTGTTACTCTATATTTGTCCTTTGATGGGCATCACAGTGAATGAAGTATTTAATGATTGATAGGTACACAATCTGCTTCCATCACCTCGCTTCACCTCTTCGGAATACTGCTCAACAAATTTGTATGCAATATAAACCAGGTTTGTCCCAGGTTCTCTGCAAAACATGCGCTAAATATCCTTCACAGAGAAACATGGCGTTGAGCGTTTGGAATGGCCTGCAAAATCCGGTAAGCACTCGTTATTCCGAAGCTTCGTTATTCCGAACGTTACGCCACCAATGATCCGATTAACGAACCCTTTTTCCTTTTCGGACTAACGAGCATCAAGGTATAGGCAATTTACGTGTTTCGGAATTACGAACCTTCGGAATAACGAACCTTCGGAATAAACGAACCTTCGGAATATCGAGCTGTAACCCCAAATCCCATGACAGCAACCCCATCGAATTTGTTGAGGAAACAAGCGGAAAACAACACCAAGGTGAAGGATTATACCTATTTGGAGAAATTCCAGCGCTTGTCTTTATTCGTGCATGAATGGTGCTTATCTGGTTATGTATTATATTCCCACAGCCAGCACAGTGACGAGATGTGGAAGTTAGTTTGTAAACTATTCCACTAGATTTTGCCCCAATAAAGGGGTTGAATGAGGAACAGTTATTGAAAGAAGTATTGTAAATGGAGGAATAGGCAGTCATTGAAGAACTATTTGTCGTTAAGGTATAATTGACTTTTCAAAACGAATTCAAAACGTTTTTCTTTCAGGGGTTATTTTTTGTGGTTTGGACTCAGATAATGAGAAATACGAACGTTCAAATTGGGAACCACGTTAACAGACGTTTCATGGACATTAACTTTCATTGACTTTGCTTCTTTGTTGGAAGAATTGAAATATTGAATCTATTGTTCACGATAAAAACTGTTGGTATGTTAAACCTTTTTTTTTCCGTTCAAAGGGTTTTGCCACAAATCATTTTCAAAACAATCTTTAATCAGGCCTACTTAATTTGAATTACTTAATTTATTATACAAATTCTAGGTGTAATTAGACGACACACGTTCTGTATGTATTCCTAGTTGCATTGTTACCAAATCTCGCAGTCTGTTGATTGACGTAACGAAAAGTAAAATATTTCCCTCTCACTACGACCGCTCCTTTACACGCACATTAACTCGAGGCCAATAATGGTGACCATTTTTTTTCTTTAAGTAATGATGAAATAAACATAAATTGATCGAATATTGTAACTCGTAATTTAAGTCGAACATCGTATGAAAAGGGAGGGGATTTTGACCAAGTCATTCATTATGTGTGGTTTCACAGGGCTGGTGTGGCGCATGCGCAATGGTTAAACAAAAAGAGAATAAAAAGAAAAACCGAGCCAAATCTGCTTATTTACAACTTGTTTGGGCTTCTATTTCACGAGAGTTGCGGAAAAGGTTTGCCTGTATATTTTGTCACAGGTGGGCGTGATTTGTTGTTGAGCGGACTCTGCTATTTTCCGCTCCATTAGCCGCGGATTTTTCGTCAACGAGCTTACCGCATACGCCATTAGCTCATTGCAAAAATTGGCTATAAATAAGAAAGTGTGGTCGATATTCGACGACAGCTTGGCCACATTTTACAGAACATTCATTTCCAGTTGATAAGACATATTTTGAAAACGTTACTCAACCGGCATTGACTTTAAAACGGAGTGGAACAGTGTGACTTCTATGTTTTTATTTCGTCAGATTCAATAGCATATGGCACAATCAAATGGCACCCGCTGACCGATGAAAACCTCATAACGTCATCATGGTAAGTGTCAATCAATCAATTGGAGTAGCTTGACAGAATCTGACGTTGCGTGTCAGAATGAATTCCTCTTTTTGCTGGCAGTGGCGTATGATATCAGGGGGCCTTGTGCCAGTGGCATCTCTGAGCCAAGAGAGGAAAGTCAGTCTCTGTCGTCCTCTTGATATACGTCCCTGAACAGCACCAGTAAGGGCGACTTTCTCAAGAGCATTCTTGCTAAGGATGTGACCTAAGAGACTTTAATGTTTTGTTGCAATTGTTTGAATAAACTTTCGGGATGACCTTGCTCTTTGTTGGACATCTTAAATTGTAACATGATCAGTCCATGATACTCTCATCATCCAAAGTAGAACACACATTTCTGTTGCTTCTTAACGCTGTTGCATAGATTTACAAAGCCAACACAAATTGCGACTGAACTTCCTAAAGGCGTTGTTGTGCCTGTCTGAATACCTCTAAATGAAATTTTCTGTTAAGGTGCAAAAAATAAATAATGGCAGTCTTAAGAGTGTCAGGAAGAACGTGACAAATGATTAATATGAAAGAACAGACATTACACGAAAATCATGTTTATCCACTTTAATCTTAAAACCACAAAACATTTATGATTTGTTCTAAACAGTCTATTTCTGTATACATTAATCATACATCTGATTTTGTGATTATCTGAAATTTCAAATTAAATGTCCAAAATAGCACTTTTCACGACAGAGCGTTTAATTCGACTTACGTTATTTTCAGATGTATTCTGGCGTCATCCTTGTTTGCATCAGTGCTGTTTTCATTGGCGACATAAATCGAGGTAAGCGCACTGGAATAATTATACAATTCATGAGCTTGCTTCCTTTAGCGTTTCAAAATATAAATTTCTCCACAATTTAATATGTTAACATTTTTTTCAAACACGTGAATTGTCTTTTTTCTACACTAAATCGTAATCGTTATTTTATTGCTTTAAACGAATTTGGTCTTGGATTTCATCTCATGAGTGCAAACGTTGTATATCTGTTGAGAACAACTTAGCAGACTGGGAAAAGTTGTAGAGCTACATTTTGTCTGAACGTGCCGAATGCTATCATTTGATAGCATGCGTGGAAAATTTAATTTAAGTTGAATACATTGTAGAAGGACAGCCTCATTGAAAAATTGGTAATCAAATATTCCGTCTGTAAAGAGAGTAACTTTGATTTATGTCGCTGCATTTTGCTCATGATAAAGTAAATTTACAAATGTAGAAGATGGAAGCACGCTTGATTATACGGAGCTAGTTCTTCGTACATTTATGTTTAAATTAAAGCCACAGGAGGCGTACTCCATGGAATGACTGTGGCGCGAGATTCAGGTGATATTGTGGTCAATATATGCAATATGATATCCTATTTCCCAGATAATGATAATAATAATGATGTTTCAATTGCACATATTAAAGGATACATAACTTTTTGAGAAAATGCACATTTTCTAAAAAAATAATAGTCCACAATATATAGGAGGACACCTCGCACGTGACGTCACCAAATAAAAAGTTTAAAAAAAATCATAACTTTCTTATCCTTTGACGGATTTCCATCAAAACTTCACTAATATGTTTCTTTCAAGTGCCTCCTTTTATTTAAACCAAAATAATTACAGAGTGAACTATCCATTTAACAGTTATCCCTACATAAATACTGTTCTAATTACAGCCACATCACAACTACTTAACATAATATCCTACCAGCAATCAATTGCAAATTTGAAAGACGAATTCTGGTTGGTGACCACTCAGTCTTTTGAACAAAAAGCGCATGCAACAATGATGTTGACTGGCCATTGCCATTTTGTGATCGGTTGCAAAACCTCATGTAACGGGGCACTGGACATGCAGTCTCTCACTGTTTGGACAACCAAAAAAGCAAAATAGCATAACTTTTTATCGAAAAGGTTTTAGGCAAAATAATCTAGCAGGATTGTTTTTTTTTTAACTTATTGACTAACTTTTGTGTGATAATCACAATAATCCAATTAGTCATGCATGAGTGGGCAAATGTTAAAGGCAAAAATGTCACTTTTCAAAAGTTACAAGGGTAATTTTTTATGCCGTCTTCACAATACATTTTGGCATTTCTTACACGATTTTTAAGGTGTTTTCACTCAACCACGACAGGAAAATGACTTCTTATGTTTACATAACAGGTCACGTTACATCTTTGTTAAAATATCCAGATTTTTTTTTCACAAAAATAAAGGGTTGTAAAGTTTCAAACTCAAGAGGGATGAGTATTTGTAAAACGGTGCTCACTCAACCAGATCAATGGGTTAAGTGTCGGGATAGATGTTAGTTCATCGAGAGATGGATGATAAACATAGAAAGTACACAAATTATGCACCAGAAATGGAATTCATCAAAAATTCATATGACAGAATCCCAAAATTACCCTTATGAACTTTGAAAAGTTATATTTTTGCCTTTAAAATTTGCCCACTCATGCATGGCTTATTTGATTAATGTGAATTTCAATAAGTTAAGTCCTGCCAAATTATTTTGCCCAAAACATCTTCGATAAAAAGTTATGCTATTTCGCTTAGGGAGGGGGGGGGGGGTACTTATTTTTGTTGTGTTTATGTTATGTCCGTATCTTTCTCCGCCATCCTGACATGCCAGATTCAAACTAATTAAAGTGCGATATGTCATTAAAGTGGTTCCACAATTATCAACTGTAATCAAACATATTCTCATAAAGTTCACTATAATGAGATTGACCTTAAATTTATGTCATTACATAATGTACATGTCATACAGAGAATACGAAATAAACGCTAAATTTTGTGGAATTACCCCTACTTACATCATGTTGTAATTACAGCCACATGAAAGCAGCATAATGGATGCTTAGGCAGGCATATATAGAGTACATTGGATTACTGTTTGAGCAATAGCATGTATTGGGTTTAATATGTGAAATGTTTTTATTTTTATTTTCGATTATTCCTTATCTTTACATTACATGTACTGCAATGTGTTCTTATTGCAAGAACTCATAGCATACAAACCAGAGTGACGATTTTAAGGGGCATGTTTCTTTTTAGAATTTTTATAAAATTTTCAGGAGGCAAATATCATATATCATTAAAAACTTTCTTTTCTCAAAAATGAATTTGAAAAAGTCGTACTCCTAAAGTAGGGGTTGGATAGGAAGGTTTTTTCGTGCAGCACATGACATTTATATCAATGTTATGTTTCATATTTCTCAACATGGACCTATACTTTACCGTACTTTACAGCATTTTATAGTGAGTACGAAAGGATGCTTTTTCTGTCTATCGTTAAAGAAATTGTGCATTAAACGATTTAAGGTGAACAAACAGAAGAGAATCGGTCTTTGCGAAACTATCTACAAGCAGTTGCGAACCTTTTAGACAAAGTCACAATGAAATTAAACACATGTCGTCTCACCATTGTGAAAGGTATTTGTGTACGGAGCAGATGTCAAGACCCTTTTTTCTCTTCAGGAACTAGCAGTAGTACTAGGTGTTAAAACATAACTCTTGACACTTTTGAAAAAAGAAGAAGTTGCAACTCATATCGAGCTGGAAGTGATTAATCATTAGGTCAAGGGATGTCACATTTTCAGAAGCAGTTTTTGTGACATTTCATGAATTACTTATGGAGTTATCCTGTGAATGTTTAATGAGATTGTTTTTCACTTTTGGACAATTTCGGATCCCAAAATGTGTGTGTATCACGTAATTCATTCAGAACGCAACAATAGCCATTGTGCATTACACATGTCAACCCACAACTTATTTTCTACCAGAAGCATCATTATTGATGACACTGTGATGTCATTCGCTAGTGAATTGGAAGTTATGATACACAATGCTCATTGCTGCGTTACTAACGATCTGATACACATGAATTTTAGAACAGAATGTCTCCCAAAGTAAAAAAAAAAATCTTATTAAATATTCACACCTAGTGTAATTACCCGGCCATTTCTTAAAATCATGAGCTGGACACTCCGGGGTTTTATTTTCGCAGAATCTCGAAGATATTCAAAGGTGACGCTTTATGCAAAAAAATATATTCTTCATGTTTTACTATTCAATTGGGTACTAAAACACTCAGCAATATAGTGTAAGAACTTGTGGTGTAATATAGAATGGATTAAGGTCACAAAACATTTCCACAAAAGGCAAGTGAAGTTTATGAACTCTTAAAGTGCATTAGTTAGCTCCGTGATATTTCTGAATTTAGCATTCTACCATTCGGAACGTGCATTTTATCTAATTAATTGACACGAGGGAGTTCTTGAACAAGCTAGGTACGGAGAATGCAACATGGGAGTAATCAAATAACTCCATATCTACCGGTTTTGTACTTTCGCCGACACCGTGCGCGTGTTTAAGTTAATCTAATTTGGCAGCTTAATGCTTATTTTATTTAAAACTACGGTGGGAATAGTAAAGTGCTTCAAATTAAAATGTATTTCCCAGAATTGACATATTCGCTGACAAAATTCAATTTCCAAGGAAAATTCGAATTTCATAATCGAGTTGAAATAATTCAATAAACAATAACCAGTGATTGTAGTACAACATTATTCTTCTAGCCTCTCCGTAAGATTTGGCTATCTGGTTTTGTTTCTATCGATTAATGTACAATGAGGCGCGGTATTTGTGTAGTAAGGAGCGAAAATTTCCCTTCTTCTAACAATGCTTGAGTCACGCATAATCATTAATGCACTAATGCATTAATTTCTTCATTTGAAGTCTTCTCAGTATGAATAATTAGACACTCTTCATAAAATGAATGATTTTCGGTACATGGTCAACATGCTATAAATTCGGTTACAGTTCGATATTCCGAAGGTTTTCCGAAAACGAAAGAGGGTTCGTTAATCCGAGCATTTGTGGCGTCACCTTACACCTTTGAAAGCGCAATACTTTTACAAACCAGTTTGTTGTGTGTAGCATACGCAGTACATTGATTACCAAGACACGACTTCAACCCCCTCCCCCCTCGTATTTGGTAATGAATATGTATGAAAGGCAAGGCAGTGGTAGCACGCCCACTCCCGTATCAAACCTCCTGCTATTCATAACAAATGTTGTTCTATGCGTTTTACAAGAGCACACTGATTGCTAACCCTCCAATACCATGGTGCATGAAATGCGTAGGCCTAATAGGTCAATGCACCCATTTTGGCCTGGTGCTCGGGGGTTGGTGCCCGGTGCTGGGGGTTGCTAACATGAAATATCCTCTTATTTGTTTAGAAACATATTGCAAAACATTTTTTGTAAAAGAAGTGCTGCATTGTTGAACAAGATCACATGTCTATCAATGTCACTTTCAATGAAGACACCTGTATAGAACGATCACCCAACGAGAATCACTTCAGAACATTTCCATGTAATCTAAGTTGTCCATAAGAAGACACAGCCATAACAATCACTACTGCTTCGATTTTAGACAAATTATTAGACAAAATTTAGACAAAACAGTATGTACATGTGCTAGCACTGTTAAGTGTAGCTCAAAGTGTAGTTCTTGATTCATCAAAAATCGTTTGTATGAGTGATTTTGAATGGAGATACTTTAACCCATCCCCAAAAAGGGCTATCAATATTGAGTTGAGCTTGAACTTCAGTATTTGAATTGGATGATCATTCAGATGATCTTGTTTTTGCAACGCGGTATTGAATTATGACACTATTAATACTCTGGAACCTTTTCGCATTGTATTTTCCCGAAAATATGGTTTGGAGCAAAGTACCATTATGTAGGTGCGATGGACTTTCGATCGCTACACCAAAGAAATAAATTTCAATATTTCAGCGTCTCTAAAACCATTTAGTTGTAGCAAGTAATTTTCATGTTTCTAAGAACATAACATTCTTGGTTCTCATCTACATCAATCTGACAACTTGAAACAAACTATTTTGATTTGCATGATTTTGTGTTCATCGTTTTTAGTATAATTCTATTTGGTACCTAATGTTTCAGCCATTAGAAGTGACATCTTTTAAAGAGATGGTTCACCCTGAAATTGAGTTGGTTTTGATAAAAGCAGAAATATGAAAGAAACATATGAGTGACGGTGTAAAGAAAATCCGTCGAAGGGGCACCTCGCATGTGACATCACAAATAACCAAACTTTGAAGAGCAGAACTTTCTTCTCCTTTGACGGATTTTCATCAAACCTTCATTAATATGTTTCTTTTATGTGTCTGCCTTTTGTGACGCCAACTTCACTTCAGGGTGAATTATTCCTTTAAGAACAACATCTAGACCTACAAAAAGCATTTAATCAGAATCAAAGTCAGAGTCAAATTAAATGGTACCTTTACCTAAGGGAAACTTTATTGGAACGCTCAAACTAGTGCCATAAATTCAAAAGGAAACTAAAGCACATCTTTTTTTTTCCAGAGGAACTAATCTGTGTTATCTTAAGTATTGCTTTGTTTAAATAGTATAAGATCAATAAACAAGTCAATATTGGATAAAATTATAAAATGTGCTAATAGAGTTTTGGTGTACCTAAATATCTTCTTCAAGAGGAGTGTGCGAACGAGGTATGCTATCGTAACCGACCGATCTCTTCCACGTTGTTAAGCGGTGACCTTTGATAGATCTCGCAGAACTAAGCTTCTGGAAATGAGGAGAAACCGATGTTATAGTTGGTCCAAAATGCTACGAACGTGCTTAATGGTATGATCACTATATGATTTAGGGATACCATCTTCAACAAACATGCAGGTTGCGGTAATTATTGTGTCAATATCCGTCGTCCAGGTTCTGACTTTTTATTTACTTAAGTAATATACATTACTCGATAAGCTCAAAATATCAGGAAAAGGGACACTATGATTTGTTACCTGATACATATATTTACATTGAACGATATACGGGTAAAGAGAAATATTTAACGTGAATGCGTGTAAACTGGCATATCGCCCAATTAGACTGACTGTCTAAGAAATGAAGGAGCGGGTTAGGTAGTTCTTCATTCCAAGTGCAAGGATAGGATAACCATCGACCTAGACATATAACATTGAATCCGTTCCATGATTATATACCAACCTCTCCTTTATTTATGGGAAATATGTGATATAGCAACATAATGGCTAATGGCTGTAAATGGATCATTTATGAGCATGGGTCGATACATTGGTGAATTGAACGTTGAACTAATGACACGTGTGATTATATATAATATGCATGCTTGAAATGCTAGTGTATAAAGCCAGGAACGTCGGAAGCCATAAGTTAAAATTATACACAAATTGCATATGTTCTGATATGATTTTACATATTTTTTTTTTTTTTATAATACTAGCATTTTATACACAACGAACAACTATAAACGCATAAGCACTCATTATGCGCAAAAACACAAACATAAACGCTTAAATACACATGCATTCAATCACACTCATATACAAATGCACAAATAGAACTACACTTTAATACATCGAAAGAAAAAGAGTTTAATATGTTCCTCTAATATATGTTACCACCTATATATGGTGTCTGTTTTTCTGGTTTCAAAGTTTTAGGCCAAGTCAATATCAGTGCGGGATGGCAGGAATTAGGAAGAATGACGTACATTTTCGATTTCTCGTCGAGAATCTCTTTTTCTGGTGCGAGAACCGCCTGCCAAAGCATTGGGGCCGACCTCGCTCTCATCAAGACAAAGAAAATCAATGTGAGTATCGCTGAGTCGAACACAGGATGTGGTGGTGCCCTCCTGATGGCAAGATGACGTCATCTCCTGATGGCAAGAAGACGCCATCTTGGTACTCACCGAATCAATTACAGAATACTGTGGGGAATTTCTAACTGCTTGCTCGGGCCTCAAAATCTAGGATGTGTACTGTTCTATCCGTTGTTGCCAAGGTTGTGATCTTCACTTGCATACACTTTCGAGACATTATGTAAGGATTTAGATTGCAATGTCAGTTTAAAAGGCACTCATGAACAGTCATTAAACTCAGCCTTCATGAAATACTTTTAATTTGATTGCTTAATTTATCATACCATCATTCTTGTCTTTATTTCATGGGTATCTAGCAATCCCAATATAGTTCTTGGGTATTGTACTACCCCACAATAGGGTGTTTAGTACAAAACAAATTATTCAAAATGTCCCACGAATTCGTCAGAACAAACGCCAAGATATGACAAGCGTATTTATGTGCCACCTTTGTATTTTTGATCTGTAAATGCGCACAAATCCCATAGAATATGATTTTTCTGACACACAAAGGGTTAATAGATAAAATGTGTAGGTCTCCGTCTAATTACGTTTGTAGAAATAATAGAAATGTCAATGTTTAGCATAAGAAAACGCTACGGCTAGTAAATTGTCTTTCTTAGTCAAAGCTTCAAACGAGACGAATATTATTTGATTCTTCGATGCAGCTGTTTCTTTATGTTTCCAGCTATTTCTAACGACTTTCATCACGCCACCTCTACCCGATGAGACACGCTGCTTTTGGATTGGGCTTACAGACCAGGAAGAGGAGGGTCACTTCCTATGGATCGATGGCACCTCTCTCGGGTAGGTCTCGCTTGCGTTACGGCGGATAGGGGTGGGTGTAGGAGGGGAGGGGGTATCGTCAATACCTACATAATGCGTTGCCCCCTCCATTATGCGTGTAATTATATTTAATGCTTCTATGTCATTATTTCATGTAGCATACAATAAAACAAATCCAATATGTATGTGTCTATATTTCCTCTTTTTTCGACATTATTATATGATTAATATTCCATTTCCTTGAGGGTATACGCTTTTATTTGAATATGAGAACATTAAAAAATGTAATTTGTTGCAACTTTTTGTTTTGTAAGTTTTATTTATTTTTGTTTACTCTTTTTGTGTCACATTGGACTTAAAAAGTAATACCCACCCTTTTTTTTATAGAGGAGATGTTTATCTGGCACACAAATGGTTAAGCCTGACAAAATTATTCAATTTGCCTGTTTCTAAACGCTTGGTTGAGATACAATATTTGTTTCGAAGTATATTACAGTCATAGACCTTTATCAAGAGTCTAGGACCGAAATGTTCAGTAGGCCATTCTTCTCCGTTGTATCTATTTATGTGTTTGTACTTCATCTCCATAGTTGGTAACCTCTTATATTTTCCATACTCATTATTAAAATCTTCTTTTAAAAGAAATACGGGGTAAGCATTTGAAGTACAGCGACTGTTTTGAAATAGTACCGTTCGAACGAGATTCAAAAAATCTTATATTTTGATATATATATATATATATATATACACACACACGAATAAATGCAGGAAAGCAGGCTGACCAATGCAGATGTTTTACCCACAGACAAATGTCCTGTCTTTAGAGCTACAATTCATATCAAAGATAAATCTGTACAATAGAGATAGACGATTAGACTGGCATTTGATCAATTGCAACTCCTTACAAGACGTGGTTCAGCCCCATCAAGGGCTTACACATTTTAAACTTCCATTCCAGTTACCAGGGTTGGGCTACCACCATGCCTGATGATACGTACCCAGGCCAAGACTGCGGCTGTTTGTGGTCTAGTACCCGCTCACATAGACACGGCGGGTGGAACGACAACTACTGCTACCGTACCGAACAGTTCATCTGTGGCAAAACAAGTAAGTATTATGGATGTATATATATCAATATATATAAAAACAAAAATACATTAAGAGGACACCATAGGAGATAAGCTTTTTTTTTTTCCAGCGTCTCCTTTAATTTGTTTGTGTTTACATTTCCTTTTTCTTCGCCATCGCAACCTAATAAATTCTTCTTACACACACACACACACACACACACACACACATATATATATATATATATATATATATATATAGATATATATAGCTGTTGTTTATGTATAATTTCTCACATTTATATATATATATATATATATAGAGAGAGAGAGAGATTGAGAGAGAGAGAGTGAGAGGAAGAGAGAGAAATATGGAGAAATAGAGGGACAGAGAGAGAAAGAGATGTATAGAGATGTGTGCAGAAAATGGATAGATAGATAGATAGCTCGAAATGAATCCCTTGGTGTGATAGGCATGGTAATAGAAATGGAACGGTACCTACTGTTAACTCTTTATCCGCCATGAGTGTAGTTGTTCACTGATAGTGCACACAATTTACACAGAGCGGCATTTCATCTGGCTAAAGAGGAGTTCACGGACCGATCTTTAAGTTTTTCTAAGAAAAAGGGTTTCTTAAAAAAGTTCATGTACTTTTTCAATTGAGTTATTTCCTTTTAAATTGATCAGCTATTACAAGGTTTTGTTTCTTCCTACCATCTCATACCTATTTCATAACTATATTTTTCTTGTGCCTTTATAGGTTAATATTTCTATTAAATGTTCTAATTAATGTGTTTTGCAATATTTCATGAGAAACTAAACTTGGATTGAATTTCATGACATGAAATAAATATAAGAATGCTACCCGTATCTAATTGTGTACTGTGCTGAACGAATGTTATCTCGTCTTGATTTGATAGGTGGCCACTGCGAAGCTACTGACTTTCAATGCCATCAATCCGGTCGTTGCATTCCGGCAAAGTGGAAGTGTGACACTGAGAGCGACTGCGACGACGATTCGGACGAGCAGGGGTGCGGTAAGTCATTTCATTTTTAATTTGTGACAGCAGAACCACCTTTTAGTTTTAAGATGAGAGCTTCTGTATATTCATCTTATGCATCGGGGTGTTAAGTACATATTTGTCATATCGCCTGATGTTTCAAATGCCGTTAAAAGCATGCTACTTGCATTGTTGAAGACGCTGTAGGAGTACCACAACAGTTAGTCAAGATCAAAGAATTGATTGTACTGAAAACATTTCTGATTGCTATGACATATGGCTTAAGTCATGTGATCATGGTGGTATTGCGTAGGATTTCTTTGTTCTCGCTTTTAATGTTTTATATGGCAGATTCGGAACAGGTATGGTGTGGCGAAAGTATGACAGACGCAGAGATTATCACCTTTGCATGAATGTTAGTGAATTGTTTCGTTTGCCTTCAAGTTGGGAGGGTCTGCGACTCAGACCAGTTTTGGTGTAACGGCACAGACGGTACCCGCTGCATCCCCGCCTCGTATCGATGTGACTTCGACGAGGACTGCCTTGACGGGTCGGATGAGTACGACTGTGAAAGAAACAGTAAGTGCCCCACCCTTTAAAACATATATCCTTGAACGCCACGTGATCAAGGAAGGGGTCGGAAAACTTGGTCAAACGTAGGTGATGATGACAATGATACGTGGTAGTTACTGTTAAATCCCATCTACCCATCCCATCTATGTATTCTTACCGAAGAAAGGCACCTGGAAAGACATATCTATCACGGTACATATTTATAGGGTGCCAGGGCATTTTCACGCGTGGCTGCACTTGGCAACACTCTCAAACTCTATCAAAAGGCATCTCAGTTTTGTTATGGCTTCATGCAAACTTTGACGTGCGTTGATAATCTTTCCATGAAGGAAGTTCAAAGGGATATGCATTACATATGTTTCAATTGTTCTCTAACGTTGTACAATATCTTTTTGTACAGTGCACATAGAATTGTCGCCCATATCGTTCATTTTACACCATGTTACACCTTTTGAAAACATTTTGTTATGACCACTCTCATGAAAACATCCTCTCGTTCTTAGTCATTGTTATCATAATTTTACCCTTTATTTGTTGATTATTTCACTATTAAAGGGTTAGTAAATAAGAAAAATAAGTTACACATAATCTATGTAAAATTATCCACGAATTTCACATTCGTTTGCCGCAATAATGTATCATTTTGACGAAAATTTGATAAAACGCACGCCTCCAGTGACGTATGGGAAGTGAAAATGCCATAAATGCCTACGACGTAAATAAAATGTTTTATTCACGCAATTCAAACAATACAATACCAATGGTAATCCCAAAGCTTGTCCAAGGTTTGTCTGAGTAGCAACAAATAATAGATTCAAAGTGCATTCCATCCATTGAATTTAAATGACCAGATACAGGTGAATGCAATAACGCGTTACTAAGCAGTTAGGGGTAAAGTTGTGAATACATTACGAAAATAGTCTATTGTTGACTTCCGTACAATCTATGGAATTTTGACTTCTCATACGTCACTGGAGGCGTGCGGGTTTTTTTCAAATTTTTGTCAAAATGAGACATTTTAGTGCGGCAAATGAATGTGAAATTCGTTTTTAGTGGATAATTCTACATAGATTAGTAGGAACTTTTTTTTCTTATTTAGTTACCCTTTAATACACACAAATCACATCGTACGGCATTATTTTTCTGACACTCAAAGGGTTAAATAACCGCTTGTTTATGTTGGCAGCACTGATGATAAAAGCCGGGGCGTGATGAGGGGGGTGGGCCGTGATGTGGCCCGTATGTACAGTGGGATTTGTGGTAGTGGTTGCGATTCTGGTGGTGGAGCTTTTATGATGATGATAACGATTTCTCGATATTATGCAAATCAAATTCGGTTTCAATTCACATGTGTTTGCCACCGGCCACTTCGTGACGGAGGCATAATGTTGTAGCCGAGTGTATCCGTCCCTCCGCACATTCATATTTATGTTCGTCCGTCCGAATCTATTTTCGAAATATCTTGAGAACTGTTTAATGGATTAACCTCACATACATATGTAATCATGACAAAGCGAAACACAGATGCATGTTTAAAATGGGGGTGAAATCGGACTAATGTCTATATTGAAAGTTTAATGCACTTTGTCAAAAAATAATTCCCATGATGTACTACGCAATATCCCAAAGTGCTGTGTCTATTGTTAGATTAGCCCGGGCCACTGCATTTTGCAATCTATCTGTTTTTCACTAAAAGTTAACCCGCGCTGGAACACACGCTGACAAGGCTGAGAGGTTATCCACATCAGGCGCATATCCCGATTTTTTGTAAGTGGGGGGGGGGGGGGGGGGGGGTTCGAGCTGAATTTCTCGCCCAGTCTCCAAAAGTTGATGAGCGAAGGGAGGGTAGTGATGGATTTTTTTTTTTTTTTTTTTTTTTTTTTTTGGGGGGGGTTTCCATATTTTTTTTTATCCCGCCCAGTCTCTAAGCACAAAAGGAGATAAAGGTGGGGGGGGGGGGGGGGGGTGTACCCCCGAAACCCCCACCCCACCCCTGCATACGCGCCTGATCCACACTGTTGATCACTAAGCTCACGCAGCTATTATTGAAAACAGCTTCAAAGCCCCTTCGAAACCTTGTTCAATAACGCAGAATGCAGGCCTGAAAAGAGAGGCGCACATTGTTATTTGGTTCCAAGGACACAGTTCATGCAATGAACAAGGAACACACTTTGATGAGGGAAGGGCTGATGAATTGTATATGAAAGGCTTATCCTAATAACCATGTAAACAAGTCATGGTTGTATAGAATAGCACCATGTACCATGTGTACAGACTGTGTAGTTCGCAGTAATATATTACCGGACATAATTTTACGTGATCTTTATGGACTCTGTGAACATTTTACGAAGCCTCTCTATTACGGTAAATGTATACTATCTCGCCCTCAGAGTCTAGAATATTTAAACATACGGTGGTGAAATAAATGATATTTTGTTTATTGATCACTTAAGGGTGTACACATATAAACATATTATGTATTGTATCCATAGCAAATGCCACAGTGTAGTATCAATTTATCTCAAATGAAAATATTTTAATATGCTAGTTTTGATGTGCTCCTTTTGCAGTAACTTTGAAGAACGATTCTTGCATCGTCGGCGTATGTGAACACACAGAACCGTATAATCATGAAACTAACATAACTGGTGAGACTTTATATATATTAATCTTAAGCCCTGTGCATCGATGCGCAGTGCACAGGAATTACGACTATCATTTTCGTTGCCTTTTATTTCATTGAGTCCTGCAATGCACTTGGTGATTTTAAGTTTTCATAAACATGATAAATATAGCAGGATGGCTAGTCGGAGTGGGTTTTGAGTGAGCGTTTACAGACATAAAGTACAGTAGCTCTCAATTTAGATTTAAACATAGCAAATTTGGCGATTGAAATACCTTCATTTGGCATTGATCCTCCATACACAAACCCTATTCATTCATGAATTAAGTCCTTGTGTAATTGCACCTGCACCTGAATATATATGAAAGCGTTTTCATAGAGGAAGGTATAATTTTCATTTTAAATATAAAATTAGAGATCAAAATACGTTCACTTGTCCATTGATCATTAGTCTACCCACCCATTAAATGGGAAGTTCATCCTGAAGTTAACTTGGTATTGGTAACAGAATAAACATGATAGATACATTTTAGTGAAGGTTAGACGAAAATCCGTCCTAGAACAAGAAAGTTTTGATTATCTTGATGTTTAGCTTTGTGGCCTCCCGTGCGAGAATCGCTTCCATACGCCTTTTTTAAAGGTCAAACTTTACCTCCGTATTCTATGGAAAAGATAAATTCCTTCATTCAAAACTACAACAAAAAAAATCACGGAGTCATAAAGCACAGAACATCTCGATAGAAAAATCATCATGCTTTGACGGATTTTCGTCAAATCTAAACTATAATTATCATGCTTTGACGGATTTTCGCCAAATCTTAAGTAAAATGTTCTTGTCATGTTTCTGCCGTTGTTAAATGCAACTCAACTTTAGGATGGACTCCCCTTTATAGTTCACGAACTAATTAATGGTGTCATTGCATGCACATATGATAACGTTAGTAAGAAAGTACTTCTCAATCGAGATATAATAGTGGGGATTGAAATACGTTCATCTAGCCGTCAGTCATTCATACATACACCAATTAATTATTCAATTTATTCCTTTTGTTGCCATTTCAATCAAAACCTCATCAGACCAACGTTGTCAGTCTTATGTGCTGTAAAGCTGCCATTAATTTCACTTCATGATTGTTTGATTCATTGAACTTTTTCCATTCTTCCCTTTTTTGGTTTATTTTGTAGAATGGATATGTAGTCCAATAGTGGAGCTGTGCATTGAAGCACCGGGTAAGTTTTCCTCGTACATTGCCGTATCATCGCACAAGTTGCATTTTGTGGTCATGCAATTTATTTCATTACATTTGTCATGTTTGCGGATTTACAACTCAAATACTACTAATACGTGTACAAATGTGCACTCAAACACAGTAACATCGAATAGATATATATATATATATATATATATATATATATACACATATATACAATTTCAGGCATATGCAGATGCACAGCTGCATGGTTATAACCGCTGCCACATTTAACAAATAAACCACCATTACAAGCTCCATAAATTACCGTCATGACCACTAGCACGACGGCCGCCAACAAAACCACCAGCTCAACCGCAATCTCAACGAACACACGCACTCCTACCAATACTACCCCAGCTGTTGCTATAAATATGAATTGCTATTTACATTTCTTTTCCATTAGTGTTCGCCGTTGGTTCTTACATTAATCATTATTTTTATGTATAGAGCCACGTAGAGCCATATTGCTCATATCTTTCTGTATTATCTGTATTGTAAATATATCTTATTTGCATAATTT
Organism: Arbacia lixula; assembly: GCA_963669155.1. Taxonomy (NCBI): domain Eukaryota; kingdom Metazoa; phylum Echinodermata; class Echinoidea; order Arbacioida; family Arbaciidae; genus Arbacia; species Arbacia lixula. The sequence continues at coordinate 9,267,702 of OZ022592.1, forward strand.
TGTTTTTGCCCTATAGAGGTCGAAACAGGTAAACTTCTAAGGTAAAATGTGAAAAGTTCGCGTTGCACTTGTACGCCTACTACTACTTCTGCCACCAACAACACTTAACCAGCAGATATCACCGGTACCCCATGTAAACGTAGTTGGTCCTGTCTCGTTAGCGCCACTACGCCCCTCTTCCCAGCGCTTTCATTTCAAATATTTATCTGGGAACTTGGTGACAGAGTTGTTCATCATAATGCGTTGCCTAACCTGAACGTTTACCATATCAAATTATTTCTGGTGCAATACTTTCGTATTATGTTGTTATTGCAAAATATGGTAGTATTCAAGATGTTATTCAATAAGTTGTTATTATGTTATTATGTTGTGATTATTGTTTACACCAATTGGCATTTCCATTCATGTCTCGAATACTTACGACAATAAACAATGCGTGTTAATATGGTGGAAAAGTCATGAACACTGTGTCTGTTTTGGTATTTGTATGCAACCAAAGAACTTTCAACACTTCATTATTTATCTATCAGAATCATTGCTATTTATCTTAACTTGTCTGACCACTGCTCATCCGAAGATCTTTACAACGTAAAATATCAGTGTCATTATTGGTTAAATTCCTTTTCTACAGAGTGGGCGATTTGTTCTCCAATGCCTAGTACGATTCGACGAAACGCAACGCTGAGATGCATGTAAGTTTTTTAAATGAGGGTGCGCCTGTTTCCCTGCTGAACCCTCTTTCACTATCGAATTGTCATCTGTTGTTAAGGAACGCGCAACATGAGCTTGATCCTTTGAGATGAGTTTGCACTATTTGTGAAAAACTACCCCGTGGCGCACATCGCTTAACGGAACGGTACGACAGTGATTTGTCGCTTTGGGGTCAATGCTCCGAAACGTTAGCATGGTTAGTGCACTTTAATCTGATGCAATATCACTTTGTCTCCTGCAAGAGAATTCAAATGATTCACAATATTTTGTCCTGATTTGTAGACGATAATTTGATCTTAATGTACGCCTTTCATATTGTGAGGGTTCATATGATTTTAGATGTGGTAATGGTTAAACTTTTTTTGTTACATACAAAAAGGCATTGCTTATGTGATATGTATAAAGAAATCAATAATCTTGAAAAACCTTAAAATCATGAATCAGAGTGTTGTGAATGATGCATACTTTTGAATGAAATTGCACATATTTATAATTTTTTAGGGAAGCTTTTGTATGTATTGTATATAAATTGTAAATTGTACATCTCTTTGTCTGAACAAAGCTTTGTTAAGAAATATTGTTTTATTGTTTCTTCAGAGAATTAGTTTGCCATATGATGATGTTGTTAATAAATCAAAACAATATGAGACTTTACAGCCTTATCATCCGTTCCATTATCAACATGTTGAAAGGTCGATGGAAGAGTATCAACTGAGCGAGCTGACAAATAATGAGATTTTACCTCTTATTGAGTCGTGGTATACATCCAAAATATTCGGCGACTGGAAGGCAACTCTGGCGGATTATACGCCGCGCATGGTCGACGAAAAATCCCTCGTGGAACGACAGAGGAAAGTGACCCACCTGTGAGTATTTGATGCACGCATTCACACACACACTTAAAAACCCATACTTTTTTTTACTAGGATTTCATTCATATTTAAATGGACATGCCGAAAATTTGAAATAAAACGCCCGCCTCCCCATGAGAAGTCCAAATTCCATAGATTGTACGGAAGTCAACAATTGACCATTTTCGTAATGTATTCACAACCATGGCAACTTTCCCCCGAACTGCGTAGTAACGCGTCAGCGCATTCACCTGTATCTTGACATTCAGATTCAATGGATGGAATGCACTTTGAATCTATTAGTTGTTGCTACTCAGACAAACATCGGGCAAGCTTTAGGGTTCCCATTGGTAACGTATTGTTTGAATTGCATGAATAAAACAGTTTATTTACGCCGTTGGCATTTATGGCATTTTGACTTCTCATACGTCACTGGAAGCATGCTTTTTTTTTTCAAATTTTCGTCAAAATGTTACTTTATTGCGGCAAACGAATGTGAAATTTGTTTTAGTGGATAATTTTACATAGATTAGTGGGGACTCATTTTTCTACTTTAGTAACCCTTTGAAATACTCTTACTGGACTTGCATATTTTTGTACAGGCACCTGGAACACAACGCCATAACTCGGGTGGATCAAGGGGTGTTTCGGGATTTTGAGCATGTAGCAGCCTTGTAAGTATAATACACCCTTTGTGTGTCAGACCAAGTAACGCTCTTTGGATATTGTGTGTATAATGTGTGAGAAAATGCACATCTGGTGTTTGAAGAGTTAAAAGTGTCTGGGTACACATATAGAGGGGTGAGGTGGATGACGGGAGAAGGCGAAGGGGCTCGTTCTATGTAACGTACACGTACAGTTAACAAAAATAAAGTGTAACGTACACATACACGTACACGTGGGTTTGCACGTAAATTAAATACAGGAGAATCTACTTTCGCGGTTACTTGGATATAAAGACAACTACGACATGTTTCGTTTCCGTTCGGATATTTTTGTAATTGAAACACGAATGAAATTAATCTGTTCATCAAACCGCCTGCGTATGAAAACCACATGGCTGATCTTTCGACTTGAACTGTCAACCTGCCCACGTTTCACTCTTTATTATGTTAGGAAGAGGGAGAGAGAGAGAGAGAGAGGGGGGGGGGGGACGCCTTTTACGAGGCATATTCCCAGTGGCATCAGTTGGCCAGATGTGTTCTATGTATGATCATAACCAACATGCTTCAGTGATACGTGTTTAAATGTGCACCTGCACAGAAGGACGACCTGTTTATAAAGACTACATTCATTGTTTACCCTAAACATTTTTGTTCATTGTAACCAGTTTTTAATTTACATGTACATAAAGACCACTTGTTCATAAAGACCATTTTTTTTGTTTCCCTTGAACGATCTCTCAGCAGGAATTAACTTTATCCGCATTATTCGTATGTATTCATCGTTCCATCAGCGCTGTTGTTATTATCATTCATATAATTGATAGCAATAATACAATCGTATACGTATGGACAGGTATATGCATCACAATCTGATCGAACATATGGAAACGGGGATTTTTCAAGATCTTGCTGGCTGGAACTTGGGAATGTAAGACACCATGTGACAGCCCTCTCTTCATTTTCTATCTCTCTCTACACCCCTCTCTCTCTGTTATTTTCTGTCGTTCGGTATATCTTTTCCCCTCTTCCCAGTGTCTTGACATATCTCTTCCTCGTTTTTATCTCCCTCCAGCCCTCTCTAAACTATTATTCTGTTCGTTTTCACTTCCTTCTACTTTCCAATTAATCTCATTAAAATATTGCCTGTTTCTTCCAACTCTTAACTTCCTCTGTCTTTCTATTTGTCATCTGTATAGTTTTCTTTTTTATTCGTCATTAAAACTTAGATTAAAATTAAAATTAAAATTTAGATTGCCAGTTGCTCGATTGGTTTCATAACACATACATATTGTTAAAGTGTAGATGTGTAAATTATATAATGTGATTAAAAGTGGAAACATCTAATGAGAAGATTGAAAAATTGATAGCATTCAGAAAGACAACATTGTTTATATTTTATGAGCAATGGAAGAACTTTGTTTGAATACTTAATCTAAATTTAGAATTAGATATATGATACCACTCAATATTGATATTTTGGCATTTCATAAAAGTATTTTGCTTAATGCTAATCTGTGCTGTGGCAGTGGATTTTAATAAACATACATTGCAGTGGAGAATGAAGCAATCAATCCGATAAACTTGTTCTCTCTTTTCTTCCTGCTAGCGTGTTAACGAACAACATGCTCACGCATATCGACAGCAACGTATTTCAGAATTTGACCATCACGTTGAATTTGTAAGTGTCATTCATAATTCCATGTGCATGTATTGATATATAACTGCATTACAATTTGCTTAGAGTGGTCATAAACTGTCCCGGTTGGTGTATGCTATCTGATGGGTTTGTTTTTTGTGTGTATGTCCGTATGTATGTGAGTATATGTTGGGTTCATAACTACCCCTGATATCAATACTACACCCTCCATTCAATCTAGATCTATATAAGGTATTTAAGTGAATTTTTATAAGTTTTGCTATTAATAAACTTTACACTAGCATATAAGTAAACATCTTCTGTTGATTAACATGCACATACAATGACTAAATTTCAGTCGGTATGCAGCTTGAAGGAAATGAATGCTAGAGGTTTACCTAACATCTGCCTTGATGGCTTTCTTTTTCAGTATGATTTAATTATATATATAGAACTCTGACCTAACACCTTATTATGTAAAGTATTATCCTAAAGGTATATTGTATATTTGGATGTGGTAGCATTGCGATATAAATGTATGATTAACCATGATAACATGACCCATGACAAGCAAGAAGACACACCTTTTCATATCCTTACATGTAAGATATGTACCCAGGCTACTTGTTAGTGTAACCAGCTTAGAACCAGCTAACCAGCTGTATTGTTGGGGTTGTTTGATACTTTATATGTTACTTCCTTTAGATTTTTGGACCACTGCAATATCGTTGAAATACACCCCGCTGCATTCCAAGACTTGCTGAAGCTTGAAGTGTTGTAAGTATAGTACCCTTTTCTTTTCTCTCTAAAATCCATCAATATCATGACCGCAAACATCACCAACTCTTCATTTGCCAAGTGAAATGCTTGCCCGTGGAATATGCGTACATTAATTGTGGCAAGATACAAGAAGTGTGGGGAAAAGATTAGGGGAGGTCTGCGAGTACTGAAACGCGGGGCATATGTCATGTATTTTGCGCAAACATTAATTTGATTTTAAGAACTAGCGAGATCAGGTTAATTCGTTTTGAATTACAATCATCTACGAGAGTGGTACGGTGAATAGACGTTATATCGTTTTGAAGATACTGCTCACGGTGACCTACATAAATATTTATATATACGAACAAATGTTAGTTTAAAGTTTAATTATTCATCCCCTTTTAACCATTTATATGTACTTGCAATTTTTATGTTCTCTATTAGATCTATAAAGAACAACTCCATCACCCATCTTGAATCAGGAATCTTCACTAACTTAAGGAATTTAGAAATACTGTAAGTACATCTTCATCTTGCTATGTTATTGACGGGAAGCACTCGTTATTCCGAAGGTTCGTTATTCCGAACGTTACGCGACAAATGCTGGGATTAACGAACCCTTTTTCGTTTTCGGACTAACGGCCATCGAGGTATAGGCAATTTACGTGTTTCGGAATTACGAACTTTCGGAATAACGAACCTTCGGAATAACGAACTTTCGGAATATCGAACTGTAACCGTAACTGAGTACATAATAATTTTGTGGAGCTGCTTGTATCTTATGCCGGTCGGGGAGTACACTACCGGTTGATTGATTATATTCAACCATTATTCAACCCTCAACGTATAGGCCTATTCCTTTTGTAACACTTATTATGTACCATCCTTATAAGGTATATTTTCGTCTCAAATATAGTTTTTACGGTTTTATCCCAACAGATAAGGAAAACATATCATCGCTAGTAAAGTAGGTCTTGTCTTGCATTCTTTTAAGCGTGTTAAGTGGTTTAAAGTAGTTTTGTTGCTGCTTTTGGTTGATAAATGGTGAGTATTCCGTCGGCAAATTATGGTTTATATGGGGAGCAAATATTGTGAGAAAAGAATGATTAACAATCGAAGTGCTCTTTGATCTATTTCTATTACAATTCCACCCAAACAGGTTTCTGGATGACAATGAAATAGCAAAACTACAGCCCGATCTTTTTAACAACCTATTCTCTTTGACGAATGTGTAAGTATTTGCGTTCACTTTTGCAATCATAGTGATGTGCAAATTCATGCCGAAACTAATGTACACTTCTCTTTTAGTACCAAAGATATAACAAACTGCCCCCTTTTCAGGTCAAAATTTCAGCATAGTGTCAAAATGGTGTTTGAGATATATCACATTGTATATCGTTTGGCCGTTGGCGCTTTGAAGCTCTTATAAATATGCTTTGCCGTATTTTCGAAAGGGTACTTAATTCTAGTAGATGTAAGCAATGTATCCAATATAAAGAGAGAGAGAGAGAAAGAGAGAGAGAGAGAGAGAGAGCAAGAGAGAGAGAGAGAGAGAGAGAGAGAGAGAGGAATCAAATAATTCAAATATTTGAAAACACAATTAAATCATTTGTATCGTCTGTGTTTTGGTAGAAATCTTACAACCAACCGTATAGAGTCTTTGCCGCTGGGATTGTTTTCATGGACGAAGGCATTAAGATTTATGTAAGTACTGTGAAATTACCGAGCACCATACAACTTTTCACATGTAGATTATATGATGTAGATACATTATATGGTTATGTATGCAAGATGTTTGTTATATTTGTAGTGACTTAGCCGTAATGGATGGCGCCCATCCCTTTGTGTGCAAAATAAATGTGTTGGGGTGTTAGTCTTCAAGCGCTCGCGTAGAGAGTAAGCTGTGCAAGCAATTCATTTCAAGACATAAATAAATTGATTAAAAGCCAAACGGGTACATTCATTCAGCAGCTCCGCGTTCCTTACTTAATAGCATGACTGTTTTATTGAACACGTATGTTCTTGGAAGCACTGTTCTGGAGGAAAAATATTTCGTGATAGCCGTATAATATACATGATATGTTGTATATGGTATATTAATGCCCATGAACAAAATGGGTGACATTGTAGCGTCAGACATTGTAATGAACTTCATACTGTAATATTTGTTTTGACATTTTCTGTATTTATTCATCATTCTCTGTTTCTTGCATTTAACTGGCAGAAGACTAGCGGAGAACAGAATCGGCGGGATTCAACCGGGAGTTTTTGCTGAATTGCACGAGCTTGAAGAACTGTAAATATAACATGTATTTGTTTTCTTCAGTTTATAATCTATCAATTTATCCAGGCCTATTTATTGATATAATGATGTCAAGTCCTAATCATCCATATGGAAAACGGTGCTGCAAATTGTATGAGCATGTATGGTACCTTCTTATGTTGATCAAAATCCGAATTAATGCGTGATGTAGAACATACATGACCAGCAACAACATAGCAGTATAGAGGTATATGTTATCAAATCGAAATTGCCGCCCCATTATATCTCGAGAGAATGAGGAGATGTCCACAATGGTTTTACGACACGAAACTGACCTTGTTCTGCGATACAAGAGAATTCATGAAATATCAACTACAAATACAGTCACCAATAACGTTAATGTGATATCGTATTTTAACTTTTCGTCATGACAGAAATCTGTCCACGAATGCGATTGGACATTTGGTGTCGGACGCATTTACTGGTCTGAGCGCACTTCAACTGCTGTACGTATCAATACAATGATAGGGGTTTCCTCTTTCATACTTGTTTAAAATGTCGTATCAAATCCTGCCTTGCACTGTAAACTCAGGGTGGGGAGGAAAGGGGTCGGATGTCTCATTGATTTCTTTTTCTTCAAAACATCAACTGATAATCTGCTTCTGGATGCAATAGCGCTTTCGTGATTTTCCGACAGCAGGAAAGGCCGACTTTGCTCGAGTTTATCATTATAGGCAAATGCTAGAATGGCAACCACATATATGCCGCTTAGTAAATGTTGGTAATATGCAATCATCACTTCTGTTTACGTATAATTAGATTATACAGGTAATGATGTGAGGACGGTGTGGTGGGAAATCCCATCTCTTTGATTTAATTCGGTGTATACGTATCTGAGCATCCCTATTTTTGGGTTCATGGAGTTATATCTGTTTTTAATAAATCATTATGTCTTCAGAGATCTCAGCTACAACCCCATTCGACAGATTGAAGCTGGATCCTTTAAGAACCTCACCGGCCTTCTTTACCTGTGAGTATGCATGAGTAACTTTGTGGGATGTATCTCACCGTTCAGAATGATCATTCAGAGAGTCCAGCACGTTTACCTGGCCCCATGAATCACATTTTACGAAGAAATGTATCGGCACGAACGGTATAGGCGATGTACGCCCTCATCGTTGACATTTGCTAAGGTTTATTCGTAGTAGCATGGGAGTGAAGCAACTGGACGTTTTTTACATATCGCTTTATAAGTATGTGTGAAAGAATTGTTTGAATATGACGTTATCTCCGAAATCAAATGGGACTTGGACACATTCTTACGGCAGAACATATTTCTTCTAATATCGTTACATTAAAAAAGGACGTTTCCGATGAGAATGGTTGGCTCTAATTTTTTATTTTGCAATTGTCTTCTATAGCGTTGATGTAATTGAGGCTTTTATATTTTCTTCAGTTTCCTGATTGGAACAGAACTGGAAACTGTTAATCACAATGCACTGTCAGGACTGACGTCACTTCAGGCTCTGTGAGTTAACAAACTGGTTGTGCGGTGAAATTTTAAACTTGATTATGTACCTACATACCCACATATTTCCTTATTTAACGTATTCATCCCAGAGAAAAAATATGTATATTGGATACAAAAGCATGTTGATTATCAAATTGTCTACACCGCATAAATAAGAGAAAGTTGCCCTATAATGCACTGCGAAACAACATTTGATTTTATTTGCAGTCATATCCACTTGGGGTCTCACACACTAGTAAGATAGATCGAAAGCAGACACAACTGTAAAAAGCATCCGAATGTGGCTGCGCGGTGTATCATTGGATTGCTGTTCCTATATGATGTAAGGATATTACTGATATATAGCGGCACGGTGGCAACTAGAAAAGTATTTTTGTCTTGTAAAACACATGACATGAAAAAGCAATCCATTATGAATATGTCTGAATTACTGTGATTGTGTCAACTTATCTTATTTCTGTTAAACGCTTTGATTATCGCATGCAGTAAATGTCGCCGTGTGGGGAACTTTTACGCAGTCTGACAGACATATGTACATGTGTATCTTTAAAAAAAAAGCCTGTCAGGCTGCAACACGAATAAAATAAATACCAGCGTTTTTGTTTTCTTGCAACCGTCACGTGATTTTTTCATTTAAACATATACACGTCGGGGAAAGCCAATCACTACGTTAATTATGTCCACCATGAAATTGACTAAAAATGCATTTGTCGCTTTCTGCGCCATATCAGATATGACTATATGTGGACTGTGTGTCATACTTTTGAATTGCTTTAATTACCTCTCTTGTTCCTTTCTTTTAGGTCGACGTCAGACGAGAGGCTTTGTTGTTTGATCGAGTTGAACCAGGGCGAATCCATTGCCAATTGCTCCCGCACCTCGCAGTCCAGTGCCTTGGACACCTGCGGTAGCATCTTTCCCTCCATCGCCTTACGAGTGGCTGGGTGGGCTCTTAGTCTCTCGGCTCTCCTCGGCAACGGACTGGTGCTGTACTTCCGGCTGTGCAGGCGAGATATTAACACAACGAAGGTGCAAAACCATATGATTAACAGTCTAGCAGTAGCTGACTCAATAATGGGTGCGTACATGGTCATCATTGTAGCTGCTGACGTGTACTTTGGGGAACAGTACTACCTGAGCGCGCCACAGTGGCGGGAGTCTTACGTCTGTCTCTTGGCCGCGTTCTTAGGTTTTCTCTCCAGTGAGGCGTCGGTGTTCACGCTAACCATAATCACCGTTGATCGGTTGATCTCGATCATGTTCCCGTTTTCCAGGTTCAAGATAAGCGCTCGGGTCGCCCTCATATTGATTGCTTTAATTTGGGTGTTTACAATCATCCTCAGTCTCGTCCCGCTGGTACTGATTCCGGTTTTACCAGATGTCTACGGTCTGTCCGATGTTTGCATCGGACTGCCGCTACATGTTGAATCCGTTGGGTCCGGTACTCTTGAAGTCCTCCGCGACGAGTCCTTCAAACCGGTCGGAGTCAGATTCGTTCAGTCAGAGGCTGAAACGCAGCCTCCGTGGCTATTCTCCATCATAATATACCTTGTGGTCAACTTCTCCTCCTTCATATTCATCCTTGCGGCCTACGTCGTCATTTTCATCAAGATCGTCCGATCTACGGCATCGGTGCGGAACACTGCCGGACGAGATAGGGAGGTCAAAGTAGCCAAGCGGATGGCGTTTATCATCGTCACAGATTTCATCTGCTGGATGCCGGTCATCATCCTCGGAATTTTGTCGCAGTCGGGATCGGTCACCCTCCCGTCTGCAGTCTATGCCTGGATGGTCATCCTCGTTGTTCCGATCAATTCGTCGCTCAATCCGTTTCTGTACACGTTCCCACTACTCTGTGATCGTAAGAAAGACACGGAGCGCAACAGCCTCCAGACTCAGGATGAGAACCTGAGCCGTGTTGAACAAGAATCGAAGCATGCCTCTACCGATACAAACATTTAATGATATCAAGATGTAGTCCCCTATTTCTGACTTGTTTGTTTGTATTAATAATAGTGTATACCGCATACAAAGCAATTATACGGGCAGGTCATGCTCGTTCAGTAAAGTCCACTTGAGACTTCTACACTGGACTTCTCAATATAAATAACATGGCTGATATTTAGATGTAACGTTAAGTCGAAAATCCAATCACTAGAAATTTGACTTATTCACAAAAAAATAAAAAAGTGTGCATTCACACTTAAGCCGAAGCTATACCAGACATACACCTATATTCATAGAATAATGCACACATTATTGATACACAATTACACGTTGTCCAATCAGTTGTCACGAGTGCTCAACGAGACAATATATGTTTTCGTAGCCAAGTTTTGATGAGTTTCTCTGAAGGATATACGTTAACACACTTCATTTTGTCAGGTATGGTTTGCATATAAAAGTGATATTCTTAGATCAGTTAAACAGTGGACAAAGCTAGAACAGATTTGTTTAAACCTCTTTATCCAGGCAACATACTGTGTTGTACTTGAAAGCAACGTCTGAAAGCACTTTAAGTTAATTGAGGGCACATACAATTTATGATGTAACTACGTTGTCCAATTGCGCAATCACTACTCCCTTATTTTTGGAGATGCAGAGATGGGTTCAACCGCCTACGCCCCCTCCCTCCCACCCGTACAAAATCCGCCCCTGGTTACGTATGTACATAGAGCAAGCTAAGTCTTGCACTTGCAAATGATGTTTCGCTGGCTGACTTCACCTTTAACGTCATAAAACTTTATGTCGTTAACTTGTGCTATGGTTGACGTATTGCCAATTTTCATAACACATGTGAATATGTGGGTATATATTTGAGCTCGGCAAAATATGAAACCAAAGGTACGCTACAACAAATTATCATGTGTGTGTTCGTGTATAATATGCCAGTATGTATATACATATGCTATGCTGATTGTTGCACTTACAAATCGATGTTTCGCTGGCTGACTACATCATAGAATCAAAATTAGGCAAACTTAATGCCTTTTACTAGTGTTAAAGGTTGACTTGTGATTATGTGGGTATATATTTGAACTCTACGCTAAAACTAATCATTATGTATGTGTTCGTGTATGATATTTCAGTGCTTGAATTCACATGTCACAAACAAGGCTTATATACCTTTTATGTTGTTGGATTTGCTTGCCAAATGCTCATACTAGCTTTAAAGGTAGCCCGTTCATTCTGCAGACCTAATCAGCCAAATGGCAGGCACCTGAAAATACGCTTATTTTATTTTCAGCGAGGAAGTCGTGACCTTCACTTGACCTCTCGAACCGCGGAAAACGTCTACTTTTCAAATTGCGATATCTTCATGAATATGCCATATTTTCGTACGCTTTCTTTTGTAACTGTATGTTGGAGGTCGAAATTTACCAAGCGTGAAAAAACATTTCACTAAAACAGGAAGAAAAATATCGCAAATTCGAGATAAATATGTGGTTCTAATAAAAATTTTAAAAATGAAAATAAACTCTATATTTCAATGTCAATCGCTTTTGAGCCCTTAACATTTAGAGGTCATCTGAAGCGGAATTTATTATACTTTATGGAGATACCATTATTTTTTACTCTCCCCCCATAAAAGGGTCAGGATCCAGCAAAATATCAACCATGTTCAAATCCAAAAATGAGCGAGATGTGACGAAGTTGTGAACGATCCTAATCAGCCAATCATAGTACACGATAATAGCGAAATGCTACCAGCAATCCAAGGGTCGCGGACTATGATTGGCTGGTTAGGATCGCTGACAACTTCGCCATGTCTCATGCAGTGTGGATTTGAACATGGTGGATATTTTGCTGGATCCTGACCCTTCTACAAGAAGAGGTTGAAAAAAAATGGTATGATCACAAAGTACAATAAATTCCGCTTCAGATGATCTATAAGTGTTGGGGGCTCAAAAGCGATTGACATTGAAATATAGAGTTTATTTTCATTTTTCTTTTTTTAATTAGTACCACATATTTATCTCGAATTTGCAATATTTTTCTGCCTGTTTTGATTAAATGTTTTTTCATACTTGGTAAATTCCAACCTCCAACATACAGTTGCAAAAAAAAGTGTACAAAAATATGGTTTATTCATGGAGATATCGCAGTTTGAAAAGGAGACCTTTTTCGCGACTCGAGAGGTCAAGTGAACTAGGCCACGATTACCGAGCTGAAAATAAAATCGCGTTTTCTGCTGCCTGCGGACGAATATCGGTTGCGCAGTCCGTATGATTTCTGAAAATTCTCGTCACTTTGAAGACGAATAGCACAAATGTTTGATTTTTTACCCCAAACAAAACTGGAATCAAATTCTCCGCTAGAGTACTGGCTTTCCAAAGCTGTAACTGGTGTTGCCGTCCAATTTGTAGAAGGGTCAGGATCCAGCAAAGTCTGAGAGCTTACATATATATCGGTTGCGAAATCCGTACGATTTCTGAAATCTCGCGTCACTTTGAAGACGAATTGTACAAATGTTTTATTTTTGAGCCCAAAAAATATTGGAATCAAAATCTCCGCTGAAGTATTGGCTTTTAGAGCCGTAACTGTCGTTGCCGTACAATCCATAGAAGGGTCAGGATTCAGCAAGGTCTGAGAGCTTACATATTTCAAAAAAAAATTGAGGCCTGTTTTTTAAAGCAAATAACATAAAAACTCCTTTGCGGATTTCGAAAAAAATGAACATATTTATCAAGAAACATATAATCTCAATCCCTGTCTAAAACAATCCTGATTAGTATGCTAACAGAAGACACCAGCAAAAGATCTCGCGAGCATGTCGAATTCCTTCATAATCTAGGCGCAGCAAAATCTGCGCGTGAGATTTCGCGAGACGAAAAATAAAACGCTCACGATTTCTATAGAACGAGCGAGCGCTGCCGATTGACTGTAATTCTGAAAGTTCCCTGACTTTGTCCTCATTTTAGATAGAGAGTGGCTGTATAACCTTTCTCTGGAATTAAGAAGCGTAACATTTGGTTTTAAGGACATAATTTTCGATAATTGATCAAGCTTTCTTTTTTCGTACCAGTTCGGCCGTACAGCCGTCATCATTCGGCGCCAAGCACTCGTCCCCCGCGGCCAGACCATAAGGAAAGAACAGATGTGAATTGTGTTTAAAAGCAATAGAGCGGCTTTGAGTCAATTCCCACTTACATGCAGGATGCGAGTAAGCGATCATCAAGCGTTTTTGTTGTTCGTTTCTAATATAACTTAATGGTAAAGTCAGGGAATTATCCAGTTTACAGTGTCTTAGATGATTATACGGAGTTGATGTTAACCATGCATTATTTAAAATATTTTTCGAAGTGGTATTTTTCATATTTCGATAAAACTAATGTTGGTAGAGTTTAAACGAAATCTACTAATGTAATTATTTCAAGAATAAGTAATGGTATTGATTGCACGTCTAGGGTAGTTTTTTTTTTATTTTTATAAACACCATGAATGAGTTTCAGGAAGGATTGTCTTGCTGCTTTGACTTCGCTTAACCCTTTCTGGGCTGAGAAAACATGTTCCACATTATTTTGATGTATATGTGCCAAGATGCTTTAATTGCACAAGAAGCGCTGGTTGATTTAGAAACAATAAAAAAATCACATTAATATTACCAATGAAAACATGAAATTATACACGTTTGAATCGGCGAAATGAAAGAGTGATGCAACTTATATGCAATAGTTTACATAAAATGTATTTATTTTAAATGGTGGATTATAACTCGAGCAACCAGCTGGTTGATGTGGATCATAATTTTGATAACGATGATAAAAACAATAAGAAAATATCACAAACATGACAAGACGACAACACAACAGAGGGTGGGGACTAACAATACAATATTGATACTTGAGCATCAGTTAAATAGGAAAGAAATAACACGAGAAATATTAAATCGATTAACTTACCATTGACCGCTAAAATACACTGTTGCTCATAAAGGTTGAATATTTTTTCCTACAGATTTTCCGAAACTAATGACAACAAAATGAATCATTCGTGTAAGATAGAGCCGATGTATTTCTAAGTTTTTATTGGAAAACTTTTCTCCAACATGTAAATGCAATATCAGATAATACTCATTTTACACAAACTTTAGATTCTGGTTTAAACCAGAAATGGCATTCAGACGGCGGAATCCTTGTAAGAATATGCCATTTTTCGAGAAATGTTAACCCTTTACCAATTTAACTAGAAATAAAATTATGCTAATATCTTTTTATCAACATGAAACACTATGCTTTATAATGTAATTTAGTCACTTAATATCGAGTATGCCCCCACTCTGACACGGATCAATGCGTCCATACGCCTGGTCATGCTGTCCACAAGGTTGTTGATGCTCTCCTGGTGTATTGCATCCCACTCTTCGGTCAGTGCCTGGGCTAATTGCTGTAACGTTTGAGAAATAATGTTCCCCCATCAATAGCTCGGCCCAATGCATCCCAGGTGTGTTCGGTGGGGTTCATATCAGGGGAACAAGCAGACCATTGCATATGCTGCACGCCCTCAGCGTCAAGAAATTTTCTCACTAAAAGCGCCCTATGTGATCTTGCGTTGTCGTCTTGGAAGAGGAAGTTATTGCCACATACCCTTCTTGCAAATGGAAGACACTGGGTCACCAGGATGTCACCGTAGACGACGGCGCTAACGTTTCCTTCCAGTACAGTCAATGGTGTTTTTCCGCCATATATGTATTCGGGCCCATACCATCACTGAGCATCCACCTCCTTGAGCATGTTGAGTGGTTTCACGGACGCAGTCATCTCTGAGGTTCTCGCCACGGAATCGCCGAACCCTCTGTATGTCATCCTGACTATCTAGGATTTAACAGCTTTCATGCGTAAAGATGACATGTCGCCAGTGCACAAGCTGCCATCTCCTGTACCTCCTAGAATTGGAGTGGAGCAACTCTGTGTCTGACTGTGAGACGTGGACACTTTGTCATTCGTCTAGCTCTGTATCCCCGCTGACGCAATCTCCTGTTCCTAGTTTGGCGTGAAACGTTCACTCCATGGTGTACACCGGTCTACTAGCCCTTGCTCCGTGGTTAGCTATATATATGCTCAACGTTTGAAAAAAATTAAGAAAACTGCCGATTTCATTGCAATGTAGCTATTAATTAATCCCGACGCGCCCTCTGACAAAACTACCGCTTAATCATAACTACTGATAGAGCCCGCATCATCATTATAAAGAAACTGCCAACTAATTGTAGCTTCGTGTAAAGAGACTGTCCCTCTTACCGTAACTATTAGAATCCGCGCCGATTTAAGCAACTTGTTGATTTACTTTGACTATTAATGATTTCCGATCCGTCCTTGAAATGAAATATACCGATATAATATATTATTCAATAAAACCAGGCCTATCATTTGAAATAGGCAGTTAATCATAGCTATTGATAAACGATCGATAAGGGAATCCTTTAATTTTTCGAGAGGCAACTTTGACTACTTGACTTAAAAAAAAGCTATGGTATAGAAAGCTGCGTTGGTAAGATCAACCCGCAAGTGTATGCAGGATTATAGCTTGTTTGCGTGTTGTCAGGACAATGTTGGACAACGATTCTACGCACTGGCTATTGTGCATAGGGCATGCCGGCCATCATAACGGCGGCTAACTCTCAACGATGAGATCACCTACCCGATAGACAATGTCCACGAAGACGAAACGGGGAGGGGGGGGGGGGGTGGCCTTACATCTTTTGTGCATGTTGACAATAATAATTTCATTGTAACCACACGGAGGTAATCTGCAATGAATGTTCCGCATTTCTAGCCGGATTGTCCAAATTCAAAATTACAAGTATGCACAATATTCCCACAAACTGCCTAGTGACGCGTTTTTTTTTTTTTTTTTTTTTACGTCACCTGTATTTTGTAAGTTAGTTTCAATTGATGGAACGCACTCTGAATATATAACTCGTTGCTTCTCGGACAAAACTCAGACCAGCTTTGGAGTTACGATTAGTAGCGTATTGTTTGATCGATGTAAATAAGATTTGCATATATAACGACAAATGTCTATTAAGTGAAAGGCGTTGCTTGGAATACAATGTGGAATGCACAGATAACGGCAGTCTCCAAGAGGCACATTTGATGGTTGTAGTACTACAGCCACACACGGTGCCTCGTGGAGATAGAAAATAAGAAAGAAGTCTGATCTGTGCTTGCATTAATATCATTATATGGAATATTTTCCAGCATACGTTGAATCATGAAAATAAATTAATTAAAATAAAACACTTGGAATTCATGCAATGGCTAAAATATTTCGTCCTACATCAAGCAAAAACTTTTCAGCACATAAATTCATAGGGTACTAATGATACCATGAAAATGAAAAATGACAATGATTTCTATCGTGTCGACCCATGCAGCTATGACACAATATAGGACTGTGAGGACAACTTTGCGGTATTTGCGCAGCATGATTACTCATCATAGTGTTCGGCCATGTTATAATTACCACATGTAATTAAATATATGAACAGAAGAACGCTCTAACGAGTAAACCTATCAGTTATCCTACCGCCACCTTTTTTATATTGCATTATACATGTTTATAATGTTGTGATATGTGTAGTAACTTGATTGTGTATACGAGTATGCTGATACTTTGTATATACATGTACAGTATGTATTATGTAAGTGAATCATATTGATTATTATGTATGTTTAACTGAATGTTAAATAATAATCGATATAATAGTTTTTCAATAGTTAGCCGGAAGTTACAAAGGTTACTGTGACAAGGGAAATGAGAGGTGGATTCTGTACTCAGTGTGTAAACCTCCCTTTTTCTTAGAAGATGCCTTGCATCATCCACTGGCGTGCATGAATCACTCACTTTCTTATTACGTATTTGGTGTTTGACATCACCAGTACTTTTTGGGCCTGTGTTGGAGAAGAAAAGATTATTTGTCATCATGTTGTTTTCTTTACTCTGAAGTATAAGGACATACTTGTTGAGATAAGATGTAGGAAGAATTTTAAGAATGTCACTTATATTTTATACCAGTTGCTATCCAGGGCCCTGTATCACAAAGAATGAGTTGCTATCTATAGCAACTTTGTAATCGAATGTAACTTGCTATCTATTGCAACTTAAAATTGATTGTAATTAAAAAAATCATTAATTGATTGTACAAAAAGACTGATGCGCAAGACTAGCGCTGTGGTTGTTGTTGTACTTGCTTTGTATTTACTACGTTTTTCAGTAATTCGATGTCTTAGAGATACCATAGTCGCTATCACAGCGATACCATAGCTCCGCGGTACAGGCCCAGTCGGCTATTTCAGCGGTACGAACAGCACAAAAATGTGGCAATGAGCTAGTACCTCTGTCAAGAAACATGTAAGTTTAAGAAACGATTTCGAAAATTAAAACTTATTAATTTCAAAAGTAGATGAATAAGGAGTGCTTGAGTGCCGGTGTTTAACTGTTTAGATTATTTCTACAACATTTAAGCTGGTTAACTGGCCATTATTAACAGCGTGATACATACACGGGTTTTCTTCGTCGACACAGTAATGCAGCTGTAGAGTATCAGACCAGCGTGGTGTGTCCCAGAAGTTTCGGCCGGATGGAAAGTTAAAATTGTCATGTAGTAATTTGGGTTAAACTCACTTCTATTCTTCTTTTTAGTTGGTTACGGCCAACCCCATACTTATCCATAAGCATATATATGAATGCCTACAATCTGAAGAAAGTTTCAAAAGGTGTGTGAGGTTTTATGCTACAAGATTTAAAGATAAAAAGTGTTGAAATGTTAGCCAATGTAATACACTGTCAATATGATAAAAATAACAATTTAACATACAGAGACTGCATAGCCACAGGCAGGCGTACGACTGATTCGCTATTGCAGTGCTTTTTGGTTGGAATATGTTTTTGAGTCCTTATAGATGTTCTTAATTGGAATAAATTGGGTAAAAAGCTTCTGTCATCACTGAAAACAAAAGATGGGACAGAAGTTAATGACAAAGAACAGATTACTCAAGCCATTGAGGACTTCTATAGAGAACTCTATAGCACAGACCAACCCGATTGGAGAGTAAATGAGGACTGGAATGAGAAATCAAATGATGTTCCACCAATACTTAAGGAAGAGGTGAAGAGTGCTTTAGACCAGATGAAAAGGGGAAAGGCTCCAGGGGAGGACCAAATGACTGCAGATATTTTAAAGTTGGGGGGAGAGGACACCATATCAATCCTAACAAAACTGTTCAACAAGATCATGCAAATGGAACAAGCACCTACCCAGTGGAATGAATCAAAAGTTATCATACTGTTCAAGAAAGGGGACATGAAGGACATCAAAAATTACAGGCCCATTAGTCTGTTGCCTCATATATACAAAATCTTCACACGAATTCTTCTTGCTAGAGTAGAGAAACAGCTTGATGAAAATCAACCACAGGAACAAGCTGGATTTCGTGCAGGATATAGAACATCAGACCATCTCCACACCTTAAGCCAGATAATCGAGAAGGCAAAAGAATACCGTTTCGACATCTGCCTTGGCTTCGTTGATTACGAGAAGGCATTTGACAGCCTAGACCATCAGTCATTATTCAATGCCTTAGGAAAGCAGGTCACAGACGGAAAGTACATTCGCCTAATTAAGAACATCTATAAGGACTCTAGTGCCCGTGTACATCTAGAAAGCACTACAACAAATGCCTTTAAAATCCTGAAAGGGGTAAGACAAGGTGACCCCATCTCACCAAAGCTCTTTACTGCAGCTATGGAGGATGTCTTCAGAAACCTTGATTGGTTATCATTGGGAATAGTCGTGGATGGCGAACACCTGACACATCTCAGATTTGCAGATGACATTTTACTTCTTAGCCATACACCTCAGGAACTGGAAAAAATGGTCCGAGAACTAAGTGAAGAAAGTAGAAAAGCTGGACTGAAAATGAATATCACAAAGACAAAGGTAATGATGAGCAGTAGATTCAAAGAACACAAAATCACAGTTAGCGGGAGGACCGTAGAAAAGGTAGACAACTACATATACTTGGGCAAAAAGATCTCCATAGAAAACGAAACAGCAGGGGAAGTGAATAGAAGGATCCAGTTGGCTTGGGCAAAATTTGGCAAGCTCAACTTTATCTTTCGTGATGAGAAGCTCCCTCTTTCTCTCAAGAAACAGATTTTCAACCAATGTATCATACCTGTGCTCTCTTATGGAGCAGAAACATGGACCACAACTAAGAGACTGGAGAGAAAACTTAGAGTAACCGAAAGGGCTATGGAAAGAATTATGATTGGTGTTACAAAGAGGGACAAAGTTAGAAACCAGGATTTGAGAAAGAAAACTAAAGTACGGGACATAGTACAGGAAATTAAATCAAAGAAATGGAGGTGGGCTGGTCATCTGGCCAGGAGGAAAGATGACAGATGGACATATAAATTAACCATCTGGACTCCCAGAGCTAACACCAGAAGAAGAGGCAGACAAAGTAGGAGGTGGATTGACGATATTAGAGAATATGGTAGTGTGACATGGAAACGAACGGCACAAGATAGATCAAGATGGAAAAATGATGAGGAGGCCTTCCTTCAGCAGTGGAGAGAAATAGGCTAAATAGAAATAGAAATAGAAATAGATGTTTTTGTACAATCAAGATAGTTGAAGTAATTAATGAATTCCTCTATATTTAAACCCTGAAAACATTGAATATTTTAAAAACATAGCTCTAATGCTGATTTTGCTTAAGATAGCAAGTTGTACACAATGCCAATGGCTACAATCGATTTCCAATCGATCGTAGACTTACGATTGACCTGGAGAAGATACAATCGATTCGCCCAGAAAGTTACGATCGATATCAATTGTAGGTTCTTTGTGATTTACGGATTAACGATTGATATTTTTTTTTTGTTTCAACGTGTATTTTATTAATCAATGAACACCAATTTTACAGAACATTAAACAATTATTCATGAATGATTTAAATGACAATTACTGTAATAAATAAATAAATTATTTCCAGAAACATATTCGTCATAATCATTGATCATAACAAATTTATACAAACTGTCAGATTTTTCAAGAATTACATCAAATTACAACAATAAAGAAAAACAACCATTAATCGCTGTTCAAAAGGAAAAACATATCATTCGCTCATTGTGTTCATTGATAAATTAGATAAGAAAAAAGGACACCAAAAAGGCCCTTCCCTCCATTTCCCCTACCCCACCCCTCCACCATACCCCGCCCTCTCCTTTCCCTCCACCCCCCCCCCCCCCGGGCTTCTTATACATGCACTTATTTCTTCTGGAACAGGAGCATACATATTACCATCTCTAGAACGAGTTGCAGGGCATATCTTGGTGGATACTAAAAATACTTCTGAATTGTCGTCCCACTCCTTCAATGTTAATAAATATACGTTTTATTTTAGTTTGTTTTATTTTATTTTCAAATACATAAAGACTCACAAGGCAGGGGAGCCCTACCATAACCAATTTTCCCACTTTTTCAAGTGCACTGATAATGTATTATGCAAAACTGCTATCCTTTTTTCTTCTAACCTATCTCGTTCAATCTGGCTTTTAACCGATTGTTCAGTTATTTGTGTGTTCTTTCCTCTTCCTAAGAAAATTAATCTTTTTACCAGTATTAAAACATGATTAACTAATTGACCTCTTCCTTTGTCCGGTAAGTCAATTCCAAAATGAATCTCTTCCCAGCTTAAGTTTTTTAAATTTATATAATCAAGAAGGTTACTGCACCGTTCCCATATCATCCCAGCAAATTCACACGTATAAAATATATGTTTATAAGTCTCTTCCTCTTTGTGACAAAATGAACATAAGTTATCATCAGTAATGTTGAATTTACATAAATGATAGTTCGTATATAATATTCCGTGTAATAACCTAAATTGGAAATCCCTCAATATACAGTTCAAAGTACTTTTTCTAGGTCTACTAAATACCGATTTTATATCTGTATCAGAAAACTCGCGAGTATGTACATTTCTCATTTTTTCTTTCAAAGATGACTTATCTCTTATCTTTTCCACAAAATCATTATAAACTTGTTTAGATGTATTCGTATCTAAAGAAAATTTACAGCTATTTCTTATAAAAGTCATTTCATCACATGTATCAGTTCCTGGTTCCGTATTTTCTATTTTCCTTTTCCAAACTAATGGAAGTACTTCATATATTCTTCGAATAATCAAAACCTCTGAATAAACCAGACCTTTACTATAAAGATAAGCCGCCGAATATAACTCCCCACTCCTGTCTATAATATGTTCCACTCTAAAAAAATTCTTCAACTGCAAATTTTCATTATGAATAGATTTTCCTTCAATTCGAATCATTTTATTATTTAAAAGGACTTCCTTCCGTACCTGATTATAATTACCCCTAAATTCCTTCGTTTTTGCCCAGACTTCTAATAAGTTCGCATAGAATAGCGGTATAGACAAATCCAAAAGGTCTACTAAATAATTACAACAAAATATAAATTTGCCTCCTATCTGCTTTGTACATTCCTCAAAGTATTGTTTCCATTGATATCAATCGTACGATCGATCGTAGCTCTTTGTGATACGGGAACCAGATATGTTTTAATGTTAGAGAGAAAAAAAAAGAAACACTCTTTTTCACATTCATAAGTCATTTCTATGTTATTGAGAGAAACTTTGGACTTCTCCAAATATTATCGTCGCCCCGCACTGACAAGGCTACACTGCGAACGAGCCGCCGAGTGACGTAGCACAATATAGGCTAAGATGGTGTGTGTATTAAAGGGCACAGTGCTCTTTCATTTATAAGTGTACATAGATGAATTGGCTTAAAATAGATGTAGTTAGAGCTGTGAATATATTGCTTGATATTGATGAATGATATTATTTCACTAACCTCATGTCTACAAATGTACATGGTCAGGTATTGATTGTTCAATATGGTTACGCTGCGCGTGGAGCAATATTTGATTGGAATTGCGATCCAAGTCTCTTTAATAGACTTTGCACAAATTGTTCTGGACTTTCAAATCATGGTATTGTTGGATCGATCGGATAGTGGAGCTCCCTATCCGTGACATCAATACTGGACGAGCTCCAATGTTACGATACAAGACCATCACTGAATTACATCAATGTTTTACCATAAAGACTTGCATGCGTTTATGTATATTGCTTTACTAACAGTAGAATGCAATCTCATCGTAATAGACATGTACAAGTAACTAGTAATTAATCATTACAAGTGTGCATTTGAGATGATGCCAACTTAATAAGAATGTTTGAATAAGTCTCAATTTAGACGGAAACTACATGTTCAGACTAGAGTGTAGAGAGTAGCCCTTTAATGAACTGTGCTTGAAGCGTGACCTTAAAGCAAAAGTCCCAAGAGATCTATAATTAGGGACTTTTCGATTTGGACGTGCCGCCAGGCGTCACCGTGAATGACGTCACTTTTACGCACCGCGCATGCGTCAACGTCGACCCCTCGGCTCAACACCCCTCGGCTCAACGCGTTTACCCAGGTTTTCACCGACCACCCAATTCACTCGCGCCGGGCTCATCCCGTGCTGTCTATGACGTCATACTCCTCTCGACATGGACGGTGCCGGAGGAAGATTATGCTGAGTTACAGCAAATCAGTGGGAAGTTCAACGATTTTTCCATTTATTTTTTAAAACAAAATATAAATAGCTATATTACCAGAAAGTTCATCATCTTCTCACTTAACATGAGCACCACTGACGTACCAACTACAGCCTATCAGGTACCTGTTTGCTCTGTCGTCTAGCAAGTTGCAAATGCACACTACAGTCCCACATATACATTTTAACCGCGCCCGTATACGTATTGCAACCAGTGGGGAGATCAGTGATTGCCACGCAAGCCACAGGGGCCATGACGTCACTACGTTGACTAGACGTGACGCCCGAAATCGAAACGCATTGCAGGAGCGGCTCAACGTAGGGAGTAAACGCGTTGACATACGCCTGCCGCCAGGCGTCACATCACTCTCGTTCACCAAATCGAAAAGTCCCTAATGTCAACAGTGAGTAGACCGGACTAGTGAATGGTCACTACTCAGAACCTCCTTTTATTCTCAGTAAAAGTGAACTGTTTTGGACTAAAAGTATACTGAATGAATTCCTGAATATGATGTTACGTTATGTTATGTTAGTAGATCAAATAATTTAGAGAAAGACATTATATGAGAGCAAGAATATTCTCCATCGTGAGCAGACGTAGTTTTCTGTTTTCAGAAAATAACTTAGAGCTCGCAACGATTGGTATAGTTACCTACAACTGTAACGAGTTTCCTGGTCGTCAAGGTAACGACGTAGCTCTCCGCCTGCTTAACTGGATGCTAGGAACAACGCTATTGGTTCATCTGAAGACGCCCTATCCCCAAGATTGTGGAATATTCCTTTGTTAAGGATTGTATAATTATAGCGCAATGAAAGAACGTTGCATTTACTTATTATGTTATCCTGTGTTAAGATTATAGATGTTCTTTAGAATGATTTCGATACTGTGTTTGTGTTGACGATACATGCTAGTTGTTTTATTCTTTGACAAGTTCAATTAATTTGAGGCAATAAACTGTTTAAGAATTTAAATCATATACATACACTGTGTTTGACTGATTATTCAGACGATCCCCGTATAAATATCTCGTGTTCGATAATAAACACCGAACTGGGCGCAGGCTATTGTGAGTTATTTAGACCTTTGACAACAATAGTTATAATCACCAGTTTCAAAATCAGCACTTCCTTCAACCAGGGAAGTGTAAGAGCTGAGGTTAGCACGAGGGTAAAAAATCTCTTTAACACTTTTGAGAAATAATCAGAAATAAGTTACAGCTCAAATGAAGATGAAATTGACACACCATTAAGTCAAATGTCACATTTTTTCGGAGCAGGTTTCGTGGTTATTTATTCTTGTGATAATGAAATTTTAACTTTTTGGACAAATTTGGACGTAAATTTTTTTGTGTATCAGATAACCAATTCAGAGCACAACGATGACTGATGTGTATCACACCTGTCCACCCACTAGCAACTGGCTCAGAGTCCATTAATAATTCATGATGCTTCTTGCAGAAAAGATGTTGTGAGTTGACACGCGTGATGCACAATGGCCATTGTTGTGTTCTGTTTGGCCAACTCTGTTTGAAAAGGTAAGAACGTAGTGCTTGTCGGTTTGTTGTGCAAGCAGATAACACAAAGATATGTGCCACGATGTTGTCCAATACTGCTGGCAAAACTCTGTGTCTGTTACATACTAATAACATTTTTGGAATGTATGCACATCTTATGCACGTCGTTCAAACAATGCGTTACTGATGGAAACCCCAAACCGTATCCGAGGTTTGTTCGAGTAGCAACACGTCATAGATTCAGAGTGCGTCCATCCAGTGAAACTGAATCACGAAATACAGGTGAATGTAGCAGCGCGTCACAATAGGGAAAGTTGTGAATAAATTACGAAAATGGATTATTATGCCTTTCTTGATTAGACTATCGAATTCCTATTGTAAAGCCAATACAACAGCGCTTCATATGAGTGTCAATATGATCGATCATTATACACGAATAAAGATTTTATTCTGAATACACGAATAAATTATTTTATTCACGCCGTTGGCATTTATGACATTTTGACTTCTCTGACGTCACTGGAGGCGTGCGTTTTTTCATTTTTCCACAAAAATAAAGGGTTTTTAAAAGTTTCAAACTCAAGAGAATGAGTGTTTGTTAAACGGTGCTCACTCAACCAGAACAATGAGTTAAGTGTCGGGATAGGTGTTAGTGCATCGAGAGATGGATGCTAAACTATGGAAGGACATAAATTATGCACCAGAAATAGAATTCATCAAAATAATTATATGACAGCGTCCCCCTTGTGACTTTTGAAAAGTGACATTTTACCTTTAAAATTTGCCCACTCATGCAAGACTGATTGGATTAATGTCATTTTTACACATAAATTAGTAAATAATTAAGGGACAATCCTGCCAAATTATTTTGCTCAAAACCTCTTCCATAAAAATTTATAAAAAAGTCACAATTTTTGTCATCCCTTTACATGTATTTCGTATAAGTTCGGATGAGCATACATCATATTCGTTAACTGAAGGGGAGTTGACAGGAGATAAAACCGTGGTTACGTCATTGGCACACTTCTCTTGGCCGTTGCCCTAGTAGGGACAAAATTTGTTTTTGTGTCCAAACTGAAAGCAATGTGAACATTGGCCGAGTTGGATTTCATGGTAAAAGCTTTGTTGACGGTGATTTGGTTCTCTACAGTTTGTGCATCCTGTTACGTAATGAACTGAATATTTGATACGGAGAGTGTTGATTGCCAAACAAAAGAAGCATAGGAATGCGACATGTCATGTGGTCGTCGAGGTGGACGCGGGTTGCCACGTGAAGAGATATGATACAGCGGGAGGGTTGGCTGGCAGTAAGACGTGGTGGGTGGTTGGGGAGTGGGGTTGGGGTAGATTTGACGGCGGGGTGCAGGGAGTAGACTTGACGGCGGGGTGGTGGGTAAAAATGCGAAAGGGGGGGGGGTAGAGGTGTATAGTCCTGTGTATAGGTACAGAACGATGATAACGGGGGAAAGGGGGTGGACGTTGGCCGCGAGGGTAATGGAGGCGGGTTCGGTTGAGGAGGTTGAAAGGTACCAGGAGGTGGTGGTTGAGCACGGTGAGGGTGTTGTCATTGAGACGTCTGATGAGAGGTGGGGCGGGGGTGGGGGTGGGGGGGGGGGGGTGGTGGTGCGGTTGGTAGTCGCTGCTGTAAGCCTGTCGAGTAAAGCATCCATAGAATGTTGAACATTATCACAGTCAATCGGCAGCGCTCGCTCGTTCTATAGAAATCGTGAGCGTTTTATTTTTCGTCTCGCGAAATCTCACGCGCAGATTTTGCTGAACCTAGATTACGAAGGAATTCGACATGCTCGCGAGATCTTTTTCTGGTGTCTTCTTTAAGCATACTGATCAGGATTTTTTTAGACAGGGATTGAGACTATATGTTCCTTAATAAATATTTTTATTTTTTTTCGAAAACCGCAAAGGAGTTTTTATGTTATTTGCTTTCAAAAACAGGCCTCATTTTATTTTGAAATATGTAAGCTCTCAGACCTTGCTGGATCCTGACCCTTCTATGGATTGTACGGCAACGACAGTTACGGCTCTAAAAAGCCAATACTTCAGCGGAGATTTTGATTCCAATATTGTTTGGGCTCAAAAATAAAACATTTATGCTATTCGTCTTCAAAGTGACGCGAGATTTCAGAAAACGTACGGACTTCGCAACCGCGATATATGTAAGCTCTCAGACTTTGCTGGATCCTGACCCTTCTGCAAATTGGACGGCAACACCAGTTACAGCTTTGGAAAGCCAGTACTCCAGCGGAGAATTTGATTCCAGTTTTGTTTGGGCTCAGAAATAAAACATTTGTGCTATTCGTCTTCAAAGTGACGCGAATTTTCAGAAATCATACGGACTTCGCAGCCGATATTCGTGCGCAGGCAGCAGAAAATACGCGATTTTATTTTCAGCTCGGTAGTCATGACCTTCACTTTACCTCTCGAACCGTGAAAAAGGTCTCCCTTTCAAACTGCGATATCTCCATGAATATGTCATATTTTTGTACACTTTCTTTTGTAACTGTATGTTGGAGGTCGACATTTACCAAGTGTGAAAAAACATTTTATCAAAACAGGCAGAAAAATATTGCAAATTCGAGATAAATATGTGGTTCTAATAAAAATTTAAAAAATTTAAATAAACTCTATATTTCAATGTCAATCGCTTTTCAGCCCCTAACGTTTAGAGATCATCTGAAGCGGAATTTATTGTACTTTATGGAGATACCATTAATTTTCAACCTCCCCACATAGAAGGATCAGGATCCAGTAAAACATCAACCATGTTCAAATCCAAAATGAGCGAGATATGACGAAGTTGTGAGCGATCCTAACCAGTCAATCATAGTCCGCGACCCATGGATCGCCGGGGGAATTTCGTTATTATCGTGGACTAAGATTGGCTGGTTAGGATCGTTCACAACTTCGTCATATCTCGCTCATTTTGGATTTGAACATGGTTGACGTTTTGCTGGATCCTGACCCTTCTATGGGGGGAGGTTGAAAAATATTGGTATCTCCATTAAGTACAATAAATTCCGCTTCAGATGATCTCTAAATATTAGGGGCTCAAAATCGATTGACATTGAAATATAGATTTTATTTCATTTGTTTTAATTTTTAATAGAACCACATATTTATCTCGAATTTGCAATATTTTTCTGCCTGTTTTAATGAAATGTTTTTTCACGCTTGGTACATTTCGACCTCCAACATACAGTTACAAAAGAAAGCGCACGAAAATATGGTATATTCATGAAGATATCGCAGTTTGAAAAGGAGACATTTTCCGCGGTTCGAGAGGTCAAGTGAAGGTCACGACTACCTCGCTAAAAATAAAATAAGCGTATTTTCCTGTGCCTGCCATTTGGCTGTATCATCTCCAGTGCAAGTTGATCGCCACGGATGTGCATACATTTGCATTTCATGCAAATTCGATTGTCTGGTTCGCACTGGCAATCACATAACGCACATCGGTTGCTCGTCTTCATTGTTGAGAGATTTCTGGCTATCCATTGAGGTATTGTGCAGGGTCTTACCTGCATTGTTGACGTCATCGGATGGTGGACTGAATAGAACAAAATGGCGACATATATAATTGTTCAGATTCGGATATACTTGTGTTAGTTCACCAATATATAACTGAGTTGCTGAAAGTTCATCAGGCACTGTTTTTCACATTGATAATGAGTTACAATGCACATATACATAACAATATAAACATGCAAAACCCAAACTAAAAAACACGGCAAAGAAAATATCTTGCTCAACATTGAGGCCATGGGGATACATTGAGTGCGTAGTACTGACAATTCACAGGCATATGTACGTTATGTGCGTAATCGTGTAATCATATGATAACGAGCGTATGAAACTATTCAAACTAAAGGCACCAAGATGTAAATTATTAATTTAGTACGTATGCAAAGAAGGAACAAGATCAAAACGCGTATGAATTAAGTATATTTGCATAAATCGTACAAAAAACACACAGATAATAGCTTTAAACACTGAAATGCCCAAATATCTAAAACAATATATCTCTTACCAGGAAGGCGTTAGAACTGGAGTCGACACGAAGAGTAATTTATTCCTACACCAGTTGCGTTCATTGATATCTCAATAGAATATTTGACGCGTTTGGTTCTTTGATCGAGGGAGGTCCGCCGCCATATATGCAAGACAAATTTTGAATGCATTTAGAGGAATATAATTCTGTATGCGCAGAAGATTTCAGAACCACTTCATGTACTGAAGTGCATGTGCAGTAGTAAAAGATCGTAAAATGATACGATTCTGTGAATATCAGAGTATATTGTTGCTTCGTTTTATTGATAAATCGAGAATACTGTCAAAAACATGTCAGGGAAATGCCTCCATATCGCACATTGGGCAATCATATTTCTTTACAAATATCTTGTAAATCGTTTCTTGAATGTTTAACCTTCCATGTAAACAACCTCGATTTCATGTGCGGAGATGTCCGAAAAAGTTACGGACCAAATTCTTTCTACAATTCTACCAAAATTTTCCTTCGCTCACCCAAAACTAATTCCCAGTGTGTGTATGAACTATGAACTCCCAGCGAGGGCTGAATGGTTGACATATTTCTCAACCCAGATTTTCTTTTGTTATTCAGAGGAAGGAACTGCCTGATTAGAAATACAGCGTATGTTTGAAACACCTGAATGACGTGGTCACTCGGGGGTGAAAAAAGTCTCGATAAAACAAGATTATGTAGATATTCGACCTTGAAACAGATGATGAATGTTTTCAGAATGTCGAAGTGAACATTTCAATGATATTCATGAATAGATGCTAATAGTCTTCTTATTCTTGTTTAGTGCAGCAAAGGTGATATTTCATATGTGCACATATATCATGTTTAGTACATCAGTTTGAAATGTATCAATAAAAAGGAAGCAATAGTGTAATGAATATTGTAAACAACTACTTGTACCAATACAATACGTAAGCACATTTCACAATAAAAATTCAAAACTCAATTATTGGAGAAGAATAGAAACTTGAGTAATGATGGTGGTGTACTTTATGATAGCGACTGTGCCGATAATATGTTGAAGATGATGATGGTATTGACGATGATGACGTAGCTCCTGATGATGTTGTTCTTTTTGTTTGTACATGTATTGCTCTTTTGCTTATTACCCGGTGTTTACTCAATGAGGTGGATATAGGTTTGCTTGAAGATATTATAGGAGCAATGTAGCTCTTTAATATTCGTACTACTGTTATGTCATAGTCTATATTATATACGTATACTTCATATCAATCTTTCCCACATTTGTTCAATTGCTTACCTATTACATTTCCATTTTATGGTTTACACAATTACCTTCAAACTTGTTTGCCTATTCACACAGCAAATTTGATTTTCATCTCGTCAAAAATCCTGAAGTACACCAATTTCAATATTAGCACTGCTTTGTATGATTACCCATATTTTATAAGACATTTAAAACAAGGTAAGTTAATTTACATGAACAATTTCCGTAGAATTTTCCTTGGAGAACCTCAAATTGGAATGATGTTGTCAAGTAATATCTTCTCAGCTAAATCTTTGAAATCTGAATATCGCTCTAGCTTCCACCAAAATTTCACTTCTGTGTTTTGAGAATGTGTTTGTCCTTTTACTGTTATTGGCATTTCAAATGATGTCAGCACTTCAAGATTGCCTGTCTTAAATCCAGCCCTGTAGTGGGGCAGTTAACCATAACAATTGTGCACTTGATGACTAAAGCATGAAATTTTCAGCATATCATTGTTATGACCTGAGCTTCGATTTAAACTATGGAAGCACTTTGGACTTGACCTCTGGTGACCTTGACAGGCCATTGACGTCAAAATTGTTTTTTCCCCATTTTAGCACTAGCTAACTTCATTAAAATTATATATTTCTTTGATAAATGTCATCGTTATGAGCTGAGCTTTGATTTAAGCTATGAAAGCACTTTGTACTTGACCTCTAGTGACCTCTGGTGACCTTGAAAGGTCATTGTATACGTATGTATGTGTATAATCTTCTTCACTTAGAAATTTTAAGGTACCCCAAATGCATATCTGTTCATTCCGAGGAATGAAACATGTCTAGTCTTTGCAGACCTTAAGAGATTATTGACCTCAAAATCCCCATTTCATACTTTTGCCAATCGACCCTTTACATAAAACTTGAGTTTCTTTAGTAACATATGCACTTCATATGAGAAAGCTCACTTTCCTATGAAGTAAATTGGTTTAGGGGATATCTTTCAGATGAGTGACATCATTTATTTGATATTTGGTGACCTTGAGAAGTCATTGACCACAAAAAGTAATTAATTTCTCCCTCGTTTTTTTTAGAAAGCATGCACCTTTCTTTTAAATTCCAGATTAATTTCAAGCAATATGTTTTAGTGGTATACTGTATACAAAATGCATTTAACATTTGGCGCTCTTGTAAGGTAATTTACTCAAAATTTTTCTCTGTCAACTTGTAGATCATATTCATACAAATCTATCTGGAATCAACATCTATTTTCTTTCCATCACGATGCTGTACTGTAACCTAGCCTTGATCATTATTTCTGAATCTGAATTAACAGTGCTATCTAGATTCAATGCTCTAAATCTGCTTCATGATCCCACAGGTGTCCTACTTTGTACTTGTATCGGTCAGTACCGGTGGTAGAAGACTAACATAGCCCTCGAACCTGTGAAAAATCATACTTTTAGGCCTTCATTTGCTCACCCTTCTTTTCTGCTGCAATTGTATCCGCGCAACCAGAGAATAAAGACTATTATTTATACTACTACAATGTACATGTATATATTACTGGACTAAAGGGCATATTATCAGGGAAGAGATAGATTCTTGACATAACAGGTGCTCTTCAGAAAGGTTGTGACCACGATGGTGTTGCCACATACTTAGTTAGAATAGCAAACATGTAAAGAGATCGCCAGTCACTTCAAATGGACTCTGTCAGTCAGTCAGTCATTTCAGAATTGAAAATGTTCTCTTCACAAAAGCAGCTGTTGAAAAAAATAGATTATTAACATCAATTAATCATGGATTTAAAGACTGTACCAGACCAGGGAGTGATTTATGGGGAGCTGGAAGATGTATAGGGAGATCACAAAGCTTGTGTTTTATGGTCCACTTTCCATGATGGCATGCAGCAATCAGAAATTTTAACATCAGTTTTTACCTTATTACCTCTTAAATCTTGCATAATATTATCTCTGCTGCTCAGAATTACTGCAGACTTTTAGGTCACCAGCCCAACAAATTAGCCAGGAAAACTGCCGCAATGAGCAGCAACTAATAACTGAAGGATGGGAAACTCTTTCCTTGAAGAGATCAATGATCTTCTGATACCTCACTCATGGATGCATCCATTGAACGCATGGTTAGCAGTGGTCCAGATCCTGAATCCAGGAGTTGCAAAGACCTTTCGGTCGGTGATGTCTTTCTACAATAGGTGAAGTCTCAATTTAAGACTTTTAGATATCGTGTTGGATGTTTACATCGATGTCATTCTGGAAAACACAATCTGTCTTAAGAGGAAAAGTGGCGTGTT
The DNA here is from genome assembly GCA_963669155.1 of Arbacia lixula. NCBI lineage: Eukaryota > Metazoa > Echinodermata > Echinoidea > Arbacioida > Arbaciidae > Arbacia > Arbacia lixula. Next base: position 9,299,850 of record OZ022592.1, read on the forward strand.
GGTGCATCTCACCACTGCGAAGAATTGGAAAGACTTCTTGCGTGTTCATGAAATCAAATCTGAACTGTTCGATTTCCGCTCCCTGTACGTTAAACAGCGTGCAGTCTTCTGCAAATTAGCCCAGTTTGACTTGACGAACTTCACTTCATATTCTCATAATGAAGTCTACAATACTCATTTATTTATACATCAAACATATTCAATGCTACATGCATGGGATGGGAAACTTAATTGGAAGGCTTTCCCAGAAGTGATGGAGGCGTTTAAGGACCTCATGGAAATGGCCCGTGCATTTGATGTTACATCCATATCATTAATAGAATGTTTTATGGTGCTGATGTGTGACATGATCAGCGAAGTCATGGAAGTAGATCAAACATTAAATACTAGGAAATGCAAAATCCTGCAGGGCATCCCGCTCATGAATGCTAGCTGTGCTAGAGCAATCTATTAGGCCAACACCTCAAACAAGCCTTCATAACCTGCCACTGAGCTTCCAAGCACAATATATGCCTCTGAACGTACCCTTCCACATGATTGAAAATATCAAATTAGACAAAAGTTGGATAAACTGAGCTATGAATTCCGATTTTGACAGTGTTTTCCACTTCAAATTGGTCATAGCAAGGGTATACCTTGTCCTTTTTGGTGCTTCAAGAAGAGAAAATATACATGCACATGATTTTAATTGACTCATTGCTAATTATTTAGCATCTATCAGGCTTTTTACTCATATTCATTGTACATATCATCCTAATACCTGCTTGGTAAATGTAATTTCAATGACCATGTGACAATCCATTTACAAAAAACCTAAGTAAGGAAGGTTTGGGGGTTTCTACTTTTTGCCACACACAACCCCTCACCCCACCCACCCCAAAAAGAATTCTTATTAGTAAACTGAATTATACCTAAAGTATTAAATAATATCCATTATAAAGTATTGCCATGTAGCTAACTATTGTGAATGTCGTGAAGTGGGGCGTAAATGCTACCTATTTTATTCATTGACACCCCTAAATACGAAGTCCATTTCAGAAATACAGTAATATGTTACATATTGATTAACATAGATAAATATATGTGCCACTCTCATTGCATACGACTAACATTCCCAGATGTCCCAATTAGGGGTGGGGCTGCATGATAGCGTACTTCCTACTCTATAGTGTCGCTTTATCCACGGATAGTAAGCAAAATGGGGCCTTAAAACATGATTTTGACGTCAATGACCTTACAAGGTCACAAGAGGTCAGGTACAAAGTGCATCCATAGCTTAAATCAAAGCTTAGGTCATAACAATGACATTTAGCAAAGAAAGATATAATTTTAATGAAGTTAGCTAGTGCTAAAGTGGAAAAAAGGCATGATTTTGACGTCAATGACCTTTCAAGGTCACCAGAGGTTATCAGAGGTCAAGTACAAAGTGCTTCCATAGCTTAAATCGAAGCACAGATCATAACGATGATATGGTGAAAATTCCATGCTTTAGTCATTAAGTGCACAATCCCGCCGATATTTTGAACTTAACCGCCCCACTACCCAGTTCGGGGGAAATAAAGTGAATTTCTTATCAATTCATGCAATAATTTCCAAATCTCACACTAACACGTGTGCTTGTACATGTATATAACTAATCTAGCTCCCCGGTTTGGAACAGTTTCTTTCGCATTTTGATCGTTTGACAAGAACTCCAGTTCACCTTTTAAAGTTCAAACAAAGATTCACAAATTCTAGACATTGTTACAAATTGTGCTTTAACTTTTTTCAAATTCAAATTCAAATTAGCCGAAAAATGATAAATTTATGATGTACTAATTATATACATATAATATTCTTTTAAAATTGTCTAGTTTTCAAAAATTCTGGACATGGCTTATATACATGTGGCACAATTTTGTATCTGACAATGACAATGAATTTCATTTCTTATATGGCCCCTCATGGGGGGAGGGGGCATGAAAGACATCAAATACTGTGTAAAATCATAAATTGGCAAAACATAAACATACTGAAAGGGGTAAGACAAGGTGACTCCATCTCACCAAAGCTCTTCACTGCAGCTATTGAGGATGTCTTCAGAAACCTTGATTGGTTATCATTGGGAAAAGTGGTGGATGGCGAACACCTAACACATCTCAGATTTACAGATGACATTTTACTACTTAGCCAGACACCGCAAGAACTGGGGAAAATGATCCGAGAACTAAGGGAAGACAGTAGAAAAGCTGGACTGAAAATGAATACCACAAAGACAAAGGTAATGATGAGCAGTAGATTAAAAGAACACAAAATTACAGTTCGGGGTAGGACCATAGAAAAGGTAGAGAACTACATATACTTGGGCAAAAAGATCTCCATAGAAAATGAAACAGCAGGCGAAGTGAATAGAAGGAACAAGTTGGCTTGGGCAAAATTTGGCAAGCTCAACTTTATCTTTCGTGATGAAAAAGCTCCCTCTTTCTCTCAAGAAACAGATTTTCAACCAATGCATCATGTCTGTGCTCTGTTATGGAGCAGAGACATGGACCACAACTAAGAGACTGGAGAGAAAACTTAAAGTAACCGAAAGGGCTATGGAACAGATTATGATTGGAGTTACAAAGAGGGACAAAGTTAGAAACCAGGATTTGAGAAAAAAAAAAGTACGGGACATAGTACAGGAAATTAAATCAAAGAAATGGAGGTGGGCTGGTCATCTGGCCAGGAGAAAAGATGATAGATGGACATATAAATTAACCATTTGGACCCCCAGAGCTAACACCAGAAGAAGAGGCAAAGTAGGAGGTGGATTGACGATATTAGAGAATATGGTAGTGTGACATGGAAACGAACGGCACAACACAGATCAAGATGGAAAAAATGATGAGGAGGCCTTCCTTCAGCAGTGGAAACAAATAGGCTAAATAGACACAAAACAACGACCCTTCACCGGGATGGCTACCCGACTATAGCCTGTCAACCTCACTTTAGCTGATTTGCAGCTTTGGTTTGGGTTTAATGTCTGATACACTGAATCTGGAAGGAGGTTAGTATGAGCACCTGTATATAACTTGAAATCCACTGCCCTTTCATTCACCACAAGATTGACCGTCCACTCATCAGGAGAATCACCAACACCAACCAACATTAACCGATAACACTTTGTAAAATGATTCTCTACCGCATTTCTTGCAGATCTTACCTTGCGCCGGACATGCATTTCTACTGTGCCTATATCCGCATCTACCACAAGCATATTTTGAAATCTGACTTTGTTGTTTTGGACTTTGTGTGATGCTGACTTGAACGACTGTTTCTCACTCCCTAGAGCATCAACCCAAACTCTCTCACCATGCTCACTGGTGGAACTCAGCTCGTGGGCCTGAGTTCGAGTGGTTTCAGCAGCATGACAAAGCTGCAACGCCTTCTCTAGCGTCAAATCATCCCGCCTCAGCAAACGTTCACGAACACTATTGTCCAAAATACCTCAGATAATTCTATCCCGTATCAGACTGTTAGTCAACTCTCCGAACTCACACGACTGTGCGCGATTGCCCAATTCTGTTGCGTAATGATCACTATTCTCACTGACCTATTGTGACCTTGTGAAAAATGTGTGCCTCTCATACGTCACATTTTTCGTTTTGGCATGCAATAGCTCTCAAATTTTTCCATCACTTTCTCAAGTCTCATCTCATCACCAGGCACGGCAAATGTGAATGTATTATGTCAAGAGCTTTTTCTCCTATGACATGCAGAAACATGGATGTCTCTGTTTTTCATCTTTTTTTCGACAGACCACTAGCAATATTATACAGTTCAAAACTCTGTTTGAAAGGTAAAACTTTTCTGCTACATTTCCTGTCGAGCCTAATGGCGCTGACTGGCTTAGATTGGTTGCCATATTTGCAATCTTTTTTCAGTAATTCACTCTCTGAACAAAGCTTTAATCTGTTATTCTACTCTAGTGGTATCTTTTCAACCCGTCAGAAGAACGAGATAAACAATTTCATTGAGCAGTATGACATACGCACTATGCGATGTCTCTACACGAACGTAGTCATGATAGTCATAAACATACATAGTAGAGTGCACCATACATATCACTGCTGGCTAGCCAGTCTAATAAACACACAATTCACACTCAATATCGGAATGTCTGCACCCGTTTGGGGCCTTGATCCTTGGAAATGGACATTTTCTGAGCTGGTTCTTGGACTGCTGACACCCTGATCTGATCTTGTGTAGACTCAGATAGGATGACTCGAACAAGGCTTCTACTTCGCAGTAACTTTATTGCAGCAGACTATACGTGTGTGCGTCGACACTAGTAGCCATCTTGAGAAGTGCTAGTCTTGTCTCAAGACTTACTACCATTACAATAATAATAATAATAATAATAATGAGAGGAATATGGAATATTGAAAAACGGAACAAGAAAGATTATTAGGCTATGTTTGATTGTTGTCATCAGAGATACAGAAGGAAAACAACAAAACAAATTGATAACAAAATAATAAATTGAATATTTCAACAACGAAAAATAAAAGGTTAAGCGATGGTTTGCCAGGAGTTCAGGTGTCGTGACTTCGGGCTTCCGCAATTAAGCTTATCACCCTTACCGACTACCATTAGTTCCCTTCTGGTGTGGCGACCGGCCCATTCGCGTATCCCTTCCTACCTCCTAAAAACTGTAGCCTATAAAAACTATAGACTCTAACTCTTTAGGGGAGGAACAAGGGTGATCCCAATGCCTTTGCCGGGCCATCCGACAATCCTTGAACCTTGGCTTTTCAACCTTGGAGTTAGCGGGTTTCGAACCCGTGCTCGCTAGCACGAGTGTGAGGTAGTCCCGGCGCTTACCCTACCACTAGGCTATAAGACGTCGGTGGTTTTGCTTGGTGATTTTAGCGTATAGACTATTAGTTTCAAATCAACGAGAGAAAAACCAAAAGAGGAGCTATGTCAGGAATCGAACTCCCGACCTTCAGGTTATCAGTCTGATGCTCTACCAACTGAGCCAACAGACCATTGCTGATGTTGTTATCTTTCAAAGAGTATTAAACATATATCCTTGCAGATTGTCAACAAGTTTCTATCTATTACAGAGGTAATTTTCTTGTTGATATAAAGAAATGTGCAATTTATGAAAAAATCACATGAGGGGGGGGGGGATTTTTTGCCCAAATGTATCCTGAAAGTGACCCGAGAGCCCTGTAAATCTGATACAATCTTGTAGTAACATGAACTATGATGTGACATCCTATGTGCTGCGAGATAATTGGCCATTGAAATGTTATTATTTTTCCATGGCGCTCGCTTCTCTCTCCATCTCTCACTCTCCCAACCTCCTCTCTCTCCACCTCTCTAAATCTGATACAGCCTTGTAGTAACATGAACTATGATATGACATCCTATATGCTGCTAGATAATTGGCCATTGAAATGTTACTACTTTTTCATGGCGCTCGCTTCTCTCTCCGTCTCTCTCTCCCAACCTCCACTCTCTCCACCTCTCTTCCTCCCTCCCCCTCCCCCTCTCTCTCTCTCTACCCCCCAACTCTATTTCTCTAAAGCCATCTTCGTTGTTCTTTTATCTTCCGATGCAAGCATTCTTTCATATAGAGTACCGAAGTGGTGTCGTCATATGAACATGTTGTCAAGACAAATTGGCTCTAAACAAACTAACTCCACTGAGAGGTTTACCTGTCCGATATTGTATATCGGGCTAGTGTCCGGCATTCTTAATTTCATTTCCCATTGTAATCACCGCTACTTGTTCTGCCCGTATTGTTTAGTGCCATTTGTCTTGACAATAATGCTCAAATGGCGTCACGCTTCGGTACTCTATATTCAGATTAGCAGACGTAGACAATTGCTTATTTTCCCCACAATTTTTTTTTTATTCTTGAATGCATCAACATTTTTAAATTCATGACATATATCTATACGGTAATGATGACACTGATCCTTGTATAATCATGTAAATGCTCATTGTTTTGATGAAGGAAACACTCAAATTTCTATATTGTGGATGCAGAGTATTGTCCTAGTCAAAACTCAATTCAAACAGTGATGCAACACCTTGGCAATTGTCGACAAAAACTCTCCTGAATATAAAAAGAATGTCATGTTATTTTCTTACGTATTATTTGCTGGCTGAGTCCCCCCCTCCCCCTCCCCACAAAAAAACTAAAATCAGAGTAAGAAAGTAAAATAATTTATTACAAAATAAAATATATAAATGAAAATGAGGGATATTAGGTGGGATATGTGACAAACATACATATTTTGTTTTTATTCCAAGAACTAAGAATTAAAAACACAAAGGTGTTCTTTTATAATGATGTCTTTATTTAACGCTTAGAAATATAAATTATTAAGTTCTCATTTATTCCATCCTTAAAAAGATAGTACATTAATATTAGGATCCCTTATGGTCACAACCGGCCGTCCGTGTTTTTCTACGTGCGAGTTGGCAGCTTGCTTGCCAACTTCTACGATCCCTCCTAGCTGCGTCGTCCTTGCGTCCGACGCAAGGAGTTTCTGCGAAACCCGACGCAGACCACAAGCAGAGAGAAGCATATATGTATATGTGAAGGAACATCTCGGGGGAAATCAAGAAAAACCGATCTGTACACTCTAAAATGCAAAGAAGCTAAGCCATTTGAATCAACAATTAGATACTTTACACACGCCAACACTGATTCTGATAACATGAATATATAGATATATACAATGTGCACGATGGATAGCTTATATCGTCGGAGATTCACATGCAATAGAATATCATTTTGAGAGAGAGAAATAGTTTGTTCAAACATTGCTTTCCTCAATTAAATACAACCACAATGATTCTGCTTCTTATGGAGAATGAATTCCATGTCGTGTTCTTGCATCAAGACTGTGCGCTTCACATGCTATTACTTGCAACACGGGCGTGTGTGTGTGACGGGGACTTGTGTCGAAGAATGATCCATCCCGCCGGTCTCTTACACTAATACATCATGGGACGACTTTCCCTTATATATGCAGTGTTGACAATTCAACGTGCTTCACATAATCCTTTAATCCTAATACTCACGGGGGTACATTATTCCCCCCCCCGTCAATTTTTTGTCGGTACTTCCGAACACCTCAATATTTCTAAACGAAATTTCATGATTTTTTTTTCTGATCCTCTTCGCATTTTTTGACACCAAATTTATGACGATCGGACCTACTGTTCGGATATCAGATTACGTTTACCAAACACATGTCACTGAAATTTCGCTATTTCTCTATATGACTGAGCATAACCATATGGACAAAATCATGCAGGAGATTTCCCATTTTATGTAAATACTTTTCTAATAGGTATAAGTGTGTCAAGTAGTGTAAGTAATTACAACACACACAAACCCACATACAACCACATCCACACACACTTACACCCAAATCGCAAAATACTTTTGACGAAAACAATGAATTACGTGAGAAATAATTACCGCAACCTATCCTTTTTTCAGGAATTGATGAGGGATTTTTGAAAGACATTTGTACCAGAAGATATTCCTGAGGCTTTATTTAGTGATTTCTTGCATAAATGAGCATATATTATTGAATTTAAAAATAAAGGGACTTTCGTAAATTTAGCTATACAAGTTTGAAGAATAATTCTTTACCTTTATAAAAAAAAAAGTTTGAGGGAATCAGGCAGCCCATTACCATAATGCCCCCCACACCCTAACAACATGCTTTGAAATACCCCGTTAGTATTAGGCTTAAGAGAAGTGGTATCATTCTTTGTTCAAAAGTATTCATGCATGCAATCCAACTTTTCGTGAAACAATTCAACGACCATGATTTGCCGTGTGGTCTGTCCAAGCTATCTCGTTAGTGAATATGACCACGTTTTAACTAGAGGCCTGCTTGTTATACTATCTCTCTCTCGCTCTCTCTCTCTGGGTGCTTTGTTGTGTGACGTAGGCGATCATGGAGTGCCACACAGTTCTCTGTACTGAGCTCTTTGTATCAATTGCATATCATGGTAAATCAGTCAGTCAGGATGCTTATCAACTTAATAATCCTTCTTCCCATGCCCTATACCCCTAGTTCTTTTTAATCAATCCAAACTCTTTCAAGTCAACTTTACACAGTATACGACATACAAAATCTCATCCTACAGATTCTTAGCTCACATATCAGTTTCATAATATACATACATGATAATGAAACATTCTTCTTTGTGTGACATAACACATACAGCTATGACTTGAATCATATGTCACAAGTTAGGTAAATACTCGTTCTAGGCATATCTGCATATGATCCGCTATTTCGGTGAATATGTCTATAATGACTGTCCAATGGGTGAAGACAAAATACTTTTTGTTCCACTGCATCAGTTATAAACTAATGCTCAATACCCCAATTCAATAATGATGTGCGAGTTTCGGCATGTAAACAATTAAGACTGGCGGTTATTTCTGACCATGCAATCAATCCTAAAGCTCGCAGCTTAATCAAGAGAGAGATGTGTCGCTGATATTTATATAGGACATGTGTGGAGTTTAATACCCTGATGTTTCTCTGTGGGAAAACCCACTCTTCAATGACCTCTCCTTAAGGAGAGATGTGGCTTTGATTAATTGACCTACATCCGTTAATTCATCGTGACCTTTATTTTAGGAAAGACTTAGACTTGATTTGTTGCGCTGAAGATTCCCAAAAGTCCATCCTATAATAACATCTCTGGTAGGAGAGATTTCTTGTTCATTTGTCAAGCTGGCTGCGCAGATTAATTATCTCCCTCTGTCACCCATCCTTCGTTAAGTCGTGCCAAAGTCCATCCTTCAGTCTATAGGGACCACTCCTTTAGGAAGATTTAGCCTAGTGTTAATTTGTTGAGCTCCGCGAGTTCTCAACAATCTCCCTCACTCATTCTATTTTCGGCTTGCTTTGGCGCTTCCTACAGTAGCATCCCCGCCGACGACGGAAGGCCACTGCTCGACCAACTCGTTTTCCTTGGTCGTGGGGATCGGGTCATCGCGAGAGAAGAGGTTCAGGGCGGGCGCCTTGACCGGGCGGCCAGTGAAGATCTCATTCACCTGAAGGACAATGCAGAATAGGACCGGTGATAAACTCCGTTTCTTTGGAAATTCTTATGGAATTCTCGCTTTCCTTCATACATTAATGAATCATTATGAAGTGTTCTCCAAGATTCAAATTATTGCTTAGTTATGCCTTGTAATAAATAATATTCCAAAATGTTAGAAATATATGGCTTATTGGAGACCGAGTCTCTACGAGACTAGACGGGTCTCCGAGGAGTCATGGTGAATTGAAGTGTGTTTGATTGTTTGAATACCTTTTTCAAATCTCGTGGTTATTCTCGGTAACTTATCTGTGATGCTCCCGCAACATCTCCACCAATTAGACAAACCTTTACCCTTACATTACCAGGCCCTGACAACCCCATTGGCTTACTACATATCTTCATGTCGTGTCAATGGTAATGAGAGAGTTAACCCATACATTACCAGGCCCTGACAACCCCATTGGCTTACTACACATCTTCATGCCAATGTTCACGAGAGAGTTCACCCTTCAAGCTCACCTTGACGATGCTATCCATGGTGTACTAGTTGTTGGTCAGCCCAAAGTAGGTCTCTGCAAATCCTCTTGATGGCCAACTGGTGGAGGAGTTGTTGGCAACCTGCGAGTAGATACCCTCGTGGCTATCCCTGGAGAAAACACAATAGTCCAGGATCTGGTAACCACTGAGCGGGGGGAAGAAGGGGGGGGGGGGGAATAGGGATGATGTTTTTCCATATCTTTTTAATCCCGCCCAGTCTCTAAAAACATGTGTATGAGATAAGAAGTTAGAGAGTTTGAAAAGTATCTGCGCATTAAGCAGGCAACTTGCATCGTATTTAACGGTCGGACAGGGGTAAAGAAGGTTACAAGCACACCACGATACGTAACCACAGAACATTGCTTAATTCTAAGGTAGTTGATGTGTAAGGATGTATAAGGGAGCATTATCATAACACGTATGTAGGTTTGGTCTATGTCTGAAAACAACAAATTGAGTTTTTACAATGTTTAGAGTTAATCTGTTGCACAAAAGCCAATTATGAACATGCATTAAACATGTTAAATCAACATTCACTTTATTGATCAAAATGACAAAGCTTTCCTCGGAGGCAACTAAAGCAGTGTTGTGTGCAAAATGAACGTAGTCAAATAAACTGTGCTCCTACAAGGAAAAAAAAAGAATTCATGAGGAATAAGAAAAAGCTGAAAGGAAACGGGGTTTCCATCCAGGAGGACGTCACGACGACGACAATGAGCTGCTCCTGACGACGAGTGACCACGACAAGGTGTCGGCTGCCTGGACCATTGACGGCCGCGTCTTCGCCGCTTTACCGACAGTCGACGGAAAAACAACTGAAGAAGAGGATTTTTGATGAAAACGATCTTTCCAAACTATAAAAAAACAACGTAGCAAACAATAGCGAATGCTCACTTTCAATCAGTATCTTGCATGTAATCATTATCAGTGGATGATCATTTAAATTATACGACTTTAATCATTTTAAATGAAAGATATAGCTTTGTGATGAGGGTTGCTCTGATATACTGAGCATTAAGTACATGTATGCAAACGACGCCAGACAGCAAAACAACAACATGTATGATTTCTTTGTCTATACGCGTCTCAAACTACAAGGAAAATCTTTTGATTGTCATGTTGTCATGTTAATATATAATTTCTTTGAAATGTATGCATGTATTTCGATTACAATGGTCACACATACGATTCAGTTTTATTTGCCTTAGTAATTTTAAGTCATTTCCCTGTATTTAAATTTCATATCAGTGCATTTGCATAACGTTAATTCCCCTATAGCAGGGATGTGCTAGGAAGGAGGGACAACTCGAGCAAACGTGCTAATGAATGTCAAAAGCATTCCACAATCACTACAATGCTTTGATGTCCCATGCGCGCCACCTACATCTAGCTGTAGTTAACTTGAAAAGCAATATCTTTAATTCCCTATTTTGTCTCTCGAAGTTGTTTTACTTATCACATTTTGCATTTTTCAAGAAAGCTAAGGAAAACACCACTAAAGATCCTGTGCTTGGTTTTCTTCTAAATAATTGTTGAATGATGTATGAACGGAGATATAAGATAATATTCTTACTATCACCTTTAAGAAAATTTTGCACTTTCCATAGATTTCCGCAAATGTGGGATTCAATTATCAAAATCATATCTTAAGATGTTTATTTCCATTAACAGAGTTTGCGTGCATTTGCGTACAGCTGAGATACTTAAGTAGAAAAAAACTTTTTTTTTTGTTCGCTGATATCTCTTTTCGTCACAAAAGTTTTGATGCAATCCAACCAAGGATGTTTAAGCACATGGATATCCATCAGCCGTTTAATTAATGCAGAGTCATTGTACTCTCCTTCTAGTCACAACATAACCCTTCACAAAGATTTTCTCTTTGATCTCGATGTTCAATGCCGCCGATTCTCTGGATGAGTTTTGCCTGCATTTGACGGAAAGACAAAATCGGATGCGCAGAAGAATTTGGGGAAATATCCTCACCCCATATGCTAGCGCAATTGTGACATGTAATACCTATGATGCATCAGTAAATATTCCATCGAGGAATAGTGTTACAATATGGCAAAAAGGCTCTAAACGTGATATCAAGATCGACTCCCCCCCCGCACTCACACACACGCCAAGCTATACACACATCCTATGCAATCACTGAAGTGCATATGTGATACGCACTTGTGATATAGAATATTGTCAGTAATGTAAAAACATAGGTATCATGTTACAACATGCAATAAGGCAAATTCTCACAAGTATTTCTAAGCATGCTTACCATGCGCCCATAGAGAGTGGCCGTACCCTTGTAGTACAAATCGTACACAATCAAGACCAAAACGGGAAGAAAGTGTTTCCGACGGAGTGAAACACGATTGTATTTATTGCGCCTCAAATCGAACTGAAACAAATCCGCTCAAAATACACCTCCCTCTTCAAAAATTGCAGCCGATTCAGGCGTGTTCCATTAAAAACTGACAAAGGGTGACAGTTGATAGTAGCACGTCATGAATTGAGAACGATAAAAAAAGAAAGATGATGGATACTGCAGCAAAAATGTGGAGCGCCGAGTCTGCTTCTTGCGTGTACATGTACTTGCAATGCGAATTACTGAAAATCTCCGCTGGAGCACGTAGCGCTCAACGCTGTATGATGTACGGGGATTTAAAACACGTCCAGTCTGAGGTAGCATTGTATAGAAAGCGAATAGACCTTTTTGTTATGTACGCAGATTTTATTCACGTCGTTCAAACAATTCGTTACTAATGGCAACTGAGGTTTGACCGTGTAGCAACAATTAATAAGATTCAAAGTGCATTCCATCCATTGAATATGAATGATAGAGGTGAATGCAATAACACGTTGCTACCCAGTTAGGGGGGTAAGTCGTGAATACCTTACGAAACGGTCTATTGTTATTCCATTTGAGGGGGAATGTTGATTTGCATGTGATTACGCAACACGTTATTGTTGCTATGTCAGGTGGAAGAGAGCTTTCGGGTTAGCCTCCAGTCGCGGTCATCACACCATACAAGCCAGTAACATATTTTGTTCTTTCCCATAAGATTTCTATAATGACGGATATTTATAAACCCATATTTTTACCGGGTAAACCAGTTCATTTCAGTACAAGTGACGGATAAAGTTAGGTAAAAATATAGGTTGACCTTGGAGTTAATTTTTTCCTTTGCTCGATCACCTTAACGGGGTCAGATAGGAATTTCTTAGCATTTTCCTTACTAGGTTCTCAAGGTCCATTATTTTGCGCGCTTATGTAAGCAAAATCGTATAGTTAGCCAGTTGAATGATAACTCAATTTCTAATATTCAATATTACTCTGGTTATCGTTTTACAATTACGATTATAAAGGAAATTCACACGTGATCAGTCAGTGTAATCGATACGACCAAGATCCCAAATATTGATGTTTCATGAATATACAATCATTCCACATCTTATACATGAGAGCAATGTTCGTCAGAATGTGTAATTTGACGATTACTAATATAGTCTTAATAATTCATATCAGCATGAAAGCTAGCGTACATCTAAGTTCATAACAGGTTATTTAGACGCCAGCTTTATATGTCTTCGACGTGTCGATCATTATTTTTGTTGAGAATGATTTGCTGTTGAGGTGTCGGTGACCGTACTCTCCCTAGTGTAAAATATTTATTAAATAAATTGATTACAAGTATAACAAACAATTTTGTTTGATTTTGTTTGTGTGAAGAAAGGAGACTGGAAGTGCGGGCGGACGCATTTTTTTTTTTTTTTTTATAAACGAAAACACACTACTACAACATATCTTTTGTTACATATTTTTTATATTAAATATTACTGTAGTTCATAGATGCTTGAAAGGTTATTGTTGATACTTTGATATGACATCGCCTAAGAGTAAGGAAGGAAGTGTAGAGAGTGGTGCGGGGTGGAGGGAGGCTATACGACGGTGTGGATATGCATGGTGAGGCCAGGTTTCAATTTTAGTAAAAGGGGCATCAGGAGTGTTGACAAGGGGAAAGACCACAGGTAGGCATTTGAACAGTAAAGCAATCACACACACACACACACACACACACGCACAAAGTCTCTCAAATCCCCTTCTTTGCGCTCTCTCTCTCTCTCTCCCTCTCTCTTGATTACTTTCTCCGTCTATTCTGACGTCCCCCACATGTCTCTCATTCTCCATCTCTCACCATGCATATCCACACCGTCGTACACCCTCCCTCCACCCCGCATCACTCTCTACACTTCCTTCCTTACTCTTAGGCGATGTCATATCAAAGTATCAACAATAACCTTTCAAGCATCTATGAACTACAGTAATATTTAATATAAAAATATGTAACAAAAGATATGTTGTAGTAGTGTGTTTTCCCTAGTCAGAGGAGATAGCGACATAGTCAGTTCGTCGTCATGGAGAAGATCGTTTCCCTACTCAGACCGCACCCCCCCCCCTTCTCCTTTGCTCCCTTGATTCATCCAAGACTCATTTTCCCCAAAACAAGTCAAACGTTTTTCGATTCCTCCACATCTGCATTCCGACAACATGATTATTGTCATTATCAGACATCGCACTTTAATGCAATCCATTTCACTTTGATTCAGGCAGGTTCTTGATCATGTTGATGATGACCAGTCTATGCGTGTATGTTGGTAGTGGATAGATTGCAGATCACCAGCTGCAGAGTGTCAGAGCGATTCCGCCCCAAACTTCTTCCACCCGACCCCCTTTAGATGCGACTCCTGCACCTTTCCCTCCAGGCGTTGCCGACCGCGATCCGAAAGAAAAGTCTCTCCTTCTCGCATCGTCGTTTTTTGGTCCGCCTCTGCAGACAAAGCAAAAATATGAATGTATTCAAATCTAAAAGGCAATATAAAATCAAGAACGAAACATAAATCAATGCAAAAATGAAAAAGTAATGAATGTTAAAATTTATATCAAATCAACTGATAACTTTTGTGTTCATTTCGACTAGTTTCAATACAATGTTCTGTGTATGCACTTTTGTATGAAATCTAACTTCATATACATGCATCTTTTAAAATTAAATATGTTTTTCACCAACCTTCTTTTTGATCTGCCTCGTGTCGATCTTGGCAGATTTCTCTTTGTAGGCAACACTGCTAGCGATGTCAGGAATAACGTCGTTCTTCTCTTTGGGAAGGCCCTTTGGCACAACCTTTGGTCGGATATGCGCCTAAACAGAGAAAGTGAAATAAAATGTTAATATTGTACAAGTTTAATAGAAAGCGCTTTCTTTTCTACATTTTACCATTGCCGTTTTAAACGACTCATAGTTTAAAGGGCATATACTGTACTGGAAAGGCAAAAAAGCCTTCAAAATGTAATTGTTAGCAATCTTCTTGCCAATGGTCTTCAATTCATGTATTGTCTATTTCAGAAGCTTGCTGAAAGTTATTTGCCCTCAAATGATCTACATTTGGAGTAATGAGTGATTAAATCACAAATCCTCAAAATGTTTGGCCCGAACATTTTGAGGATTTAATCATTTATCATTAATTACTCCATATGTGGATCATTTGAGGGCAAATAACTTTCAGCAAGCTTCTAAAATGGTCAATACATGAATTTAAGACCATTGGCAAGAAGATTGCTAACAATTACATTTTGAAGGCTTTTTTGCCTTCCCAGTACAGTATATGCCCTTTAAGACATGTTTAGATTTTCTTACGTTTTGAGAGAGAGCCGATAAATTGAAAAATATATTGAAAAATAGTTTTCACCAAGCTAATGGCGGTTTCTCAATTTTCCATTTGTATAAATGTGTCTGATCAATACGCTATTCACTGTGTTGCTGCATTGTACCCTTTTTACTCCTCAATTCACAGTCACACTTAAAGCACTATTTATTGTCAATACCTTGACTCTCACTTCTTCTTCGAACCACATCGTGATGAGATGCCCCTTGTCATTGTCACTGTGCCCTCTTGTGGAAAGGTTATTCTCAATGTCATCGACAAGAAACGGCTTTGACGCGTTAGGCATTTTGCGCGTCTTGGATACCTGAGATTTAAATGAGGAATGAATTACATTTCGTCAAATTCAAACCTTTTCTTTACATATTAAATACAATATTATATCATTCATTTTCTAGAAAGAAAGAGGAAGGAGAAGCGAATGGAGAAGAAAGGGAAAAGAAGAAAAGGACAAAGATTAAGTAAAACAAGAAACGTAGGGGAGAAGGAAGTACTTGGAAAAGATCTAAATCGGAGAAGAACAAGAAAAATAGAAGAAGTCGAAAACGAAAGGATTGCAGGGGGAAAAAGAAATGCAGACAAGTTAACAAAAAGAACTTACCACAAGGCATTTGAAGTTTGTTTCTTTCTCGGTCGAGCACTTAGCAGAGGATGCCACAACATTTCGTTTGAGTTTGATGTTTTCCTCTCCAATCAGTGCTTCCTCGTCTAAGGCGTCTTCCCATATCTCCTCTTCCTCCTCCTCCTCCTCCTCCTCCTCTTCCCCTTCTGCCTCGTCCAGGGCATCCTCCCACACGTCATCATGCACGGGATCGATATCTGATTCCGCTTCTTCTGACGCAGTGCGTTGGAGTACCGATGTATCGCCCTGTCGTTTTGAAGAAAGAATAATTGTTACTTTTATCGATCATTTATTTTACAATGTCACCCGTTATTTAGGCATATTCAACATCCTTTTCAATCTTATACATACTGATTAATTTCTGACGATGCACCTTACAATGACAGGTTTCATCTCAAAGAGCATCAGTAGTAGGATTATATCATGCATTTGGTGGAAAATTCATGTTTTCTGGACAGATTTTTGTTGATATACCTTGATGTTAGAGATGATCTGCGCTAGAAAGGTTATCAATTCCATGGTGGAAAGCAATGAAAGAATACAATCGCTAATCAAAGATGAGCTAGAAAACTCAACCACTTGAACAATGGCAATCATCGAAATGATAGCGCACACGTAGTTTTTGTGTATGTAAGACATGGTTTGTTTACTTCTTGAGTTACTCTAGTAACCACCCATGGTGACTGCTGCGCGCATACGCGCAGGATTGTGACGAAACAATCGGCCAGCTGCTTTATGCGCACGCGTGAGACCCATGAATTCATGACGGCATAATCACAGAGATGCGCACGCATGCATTCAAAATAATGAGCAAACAATAAGAGAATGGGATACAGCTATGATTAACAGGCACGAGACTTATGATATTGCTACGTGGAATTATTTCTTGTTCTTGTGTTTAAGAAAAGGAAAATATTAACTTTAGTCAAATTGATAGCCTTCGAAGATTATTTTATTCGCTCTTCTTGTTTTTCAGATCTTTCATTACTTTGTGTTTGTTTCTAGCAATAGCCTACATTTAAAGGGTTACTAATTAAAAAAAAAAAATCCCACTAATCTATGTGAAATTATCCACTAAAAACGAATTTCACATTCGTTTGCCGCAATGAAGTCTCATTTTGACGAAAATTTGAAGAAAAAAAACGCACGCCTCTAGTGACGTCAGAGAAGTCAAAAATATTTCATTCGCGCCGTTCAAACAATACATTACCAATTGGGATTCCAACGCTTGTCCGAGGATTGTCCGAGTAGCAACAACTAATAGATTCAAAGTGCATTCCATCAATTGAATCTGAATGAAAGATACAGGTCAATGCTATAACTACGCAGTTAGGGGGGAAATTGTGAATACATTAAGAAAATGGTCTATTGTTGACTTCCGTACAATGTATGGCATTTTGACTTCTCTGACGTCACTGGAGGCGTGCGTTCTTTCAAATTTTCGTCAAAATGCGACTTTATTGCTGCAAACAAATGTGAAATTCATTTTTAGTGGATAATTTTATGAGTGGGAGATTAGTGGGAACGTATTTTTCTAATTTACTAACCCTTTAAGATTCTTCTTGTGACATCATCAAAGATAGAAATTAGCAGGATAATAGACATGATTTATGCAAAAACTAAAAAGTGCAATGACTGCGTACACCTACTCACAAGAGCATCACATGTCTTCACAGCATACCATCTAACAGCCTTTCATGTGGGAATAATCGTTTCCTTATGTTAGAATTGTGCTAGTTATGCGAAGGGAAAACTTTCCATTTGCATTGTACAAACATATGATGCTATTATAATCACTTGCAGGAAGTCATTGCAATGTTTAGTTTGTGCATAAATTCTGTCTGTTATCCTGCTAATTAAGACTTTGATGATGTCACAAAAAGAATCTTGAGTTGAAGAATATTCAAGAGGCAATGCTTATCACTGCTGAGAAAAAATAAAGAAAAATATTTGAACAGTTAGCGATTTTGTTATATACATATTATGGTGTATCAACTTTTTCATGTCATAGGACCTTTAACACAAAACGCATCTTGGATGGAAGTATATTCCCACTGCACCAGACACATACCATTCTTCTAAATTACTATTTTTCTTCAGAACACAATTTACATAGATATCAAATCGTTTCAACAATTATTCAAATGAAAATGACACGTAATGCAAGCAACTAATGTTTAAAAAAAAAACACGGTATATCGTCTTTTACGACGATATCAATATCCGGAGAGCGTCATGTGAATATAATAGCTGCTTTCTGCTTTGAAACATTTGATTGAGATTGCTGGAAAACTCGAAGTGGTCATCGCTATAGTTATTATTTTTTCTGGCCTTGTTGATCAAACATATGAGGCAGAGGTAGACGCTATGGAGACTAAATGATTAAATAAATTGCTTCCCTCTCCGTCGGGCGAACATGACAAAAGTGAACGTGAAGCTAATCAACATTTCAGTTCCGATTTCCTACCAATTTCAAAAGAAAATAATGCAAGCGATGATTGAAATGATAACTGAAATCTTTCACGTCTCATGCACACACAACAGTCCCTTTCCACTTTTCCTAAATCATTGGGGCTATGTCGGTTTAATTACCTTTTAAAATATAACATTGTATGAAAAAAAAACCTTCAAGTGATTTGATGTTTCTTTACTTTCTGAAATTTCTGTTTCCTATATGTTGCAAAATCTTTCATGGAAATGACGTTAGCCCAGTTCAGACCGTGTGGCGCATGCGCAATGCGCCATAATATCAGCAAAATTACAAAATTGTAAAGTAGTGCTATACAATTTGAGTTTTCTCATTCAAGTTCCGGAAATGGCAATATTAATTATTGTGCCTTTATTCCACCATTGCTGCTCGTCCACGTGATGCAATAATTCTGATGCTGGTTCGTTGTTTCTGTGGCTGCTATGACGCATGCGCAATGTGTTTATAAAATATCCTCGATACAGATCCAGTAGTGTGAAAGTATATAAGGGCCGAAGCAGCATTTGTGTCGAGCTGTACCATATATTTTGATGAGTTGCTCATCATCGACACGATCCTTGACTGACGGATGGGTGATTAGAAAAGCGAATTGCAAAGAGAGCGCTACGGCTTATTAAAAAGTTGAAAAGCCACCCAGACCTTGTGATATATATACACAGTTACGAATGCACATCACGCGTCTGTATGAAGGTAAGAGGAAAATGCAGTGATTGCATCTTCACACTTTTTTCAAATCAAATGAAGTGATTCTCTCCTGCAGACAAAACACATTTCTTTAAAACATTGCTTGAACCATTAGAGCATCAGATTTAGGTCGAGTTTGTGATATACGAGACGTCACAATGGTGTAGAATTTAACCCTCTTATTACCATGGACACATCACCTGTGTTATAGGTGAATGGTTCACTGATGATTTAGTACTCAGTGAAACCATGTACTCATTCGTCGTAAGCCTCTGGGGCTCGGTTTTTTTTAATGAAAGTTGAAACCAACAATTATATCTTCTAATTGCCGACAATCATGCCATATCACAAAGATATGACATATCCCGTTCTAGTCGCTTAGCTTGTGATATATTAAAATCGACATTGCCAATGCAGTGATCTGCTACAGGTACATACTCTTTTTTAGACGACTCGACAAAAAAGGTATTCTAAATTTACAAAGTCTATATCCATGGTATGAGCCCCTCCTTAAAATGAAATTCTTTAACAGCTTTTCGTCTGTTTTAACAAATGTATACAGGCCTGCAAAAGAGACATACCACCTTTAACAGCATGTCTAATTATACGTCATGTTTACGTCGTGTTTATATTACTTAATATTGGATGGGCTGTAATGTTTAAGTGGCAGATACGGTTCATTTTTTTTAAATGTATCGAAAGGTGCTATTTCAATAAAAACAAAGTGTTTGCGACTAAGAGGTATCTACTGCACATGTCCTCTATTTCATGACGTGGTTCTGAAATATTCTACGCATATATGATATTTTTCTCAAAATGCATCCCAAATTTGTCTTGCCTGTTTAGCGGCGGTCGTCACTGGATTAAAGCGCCAAACGCGTAAAATATCATATTGTGTTATCAATGAACGCGACGGGTGTAGGAATGAATTACTCTTCTTGTTGACTCCAGTTCCCTCCCCTCCCTGAGCATATTGTCAAGACAAGTCGTTATTACTTATACCGCTATAGAGCAAACAGCGGTGATCACAGCGGGTACTGTAGCTGGCGGTGCCTAACACTCGCCCGCTAGACAGTATCGGACATATAAACCTCTTACTGGAGTGATTTGTTTAGAACCAGCTGTCTTGTCAGCATGCTAATGTAACGACATCAATTCGGTACTCTATACAGATCATGTACATGTAGCTCTTACATTAGCTCGGGTATTTTTTATTGTAATTTAGTCGTCATCATAAAGTTATTATGGACAACTCTTAAATGTATGGTATGTTTATTCGGTTATTGCACATGCTTTCCAGCGATTCTCATGAAGTGGCAAGTGGCAAGTGGCAAGTGGCAATATTGCGGTTCCAAATTTTACTGCTTTATCCTTTCTGTGAGGAAACACTGCCATCGCGCAGATTTCATTTTTAATTAAGACGCTTTGCGTGTCCTTTCTTTGTACCTTGGTACACGTATTTCTCGATTCTCGTGACAATCATCAATGAATATACAGCGGCTATAATGATCCTATCCAGAAGATCAAGACCTTGGTTGTTTTTCAGACTGTAATGTATTTATGGGGCTCATTTCCAAAGCAGCAACTTAATTAAAAGCTCAATCCCCATATCTGCAGATCTGAATGCAAGTGAGAATTGTAAACATATTGCAGGTATTATGTTTACCCAAGGACTTTCGCCACATAGCATGCTTGGCTATCATTCTTCATCTAGCTAGAAATATGATATTCAAAATGCGTGCGAGAGATATAAACCTGTAATTTGGCTTTGATATATGAAGAGCTCATTTGCAAAAGGGGTTAGATCCATTTTTCATCAAATTTGATTTTTTTTTTGTCTCAATGTATACATCTTTTGCTCTATTAGATTATACCAAAGAAAATTTGAAGTTCCCATTAAAAAGTGAACAAAAATGGCAAAGAAAAATATTTTTTTCAAAAGCGGTTCGTTCCATTTCAGTTTTTAAAGGGGCTAGATCCACAAAGGTAATTTTTGGAAAAAGATATTTTAAAAATATGAAGACTGGTAGATTCTTTTGTACCCCATTTTATGTTCACGTGGTAGGGTAATATATCATGACTATTTAGTTTCACATAAGAATATTGCAATATGGGAGAATAAAAAAGGAGACTTTTCCAGAATGGTCTGAAGTGGATTTACCCCTTTTCCAAACAAAATGTGCATCTAATCCCTTTTGCAAACAAAAAAGTGAACAAAAATGGCAAAGAAAAATATTTTTTTCAAAAGCGGTTCGTTCCATTTCAGTTTTTAAAGGGGCTAGATCCACAAAGGTAATTTTTGGAAAAAGATATTTTAAAAATATGAAGACAGGTAGATTCTTTTGTACCCCATTTTATGTTCACGTGGTAGGGTAATATATCATGACTATTTAGTTTCACATAAGAATATTGCAATATGGGAGAATAAAAAAGGAGACCTTTCCAGAATGGTCTGAAGTGGATTTACCCCTTTTCCAAACAAAATGTGCATCTAATCCCTTTCGCAAACAAAATAAAAAGTTTATTTGCAAAAGCGGGTAGATCCAATTTTCATAAAATTTTATGTTTATGTCTCAAGGTATAGATTTGAAGTAGTTCTATGAGATGATACCAAAGTAAAGTTAAAATTCCCATAAAAAAAGTGAATAAAAATGGCAAAGGAAAATCACTTCATTTTCAAAAGGGGTTAGATCCATTTCAGTTTGTTTGCAAAAAGGGTTACATCCACAAAGTTAATTTTTGGATTTTTTTTTTAGAAATATGAGGACAGCCTGAGGTAGATTTCTGTTATACCCAATTTTAAGTTATGGTAGCATATCATGACAAATTAGTTTCGAATAAGAATATTGCAATATGGGAGAATAAGAAAAAGAAGATTTTTCTCAGAATGGTCTAAAGTGGATCTAACCCCTTTTTCAAACAAACTCTTCATAATAGAGCTAAAGATATTCCATATTTGCTCAAGTACTTCAATTTGTCGCTTGGGCTCAAAACATATTTGTATCCATCATGCAGTGATAGCGAAGATGGCTCAAATGAGTATGGATTTGTGTTGTCTTCCCCGGGTTTGGGAACGCTCCTCTCCGAAATGACCTTTATTCAAAACGTTAATTAGTGGGTACCAAATCAAACACACAGTTTGTTCAATATATCTATTCATTACCTACACAAACAACACAGACTCTGTGATACCCACTTGCAAATATAGCGACCATGTTTCTGAGGACTTGTATACAGATGTAGGCTTTGGCATCAAGTAATGCTTTTAGTCTTACTCGCAGTTATTACAAAAGTTGTGTGTTTACTGTAAACATGGTAAAATACTGTAAACATTAAAGTGAACTATACTTGACAGTGTATTTTAATACCGACATTGTGAAATATTTTCCTTTGTTGTCTTCAACTGCTTTTGTTAAAAAGACACCAGTCTGTCAGCTACTTATTTCTGCATTTACCTTTTTATATCAGAAGAATATATGATGATGCGAGGGTGCTGGAAATGTGATGTAAACTTAAATTAATGAAAACGCCGGAGCAGATAAGTACTTCAATATTTCGGCCATAGAATACTTTTCTTCTCCGGCGTCTTTATTGATTTCTTTGTGTTTACACACACACACACTCACACACACACACACACACACACACACACACACACACACATACACGCACACACACACACATAAACGTACACACATACACGTACACACACATCCACACACAAAATACTTTTTACATGAAAAGTGTCTCTCTGAACATGATACATGTACCATACGTATGCATACCATGGACCTATCATGGAGGGACTGCGCTCGGATAGACTTCCTTTGATCTATGATGACCGCCGCCACATAAAAGATTCAAGACATGCAGGTGTTTCAAACATGCGGTGTATTTCTAAGTAGGCAGTGCCTTCCTCTGAATAACAACAACAAAAAAAATCTGGTTTGAGAAATATGTCAACCGTTCAGGCTTCGCTGGGAGTTCATGGCTGATCTTGTAACACACACTGGAAATTAGATTGGGGATGAGCGAAGGGAAATTTTGATAAAATTGTAGAAATAATTTGGTCCGTAACTTTTTCGAATATCTCCGCACATGAAATCGAAGTTGTTTCCATGGAATGCAAAATAGTCAATAAACGATTTACAAGAGATTTGTAAGGAAATATGATTGCCAAATGTGCGATATGGAGGCATTTCGCTGATATGTTTTCGACAGTATCCTCGAATTATCAAAAAAAGAAAGAAGTAACAATATATTAACGCATTCGTATCATTATACGATGTACAACTACTGCACATGCACTTCAGTACATGAAGTGGTTCTGAAATATTCTGCGCATACAGAATATATATTCCTCTAAATGCATCCAAAATTTGTCTTGCATATTTGGCGGCGGACCTCCTTCGATCAAAGAACCAAACCTGTCAAATATTATATTGTGCTATCGATGAACGCAACTGGCATGACTGGTGTAGGAATAAATTACTCTTCGTGCCGACTCCAGTTCTAGCACCTTCGTGTGCATACTCACAAAGGTTTAATAACTCGATACTATTGTGGGTATCAGTCAAATTTATATTGTTGCTTCATCCTCGAAAACATTATTATCAATACATTCATATCGGAGCAAAACACGCATTACGCTTTTCTGCATTGATCATCTTTGTCCTTTGACTCTGTGCAGTTTCGCACAGGCAAGACAGGGGCACTTGCAGCTTCTGTGATTTGGCTTTGAATATGTTAACCCTACAAGCCTCGAATGAACTTTATGTAATATGATCCTTAAATCATGCAAATGGAGTATAGTTGGAATTATGTTAATAATGATCAAGTACATGTGAAGGTTGAAGGATGTATGTATTACAGTGACGCCTTCAGTGACAATAAACATGATAAATGTCCGTATCCGTGACTGTATACAATATTAGACTTGTCTCATTAATCTTGTTTGCTCGTCCACATTTCGTCCAGATGTCGTATTCCTACTCAGTTGTTCTGTTCATCATCGCGTGTATTACTCTTCAATATTCTAATACAGGTAAGCTCTATATTTGGATAGAGAAAGAGGGGGGGGGGGGGTTGAGGGAGAGAGAGAGTGAGAGATAAAGAGAGAGGAGGTGGAAGAGAGGGATCGAGAGAATGTGAGAGAGAGCAAGAGAGAGACAGATAGAAAGAGCGAGGGAGAGAGAGGGTGAGAGAGCGAGAGAGAGAGAGAGAGAGAGAGAGAGAGAGAGAAAGAGAGACCGGGGGGGGGGGGGGGAGGGGGGGGGGGAGAGGGGGGAGTATAATACATTAGTAATTAGTTCTACCCAGGACTTCTTATAGTACAGGTAACTCTAAACGTACATTTTGAGAGACAAAGAGAGAGAGAGAGAGAGAGAGAGAGAGAGAGAAAGGGGGCAGGGTGGAGTTTAATATGTGAATAATTAGTTCTGCCCAGGATTTCCAAAAATAACATGTGCGTTCAGCAAAAATATGTAGAGATCAATCAGGTTTTGTTACCAATGTTTAATGCATTACCGGCAGAGACATCGCCGTGACTTGTCGCGGCGGCTTGAAAGACAAAAAACAGTTGGTCGATTTATTCATTTATTTAATTTTTTGATTGGCGATTATTCCTTCCGAAGTTCTCGGTCAGCACAATGCAAGTGAGGAATGGCACCAGCTCGGCAGAACGATGTTCTATCTGGATTATGAGGCGAGAATCTCATTCGATGATGCGAAAGCTGTCTGCCAGAATATCGAAGCCAGTCTGGCTCTTATCAAGACGAAGAAAATTACCGTGAGTACCGCTTAATTACTGTTGCGTTCGTCAAGGGCACGTGTGTTTTTTTTTTTAAATCTGTGAGTACATTATGTTTGCTTACTTTGCATATTTTTGAATCGAATCTTGGAGTGAGCGTTGAACGTGCTACGTGATGTATTGACGAATGTGCCGCGGAAGCTCACACTTGACTCGTTGGCCTTGCGGACGGTGATATCTGATCGGTCGCACTCGACTCGATGGCCTTGCAGAAAGTGAGATGTCATCGGTCGCCCTTTACAAGTTGGCCTTGCGGAGAATGGGTTGCGATCACTCGCATTCAACTCCGTAGCCTGTCGGAGAATGGCTTGTGTTATCTCACACGATGCACGCTGCCATGCAAGTGCCCGATAAGTGTTATGGTTTGGTCAGCATCAAAGCACACTGTATACATGGTATATGACAAATATCTACACGTATTAATTTCCATAATATCAAAAAAACACCATAAGTGACTCCAAGTTTGGTGTTGGTGTTAACTAAACACTGTACCAAGGTTACGCCAGATTTTAACCATACACCTGAGATCACTTAAGTCATGCTGCTAGTATCTATGTACACGCTCCCACATTGTCCTACATCATCTGCCCGTGCATATACATTGATCATGTTGACTCTAGAAAGGTTTGTGGACATGGTCAAAATGTCTACCTACCACGAACAAGTAGCCAAATGCACGCAAAGTGAACGCACGTCACACCGCAAAATGGCCTTATTCATTACCTCTGATTTTACGTCACGCGTCGCCTTTGCGCATATTAATTTCCAGCGTGATTGGGGCCCTAAAGGTGTTGCGGGAAAAACTTCGCTTATTCACGTTCGTTTATGTACCTGGCATTAGAAATGGTGACCAGCGAATAAAGCTGCTTGTGTTCTATGTAATGCGTATGAAAGGACCCGACACATGTACACAGTTTTCAGATTAACGATCAGCTATATACAGTAAAACCTGGCTACGCGGCCACCTGGCTATAGCGGCCATCTGCATTGAGCGGCCATCACCAACTTCTCCGAAGAGAAATTTGGTGTTGAAGACCCTTTTCATAACGGTCACCCGTCTTGTTTCCTGTGGCCAATATTTGCTCGTGTATAGCGGCCATAAATTGTAAGTTCTCCTGTCGCTGTCGGCATGGACAACTCTTTTTTGCAACGTAACCTAACCCGCAGTCGTGAACAGCCCGCTTTCTAGCTGTTTGACGCAATACAGCTCATGGACCCATTTTCTGATTGTATGAAACTTGTAAAAAAAATGGTATCTTGCCAAACGTTATTTAATCTGAATTAATCTAAATGAATTCCCTGTAGCTATTCCTAACGGGATTCGTCACACCGCCTTTACCCGATGAGACCCGATGTTTCTGGATCGGGCTAACGGACCAGGAAGAAGAAGGACACTTTGTGTGGCTCGACGGGACCCCTCTTGGGTGAATCATTTTTTTGGTTGCTTCTCTTCTTTCTTTAATTTTGGAGGGGGGGGGAGAAAAATTTTTCTTAGACTTCCGCTTATCTACTTTATTCCCCGTGAAATAAGGTTTTGCTTGAAACAAACACAATGAATGAGAACAAAGCTGGCTACTACTCATTGCAGCTACCATAGTTACGCAACAATACACGTACCTCAGACTTTCACTCATAGATGTTTGATTTACATCAATCAATATGTTAGCAGGTCTTTATCTCCCGTTTCGTCTAAGTAAACAAATGATAACGAATCTTCTAGAATTTCACTGTAGCTGGACAGCCACAGACAGGAGCTTGGATATGATGAAATCAATGTCATGCTAGGTCTCCGCCCCCCCCCCCCCATTCCCAATTTTACTAGCTTTCCCTTGCCTGTGATATTTTGAAGACTCAAATGAAGATAAAAAGATTGGTGTTTAGGTTCGGTTGCTGCCTAGCTGTATAATCCCTATTACTCTTCGCATATTTCTTCCATAAAACACGTAGTACATGAATAATAAGCCATTTCGTAATTGTAATTTGCGCATGAGTAGATTATTGCATTTGGTAAATGACCTCAGGTCAATTCCCAAACTCACAGAGTAAAATGGGAATTCATTAGATAGTCGACCACATTTCAATCCATTATCATGCAAATATGGCAACAGCTGTTCAGCTCTGAGAAGGTAGTGAAAGAACATTCCACCTTGTGCATCTACTTCTATTGTTGTTCCGGGCACACTGTAAAATGTCTTTACATCCACCATCCAACATAGTTTCATGAAACAATTCCAGTCAGCAGTCTAGTGGTATTTATTCAGTGCATTGTCCGACCATGGTGTAATTACGCAATGGTCTATTGTTCAACACTATTATCGATCAAATATGGTTGGTTTTATCCACATGATTACAGCTAATCATTGAGATCACCCAATGTTTTGATTCTGTGACGTAAACCAGTGATTTTGTGACAGCATCAGAATGATGATTTATTGTTGCGTCCTTTAAAGTTGCATCACCGTTGTGAATACGAGCTAATGAGAATCAATGGCGTAAATCCACCTTGCAGCTTTCAGAGCTGGGCAGCCAATATGCCTGATGACACGTTCCCAGGCCAGGACTGCGCATGTCTGTGGTCCAGCGATCGGGCACAGCGTCACGGCGGTTGGAACGACAACTTCTGCTTTCGAACTGAACCCTACATCTGCCAGAAGACTGGTCAGTTTTCAAGTCTCAAGGGATAGTTCACTCTAAAATTACTTTGGTTTTAATGAAAGGGAACACATTAGAGAAACATATGAGTGACGGTTTGACGAAAATCAGTCTAAGGAAAAATACATTATTTTGATATAAAAGTTTGAATTTTGTGACGTTCACGAGCGAGGTGCTCTCCCATATGTTGTGTACAAAATGATTCCATAAATTGTTTTTTTTTTCTGTTTTTGACAACGGAATTATTTTTTTTGTGTAAAATGGTGCATACCTTTATGAGAAAATGATATTTTTTAGAAAAAAAAATTGTACACAACATATGGGAGAGCATCTCGCACTTGACATCACAAAATCAAACATTTCATATCAAATAACTTTCTTTTCTTTTGACCGATTTTCGTCAAACCCTCACAAATATTTCTGTTATGTCTCCTCCTTTATTGAAACTATAATAGTTATAGGGTGAAATATCCCGTTAAAGACAGGGTGTTCCACTTGCAAACTGTATACTATTGATTGGGCAGGAATCTGCAGTATCCTCTAACGAAAACGTGTATGATAATTTACTTTTGTTTATGTTTAAATCACACTAACCATAATCGTATTGAGCGTGTCAGCGCTCGATGCGGGCATTGCTCCTATTGAACGCATGTACTTTGTAGCGGATAGGTGCGGGCCATTGCACACAACCTTTTCCGGTCTATAGGCTAAAACCCAAGCCTAAAACCTCAAAATCTAGCAATCTCTTTAATTTTACTTAAAGTCAGTTTCTATTTGTAACATTGTGAGGAATGTTCTGATACAGTATCTTCGTTCATTTTTTTTTCTATATTGATTGGCCTGCATAAAGGACACCGTGTCTTTAAATACACTGGTCCATTAACATGTTTCTTTTCCTGGTAAAACAGGTGGTCTTTGCGAAGCAACCGACTTTCGATGTGGTCGATCCGGTCGATGCATTCCGGCTGAGTGGCGATGCGACACGGAGAACGACTGTGATGACGAATCGGACGAAGCAAATTGTCGTAAGTATTTTTTTCCATATATATATATTTAAGGCATGACAGACTGTAATAAAAGGTTAAATTAGGGAGAAAAAGAAGGAAAAATTGGTAAAAAAAATGACAACAAACACGAGAAGAAAGGATGAAGAGGAAAATTAATAAATAGTAGCAATAGAGAATAGACCGAGAGAGAGGAGCGGGTGAAGAATGGAAAGAAGACGCCGTAGAAATATATAGAGTTGTTGCGTATAATTATGTAATACAAAATCAAATAATCAAAATTTAGGCTACACTGAATATTATAATATAAGTTGAGTATTATTACATTGAATAGTCTGTGAAATGTCATATTATCAAACATTTCATGATCATATATATGATATCTCCAATCAATTGTGAATTTGGTAATATACATCCAGCTGTGATGCAGTGTGACCCGGATCAGTTCTCCTGTAACACCACACGCGACACCCGCTGCATCCCCGCCTCATACCAGTGTGATCAGTACCCGGACTGCCCTGACGGGTCGGATGAAGACGATTGTCACACAAGCGGTAAGTCGTGTTCAAGATTCAAGATTCAAGATTCAATTCTATTTCCCACCAATAAAAAGAAAAAAAAAGCAATGATGGAAATTCAGGTACAATTATAAACGTAACAAAGAAGAAAATCAAATTAACGTATTTTTTTTGTACTGACGATATTTTTGTGGAGGGTCCAAAAAAAGCAAGACATGTAAATGTTGGATCCCGAATGAATTTATGTAAGATTATGACATGTCTAACAGTAATGACAAATAACGATGCCAAGAATGAATTTGTAATCATTACAGTCGTGTTCTTGAAATATTTCGGACTATATAAAATGTTTACCAATACTGTTTACAAATAACAACACGATGCAGTTTGTGATATTAGGACGGTCTGGTTCTTAAACTATATTTGAGTATATAAAGTGTGTACAAACAGTTTTTACAGATAACAACAACAACACATTTGTAATTATTATGATCTGGTTCTTGAGGTATGTTAGGGTATAAACAACAGGTATATTAATATTATAACGTAAGGAGAAACGGAGTGTGGGAAGGAGACTTTTTGGGGGGCATGGGGGTGGGGGCTTTAGGAGAGGAGTTAAGTTGTCGGCAGGTCGTGTTCCTGTGATGTTGAATGAGTGCTGTGCAGAACATTATCGATATGCATATATTTATGAATGTGTAAATAGGCTGTATTGTTGATCTTTTTGTCCAGTACATGGTTCAAAATGTTTCTTAAGTAGCTTTGTTTACTCTTATGAGATTTGGGAGGGAAATAGCATACCTCAGTATGCCAAGGCAAAGAATTTCATTGACAATATCTCATTTGATATTATATCTCATTAATGTTTAGTAGTATGTTAAGAATATATATCATTGCATATTGAATGTTTTGCATTTTTCAATTTATTTTCTTGCAGAAAGTCTACAAAACGACACATGCATTGTCGGTGTATGTGAGCATACAACTGATCAGAACGGTAAGTACCTTTGAGCTAAATGGGAAAGTCTATCCTGAAGTTAGTTTTGATTAAAAACAAACACACGCATAAAAAGACATATTAGTGAAGGTTTGACGAAAATCTGTCAAGAGATAAGAAAGTTTTGATTTGTTTTAATTTTTGTGACGTCACGTGTGAGATGCTCTTCCTTAAATAATTCTATTTATTTTTTTTTGTGTAAAAATATTTGTCTAATGATTATATGAACAAGTAACATAGTCTATATACTTTTGACAAAAATGAACATTTAACAGAAATACGTCACAGGATTTGGAAATTCAAACGTAGTAAATAGTGCATACGTCATACAAATGATATGATTTCAATTTGACCAGTGTTACATGAAGATAAAATGACAGTGATTGTTGCGCAATATTCATACTCTGGTATTTGTTTTCGCGATAGTCCTGAAAAGAATACTAATACAGTCATCCCTTTCTTTTTCATTTCTTCATTTATGTTTTGATATTTTTTCTCTCCAATTTTCCTGAAATCTTTCATTGTGTCATGCACAGTGGATGAATTCATTCATTAATTCATATATGCTTCTTTACTTCTTTTACATTTTGATGTTCATTGCTGTTTCATGTTCAATTCTCTCTCCTTCCACTCACGTGAAATAATGTATGTATATTGCAGGGTCTTCATGTAGTCCCTTAGTGGAACTATGTATTGACGACCCAAGTAAGTTTCTGTCATTGTAATAGATCTTCGTAAGTCACTAAATGAACATTTACACAGATGTTAGATGAGCCACAATAATGAAAAAGGTTACAAAAAACATGATGATCAATTTAAAATAAGTTAAATGATAATACGTGATGTATTGAAATGGTATTTTAAAGTAAGTTCTTCGGTTATTACGACGTACATTCGCTTATATCTACCATGCTGGCTTCAAAATATAATATGTGAAGCACGTGTGTGCTGTTTCCATGGTAACTGTAATAGATAACAGCTTGCTCTTAAACCGGTATTTGTAGTTGGGTATGTATATACCAAGAAAATGTTATGGATCTACCACTCTTGGTGTTGGATCATATGTAACCAAAGTGGATTTCATCAAAAATTTAGGCCCGTATCCACAACGGTAATTTAACATCTCCCTCGTAACTAAACGTTGATTAAATCAAAGGGTCGCAAGAAACCCATCTGATGCTGTCACAAACTAATCGATTTCAATCAAAAAATTACACCAGTGGGTGATTTCAATTATTCGCTGTGGTAATGATGTGGACAAACTTAATACACCATAGTGATTCCGAGGATAAAATCAATGACTGCTAATAATGACCGTGTTCTGTGATGTTTTATTTGGCGTCCCATAAAGTTATTTAAAATGAAGTAAACAGTTTGTGTTAAACCTCTGTTTATAGTACGGGCCTAATGGTTTTATATTCACTTTGAATAAGGAATTCAGGGAAATCCAAAAATGGATTTTAGTTGAATATCAGATCAAACATTCCTCGTGTGAAATCCATCGGGCTTGGTGTCAAGTTTGAAAACACGGATTAATTTGACACTTCTTTGGTGACAGCAATGACCTTTTAATTTGCAATTAGAAAAATTATAACATTTAAATTCTAATTTGTCGGTGGGCTTTAAGTACCACTGCGAACAATATCACCAAAAGCACTTAGTAGGTCTCACAATACTTGTAAATGATTTTCTGCAGATTTTGCGATTTGCTCAGTTATGCCCGACCTCAATCGGCAAAATACAACGCTAAGATGCATGTAAGTAGCTATTTGAGGGAAACATTATCTCCCTCGATCTCTCTCTACTTGTCTGTATATGTCTATCTATCTCTCTCTCGCCTTATCTCCCCCCCCCCCCTCTCTCTCTCTCTCTTTGCGGGATTTGTCTTCCTCCGCTTTTTTTCTTCCTTTCACAGTCTCCAGCCTCTTCCATATTAATCTCTTTCTCCCACTACCTCTCTCTCTCTTTAGCCAAACACATTTTCTCATTCCTTTTATAGCTCAATAATTCGTAGGTGAGTCGCCATTATATTCACTATAAACATATACACATATGCATGTGTCTTGGTATACCACATACATAACTACACTGCATGTATATAAAATGTTGACTTTTCTTTGTCTGAAAAACGTTATCGATTTGATCTCGCTGAAAATTAATTGTGTATATTGCCGTCGTTGTATATGATTGATTCCGAACAGAAATAATTAAAAAAAAAAACGTTAATGAACATTAATGTAAATGATTCCTTCCGTTTACATGTCTCTAAACTTCTTGAAGGTCGATGGATGAATATAAGCTGAGTACCATTGAGAGAGACACCATTCTGTCTCTAATTCAGCCGTTTTACACCTCCAACCGATTCAGCGATTGGGTGGAGACCTTGGAAGATTACACTCCGAGAAAGATCGACATGGAAACCCTCTTAGAACGACAGAGAAAAGTGACGCATTTGTGAGTATTTCGAGAGAGTGGCGTAGCCAGTGCATGGTAAATGGTAATTTTTCTACGAACATGGGGTTGAGGTAGGTGTATGAGAATGTGTGGGTGTGGGGGAGGGACACATTCTTACCATCACAACGAATGTTAATATCAATCTGCAATTCCCAAAATATGGAATAAGTTGAAATTGACAATGTCATTTTACTTGATATTATGTACTAAAGAGCTAAAAGCTGTAATTCATAACTCTAGGTCAAAAGACCTCTACATAGTTCGTATCATGTAAGTGATAGTACTTTCTTTCGTGTATTACTGTTTACATGCTCATTTGTGTATAAAATTGCACATTATTAAATACATAGTTTTGTAAATGCGCCTTTTAATTCATCCACAGGCATCTTGAGTACACACTTATCACTAGCGCGGAGCCAGGTCTTTTTCAAGATTATCAATATCTCTCAGTTCTGTGAGTACATACACATATACATAAACTACCATACCATTTCTTTTGCTTTATGTAATCATCAAGGGAAGGATGAAGTTTGTGTTATCAGTGGCTTTAACAATTTTACACGTTATACTTCTCGGAAGGCTACGTAGGCGAAAGATGCAGTATGTTAGGACAAAGACATAGTACAAACAAAGAGTTAAGGATGGGATGAACTTTATTTCTATATTTATATACATACATCTACGGAATAATATATGTTCAAATATGTTTTTTTCAATATGCTGTGTTTTCATGTAGATTTTCTGCGTCATTACAACCTTTTATATTCTTGTATATAATACAAACAAATTAATAAAGACGTCGGGAAAGAAAGGTGTTTCAAAATTGCGGTCATAGACGTTTTCGTAGACCTATATATTTGAATTCACACACGTATGCCTATTTCCATAATCACATCAATGGAAGAAACTCTCATGTTTGTTCATTGACACATGCAAATAAAGACTATATTACATATATAAATGTGTTATTTTATGACACGAGAATTGTGATACGACCAATGAAAATAAATATATATTTCGGAATACAAAATTAGACAGTATGTCACGATTTCAAATTTGATCGCTGTTTAATATATATATTTTTTTACAATATATTACGATTATGAATCACAAAATTATTGAATATGTGTTCCAGATTCTTGAAGCACCATTTGATGACTGATACGGGAATCCTGAACTACCTTCCTCCCTTGACTTTGGCGCTGTGAGTCGCATGCTCTTCCATAAACTTGTATGATATAATTTGATGTCACATTACTAGGTTAAATAGTCTTATATCACTTAGTGGATAGTTCACCCTGAGGATAAGTTGGCTTCAATAAAAGCATAAACATGAAAATGAATGTTTGACAAAAATCGGTCAGAGGAAAAAAAAGTTAGTAGATTTGAAATTTCAATTTTGTGACGTCACGTGCGAGGTGCTCCCCCATATGTTTTCCTCTGTTGTGTACAATGTAATCACATACATTGCTACTTTTCTCTTCTTATCACTTATCATATTATACATAAAGATATTAAAATTGATATGTATGAGTATTGAAACTATGCTCCGTAGCGGGTGTGGGAATAGGTATCTAGACGACATACATCCTTCGTCTCGGCTTACTAGCCACATGTTATGGGATAATGTCATGTTTTCACTGTTTATGCCTCTCTCTCTCTCTCTCTCTCTCTCTCTCTCACTCTCCCTCTATCATGAGATTCTTGCCCTTCCGTCTATCTCATCAATCATTTATGTACACAAATTTTGTCGCTAGCATTTTCTAAAAGAACTTCGCTCTTATATATAATGTAATCAATTCACCACTCAAATATCGTGCTACCTGTGTTACTAATTGTTATCACTTTCCTTTCTTACAGAACGGTATCTGATGCCAACTTCACACGTTTAGGAAAGGGAATTTTTAAAAATCTGACCAATTTGTTGAACATGTAAGTAAAGTTGTCTCAGAGAATATGATATCCTTAGAAATGTGTGCACTATCATAAGTCGAAGAAAAAACATTGGAAAATACAGTAGTATTCTTGAAAAAGGTAAAGTATTGTGGTGTCTGGGGAAATAATTATTTTAAACTCCTTTGAGTTTTACATGAATAAATAAGCTGCATTGAACCTATTCATTTTCCAAAATGAAATCATATACCCTAAACATTATTGCATCAGTTTTAATCCTCATTTCAAATGATGCTATTAATGTTGCCATGGTCAAGGCAGGAAAACAATATTATTCGCAAAGTGGCAAACAATTGAGACAGTATGGTGTGTGTGTTGACCATGTTGACTTGATTAGCAACAATATTTGCGATAAATGTAAATTGTACTAAGTAACAACGACGTCATGGATATCGCACTTTGAAATCATTGCATCATAATTGTACCAAAGTAAGTCAATTTAAAACCTTTGGGCTTGCATGACATGAAACACGAAATGCATGTTGACTTCTTGTAATGGATATTATCACATATATTACAGAATGGGGAAGTGTTCGGTGTAAATGTGAATCTAATATTCTAAAATGTTTAACGTAATGCATAATTAAACAACCTTTAATATGTGAATTAGTCGAAAGATGTCTTAGTTTT
Source organism: Arbacia lixula (assembly GCA_963669155.1). Lineage (NCBI taxonomy): Eukaryota > Metazoa > Echinodermata > Echinoidea > Arbacioida > Arbaciidae > Arbacia > Arbacia lixula. The sequence goes on from OZ022592.1 coordinate 9,334,976, forward strand.
GCCCGCAAAGAAGGAATACGTTAGGATTGTTAATAGACAGATCATATCGGAATGTAATGAATGGTAATAGCCATGGTCATTGCAATGATGGGTTGCACGTATTGTTCATTTTATCTCTACAATTGATGACGTCATCTTGATGTGGAAGATTTTGCGCCGGCTGATTTAGGAACGGTTACATGAAAAAATATTACTTCAAAATATACTCTACAGCCTTGGATGGAATAGTTACTAATTTCCTAATATGCATATTTACGTGCACGAAGAAAAGTCAACGTACGCCCATGTTAGGGGAATTAATCAACGCAAATATATGCATTCAGACTAGAAGGGTATTCAATTCCTGTGTCACCATACTATAATGGATGTCCCCAATTTACATGATGCTGTCATTATCTACAATGAATGTAAACTGGAATTAATACGGAAATACGATTTGCAGTTCATGAATATATTGTTAAATGATTAAAAATGTGAAATAAAAACATATATTTCAAAGCATGTTTATTACACGTGATAATCTAATATACTACTCATATAAAATCAGGTTAAGTAACAAAGGTGGATTTCCAGTGGCAAATCTATCAGCTTGAAGACAAAAAAAGCATAGATGATGATAGTTCTCATTGAACGAAATATTATCGGAGTGGTGGTCAAGATTAGATTCCAACGGCTTTGATTTTTCGTCACGAAATGACCTTTCTTTGCAGATATTTGATTAACGACAACATATTTTCAGTAGACCCAGCCGCCTTCCTCGACTTACCACGCCTGGAATTATTGTAAGTATTGTGATATTTGAGACATTGACTTAGCAGGGAGAGAAAGCAGAGAGAGAGACAAAGATAGATATGACGAGGGAATGAGAGGGTGAGAGAGACTGAGAGAAAAAGGGGAATGGGAGATGCAGATAGAGGATATCATGAGATAGAGACAGGGAGGGAGAGGATGGAAAATAATGAACGTCATTGAAAGAGCGAGAGAGAGAGAGAAAGAGAAAGAGGGGGGAGAGAGAGAGGGAGACGGAGGGGGAGAGGGAGGGGGAGAGGGAGGGGAAAAAGAAAGTAATTGAAAGAGAGAGAGAGGGGGAGACAGAGAAGGAGATGGGGAGGGACAGAGAGGGAGAGGGAGGAAAATTAAGAACGTCATTGAAAGAGCGGGAGAGAGAGAAAGAGAGAGAGAGAGAGAGAGGGGGGGGGGAGGGAGAGAGAGAGAGGGGGGATGGAAAGGGAGATAGAGGGAAATGGTGCAGATAGAAAAGCAGATATATAGCAAAAGAGAGAGAGAGAGAGAGAGAGAGAGAAAGAAAAGGAGAGGGGAGACAGATTCGTGTTTACGTGATGTTATGTAAAGTCTTTTGGTATACACAATTTTTAGTGATTGTATGAACTTCATTTTCCCGTTAAGAGTTCTTTCATTCCATTAATAGATCAATAAGCTTGTTAAGTGCTACTACATTGACTTATACGTCAGCTATTAATACAGGGGAGGAAAGTTTTAGAATGCTGTTTCGATCAATGCCAGCACTCGCTGCGTCTTTCGAAATTCCTAAAGGTTTACTTTACAGCGTTTGGATTGACTAACACATTAGCGAGACATTGAAAGAGACAGAAATGAGGACACGAAAAGAAAGAAATATAAAGAATGACAATGCGCTTCGGAACTAAAATGAAAATTACTTCTGCATCGGTTGATGCCGAGGCGTTTGCAATTTGTTTAAGAAATATTTCTTACAGATCAACAATAAGCTCCCACACGACCTGTTTCCATCATTTCTCAATTTCATTATTTATAGTGCAAGATGAAATGAAAAGGTGTTTTTGCCAAGCTAATGGCTAACGTCGAGGACTAGATTCATAAGGATTAATGCTTTCATCATTCCAAACATTTAATGAAATGGCTTTTGAGTAGATATCGATTTCGTTAACAAATGTTCATTTTTGTGTTCGAATTTCTGTCGTGATACATTTAGGTGAATGATGAATAACCGCATTCACGACTTAATTTATTTCCATTTAAATGTTTGCAAAAGTCGATATGGAACTTAGTTTTTTGTATACTATCTGTCAATCAGCAAAACCTTTATCACCTATTTATCCTATGGAGGAGATTGAAATAGTCCCATTTCACACATTTACCCGCAGGCTTGATTTGGTTCAATTCCTTATTTTACGACGACCCTATTATCATAATTAATGGAATGCATTTTGTCAAATCCAGTGTCGAGCGGACTGGAAAATAGAGAAGTCACATTATAGTGACATATATGTCATTTGTTAATATACATAATATAACTCATCATTGTGCGTTATTTCTCCTATTTATTTATTTATTTCTAGTTTGTTATCACTGTCTAATAATTGTATATGTCTTTATGTTTGTATGTAGGCTAACTTGTTTGAACCAGTGTAAATGAAATTTCCAATTGGACAATAAATTGCAACATCATATATGATCGCATTATCGTGATAATTGCATCACTTTAAGGCAGTAGAAATAAATAGGTATCAGTTTTGGGGGTTATCGAATACACTTTAAAATCTTTCCATATTTTAGATTACCTGCAACCATGGGATTATCTTGCCCTTTTTAAAGCTGTATTCGACTTACCGTTTTTAAAACAATACTTATTCATTTCTGGAGCATGAGTATTGTAAGTTTAAAAAGTCTAAGATGCGGTAGAATTATTTTTATAGTTCTGAGTCGAAGTCTTCTAGTATGATTATTTGAACAATTTCTCTGTTCTGAATGTTTATGCTTTAGATCGATAAGGAACAACCCTTTGACTCAGATTGAACCGGGAACGTTCACTGACCAGCACAATTTGGAACTCCTGTAAGTTCTCCTTCATTTTGACGTTGTGAACCACGAGAAGTGTATAGATTTCAATGGTTAGAACATAATTGCAGGGATATTGTATATTTTACGTCTGTGTCTGTCAAACTTAGCTATAATTGCTTTATTTTGTTTTTAATGTCTGTCTATACATGCTCATATCCCGATGATTAGATATGCAGTACCGTGTGTGTAGATTATAGATGTCTTTTCGACTAACATTCTGATTTTTAAAAAGTGAGTGTATTCCTTTTGCATGTAAAATTTGATTTGGTAAAACATTGCATGAGCCACAAATATAATATTGTTCAGTCTTACACCTTTTCAAAATACTGACCGAGATTTAGAATATATTCAAAAGCAGCAAGAACCGCCCCTTCTTTGTAATTGACCGTTCAATCTTATCTTAATTACTTAACCATTATTTGAGGCACTCTTATTGTGTAAATTGCACTACAATACCTTCTACACACATTAATACTATTTACACATATTACATACATTTCGATAATTTTAACTAGGTTTGATAAACTTGTGGCATTTTCATGACTTTGGCTGCAAACTTGTGTTTTGAATATTTGCAATGATTGAGATATTGACGAACTGATCATGGTTATACCGTTACCATTTATTTTGCATTATGTGCAGGAATCTTGGGGGGAATCAGCTGACCAGTTTGCATCCAGACCTGTTTGAACATTTAGTCTCCTTAACCAGTGTGTAAGTATTTATCATCATCACGTTTTATCACGTTATCCCCGATCTGTGGTTGGCGTATTAGACAAATCAATTGATATTTAATTTTGTTGTTGTTTTTGGCGCACATACAATGTGCAAATGTTTAACTTATCTTCTGCTCTTCTGACGTTCGGTTCATCTCCTGAAAATAGTACACCTATCTGTTTGAATTCTGTGTGAAAATACTTTTTCGAATCCAGTCTAATTATCTTTTGTGAACAGTGCAGCATCACATGAGAATCCACGAATATGTTCTTAACATCATTGCCTAACTCGTAATTTCTTTGTAATATTTGTTTCGGGGAGCAGGAATTTGACGAGCAACCGCCTCGAGTCTTTACCACTGGGACTCTTCTCAGCAACGAAGGCCATTACATATTTGTAAGTAGACTGAAAACCAACTATAGAGTACCGAAGTGTGACGTCATACGAGCATTATCGTCAAAAGCAATGGTTCTTACCTATGTGGGTAGAGCAAGTAGCGGTGCTAGCAGCGGGGACTTTAATGTTGTGAGTGTCCGACACTAGCCCGCTAAACAATATTGGACCGGTAAACCTATCATTGGAGTGATTTTGTTTTAGATCCAGTTGTCTTGACAACCACTTCGGACTATAGTGAAGTTTTAAACCTATTACATAACACAAACATGCTCTGTTTGCTTCGTATTGCAGGAGACTGGGATACAACGTCATCTGGCAGATTCAGCCCGGGGTTTTCTTTGGTCTGGAAGAGCTTCAAGAACTGTACATATTTCATTTTAGTTTATTCATTCATTTAACCATGATAAAAAAATAAACATGAAATCCAAACATGAAATAATTGGATGAGCCCTCATGAGGCAAATCTGCTTTAAATATGGGTAGGGCCCTTTACATAAGAAAATAATGTAAAGTGATAAACAACAATAGTCAGATACATTTACATGAACTGATGAACACAATGTTATAAAGGTAACATACATAATCACACACAACACGAACACACTCACTCGACAAGATGAGATGGGAATAAGAAAAGGAGAGAGAGTGAGAAAGACATACAGTCAGAATTTCTTTTTAATATTGTACGTACTCGTGTAAGTTTCCGGGAAAGAAAATATGAACAAGGTATTTTCACATGCGGACAGAATTTCAATAATATCATTTCAATGTTTTGTCCGCGTAACAAAAGGCCATAGTCATAATGAGATAATATTTGAGGCTATGAATGGTTTCGTTAAACAAACATTAATTAAATGTGTTAAAAGGATATGTTCATTTTAGGAAATGGTGTATTAAGTCTATCTTGTGAAGTTGTGAAGTAGTCTTGAAAACATATGTTGCCATGACATCGTTCAATTTTGTGTGTAATATAGATTTCCCCCCTGGTATGATATAGGTATAGGACTTTGACACACCATACATCATATTAAATCATGTCACATTTACCTTTTTCATCATGACAGAAATTTGTCATCAAATTCGATTCAAGAACTGGTTACTGGTTCCTTTTCTGGTCTCCGAGCTCTTCAGATACTGTAAGTACTAATTCCTTGTATGTCACACGTACTGTATATGTTTTCACATTATCCTTACTATAATTTGGCTAAAGTTGTGTGTCCGTCCCGTAATTTTCCACTCAAACAGTCAAAGGAGATACATTTTTCCAACCAACTGTGCATGATGTTGTTTTTTTGTAACCGGTATACCTGCTACTTATTGTAGAACATACATGCCCTAAGGGTCTCTTTCAGACATATTTAGAAAGTTGTAAAGCTAACACTTTTGCACGTTTTCCAGCCGTCACAAATTCGATGTGACATTCCAAGAAATGGACAACTAATGTTCTGCACATGTTTAAATGGATAAAGGTGTCAAAAACGTATCATTGTTGTGTTCTCGTTTTCATTATGACCCAAATAGAGCTATAACAAGTTTTCTACAACGAGATGCTACTGAGAAACATCAACACGCTGTGTTCCTGTGTCATAAAACACGGTGCTCTATCATGTCTATGGGATTTGTGTGTATTACTTGTAAATACATTCCCTATTTAGATGACAATATGCTAAATAGGAAATCGAAAAGGAGAAGACTACTCTGCCCTAATCTGACAAAAGGAAGCAACTACCTTTCTTGTAAATGAGCAAAATGTGTCTGTCACTTGCATTGGCATCAGTGCAACACCACATCATGATAAATTGAATATCTCGCAGCAAGATGAATATTTCTTGTCCAGGTTTTTCCTCTATGTAGGGAATGCTGGGTACAATCTAAGAGTTCCAATAACCCAGATTTGAGTGATTTGTCCCTTGTTTCCTTTTGTTAGAGTAGGGCAGTACTTGTTATTAAAAAAATATCTTCCTCGTGATCTACAGGGACCTGAGTTACAATCCTATAAAGTACATCGAAGCCGGTTCCTTCAGCAACGTTACCAACCTTCTTTATCTGTGAGTAGCAATCCATCCATTTTGATCGGAACCATTGAACGTTCCCCCATCTTACATGTAACCATGCTAGCTGTCCAATAATCGTAGCTCTACCCCCTCCCACCCCCCCCCCCCTTTGAATGAAAGTAGTATGTTTTTTTAAATGTTCGGTAAGGGGGAGCACGCCAAAGCATAACCCTCTGGCTCATGCCAAATACCAAGGGGAAGCAGAGGTTCGTGGGCTAGTGCATGGTTTAGTGGTGGGAGAAAAATAATCATCAACAATAAACAGAATTTTTGACTTAGTTAAGGGAAAGGAGGGGGCGCGCATAATTATTCACTATAAATGACCAATTGTTATCTTTTTATCCAGTTTTCTAACAGGAACTGAGCTGGGTACTGTTCATCGTGAAACGTTCTCTGGATTAACGTCGCTTCAGGCTCTGTGAGTAGTTATTGTATTGTTTATCATTTCCTTGAGGTTAAAGGGAAAAAAATCACAATAGGTACGTCCCTCTCCCTCCTCTCACCACACCCACCCCCCCCCCCTTTCCCCCTATCCCCCATCTTGTAAGTCTCCCTCCCTTAATACTTCTCTGCCCGCTTCCTCCCCTCTCCAGGTCGACGTCAGACGAGCGCCTGTGCTGCTTGGTGGAGCAGGGCCACGGAGCGTCCAGTGCTAACTGCTCACGAGCCTCGCAGTCTAGCGCCCTGGACACGTGCGGCAGTATCTTTCCGTCCATCGCGCTGAGAGTGGCGGGCTGGGCCCTCAGTCTTTCGGCTCTCCTCGGCAACGGATTGGTTCTGTACTTCCGTCTCAGCAGGCGAAGAGTCCAGGCAAGTCAAGTTCAAAACCACATGATCAACAGCCTCGCTGTGGCCGACTCGATCATGGGTGCATACATGGTCATCATTGTGGCCGCTGACTTGTACTTTGGGGATCAGTACTACCTGAGTGCCCCACAGTGGCGGGAGTCTTACGTCTGTCTCTTGGCCGCGTTTCTGGGTTTCCTCTCCAGCGAGGCGTCCGTGTTCACCCTGACTCTCATCACTGTTGATCGGTTGATATCGATCATGTTCCCGTTTTCCGCGTTAAAAATTAGCTCCCGGCTTGCCCTCATATTCATTGCTGCAATATGGGTCTTCACCATAGGATTAAGCGTCGTTCCGCTCGTGTTGATCCCTATTAGACCCGACATCTACGGCCTGTCCGATGTCTGCATCGGCCTGCCGCTGCATGTCGAGTCCGTAAGCTCCGGCACCCTTGAGGTTCTTCGCGACGGGTCGTTTAATCCCGTCGGCGTCAGGTTCGTTTCGACGGCGATAGCAACACGACCACCATGGGTGTTCTCCCTCATCATTTTCCTCGGCATCAACTTCACCTCCTTCATCTTCATCCTCACCGCCTACGTCGTCATCTTCATCAAGATCGTGCGATCCGCGGCGTCGGTTCGGAACACCGGCGGGCGAGACAGAGAGGTCAAAGTAGCCAAACGTATGGCTTTCATCATCATCACGGATTTCGTCTGCTGGATGCCGGTGATCATCCTGGGGATTCTCTCGCAGTCGGGATCGGTGACTCTCCCGTCCGCCGTGTACGCCTGGCTCGTCATCCTCGTCGTTCCGATCAACTCGTCCATCAACCCGTTTCTCTACACGTTCCTTCTGCTCTTTGATCGTAAAAAGGGGAATGAAGAGAAGGGAGAGACGAACAAGGACCGAAACAGCTGCCAGACTCAAGATGAAGACCTGAGCCGTCTTGAGCAAGAAAGTAAGCAAATCGTTCGCAACACTAATATCTAGTGAAGAGAGGATTTGGCCGAAAGAAAACCGAAAGGAAACTAGTGGGAACATTACGGAACCTGTAATCAGAGTATGAATATTCCCCTGTTGTTTCTTTTCCCGGTCCTGTTTTATTTATATTCCCTTTTCAGGTCAAAATGACACTTTGTTTCAAAATTGAAATAAAAAGGCCCGAAAATGGAAGAAGATGCTGTATCAGAACTTACCTCCTGAACTGGAAACTTAATTTCAGCGAAATTATAGCAATAGCGATCTTTATAACCCTCATTAATATATTCCAGCTCGTTGATTGGTTGAAAGGGTGTCACATGACCACAAATAGATGAACTATTTGGAGGAAGAGAGCTCAAAGGGAAGAAAAGAACTATTTCGTGATGTCAGAGGGAAAAAAGGTACTATTTCGTGACGTCATATCAAAAATATTTTTTTTCCCCTCTGGACTATCGATATCTGGGCTATCGGCGATCGATACAATTTTCATCGATTCATCCCAGGTAAATGCGCGACACGCAAAATCTACGCGATACATTTCTTTCCAGCTTTGGGTGCGCTGCCGGAACTCCCGTAGTCCACTGCCCGGACTGTACTGTTTTGTATTCACTTACCGCCCGATGATTAACTCGCGCGTTCGTGCGTATGTACGTACGTACATCAATATTCTCCAAGATTTTTTTCGGGGAAAGTGAATCACTGGGTTAGGCGAATCAGTGGAGGGCGTATGTGTGTTGGTTATGCGTGCACGCGGGGCTGGGGTTAACGTAACCATCGTCCAGGACGTGGACTAGAACTCCCACGGTGTTGCGGCTGAGGTACAACTTGAATTTCCTTCGGTTTGCTCAAGCCGCAGGAAATAACAAACCAACTGAATCGGGCTCCTACATTTGGAGCTTAGAGCATGGGCACTATATATTACAAGGTCCATGGTAAGGATTTAATTAATGAACAAAGAATATATTAATGAAGGATATAAAACAAATATTTTATGATCTTTATTCGGGAACTTTGTGGAATCTGTAGGAATTAATATCGTCACAGTACACAAATCCTACTCACCGAGCTCGTGCAGGGCTCCTCTTGTAGTCGCTGTAGCAGCGGCTTATTAGTCTCGCGGGGGCCTCTCGCGCGTAGCTGTGAATGTTCAGATATTGTACGTCCCGGCGTAATATTTACAAAAAGGTAGATGCTTGTTCTCGTAGCATCGCGTGGAGAAAGTATAAGTCCAGGTAAAGTCCGAGAGATCGCTAACTTCGCGAGGTAGAAAAAAACGTCCGCGTTATTTGGCTGCGAGTAGCAAGGGCGAAGAATGTTGCGCGCAGAAATAGCAAACAGCTGCCCTAATACATGCGGGAAGTTCTCTGAATAATCGCTACAAATCTATTGCTCCCCTCGGTGGAGTGGAGGGCGTGCGGTACCATTTTACCATAGTACCGAATGCCCTCCACTTAACCTCGGTGCAAAATAGATTCCACAAGATCCCTCATGGTCATGAAATATTTATATACTAGAATTTCAAGGAGTTTTTTTTTTCTTCATGAAAAATTCCTTTGCTCGCTCGGTATAGGAATGTTTTAGAAGATAACATTCAACATGTTCACTATAACTTGTATGCTAATCGTATGCATTTTAACGTATAGCGTTCTGGTGCAATCTATGGAATAGACCAGTCCCAAATAGACACACCTTTAAGTCAAGGAGGTCAATGTTTTTAGAAACAGGTTTAGTTACATTCCATCGACTGTTATACTTGTAATAGTTCTTAGAGTCTTTAATGTGATTTTCACTTTTGGACAAATTTAGATATAAAGATGTGTGTATCATTATGATACTTCAGAACGCAGCAATGTCTATTGTGTATCACACCTGTCGATCCACTAGATCCACTAGCAACTGCCACTACATGTGTCATTAATAATTTATGAAACTTCTGACATAAAAGACCTTGTGGATTGACATGTGTGATTATAATATGACGAGCGCAATTTGTCAAGTCAGTGAAAATGTGTGCTTTGCTAAACTGAACGTGGAAGTTTACTTGATTTGCTTCAGAGACCGCTTAGATGTTTCATTCTCACATGATCAAGATGACTGTAGAGTCTTTTAATTTCCATGAAGTGGTTTTTCGTGCAATGTCATATTGTGTGTGAATATTGTTCATGATTCGCCTGTAACTGATACTACTGTATGATAGTTGTGCATCACTATCATGTATGTTCCATTACTTCTTGTTTGTTCTCATCTATATAGTAAAAGTAGGTACATGGCAAGGCCTTACGTCGTTAAATATCAGCCATTTTAGGAAGAGAAGGAGAAGGAGAAGGAGGAGGAGGAGGAGAAGGAGGAGGAGGATCGACGTGTCCTTCTCAGTAAGCGCTTAATTATGTAATATGCGTATAGGTTGACCAGGTGATTTTGTTTATGTTGCCTTTCAAACATTTTTATTTACCGATATTGTTCATTAGAAGTTGTGATGTAAATGTGATGATTATTTCGTTCGAGGATGGGAAAAGGAACCGAAATTCGTACTATTTACGTGTCACTTATATTTTCCGTTTTTTTTTTTTTTTTATAAAAGGAGAGAGAGGCAGGGAATTATTCGTGTTTTACTTGTGTGTGCACGGATACAGGGCATACTGTTCGTTCTATTCAAACTTTTAAAGCATGAGAAAGTGGCAGTTTGTCTGTTCGTTGTGATTAGGTGTAAACCTTTAAAGTTTGGTTTTAGCTTTGAGACGAAAGAGTTCGGTTTTAGCTTTAATCCAAGAAGTTGGCTTTAGCTTTAATTCAAGCAGGATGGAGTTTGTATTTCTCCGCCTTAGAGAGAGTTCTGTACGATTTACTTCAGTGTATTATGCATTCTTATCGCTATTAAATCAACTTTAACTGACATGTTGGAGTGAGAGCCTCTTCTTCTATGCTGATATGGATCGTTGGTGGCATGCCACGCTACCACATAACGGGTGCACCAACGATCGCCGGAGTGGAGTGTATGTGTGCTGGTGAAGATAAACACATGAAGAGAGAGCAATCCTCCACCCGGAGAAAATCCCGTTACAGTATCACACAGGGGTGGTGAAAAAGATTGGGGAGGGGGAGATACAAACAGACAGAATGTACATTTTGTGACTCGATGAAAAGAAGAATTTCTTCAAATAAAGACAATCACACCTTGTAAATATCTAAAAACAATTGTTGGTCTTTGATATCGTTTAAAAATACCCTAACAATGATTTTCGAGCTCATAATGCTTGTACGAGGCTTTTAAAAAGGATTTCGTATTTTCAGTTTTTCTGAAAGAAAATATGATATTAGGCATCTGAGAAACGTTCTCATCTGAACTATAAAGATATTTTAGAATCCTTCTCAGATGCCAAATGTGGCTTCGCAAAACATTTTTCGGGCAAACTGAAATATTGGCTTTCACATCGTTTAGATTTCCAATTAAGCACTAAATACGGCAGTTGACATGTTTGAAGGATTTCATACACTTAGTTTCTCCGAACTGTTCAATATTGCAGAATCTTGCCAAATGTTTAGGATTTACAAAGCATTTTGAAGATCGTTTAGACTCTCAACAATGATAGTTTTAATGCTAGTTAAGCAATAAAATATGATATTGTTCAAATCTTCTTGAAAGCCATACTATCTGACTGTACGAAAAAGATTTATATATGATTTTTATGCAAGCACGCGATTTCAGTTTCTCTGAATTGCCCAATATTCCACAATCTTGCTCTGGAGACACATGTGGTGGCTTTGCAAAACATTTCAGTTTCAGGTTTAGTTGAATTTATTTCGTATTTCACACATAACATACAAGAATGATATCACAGAACAATGCACTGCACATACCATGCATACTTTACTAGATAGAAATGAAATTCAATACAAAGTGCATTATTTCATTCTTTGTATGAGCTTGAAATTGCATAACATGAACAATATAAGACAAGACACAATTTAGAGTGAAATATGTGCTTGTATTTTATATAATCCCTTGGAGTAAAACATAGCATAGAGTGTATTTAACGTGTTTTTTGGTATTTGTGTTAAAAGCAGCGATTCCTGCTTATGTGTGTGTAATTAGCCTGCTTAGTACAGTTAGCTGTTATTGTTAGCCAGTGCTCGTGATCGCGTGATCAATGCTAATTAGGTGACAGTTTTGTGACGTTACATTTCGCGCCTCTCTCTCTGACTTCGCGCTCGCGGGCGCACGCGCCGGTATTGCGCGCGGTCAAGTGACCGTGACTCACTATAAGTAGTGACTGATTTTGGCGGTAAGCTTCAGAGTTTAGCCAGATTTCTCAGGGAAAGGATCCACGCCAGTCGGGGTCAGAGAGAGAGACGGAACTTGGACTTAGCATACTTCTGGAAGTTTAGCTGTATGTTCGGCTCGGGAGCCCAGGTGTATTGAAGTCGTGAAAGTGTAACCAGTCGGCTTAGCTGGGAGTTAAATAGGAAAGAAAAACCCGCAATAATCGGTATGTAAGCATTTTTTAGTCTGTAACTTAACTTAGCTTATGTGTGTAAACTTAGAGATTTTCTAGCAGCGTGTTTTTGAGACTTAGAGTTTTGTAAGTTAAAGTTATGTTTAACTTATGCTGCTGTAATTTATCTTAAGTTTAGCTGGCTTTCTAGGATTTCAAGTGTATGTAACCACGGTCGAGTTTAGAGGACTCAGAATTGGTTTAACCTTTATTTTCTATAGAATTAGCTCGGTGTAACTTAGTAGTTTACAGTTTTAAGTCAAACGTTTTTTAGACGTTTAAGATTAGTCTATGGCACTGATGGGAACTCGCCAAGTCGTGGCTGGGCCACGCAACCAAAACCCCAAGATCAGGCCATATGTTAAGCAGGTGTTTTCATATTTTACATGTGTTTTTTCTGATGAAATGTTTAAACTTCATATTTTGTGTCAGGCATTTAGTAGTGTTTATTTTTATTCTCTTTTGTAGAGAATCGGCTTTGTGAATCTACTTGTGAGTGCGTGGAGCACAGAAGCGACAGGAAGTCGCGCTCAAGGAAATAAAACAAGTCTCATCTACTCGTCGAGTTTTTCTCTGTCTCAACTGGCTAGACTCTCACATAAGGCAGTGGCCTTAACATTTCATGTAAAAAGTATTTTGTGCGTGTGTGGATGTGTGTGTACATGTATGTACAGTGTATGTGTGTGTGTGTGTGTGTGTGTGTGTGTGTGTGTGAACACAAACAAAACAATAAAGAAGCCGGAGAAGAAAAGTATTTTATGACCGAAATATTGAAGTACTTATCTGCTCTGGCGTTTTCAGTACTTTGTTTAAGTTTACATCACATTTCCAGCACCCTCGCATCCTCATTATTCTTCTTATATAAATCAATTAAATGCAGAAACAAGGAGCTGACAGGCTGGAGTCTTTTTAACAAAAGCAGTTGAAGACAACAAAGGAAAATATTGCACAATGTCGGTATTAAAATACACTGTCAAGTATAGTTCGCTTTAATGGTTACGGTATTTTACCATGTTTACAGTGAACACACAACTTTTGTAATAACTGCGAGTAAGACTAAAAGCAGTACTTTATGCCAAAAGCCTACATCTGTATACAAGTCCTCAGAAACATAAATCATGGTCGTTTTATTTGCAAATGGGTATCAAAAAATCTGTGTTGTTTGTGTAGGTAATGAATAGAGATATTGAACAAACTGTGCGTTTGATTTGGTACCCACGAATTAACGTTTTGAATAAACAGAGAAGTACATGATTTAACCAAAGAGCTATATAGATCTTTGATTTAACCATCTGAGTACTAAGTCATGAGTGAACCATTGGCTTATAACACAGATGATGTGTCCGTGGTAATAAGAGGGTTAAATTCTACACCATTGTGACGTCTCGTATATCACACTCGACCTAAATCTAATGTTCTTATGGTTCAAGCAATGTTTAAGGAATTGTGTTTTGTCTGGAGAAGGGAGGCACTTCATTTGATTTGAAAAAATGTGAAGATGCAATCACTGCATTTTCCTCTTACCTTCATACAGACGAGTGATGTGCTTCCGTAACTGTGTATATATCACAAGGTCTGGGTGGCTTTGAAGCTTTTTAATAAGCCGTAGCGCTCTCTTTGCAATTTGCTTTTCTAATCACCCATCTGTCAATCAAGGATCGTGTCGATGATCAGCAACTCATCAAAATATACAGATCAACACAAATGCTGCTTCGGCCTTTATATACTTCCACACTACTGGATCGGTATCGAGGATATTTCATAAACACATTGCGCATGCGTCATAGCAGCCACAGAAACAACGAACCAGCATAAGAATTATTGCATCACGTGGACGAGCAGCAATGGCGGAATAAAGGCACAATAATTAATATTGCCATTTCCGGAACTCAAATAAGAAAAGTCAAACTGTATAGCGCTACTTTATAAGCGGGGCTTATCGCTATCAGTGCTGAGAAAAAAAAATGTTTTAAAATATAGGACATTAAAGAGTTTGTAATTTTGTTAAATAAAGTTGTTCATTTTTAATGTAATAGGTCCTTTAAACAACTTTCAGTTTTCTATAACCATGTTCATGACAGCCCGCTTAACATCTTGGGAACTCGGGGAAAAAAATAATGTTAATCATGTTACAGCTGTATGCCACTCCTCTATTGTTCGGTCATTATTTCAATGCGTGCGTGAGCATCTCTGTGATTATGACGTCACGAATTCACGGGTAGCACGCGTGCTCATAAAGCAGCTGGCCGATTGTTTCGTCACAGTACTGCGCGTATGCGCGCAGCAGTCACTATGGGTGGTTACTAGAGTAAATCAAAACGTAAACAAACCGTGTCTTATATACACAGTGTATATACAGTGTACGCTATCATTTCGATGATTTCCATTGCTGAAGTGGTTGAGTTTTCTAGCTCATCTTTGATTAGCGATTGGATTCTTTCATTGCTTTCCGCCATGGAATTGATAATCTTTCTAGCGCAAATCATCTCTGCCATCAAGGTAAATCAACAAAAATCTTGCCAGAAAACATGAATTTCCCCCAAATGCATGACATAATCCTAATATTCGGTAAGAGAATTACTGCCATTCACAGTGTATCGTCAGAAATTGATCCGTTTCCATAAGATTGTCATAGGTGTTATATATGTAACGGGACATATTGTAAAAATGAATGACCAATAAAAGTAAGAATTATTCTTTCTTCAAAACGACAGGGCGATACATCTGTACTCCAAGGCACTGCGTCAGAAGAAGCGGAATCAGATATCGATTCCGTGGATGATGACGTGTGGGAGGATGCCCTGGACGAGACAGAAAGGGAAGAGGAGGAGGAGCAAGAGGAGATATGGGAAGACGCCTTAGACGAGGAAGCACTGATTGGAGAGGAAAACATTAAGCTCAAACAAAATGTTGTGGCATCCTCTGCTAAGTGCTCGATCGAGAAAGAAATAACCTACAAGCGCTTTGTGGTAAGTTATTACCGTTGACTTTTCTGCACTTCTTTCCTTTTCGACTTCTTTCGTTTTTCTCGTTCTTCTTCGATTTAGACCTCTTACAAGTACCCCCTTCTCTCCTATGTTTTTTCTTCTCTTTCCTTTTCTTCCTTATTAGCGTCTCCTTCCTCTTTGTCTTCTAAAAATGAATGATATAATCTTGTGTTTAATATGTAAAGAAAAGGAATGAATTTGACGAAATGTCATTAATTTCTTGTTAGAATCTCAGGTATCCAAGACGCGCAAAATGCCTTACATGTCAAAGCCGTTTCTTGTTGTTGACATCGAGAATAACCTTTCCACAAGAGGGCGCAGTGACAATAACAACGAGCATCTCATCGCAATGTGGTTTGAAGAAGAAGAAGTGACAGTCAAGGTATTGACAATAAATAATTCTTTAAGGAAAATTTAATTCCATTTGGCTGTGAATAATATATACAGCAGCAACACAGTGAATTGCGCTATATAGCGCATTGATCAGACACATTTATACAAATGTAAAACTAATGAACTGCCGTTTCCTTCGTGAAACTTTGTATTTTTTTTAATTATCGGCTCTCTCTAAAAACGTAATAAAATTGAAACATGTCAAACAAGCATCATCTTTAACCTATGAGTGGCAATACAATGGTGAATGGTACAAAAAACATGGTGCTTTCCTTTCTTGGACAATAATACTATTTTATTTTTTATTTTTATTTTTAGGCACATGTCCGACCAAAGATTGTGCGAGCGATGCCAAAAAGCCTTCCCAAAGAGAAGAAAGAAGTTATTCCTGACATCGCTAAGACAGTTGCCAACAAACAGACATCTGCTAAGATTGACACGAGACAGATAAAAAAGAAGGTTGGTATAATACATTTTGTACATCAATCATATTTTAAATTAGATTCATACAAAAGTGGATACACATGTATTCCAATAGGAATAAATACATTTTCGAACAGGACACAAAAGTTATCATTTGATTTGATATATCTTTTACGATTATCATTTCTCCATTTCTTCATTGATTTATGTTTCGTTTGTGATTTTATATTGCCTTTTAGATATGAATACATTCATATTTTTGCTTTGTCTGCAGAGGCGGACCAAAAAACGACGATGCGAGAAGGAGAGACTTTTCTTTCGGATCGCTGTCGGCAACGCCTGGAGGGAAAGGTGCAGGAGTCGCATCTAACATGTCTAAAGGGGTCGGGTGGAAGAAGTTTGGGCGGAATCGCTCTGACACTCTGCAGCTGGTGATCTGCGATCCATCCACTACCAGCATACACGCACGCATGGACTGATCATTATCAGCATGATCAAGAACCTACCTGAATCAAAGTGCAATGGATTGCATAAGAGTGCGATGTCTGATAATGACAATAATCATGTTGTCGGAATGCAGATGTGGAGGAATCGAAATACGTTTGACTTGTTTTGGGGAAAATGAGTCTTGGATGAATCAAGGGAGCAAAGGAGAAGGGGGGGGGGGGGGGTGCGGTCTGAGTAGGGAAACGATCTTCTCCATGACGACGAACTGACTATGCCCGGGTGACTATGTCGCTATCTCCCCTGACTAGGGAAAAACACACTACTACAACATATTTTTTGTTACATATTTTTTTATTAAATATTACTGTAGTTCATAGATCCTTGAAAGGTTATTGTCGATGCTTTGATATGACATCGTCTAAGAGTAAGGAAGGAAGTGTAGAGAGTGATGCGGGGTGGAGGGAGGGTGTACGACGGTGTGGACATGCATGGTGAGAGATGGAGAATAAGAGACATGGGGGGACGTGAGAATAGAGGGAGAAAGTAATCGAGAGAGAGAGAGAGAGGGAGAGAGAGAGAGAGAGAGTGATAAAGCGCGCAAAGAAGGGGATTCGAGAGACTGTGTGTGTGTGTGTGTGTGTGTGTGTGTGTGTGTGTGTGTGTGTGTGTGTGTGTGTGATTACTTTACTGTTCAAATGCCTACCTGTGGTCTTTCCCCTTGTCAGCAATCCTGATGCCCCTTTTACTAACCTTGAAACCTGGCCCTTAATCCTGCACTAATGTACTCTAACCACACTCCTAACACACAACCTTCAGCCTGATCATCATCTTGAATTTTAAAGACGAGGTGGCCCATATTTGCAAGGGTCATGAAACTTGACAGGAATCAGCAGTTTATCCTAGCTATATCATTTATGAAATTTCAGTCTCATCTTCACGAACCTGTTCAAGAAAAGTGAAAACAACTATCACTATTTACGTGGTAAAAGTATCAACCATGGACTACATACCGTATTGCAACATTCACTCAGCGATGCGCAGCTTGCCTCAACGCCTCTGTACGAGAAACCGTGGCTTTATGGCTTTATAAATATCAGGAATTATAGAAGGCTTGTGGGAAAGAACAAAATATGTAACTGGCCTGTATGATGTGATGACCGCGACTGGAGGCTAACCCGAAAGCTCCCTTCCACCTAACATAGCAACAATAACGTGTTGCGTAATCATATGCAAATCAACATTCCCCCTCAAATGAAATAATAGACCGTTTCGTACTGTATTCACGACTTTTCCCCTAACTGGGTAGCAACGTGTTATTGCATTCACCTCTATCTAGTCATTTATATTCAATGGATGGAATTCACTTTGAATCTTATTCATTGCCTCTCTTTCTCTCCCTATCTCTCTCTCTCTCTCTCTCTCTCTCTCTCTTATCGCCGCCTCTTTCTATGCTTCATATACCACTCTCTCTCCCCGGTTCTTTCCACCCCTCGGAATCTCTCTTCGCATGGATTGAAAAGGCAGGCACCCAACCATTATGACAGCAAATTCCACAGAATTAGAGAGCATCTTTTTAATGTCATGTCATGAAATCATACAAGCGATACAATACTAGGAAATTACAACTAGAATAGTAATCAAGCTGATTAGAAAGTCACTAACGGAGGTACTATATGTACTGGTAATAAATACGGCACAACAGTGCTTATACATTGTATAACTCTATGCATGGGTATGAACGTTTCTTTGGCTATGTAAATCAGACTGCTAAATGCATTTTCATATTGATATCATTTCATGTTCAATAATAAATTACAACATTGTCGAATTGTCGAGTCATAATTTCGGATGTCATTTCAGCATGGTATGACTTGAAATGCTATATGTCATTTATATGATCGATAATATTTACCAACACTTACAACTCTCGTCACAATTTTCAGCTGGCAGCCAAAAGACGGTTGATAAAATATTTTGCGGACAACTTTGTTTAGAGTCGTCCGGACTGTTGATTATTCGTAATGTCAATATTCAGCAAATGAATTAAAAATATGTTTCCTACACAAAGATATAAATAACTAAGGATAAATGGTCCAATTTCTTTACTTCACAGAACATTGGATAACTCCTCACTCGTAATTTTCATCCCTGAACCAAACAATTGCTACTTTGTTCGTTACTTTGGTTTCCTTCAAAACCAGTGAGTCAACCTCTAGTAAAAAGATATTTTCAGTGTAAAAGAAAATTACAGGTCTGGTTATATTGCAAAAGACACATTAGTTTGAATAATGCAACAGGATAACACCATTTTCGGAATGATTTCATCCTTAAGATCCATGACACAATTAGCAAAATTGTGTGTTTCTTGGTTTCCTTCAAAACCAGTAAGTCAACCTCCATTAAAAAGATGTGTTCAGTGTAAAAGAAAATTGCAGGTCTGGTCATATTGCAAAAGACACATTAGTTTGAATAATGCAACTGGATAACACCATTTTACGAATGATTTCATCCTTAAGATAATCACAAGAGATAAGACGAGAAGGTAAGTGGCGACATCAAAAAGATTTATTTTTTTGTAAATAATGTAAACATCACGCCAGCTAGACTATACAATCAAATCTAAATCAAATAGCTCTATGTTTGGAACTGAGAATAAAATTAAAAAGAAAAAACACTTCAAAAACACAAAACCAAATAAAACGCAATACATGTAGATAGAAAAGGATAGCAAACAAATTCTTCAAACACATTCCTGCTCAAAACAAGGTGTCCCTTTTGCAAGTCTCCCCAAAATGTTAAGAACTCGGAAAATGGACGACGAAATTATAGCGATCACTAGACTTTGAAGAAGTTTTGGGCTGGTCATCCGAAACCTGTAGCATTGAGACCGGACACCGCTGTGCGCTATGGTCCGCACCATTCACTGGGAACATGCCCCGCTGTGCGCGGCGCATCGCGCACTAACAGGGGGAAATACGATTGCGAATGTAGACTACGGCTGCTACGTTTCAAACGTAACCATCGATATTTTTTTCACTTTTCCTGAAAAGATTCGTGAGGCTATGATTGTAAGATTTCACACACGCCATCATTAGACTATATTGCTGATTCCTGCCGAGTTTCATGAATTTTGCAAATAGTCCAAACATCACAGGAAAATGTCTTCTTCTTATGTAACAGCTGCATATCAGTATACGTTACGTCCTCAAATCTAATGAAGCCATAATCACATTGGCACGCTTAATTGGACGGTGGGATGTGTACGTACATTCCCTGTCAACACAAATGCAGCAATTCTTTTCAATAGAAGCAAAAATCCAAAATAGAAAAAAAAAAATCACATTACGTAAAGATTCAGCAAAATTTGACAAGTAACAACGAAGTTATGGTTATTTGAAGTTTAACCACTCCTTAAATTTGGCAACACATGTGTGATGTCATAAGCAACCTATGGGTAAAGCACTTCAAATGCCCACTATAACTGAAATATGTCAGAGACATTAGCTCTTATATAAACATAGTATTAATCGTAAGAGGGGTTCTTTCCTATTCTCAGAGATATGCTTGAATAAATAATGAATAAATGACAAGTTTAGAGACCTATGTTCAACCAGAACTTAGCAGGCTCTTATGACATTTTCGAATATTATAATATTGTGTGATTTTTCTTAATTTTGTGCAAATCCATTGCTCATATTTTTCAACTTTTATTGGCTTTGATTGGAGTAAACTGACGAGAGTATGTGTATACTGCCAAACTTTGACAAAAGGAAATAAGTGACAAATTGCACATATTTCATAGTTTTATCAACAACATACATGAGATACTTGTTCACACACTTTGGGCACTTAAGGACTGTAAAAATAGATTCCAATTGAAATAATCATTGTACCTGTATCATCCAAATTTATTTTGTTATGAGGGGTTTTCCTCTAATTTTAAATGTTACTTGCTTCCTTTGTTCCTATTGAGATACTCATTGTATCTGTATTATCCAAATCTATTTTGTTATGAGAGGTTTCTCTTTGATTTTAAATATTACTTGCTTCCTTGTGTCACAATAGAATACATTGTGCATGATATATCAGTAGAACATTTCCAACTAAAGCATGACATGTTACATATAGGATTCAAAAGTAAATAAGCAATACTCAATGAACATGGATGATTCGTCAAGGTGGCAAAGTAGTACAACATTTGGCATTTAAATTGTGCATATTTCAGGTTCAGGACTCATTGTTACCTAACAACCAATAAGTCACTCATGTAGGAGCATCAGTACTATAACTATTTGCATTTCTCACTCTGGCTAGTGAAGGCGAGTGCAGCTAAGCTAACTATTTTTTTAAATTTTTGTTACTTGTAAATCGGACATTCTTTCCCAAGAAAATTCTCTCATTAGACCATTTCGTTTTTTCATGTGCTTTACAAATTGGCTGAAAATTCTAATAGGAAATGCTACTCTAATGGTCACATAATACCATTAGATAGTTATACATCATGAATGATTGGACAGTGGATTAACGCAGAATGGATTAAGAAATGGAATGTTTGAGAAAAAGTTGGCTATGTTACACGAGTTGGCACCAGGTAGGGAATTCATTTGCACTTCAATTCGTGTTCAAGAAGAATGGAAATAAATTGGCAACATACTGGAGAGATTGTCCATGTTTGGAAGGAAATATCAATAATAATAATGAGCTATTATTATTATGAGCTCGTACAAAAATATCACATAGTAAACAACATGTCCCTATGTGCCGTAGAGAGAGAAGTACATAATGCAAGATACAATGACAGTAGAATATACAATTTACATGATTGTGGTTATTTTAGAATTTTTTTAAACACACTGCAAATTCAGAGGAACATATTAATAACATGTACATGACAGACAGGTCAATATATTAGTAATGAACACAGTCTATCAAATCACATGACTTCAATACCTATAAACACATTAACAGAAATGTACAATCACACAGGATAATGATTTTGACAATTCATACAAAGGATGCAGCCTTATTTGCAAGTCATAAAAATTCACATACTTTCTCAATCCTATCCTTACTTACCCCCCCCCCCCCCCCCCCCTTCCCAATAGTTCAGAGGTTACGCAAAATTACGTAAACGCATATCACAGGCCAAAATCAGAGAGAAATTGACATTTTGCATATGTTTGTGTACAAAATACTGCATTCCTGAATTGTATAATGACACTATCAATTGTTCCTTCTAGCCCTTTTGCTTGATCCTTTGATTCTTTGTTGAAACTTATTAAACTACAGATCTCATGCCAAAAAAAAAATCATACAAATTGGAAAAACAGAAAACAGCAGAATACCTAAGAAATACAAATAAAAAGTAAAACATGTAAGAATTGATTGAAATTTCAGACTTTTTTAACATGATATTGTTACCTATGCTACTCAGCATATCAAAAATAAATTTGACCTTCATGCCACAAAACACTGCATACCTGTACTAAAAACTACATTTGCAATCACGGCAATTACTGATTGCTAAAAAAAAAACAATAACACACGATTCATGACAAATTTGACAATTGTCCGTAACTTCACAGTCAGAAGTTGGTCTCATTTAAAAAGGATTCATCGTTGGCTTGTCTGAGCACAGTGTTTCAGCCTGATGCTACAAACTATCAGCACAAATACACATAAACCATCAGCATATATATATATACACAAACATCAGCTACGGTATTTCACATCAAATTGCATATTATGTCGTTCTCCCCCATTTTAATAGATCAGATCGGGTCCAAATTGTGAAGAACGGGGGCTTTAGAAATCGTGTGAGGCTCAAAATGCTGGCTTGAATGATAATATAAAAAAAAAAAAATAATAATAACAATAATAATAAAAAAAACCCTTCTAATACAAAAATGATTAAAAATAGATACTACTCGGATCAAGCTGAAATTAAAACATTTTCAAGTCAGAGGATGCCAAATGTTTCAGAAGCAGATTCATCTATGATCATTCTTGTAATAATCTTCAAATATTTATTGAGATTGTTCCTTCTAGACAATTTTGAACCTAGAAATGTTGGTGTATCAGATAATAATTCAGAACAAATAGTGCCCATTCTGCTTCACACCTGTCAACCCACTAGTACCTACCATCATAGTTTCATTAAAGGGTTACTAAATTAGAAAAATAAGTTCCCACTAATCTAAGTAAAATAATCCACTAATTATAAATTTCACATTTGTTTGCCAAAATAAAGTCTCATTTTGATGAAAATTTGAAAAAACGCACGCCTCCAGTAACCTATGAGAAGTCAAAATGCCATAGATTGTACGGAAGTCAACAATAGACCATTTTCGTAATGTATTCACAACTTTCCCCCTTACTGTGTAGTGACGTGTTATTGCATTCACCTGTATCTTGTCATTCAGATTCAATGGATGGCATGCACTTTGAATATATTAATTGTTTCTATTCTGACAAATCTCGGACAAGCTTTGGGGTTCCCATAGGTAACGTATTGTTTGAACGGCGTGAATAAACTATTTTATTCACGCCGTTGGCATTTATGGCATTTTGACTTCTCGTACGTCACTGGAGGTGTCCGTTTTTAAAATTTTTTGTTAAAATGAGACGTTATTGCGGCAAACGAATGTGAAATTTGTTTTTAGTGGATAATTTTACATAAATTAGTCAACTTATTTTTCTAATTTAGTAACCCTTTAATAGTGCATGATGCTTCTGGCAGAAAACAAGTTGTGGTTTCACTTGCATGATACACAATGGCCATAGCTGTGTGATCTGAATTAATCATTGGATGCACACAAATTTTTAGGTCAAAATTTGTCCCAAAGTAACAATCTCATGAAATATTTAAAGGATTATTACAAGAATGATAGTTGATGAAACATTGGGAAATCTGCTCCTAAAAACTTGACATCCTTTGACTTCATGTTTTTAAATTCAGATTGACTTGTGTTGTAACTTTTTTTAAATCATTCTTCCAAAAGTGTTCAAAAAAAAATTGTTCATTTAGTATAACCAAATTCTATAAATATGAGCTACCCATAACTTATTTAAATATGCCACTTTTCACACATACAGATATGTTTTCAAATTCATAATGCAGTCAGTGAATTTCTACGTCCAAATGTATTTCAGCGTAATCTTTTGTTTTCAAGAGTCAAGAAATATTCAATAATTTCAGTCAGTAGCTGCATATGTGAATTTTCATTTCAGTAGCTTTGTGACATTAACTATTGTTAATGCATTTTTATTATTTCCGCATCACTCACGAATACTAGAGAAACCTCAGTTGAAAAACAAATAGGGGGAACATGTACACCTGTATGATATACATTTGCTTGAGGTACACACAAACACATATAACCAAGCATGTTCAAATGTTGTCCCCACTTTGTGAAGTCAATAGCTTGGTACCAGATATAATAATACCTACCCGAATTTGCTTTCTATTTTTGGCAGAAGTTTTCCCCATTTCAAGCAGAATTCTTATTACAGTATCCGCATTAGTTGAGATTTTGCACATGTCCCTACAACTATGTTTTATCCTCTGTTTGTGACACCAAAAGTGTGACCTTTTTTTAAATTTGTCATGACCTCTGAACTATGACCATGTTATAAATGGTCTGAGACACCCAAACTGTGAACATCTTATAGATGGTCTGCGACACTAAATTGTAACCTTGTGATATATGGTCTGCGACATGCAAAATCGACCTTGTGATAAATGGTCTGCGACACTCAAATTGTGACGTAATGATGAGTGGTCTGCAACACCCAATCTGTGACTATATCTTAAATGGTCTGCAACACGCAAACTGTGACCATCTTATAAATGGTCTACGACACCAAAGTGTGAACATGTTAGAAATGGTCTGCATCACGCAAACTGGGAACCACATTACACTGGTCTGCGACACCATAATGTGAACATCTTAGAAATGGTCTGCGACACGCAAACTGTGAACTGTAAATTCTCTACATCCTCTGAATGTGACCTCGTCTTCATTTGTCTACGAGCTCCATACTGTGACCTTCTTTATTCCTTGTATGGCGTCTTGTTGGTGCGCTCTCTGAGGTTGTAGCGCCCTCGTGGGGTGCTGGAGCCATTGGTCTGGTTCTGCTCCTCTGCTTTCTGGCTGTCATCTTTCTTGCCCTTGGCTATGTAGGCCTGCAAAATGGTAAAATGACAGCGAAAAAATAAATTTCACGAATTGCCCTTGGCGATGAAGGCCTGCAAAATGGTAAAATGACAGTGAAAGATAGATTTCACAAATTGCCCTTGGCAATAAAGGCCTGCAAAATGGTAAAATGTCAGCGAAAGATAGATTTCACGAATGAAGACAAATGTAATTTTTTAGAACATTTTGTAACATTTCCTTGCAGCAGAAGAAAGTAAATGGGGGAGTTGAGGGTCAATGATAAGAGTGGTAAGGATTCGTAAATCACAGACGCATTCTGCAGTACTCACAGGCCCAGATCTCGTTTGATTTACATGAACTTATCATTTTTGGGTGATTCTTGTGACTCCGAAATCAATCAAGAATGGAACTTCATTAAAACGACTCTGGAATGACTTACATGTAGGTAGGAACCCGAGTCATGATAGCATTGTTTTGGTGTAATGGTAATACCACTCCTATCCAATAGCCTTGAATAATAATGGCTCAACATTTTTGCACAAATTAGTGCACATCACACAGGAGAGCATCTTGCATGTGACATCACAAAATCAAATTTTGAAACAAGCTTCAAACTTTATGATCCTTTGATGGATTTTCATCAAGCCTTAACTAATATGTGTCTTTCATCTTTCTGCTTTCATTAAAAGCAACTTAATTTCAGGGTAGACTATCCATTTAACATATGTTCACCCTGGCTAGTGAAGGTAAGTGAAGCTAGGCTGACTTGTTTTTTTTTCCCTTGTATCGTCAGACATTCTCTCACAAGAAAATTGTATCATTACGCCATTAAATTTATTTCATGTGTTTTACATATTAGGACAATGGACTATCCCTTTAAGATTTATCTTGTACTTTACTGTATACGCCATATATTTAGCTACCAGTAGTCTAAGTTTTCACAAAGGACTTCTCGACCATCTCGCAAATGGCTAAATTTGCAATCGTGGAGTACTAGTACTAGTCGTACATGTGCATGTGCACGTCGCTTTCATGTCGCGACCAAAATCTATATTTTTGTGTGTTAACTTCGCGAATAGCCCCAATTTGCAAAATTTGTGAGAATAAAACACCCGCGAAATATATGGCATATACAGTATATGATCATGATACTGGAGAGCAGCTCTGCATGAGACAGTTACCTTGTTGTAGAAGTCTGAGAAGAGAATGATGTGGGAGACCAGATAGGCAGCCAGTGCATACACATAGCCTCTTGGGAAGCCACAATCCTGGTACAGAACCAGCAGGCAGTGAAACAGAACCGTGAAGAACTGAATCTGTGAGACAGAGAAATAAAGGAAACATACTTGTCTTTGTTTCACCTCATTACGCCACTCTTACGATGGGGTTTGCTATTGGACACACTACGTCAACAAGAATGATTAATTAAATATATCATAATGTGATATCTTTTTTCTCGAACTGAATCTGCGAAGGAGAGAAAAAAAGGAAATATATTTCTTTTCTTTTCCTTTTTTTTTTGTATCACTCTGATCTCAGGCTGGGATTTGCTATACTAAGTCTACAAGAGTGATTTACTCATCAGTAGATAGGTAATTCTGAGGGGATTAAAGATAAGTAACAATCATTTAATCCATTCCATTGAATGTGTGGCTCTTATGTCTCCATCAGCCTGAAAACTGGCAAAATAGCCACAGCTGGCTATTTCATGACCCTGGAAATTAGTCCTAATCATGTCTTCATCCGAATGAAACAAGCAGATCATGCTATTATGCAAGCCCACATGAGGGCTGATAAGTTGGTAGCTGTGGTTATCTGTGCACGTTCCACACTGTTGCGCAAAACACACTCGCAGATTCGTGCTAGACTCATGGGCCAAAGAAGCCAGTCTACAGTTGAGGCCAGAAGTTTACATACACCCAGGAAATTCAAGGAAAAGTTGACACTTGCCAAACGCCATAAAATGTACTATATCTCATAAAATATTTGTGCTATCATGACGAATTTGACATCAAACAAATGAGTATGTCATGCCCCTTCATCACATTGATTTGTTATCAGGAGCTGAAAAATATTTAGGTGTCATATTTCCCAGAAAATCTTTTAGACAAATTCAAAATTAAAACTTGACAAAAACATTTCATATTTCTGCTAGTTACTTCTCAACACAAGCATGTCAGATTACACTTTTTTGTTCAGTGGTAACATATCATGATAGAAAATGTAATATATATGATAGACTTGACATTTATATATTTCGATGAAACGATGTTTGAAAACATAATAACAAACAACGAATATTGCTTTTTTTTCTCCAAAGAAAATTCCAACTGAAATATAATTTAATCCCAATGGCATTCCAATCATGTGAAAGAACTTTATACGCTCTTTCTTTTGACACCAAATTCGTCATGGAAGTATTTATATTTCTGAAGATATAGTAGATTTTACCATGTCTGGCATGCGAACAAATTTCACTGAATTCCATGGGTGTATGTAAACTTTTGGCCTCAACTGTACCTCTAACTCAAGATTTTAAAAGAGTTATTATGCCACTTCAGACTTAAAAGGAAGCAAATAACTGGCTATTTTAAGATCTGGCTACTGACCATCATCAGGAAAAGAGTACCTGGGCCCTGTCTTATAAAGTATTGCAATTGATTGCAACGAGACTTGTGATTGATATCAATCCTAACTCTGTGCATTAGAGATAGGGGATTGGATTTACGATCAATTCAGGTCAATCACAATTCTTTATGAGACAGGGGCCTGGGGGCGTTTCACCAAGCTGTTCTTAAGCTACGAATGACCCATAGTCACAAATAACTTTACAAACGACTGGTGACCCTTTCTTGTGCTAATCAGATTCTCTATGATTTTGACTCCCATCAGTTTCAGTTGAAATCTGATCTTGATCAATAAAAATTCTTGTGTTAACAAGTGTCTGAATACAAAGTTTATGATTTGTTAAATTTGATTAGGATTAATAATGCTAAATATGTTACTTATTGCGGATTAATGGCTACTGATAATTGTTTGTCTCGGCAATGTAAGGTAAACAGAATCGAAAAGATCACGACGTTTCGTGCATCACTGCAACACATTGTCAGGTGTGATACAAAATTGTAGTAAGTAGGGGTTTAAATACCCTATGGTCAGTGCAGCGCACTAACTGAAATCTGCTCATAAACGGATTAGGATTATTGGAAATAAACTCCCACTACATTAAAACAGGAATAAATCTCATTAAGCACAATAAAGGGTAACCAGACGTGTGTAAAGTCATTCTTAGCTTACAAACAGCTTGGTGAAACACCCCCAGGGTTTCACCTGTTGCCATGGTAGTTACCATTAATGATAAGTTACAATAATTGAAAAACTACACGTATATGCAACATTGCCCTGGGCCGCGTTGCATAAAAACTTACCATTGATACATGTAGCAACTCTATCATCAATGGTAACTACCATGGTAACATTGCTCAACAGACAATCAAATTCAAGGCTGCCATAGAAGTTGCCATTGATAGCAAAGTTACCATCAATGGTAAGTTTTATGCAACAGGGCCCTAGTGTTGTGATGAAGAGGGTCTGATTCTCACCAGCTGAATAGACGTGAGGTAGCGTTTCCACCAGAGGTAGGGTTGGACGCTGGGTCCGAGGGCGGACAGGAAGTAGTAGCTGTACATCAAGATGTGGACGAAGCTGTTCACCATCCCACTGAAGTAGGCTGTAACACAACAAGCAACAAAAGTCAATATATCGTAACAAAATTACCATTCGCTGTCTATTTTTCGACGAGCGATCAATGGATCGATCGATGGATCGATCTTACAAAAAAAGGGGGGCTCAGAAGATTCTCTCCTACTAAGTTATAAAAACGAAATTGAGAATCAACCCATGGCTTTTCTCCACTCAGATACTAAGCAGGGCAATTAACCATCATATTCCAAATTCCCTCAGGGCACAAATCAGCCCAGCCCCTTTGGTTACCACATTTCCACGGCAATTTTTTTACATCCTAACTGGACCAGGATTCACAAAGCCCCAAATTCTAATCGGGACAGCAGGTGAAATGTTCTTTCAGTGCTCTTTGAATGAATAATAATAATGTAACCATTCTTCTTTTTTTTATTTAACACTTTTCCTTTTCACATTTATCCCTCTCTGTCTACTCCATCTTCTTCTTCTTCTTCTCCTCCTCCTCTTCCTCCTTCTCCTCCTCCTTCTTCTTCTTCTTCTTCTTCTTCTTCTTTTTCTTCTTCTTCTTCCTCTTCTTCTTCTCCTCCTCCTCCTCCTCCCCTTCCTCCTTCTCCTCCTTCTTCTTCTTCTTCTTCTTCTTCTTCTTCTTCTTCTTCTTCTTCTTCTTCTTCTTCTTCTTCTTCTTCTTCTTCTTCTTCTTCTTCTTCTTCTTCTTCTTCTTCTTCTTCTTCTTCTTCTTCTTCTTCTTCTTCTTCTTCTTCTTCTTCTTTTTCTTCACCTTCTTCTAATCCTCTCTCTCCTCTCCTCTTTTCTCTGACACTGATGAGTCTGAGTGTATCCTAGCAGTACTTACAAGCGCCACCTGCGACCCAGCGCACACCTATCCACCAGAGAAGAGGCATTGAAGCATGGTGATAGACATGCAAGAAAGTCACCTGACGTGTCTTTTTCCTCAACACAAAGATCACCTGACAATGGAAGGGGGAGGAAGGAGAAACAGGATGAGGAAAAATGTGACGATGAGAAAGAAAAAAGCGGGAAGATGATGCGGTGAGACATAAATATCGTCACTTGATTATCATCATAAACTACTACCATCATCAATAAATTCAAAATCGCGAATGATACGGTACTCTCAACGCTAACATATTGCACATTGTTTCTTGATGGTTCTTTCCTGCGTTGTGAGCACTGTGATACTAATGGGCGGCCTATAATGTGCTGTAATTTTTAAGCACCACCATCATCGCTAGCTAGTTACTTGTGGACGCTGTGCATCTCTCGCAGCATTTGTTGTATTGTCAATTTTCTTACTTTTCTTGTATCATTTTGAAGACCTGTGGAGACCCTGAAAGTGAAGTGCTCGCTAAATGGTCAGGGTTGTCACAATTTGCAAAAATATATGTTTACAGTAGATCATCTCTTTAAAAGAACTACACTGGAAACTAAAAAAAAGTGAAACTACCCTTAACTTACAGTATCCAATAGTTCGATGAGCTTTGAGAAGTAAAACCACCAACAAACGTTTGCAAGCTGGAAAAAATAGAAAAAACAATAATGGGAAAAAGGAAGAAGCAAAAGAATTGTATGTTGATTGATTACATTATCATATTGATAAAAATTAATAAAACTTTATATAATTTTATTTCTCATTTCATTTATTTCCCAAAACTTGAATCATAAATGTAATACTGATAAAAAAACCCCACATAAATTACAAATACATCAAGCAAGCTAAATATGACAGAAAGTAATACAATAATAAAAGAAACATTAAAGTATCAATATTGAAGGGAGAAGCAAATGCCATTGACCAGTCGGTAACATCATAATATCTCAAATCTTATGGCGCTAACAGTAACAACAACAAAAAAATCTGACCAAATAAGCAATAAAAGCCAAATAAAAATAAAAATTTACAACTTGTCATTTTTTTAATTGTGTATGGTAAGAATTCTTTATATGCAGCACATTTCCCTGTCAAAAAAAAAAAAAAAAAAAAAAGAGAACAGAGAAAAGCAAATCTAAGTTATAATAATAAAAAACCTCTGTTTGCAACGTGGCACTGGGCCCCGTTCCTAAAACCTTCCATTGATGGTAACTTTGCTATCAATGGCAAATTCTACGGAAGCCTTGAATTTGATTGGGCTGTCGAGCGGTGTTACCATGTTAAGTACCATCAATGACAGAGTTACTATTAACGGTAAGTTTTTTGCAACAGGGCCCTGATGATGAAAGAGTTGGGTGTGCTGAGCTTACTCTCAGGGCCAAGGCATCTTCAGAGTAGTCCACCCTCTGGCAGCCCTTGTCAAACCTTGGGTTCAGAACGGTGGACACAAAGAACTGTGGGACAATAAGAGAAAGACAAGCACTGGGTTGGAAGCAGTGAAAATAATTCATCTACTCCTGTTTTCATAGTTTCATGAAATATTCTTTGGAACTTTGTTTTATGAGGATGAAATCAAATTGAATTGAACGGAATAAACAGGCTGTGTTGTGGGAGATTTGGGGGGAGATGCATTTTGTACATTGGCTCGACTCCACCAAAATCAGCCTGTTACTCTTCAGAAAAACCACATACCTTTGCCTCTACGCAATGAGCAGAAGACTGAAGCTAGCTCTGACAATGTTCACTGAAAAGTCTGTATACCAAACTTTGCCCCACCCCCCTCCACCCCGCAGGCTACGGAATTTCAAAATAGCCCGGGCTACATAGGGTTAAGGGGGTATATTACTTTTGTTTTTGCTTTTAATGTTGCATAATTGAAATTATTTTAAACTGTTATTCAAAACTCCTTTTTTTTTTACAGCCAATCTTTCATTCACAGCGTCGCATACATCATTTCGCCTGTATTGGTCCAACATGGGCCCAGGGTGAAGCTGGCTGGCTGGCACTAAATCGAATTTGCATAAAGAGAATCATGTTTTTTTTTGATAAAGCGACCACAGAGAGGCTTGTTCACGCATTTATATTTAGTTACTTAGATTTCAATAATGGTCTGTTTCTGGGAATCTCTGAGACTCAACTAAATAAACCCCAACGTGTACAGAATTCAGCGGCATGGCTTGTAACGCGAAAAAGGAAATTTGAACATATAACTCCGATCCCACGTAGTCTCCACTGGCTCCCGATAAGGGCTCGTGTTCAGTTTAAAATCCTCACTCCTGTATTCAAATGCTTTTGTGGAAATGCTCCTGTCTATCTTACTGAACTCATCAAACCATACCAGCCTACTCGTAATCTTCATTCTCAATCAAAAATTCTTCTCTCTGAAATTTGTGTAAAATCTAAGACATTCGGTGATAGAGCTTTTGCAAATACGGCACCCAAATTATGGAATAACCTCCCCCAAGGCATTAGATCATTGACAGACTTCGATCAATTCAAATCAAGACTAAAGACGCATCTGTTTGATATTATTAGTTATTTTCAAATTCTCACATAATCAATTTTTACTTTCACACGCATAGAGACTATTTGAATGGTATTATGCATCTCTAAGAATTGAATATTATTATTATTATTATTATTATTATTATTATCATGTTGTATTAGTGCACAATGCAAGATTTCATGTTTGGCTAGTATTTAGGAGTTAAATTTTTTTTATCATTTTTCAAATTCTCCATTGAACTTTCAACAACTTTCTAAATGTTTTCTCCTTTCATAGAAGAAGTCATTGTTTATGTAAATTGTCCACTTTTTCCCCAAGAAATACATCCATATCACCTACAGCAGGATTTGTCTAACATGTAAAGACTAAATCAAGTACCTCCACAAACATGTATCCGGACAGAAGAACCAGCGCGAGGTTGTAGACCAGCATGGGGACCCGAAACGAAAAGGCATCTCTGCCAGACATCCATCGTTGGCCGTAGTACACAAAGCCAAGGTAGAGCACCACCAAGCCATAGGTGGGAAGAGGGCTGGAGACCAATAGCCAATCCTTGGTCCGATTATCTGGATAGGTCAAGCAACAACAACATTTCCAAAATAATTTGAGGATGCTTTATGTCAAGTTGTTTGTTTGGAGAGTGCTTTCATTTCCTTTCTATTTTAGTCTTCAAATCTTGGTCCTGATTGAGATAATGAACTACACATAAATATGAATGTCTGGGATGAGGACTTTAAAAAAAGTTTAATCGTGGGTTTATTTGTATTCAAAATGCTAAGTTTGAAAGAGCAGTAATCTAACATGAAAGAGTATGTGGTATTACATGATTTAGGACAGATATACAGTTGAATAGACCAAATATAAACAAACTGCAAGGGGTATTTGACAATGGCCAATGTGTATAATAAACAATAACATAACTAACAATGTTTTTGTTCTTGTAAATGTAGTTAGAACTGAATACAGTTCTTGCAAAAATTATTATCTTACCAGTATATCCACTTCAAGGACACCACTATTGAAATGGTGGGCACACTTGTTCAAATGCACCAAGCTTGAGCAAAGTATTTATTTCAAAGACTTGTAATCATTTTCCATGTCCTTTTTATGTAACATAAATAACGGAAGTTCAAGTTCTTTTAATCCCTGAAAAATATGTTTTTAATGATTTAACTAAAATATTTATACTTTATGCTATATACTATATCTAGTATCTACACTAGATCTAACCTTCATGTATTGACATACTAAAAATACAAAATTAATATCAATGCATGTTATTTTACAGCACCCAAGTTTATTGGGAAAGGTACCATAAAGTAAAACATGGTAAATTGTGGAATTTCCCATAAGTGCATTACACTCAGAGCAAAAATACACTTTTCAATGGGGTCTCTTTCGTGTGATTGCACCTATAAGCTATATCACTGTGAGCCCCCATAAACTGTAGAAGCTGTCATTTTCGCAAGGGTTTTATTTTCGCAAATTTCGCAAAACACT
This sequence comes from Arbacia lixula, assembly GCA_963669155.1. Lineage (NCBI taxonomy): Eukaryota > Metazoa > Echinodermata > Echinoidea > Arbacioida > Arbaciidae > Arbacia > Arbacia lixula. Next base: position 9,368,247 of record OZ022592.1, read on the forward strand.
GTGGAGGTGCAAATTTTTTTTTCAGGCAAATGTTTTGCTGCATAATCTCAATCGCTAAGATAATGCACCACACGGTGCTGCGCGCGCAGGGTGGTCCCCAGTGTAGAAAACATGCGGTGCAAACACCACGCGTCAGGTCCAGAAAGTGATTGTGAGCCACGTGTAAATTCACTGCACCATGCGTAAAATGAGTATCAGTCTTATTATTCTTATTGTTTTTGTTTTCTTTGAGCCACGCGTTCCATAGTTGTGTACCACGCGTCCAGCACAGATATCTGACAAAAAGTGACATTCTGCTTTTTTGAGCCATGCGTAAAAGATTTTCTGGTGACCACCCTGTGCGCGCGTACATAGTACCAGCACTATCCATCTCATGATGAGGTATCGGCATTTGTATACTACAGGTGGTACATGTGTTCGCAAGCTTGATAGCTTGCATAGCATGCCACGCCGTGCACAATCGAGCTTTGCAATAACATGTGCAAGTACAGTTTGCTTGCTGTCATTTGCGTGTGTACCGGTATATCATGGCGGGCCTGGGAGCAGTGCATGCATTTGATAGTGCTGGGTGTCATTAGCGAAAACAATATCCTGCAACCAAAAATGCCTGTAACCCCTTGATTTGCGGAAATATTTGTTCGCGGAAAATACAGTAATTCGTACACTGCCAAGAAGTCATATCGGCTGCATTCAGCTCTCCAGATTTTACAAATCTTTAACCAGTTGCTAACTGTTAGATTGCTTTATGAACCCTGGTCCAGTTAGGATGTCAAAATTTGCCATTGAACTGCAGAAATCAAAGGAGTGAGACTTAATTGCGTAGTAGGACTGGTGTATTCATAGCCTGTAGTCTACTGTCCATACAGCAGATCATTCGGGAGTCATGCTACAGTATCTGAGTGACAAAAAGCCAGCACGCATGTATACAGGCTCAGTAAAGAACTGGGCCCTGTCGCATAAAACTTAGCATTGATGGTAACTTTGTCATCAATGGCAACTACAATGGTAACAGGGCTCAACAGCCAATCAAAATCAAGGTTTCCATGGTAGTTATCATTAATGGCAACGTTACCATCAATGGTAAGTTTTATGCAACAGGGCCCTGGTAAAAAACAATTTGACGTCTCCAGTCATTCTACATGTAACAATGATTGACATCATGTATAAACTAAGTAAAGATGAGCCCGTCCCTTTTGCAGACCTAATTCTGAAAGTTCCCTGACTTTCTCATCATTTCAGAGAGAGTGGTTATGTATCCTTTCACTGGGATCGACAAAGCTTAATATTCAGTTTTGAGGAAATAATCTTCAATAATTGATCAAGCTTTCTTTTTTCGTACCATGAAAATAGTCAAATCTCAGTGAAAATTAGTTAGATTTGCATTTATTCTACGGGAGTTATAGTACCTCTGACCTTCAAATTTCACAGTCGGTATCCTAAAGATGCGCGCTAAATATGTGCAAACTTTCATGAAGTTTGCATATGTTTGTAAAAGGGACGGGCAATCTTTAAAGAGAGAAGAAGTTTTACCCGAAACACTTTCTGCCCAACTCCAGTCACTTCTGAGCTTCTCTACAATGCCAGCCATATTGAGTGTATGGTATGGTATGCTTCAATACCTGCAGAATGGTACGGAAACAAAGCGACAACAAGTGAAGAGGAGACGTAGAAGAATAGATAAGGGGAGAGAAGGGAAAAGAGAAAAAAATGTTCGTAGGAATCAAGGCATCATGCGTTTCTCATTGAAAATCATTTTGAAACCAAAGTCCACAAGAGAAGGTAAATAAGTTATGCATGAACATGTGTGTCGCATTCAAAAAATAATTGAAAAAAAATATCATCACGAATGTGTTTCTGCCTGACATCGTATACAGTAGGTGAAAGGTGATATTGCGACTTCAAGTACACACCGCTTGTTCAGGGAATACGGGATAAATCTACGTTCTGGTTTCATATTCCTTGAGGCCGGAGGGCGAATGGTATATGGAACCAGAACATAGATTTTTATATCCCGGATTTTGTGAAAACAAGCAGGTTGTGACAGTTTTATCTTTTTTCAGTGTATTTATAAGACAGGTTAAAGAATGTAACCAATAGAAATTTTGCATGCTACAATAGTCAGATGACTATGCATTAATTTTACTAATTTCTCCAGCTGTTGCATTTGTTGTGCAGCACTGTGCATTTTTTTTGCAGCATTTCACTTTTTGTGTACAAACTCTATGCAAGCTAGGTAGCTCTGGGCCGAATGATCCAGTGTGCGGTGTATGCGCGTGTGTGCGCAAGCTACATGTGCGTGCGCTTGAGCATGTTGTTTACACTTTCATGGAAGTTGAAATCACCACTGGGCATGTGCACAACGATGAAAAAACACCATAATACATTAAAACAATAACAACAAAACATAAACAGGTAATACGGGCTGTCGGGCTCATACATGTATTAACCCTTTTGATATTTTCGACCACATAAATGAGGTAAATACTGTTTGTCTCAAAGACAAATTGACCAATCAGATTACAGAATTCATGAAAAAAAAAAGGCCAACTAATAGATGAGAATAGATGCAACAGGGTCCAAGAAGTATCAACATTTAGAACTGTGGTTAGAATTATAATAGTTTGGCGAATGACATCAGGCTCATACACAGTCTAACACTAGATTATTTAGACTAGAGTCACAAGTCGTCATAGATGTACTCAGTAAGTTTTTGAGAAACGCGCCCCTAAGCCTACAGGCCACACGTCTGTAAAAAAATTCCTTTATTCTCACACACACACAATGTACTGCCAATAAATTTGCAGGTCTAACTAACCATCACTACCCATTCACAGTCTAAGTTAGATCTCTACTTGTGATAGCCCTACTATTACTAAGCAGTACACATCATGTGTAGTCAGTTTTAAATCATTTAATAAATGTATGTAGAGGACTACACATGCATATTATCTTGATGCACAACCACCCATCGACACCGCCAAACTTTGACATCCCAGTTTAGCTTCCCCAGTGAGCTGCTTTTGGGATTATTTCTACAAGGTACAAGGTAGTGCTACGTCGACATGTAGACCAGAAAATCAGTCTCTGTACACTCCAGCTCAAAGGAATTGGCATAGGGAAAGGAAAAGGGAAGAAAGGGAAGGAGCCGCAGTTATTTTGTCCAGTTCAGCATGAAACACGATGCTTTAGCCTAAAAAGCATCATGTTTCATGCTGAACTGGACAAAATATACCGTGGTTTAAAACTGCGGCTCCTTCCCTTTCTTCATTTTCCCTATGCCAATTCTTTTGAGCTGAAGTGTATGTACATGTAGAATATTGGATCCGCTGAAATTGCATCTGGCTCCTCTGAATGCCCAATTCAGGGGTATGTCCAAAAATATCATTTCGATTAAAGAATTATGCCCCGAATAAGACGATTATTCATGTCTAGCTACGCCGAGCCTTTGAACAAAGCATCAATATTTTGGTGTGGTAAACTGTATCCTGGGAAAACAGCTGGGTAGCCGATGAGGTGTTACGAAACACTGCATCGGCTATGGGTATCAGGCGCCCATAAACGTTTTGTACAGGGCTTGATATCAATAGCAGCGGGGCTTAATCATGTGACGAAATTGTATTCCACGATGTGTATTACAATCGTGAATGCTCTATATTGTGAGTTTGGTGTAGCTGGCTTGTTCGCGCGCACACGCACACACGATTTCCGTGCACCGGTCTGTCGTGCATGTTATCGGAGGGCAGGGCTGTGCACGTTTTAGAGAGTTAGAATCCAAACTTGGCCGTGGGCAGACGTGTGCGCTTGCGAGCGGATTGCACCAAAACGAGGCGCAAAGGGCGGCCGCTGTAAAGTGTTGATAATTCCTGACTTAGAGAATCAGGTAAGAATAAAGGCAAGTGCGAGTTGATGTGCAAAATCCAATACGTGAGGTGTTTATTTGATTGAGTCAGCTTGAATTCGAGTCCGTATAAAATAATCCTACGGGGTGTGGTTGTCGGGTGTGTCCAGCGACTGGTCAAGTGATTGTGCTGGGAGAGAGCCTGGGGAAAATCCCGTTACAATATCAATAACAACATGCTAAATAATGAGGGGATGAGATGTTGAGATTGTTACGAAGCCGGCAAAAAATAATTTGTGAAAATAAACATGTACATTTCCCATCTAAATCACTGATTTGGGCACAGAAAGCAACTTCAACAAGACATAAAAAAATGCCTGTCACACCAGCTAAAGGATTGAACTAACTTTGCAAGAGCATTTTTGTGATTTTTACAGAGCTATTTTCATGCCCAAGTGAACCAGTGCCAGTCATGCCGCGCCACTTATGTTTTTCAATCGCTCAAAAGTACCTAAGGCTACATGTCTGTAAAACCTATATTCACAAGTTGTGCCGCATGTAAACTAGACGTAGAATATGTATCTTTCGTCTAACTAACCATCTACATCTTAATCTGAACATGATTAAAGTCGTCCCACTTGCTGGCAACCTCGCGACGACTTGTGGGGTGAGCGAAGCTACTTGATGTAGCCGTGCCCGGGACTTGGGGCAGCGCTAGCGAGTAGCGGAGCTCTGCTCGCCCTCAGTCTGGGCTGGCTCTGAATCTGATAAATCCGTCTAGCTCCACATTTTTACTTTATATATCTTTAGTCGAGAGAAAGCTAGCACAGTAAACATACTTTATGAGACCTGGAAAACAGACAACGTTCAAATTCGTCGTACATGTTTTAAGATGCATCCATTATATGACAAAAAGATGCAAACTTACCTCGGTTTTGGCTTTGGCTGCTTAATATCCGCGTAGCGTCGGCTGCTGTGATGTGAAGAGAAGTAAGAATAAAAATTTGATCGCAGCAAAGAGCAACAAAACTGTGTTACTGTCAAAATCCTTGTGTATATTTTGTACTCAAATTGTATCATTATTAGTAATAATAAATTTTCTGCGATTGCATTATTTTTGTCTCTTATATTATCTAATTAAAATATCTTTTGATAAATAATGAATGAATAAAAATATTTATCTATTCAAAGTATCAAATTGGTATGAAGTTTTTGAAGTGATAGTTTCAATCCCGCCCAAGAACGCCCGAGAGTCGCGCGCTAATTTTTTTTTTATGGCCGAGCGCTAGGTCGGTCGCGTCGAAGTAAACAATCACCTCGTTCTTTTCTTATGCAAATTAAATCATCTCGGCCGGGGACCGGTCGTTGCAACTCACTGGACCATAGCGTCCATGGTCTTATGATGGGCTCATTCCTCTTACTTCATCGTTTATCTATTCCGTAAAACAAATAGATTTCTTTTTAAATCATGGGTTCATGACAAGAATTACCTTTCCAGTATTTTAACCTTTTCAAATGATCTCATCAAACATGGAATTCGTGGTAGGGTCCATGCGTCGACAAACCAAGCAAGCATTTGGAGGACGATCTGAAATAGGCAATTCCACGGATAAGCGAGGTGGCACCTTTTTGACTTACAAAATGTCTATAGGACTGATACCAAACAAACTTTAAAGTATTAGAATCATGTTTTAAAACTTTCACAACTAACAGTTTTAAACAAAAACAACTCAAACTCACAAATTACTTATTGTTTACCATAACCGTGACGCAAAAGGCCAGCTCTTTTCACCCTGCCTAAACAGAAAAAAAAACTCTTTTCATAATTAAATATATTTTGGTTTATGTCGATAAGATGTAGATTATCATGTAGGCCTATATAATTTAAAATATGACAATATACAATAATTGACATGGCCATTAAAAAGTCCAAATGATTGAAATAAAGTTCATGTAGGCCCTCTGATATGAGCTATATAAATTTTAAAAAGAAAACTATTTCCATGTTTTTTTTATTATGCTACTGTGAAAAGCTTTTAAATCGATTTTAAACTTGAACAGTTTTCTGAATAAAGATTTGTCAATATTTAAAAATCTTTCTTAAATACAAAATAATAGTGGCTTTGCAAAACATGGGAGGTTGCTTCCCCAAACAATGCTTTTCATGATAAATAGTTGCACACGGCTTGTAAGGGGAATTGAAGGATTTCATATATTCAGTCTCTCTGAATTGCTTAATATTTCAGAATTATGTTCATGAATGCAGTTGCCAAAATAATAGAGTATCAAAGTGGAGTTGTCATGAGCTTGTTGTCAAGACATTTGGCTCTAAACAAACTCGCTCCGGTGAGAGGTTTAGCGGTCCAATATTGTCTATCGGGCTAGTGTTGGGCATTCCTTATTATGTACAGTCTCCGTTGTGATCACCGCTGCTTGCACTACCCGCATTGTTTAGAGCCAATTGTCTTGACGATAATGCTCAAACGACGTCACACTTCGGTATGTGGTGGCTTTGCAATGTTGAAGGTCGAGGCAACACCGTAAAGGAAACTGAAATAGCGCCATCTGTAGTGTTATTTCTTTTTCTGTCGAAACATTGGTTGCGTAGTTTTACATTTTTAATTACAAATGCTGATAATAACACACGTGAACATTTGTATGGGTTGTGTTTAGCTCATACTATTAGCTTCATGTTTAATCCATCCTGTGCTAGAAAGACTCATGTTTTTAAGGACTTGTGTGTACTATTGGTGAAAAAGTGTGCAAAGAACTAAGCTTTATGCATGTCAGAGAGAGAGGCAGAACCAAAGTAGCATAAGAAAAATTCACGCCTATAAAATTTTATTTATAGCTGGGACACTTTGAGTGAATTTTGAATGAGAAGTGCTCTCTTCCTGTTTTTACTCTTGTTTTTTTCATTCCATAGTTCTTCTCGATCCCAGTAGTAGGTTGTGTCTGTCTGATTTTGCTAGCTACCATTATGTATTCCTTTTCTTTTTGTCACAGTTGCTTTTCCTCCCTCTTATCTGCGTATCTGCCCATTTGCCTATCTTCCGTCATTATTCTATGTTCCCTTTCTTTGTCTCCGTGTCACTCTCTCCGCCTATTCACCTATCCGTCTATCCAACTCTCGGTTTTTATATCTCATTGTTCGGTTCTCTCCATCTTTCTCCATCTTTCCTCCCTCGATCTGTCTTTAGTCTCTTTCTCTCTCCGCCTATCTGCTTATCCACCTGTCCGCCTATCTGTCTATCCGCCTCTCGGTCTCTATCTCTCCCCGTTCACTTCGCTCCCTCCCTCCCCCCCCCCCCCTATCTCTCTCTGTCTCTATTTATCCCCCCACTCTCTCTCTCTCTGTCTGTCCGTGTCTCTGTCTCTGCATGTCTGTCTGTATGTCTGTCTGTCTCTCTCCCTGTCTCTCTCTCTCTCTCCCTCTCCCCCCACTCCCACCTCTCTCTCTCACTCCCACCTCTCTCTCTCTCTCTCTCTCTCTCTCTCTCTCTCTCTCTCTCTCTCTCTCTCCCACTCTCTCTCTCTCCATCTGCCAACCTCGCCCACTTCACTTTCCACAGTCCCCTCTTCTCTCCCCGACTCTCTCAACTTGACATTTCAAGTGGACACATCCGGAGATACTAAAACTCCACTTTCGTTCATCTCTTGTTCTAATGTTAATCCTTTTAGCATCACTGCCGTAGTTTTACACCAGTAATACTTGCGCATCAAATAAAGCCGCATATCGTTCGGCGCCAAAAGGGTTACTCGGCTCCGCAGAGACAATCATACCGGAATGAGACACGTTAATATTGTCTTACCCTCCCCATCACTCTTTCAGCTGCATTTTTTTTTTCGTTGTTGTTGTAAAATATGGACCCGGATGGGAAATCTGATAAGGAGTACGTTTCGCATTGACAGGCTGAAGTATTTCTTGTAAACAAAATATTATCAACGGAAATGTGAACTCTCTCCAGTGTTTATACGTTGCTCGAAGCGGATTGACTGATTAAAGGACCAAGTTACATGATTATTTTTTATTGAAATAATATTGAAGCGATTGATTGATAATCTATCTGAATACGGTGTATATTTACGTATTACACTCACGCACGTACAATGATCACTTAACCTATCGTTACTCCTTACTACTGACAACAATAATCTGGCGATCAGTTCGAAACGTCGAGTACACACCTCTTTTCAGAACTAAACTCTTCCACAGAAGATTGTACTCTCCTCCTCTCCATCCGAGAACCATCCCCCAAGGAGCATGTCACGGTTTGCAATTCACCTTGATTGATAATCTATCTGAATACGGTTCACATTTACCTCTTACACTCACGCACGTACAATGATCACTTAACCTATCGTTACTCCTTACTACTGACAGCAATAATCTGGCGATAAGTTCGAAACGATAATCTGCACTACTCAATGGGATTTGTGTGCATTAATGGTGAAATAATCCATAAGTGGCACATTAGGGGTTAACGTAGATAAACCCATCATATTGATCATACAACATACTAAGGTTATGATATACATGTACAATATAATCAATCGTGGAAGAATCTCATAAGAGGACGATCAGCGATGTTCGAAGTGTTAAAAAACATCTGTTGATACTTTTGAAAAACTAATTGTAAACAAGTTATACGTATAATCAAGCTAAACTGTACATTTCACATGTCAATCTGCTAGCAACTGTCATCACAGTGTCATTACTAATGCATGATGCTTCTTGCAGAAAATACGTAGTGGGTTGACATGTGCGATGCGCAATATGCATTTTTACGTCCCAAATTTAATAATCATTTTGATGCACACACATTTTATGGTCCAACTTTGTTCAACAGTTAAGATATCATTGAATATTCCAAGGATTGCCACAACAATGATGATTGTAGAAATGTCACGAACCCTGATTTTAAAACAATTGACATCCTTCGACTTTATGATGTGTAAATTCGAACTTGACGCGAGGTTGCGATCTGTATCAAAATGAAATTGTAAAAAAATTTCAAAAGTTGTTTTTAGTACCTAGTAGTTAGGATTCTAACATTATATCAAGAGAAGTCTGTTGGCATGAATTCAATTATGCGATAAAAAAAAGAAAAACAAAAATACTAAGCCCCTTAGGACAATATTGGAGCGCTTGAATCATAGTTGAAAAAAATATCTCTCCTGTGAGTGGAATATCGCAGAGAAAAGCGATTTCCGAATAAGCAGACGGACACACAACTTTAGCCAAATTTTAGTTAGGATTATGTTATCCTGGTGGTTCATGTGTTGTTCATTATTTTGTTAATGAATGCATCATGAATACACTACCTTTAACAGCGAGTCTCAAGCATGATAATGCATGCTAATTACTTTCTGTCATGATCAGAATAGCCTATATGTTTACTATGCGTCATCCACTTGGGATCACCATAGCAACCACAGTGTTAACCTCCCCACACAAGTCGAGGCTTGCTGGCTAAGGGCCATCTCATCATCACGATTTGCCTAGAGTTAAATGTTGTTCCAACGCACTTAACCTCAACAGCAGCGTGCGTGCCTGTTAGTTTTGTTGTTTTCTTGTCTCTGTGTTGTTTTATTATAGTCAGTATATTATTATTAAGTGGGTGAGGATCATAGATGAAGCTGCTCATCACAAGTGGCAATAAGGTGACCTAGGACTTGTGTACTTTGTTGTCAGCTTTATCGTTAAGCATCTCAAGCATCTAAAGAGGATATAACTATTAGTGTAGCCTAGTTACCATGGTTACTAGGCTGTGGAATACATGGATACAACCGAGTCTGTTAACAGCTATGTCTAGTAACACAGACTACGCCCTAATCCCACTTGCTGGCTTGGCCCCTCCTCACCCTCGCGCGCGCCTTTCAGGGGAGTAGGACGTAGCCTGTGTTACTAGACCGACTCAGTAATGTGACCGTGCACTCCACAGCCTAGTAACTGGGCTACTACAAGTGCAGCAACCCTATTTTGTTTGTGATGATATGAAAGTTATTTTACTTTGCCAGGCAACAATAGAAAGGGAGTAGCCCGTCAGATGAAAGCAAAAGAAATGTCTTAGTGCACAGATTAGCCTTTGCGTTCACACACCCCACAGCTCTAGACCTCAGCGAAGCTACTCAAATCCTAGTCAGTCCAGACTGAGCTCCGTTGCATAAAACTTTACCATTAATGGTAACTCTACCATCAATGGTATCTTCCATGGTAACACCTCTCAACAGCAAATCGAACTAATTCAAGGTCTCCATGAGGTTTCCATTGGTAGCAAAGTTATCATCAATGGTAAGTTTTATGCAGAGCACAGATTCTATCCGATACGCATGATTCCATTCTATCCCACGAACCACCGCTCGTCGCTGTGGGGGTCTAGCGCCCTCATCAGACACAGTCCAGACAGTGAACACTTCCATAATTTTTCTCCTAAAAAACGTTTTCTCCTAGTTAACATGCCTAAGTTTTCTCCTAAGTTCTCTCCTGAGAGCATTCTGGAATACAAATCCTCCTAACTTTATGATTTGTATAAATTTGCATAAAGATAAGAGAAGACTTAGGAGAAAACTAAGGAACGGACTTTGGAGAAAAATTAGGAACAGACTGAGGAGAAAACTTAAGAGAGAAAACTTAAGATTTCTCTTAAGTGAGCACTTAGGATCATTCTGGAGTACCACCCCTAGTCTAGGGCCCCGTAACATGGCCATGGCAATGCCTAATCAACATCATTGTGCATGCGCTCTTTGTTCGAAAGACTGACCAGTAAGCAATCGGAATTTGTCTTTCAAATTTGCAATTGATCGCAAAGCTTTATGTTACTAGGCCGAGATTAGGGACATTTTAACGTGTTGACCTCTCTCCGCTCACGCGCTTCAGTCACATGTCCACTCTGCCCCACGATTTGCGATCGACGACCCCACAAATTCATCCCTTTCTCTCCTCAATGTTATCCATGTAAACTGAAGAACTTTTTATCTTTAAGATATGTTTACAAAATCAATCAGGACCGTGCAGATCTTGAATTGTTGACGTCACTGTTTTTATTCATGTGATTGTATTTATACATGGAACGTCGGTGTTTATGTTAGATAAAGACATCAATTCATCTCCTGTCTGTCCATCAGTATCGCATTGCACACTCGAGACGGTAGTTAGTCCAGAGTTCTAGACCTGCTTACAGCACTCTACATCAAATAATCGGAACGATATGACGCCGGAACCTTTTCGCGAGGGGCGGAACGGTTTATTGAGTTCCCCTCTCACGAGAGCGGTAAGATGGACTCTAATGGCAGACTGAGCTGAATGACCTGTGACACAGTGTTGTTCATGTGGATGAGTTTGGGGATGTGGTGGAAGACTACTAGAGAAAGACCATTAAACGTGGAGACGGCACACATCCACTCTTATTTTTAGAATCAGGGGAAAGGCCCAGAAATAACACCCCCAAAATCATAATCTGCTTGTATTTTATGAATATGATACTCAAAAGCCTGATGCCAGCTGCATCGCGCGAGATAAGAACGGGAGAGAGACCTTTGGTGACCCCAACGATCCCCCGAGGTCTCTTCACGCCGGTCCGCTCGGCCAGAACTGGGACGTCTCAAAATGGAAATGACAAATATCAGCGATCCATTCTCTCTCTCGCTCTCTCTCTCTCTCCCTCTCTCTCTCTCTCTCTCTCTCTCTCTCTCTCTCTCTCTCTCTCTCTCTCTCTCTCTTCCTCTCTCTCTCTCTCTCTCTCTCTCTCTCTCTCTCTTTCTCTCTCTCTCTTTCTCTCTCTCTCTCTTTTTCTCTCTCTTTCTCTATCCCACCCTCTCTCTCCCTCACCCTCTCTCTTCCTATCTCTCTCCCCTCTCTCTCCCTCCCTTCCTCTCTCTCTCTCTCTCTCTCTCTCTCTCTCTCTCCAAAAATCAAATGTATGAATGACAGAACAATTTAGTTCACGATATAGCATGTTTATCAATGCTAGCGATGACAGAAGCATTGAGGTTCGTTGATATTTTAATACAGAGAACAGGTGTTTTTGTCGATTCAAATCAGATGTAGGCCGGTCTAGACTTTCGAGTGATTTATGTGTTAAATTGATCAGAGGAAAAGGCTTTTGTAAAGAAATGCACCTGTGAAAAAAGTTATGATAAATACTTTCGTAATTCCGAGCTCTCTCATAAAACACTGTGCTACAAAAAAAGTGTGTCCCTATTGCAGGTAAAAAAAAAAAGCAGTATTGTGTACATGTGGCAGGGGGTTGGATGAGTGAGGGGAGGGGGGGGGGGTTGAAGATTAAACAAATTCAATATGGATATGTAGACGTAATGCGACAAATTCACATAAGTGCCATTCTCATTGGGCTAAAAAAAATCGAGAAGTTAGGGTGAGAGTTGCCTAGCAACCATACCAAAAGCCGAATGGTCCTATTGTCCCTGTCCCCTAACTTTTTTTTTCTAACTTCACGATTTTTTCAAGACCAATGTGAATGGCACTATAGTAACACTTCGGATATTCAACATGATATGAATAAAATATTCCTTAATAACTAAGATTATCTTTATGAAATTTGACGTTGAGATACATACCGTCAAAGGACGTCACATTTTTTTTTGTTATTCTTGCAATATTTTGATGATATTTTCACTTTTGGACAAATTTGTGTCTCAAAATGTTACTATAAAATGTTCCTTTCAGCCAAGTAACATGAAAGACGTGCCTAGCCGCGCCCAAGGTAGTATCTTCATCTCGAAAAGTATTCGCTTGTTCTTATTACCTACGTAACAAGCACTTCATGACAAAACTACTCGTACGTTAGCGAAAGCTGAAAGGTATGCATGATAAGAAATAAACATGTATTGTAAAATTCGTGCGGACATGACGCAATTGCGTATGCATTGTATTGTTGAGAGCAACTGCTAGTCATAAAGCCATTAAAGGTTGAATGGCGGCACCAAAGCTCGTTTAAAGGGATGGATATTAAATCGATGAATATTCATTTATTTAAAGATAGGGTGTCCCAATTTCAAAATTCTTGAAACTCGGCAGGAATGGGCAGTATACCTCAACAATAACGCGTATCAAATCTCACTGTTGTCATGGGTACAGCTTCACGAACATTTTCAGGAGAAATGGAAAAACTATATTTGTTTACATTTGAACCGCAGCGAGCATAGTCTACATTATGTTCATAATTGCATTATCCCTCTCAGCGCACGATGCGAGCATTTACTCCAATTGAACGCAGGCACCAGGGAGCGGACGGATGTTGACCATAGCGCAATGCTGTCTCTGGTCTCTAGGCTATAGGTTTCAGACGACCCGCCCGAAACCTCCCCACAATCCACTGATCGCTTTAAGTTCGCCTAACGTTAGTTTACAGTTCTATTATTATAAGGGAAGTTCCAATGCAGTATGTTCTTCCTTTTCTAGAGGTTTTTACACAATTTCATTTTTTGACCTGCATCCTGTTTTTAAAGGGATAATTCACAGTAAATATAAGTTGGTTTCAATAAAAGCAGAAGCATGAAAGAAAAAGAGAAGGTTTGAACAAAAATCCGTCAAAGGATAAGAAAATTATGATCTTTTGAAATTTCAATTTTGTGACGTCACGTGGGAGGCGCTCTTCCATTTTGATGTGTGCAAAATAATTTCATAAATTGCTCTTTTTCTGTTCTTGACAACTAAATGATTGTAAGTGTTTTGGAACGTATGTACAATGATGTATCTAATGCACAAATAAAAGGGTGCATATCTTTTTGAGAAAAAGACAATTTTCGAACAAAGTTATACACAGCATATGTGAGAGCATCTCGCACGTGACGCCACGAAATGAAAACTTTAAAAGATTATAACTTTGTTATCCTTTGACAGATTTTCATCAAACCTTCACTAATATGGTTTTTCCATGTATCTCCTTTCATTGAAACCAACTTAATTTCAGGGGGAAGTATCCCTTTAAACATCCTTGGTATGTGGTTGCTGGGAACTCTCCGTGTGTGAGGAGAAGAAGGAGAAGGAGAGGTATGTAGTCGCTGTGCCGAGACACAGTTGGGATTGTATCAGTTCAAAGATAGCCCAATAGACTATGTGCTACAAAAGCAGCAGCAACAGGAAAACGAGGAAGAAGGAAATTGAGAAGAAAAAAAAACGATATCGGTATAAATAGCGATGTAATTGGAACGCTTCCCAAAGCTTTGTATGACAGACAATAAGGCATTTTCGTAATATGTATTCACCCCTCCCCCCCCCCCCCCCCCCCAATTGCGTATTAAACGCGTCACTACATTCACTTGTATTTCGTAATTCAGTTCAAATGGGTGGAACGCAATCTGATCATATTCGTTGCTACTCGGACGACCTTTGGACAAGCAACGGGGTAACGTATTGTTTGAATTACGTGAATGAAATTTGCGTACATTACAAAGATAGTCTAATTATGTTTCTAGATTGGATTTGAATATATTACCTCGTGCCGTATTCGTATTCTATGTAATGCTGTGTTACCAGGGAGGTGTAATGAATGGAGTCAGCACGAAGAGTAATTTATTCCTACAGCAGTCGTTTTTGTTTTATGCATTTGGCTCGCTCTTTGACATAGGGAGGTCCACCGCCAAACAAGCAAGACAAAAATGTAGCGTGCTATTTTGAGGAATATGATTATAATTATTTTGTATGCGCAGAAGATTGCAGAACCACTTCATATACTAAACAGTACATGTGTGGTGGTAGTACGTCTTATAATGATGCGATTATGTGCATTTCAAATCGTATTGCCCAGATAGCAAAATATCTGGGGCCCATATGGGCTAGATAATTCTGGGCCTGGATATGGGCCCCATTTGGCACATCTGGGACGCATCTATATTTAGCATTGTACACCCCGTCTGGGGCCTATATGGGACAAATGGGCCAAAAGACAAAATAAAAATGGACGGATATTTCACATGACTAATCATACTTGGATAGGCTACATACGAGCACATAATCCTTATCCTATACTCATCCTATCCAATCCTACCCTATCCAGGGACGTGAGAGGAGCTCTCACGTCCCTGCTTTCAAGTATATAGTACTACGGAAATTTACTTCAAAAATAGTGGTTAGTGCAATAAAAGATGAACATTTTGTTGTAATTATTGTTGTCTGGACTCAATTAGATGGCATTTTTTTTTAATAAAACGGCTGTTGGAATGTATGCTTAAATATTCCTTCTATCTAGTTATATGCCGGTTTTCTATTCAAATGTACAAAAATATGACACAAGTCAATAGGCCTAATGCACGCATAAATATTCATGATCATCTCAGTTTATATCATGTGGGTCCAAGGTGGAAAAACCCATATGGGCCCCATATGGGTTTGATATGGCTCAGTCGACGCAGAAATAAGATCACATTGCCCTTACACATACCCCATGGGGCCCATATGGTTTTATTATCTGGGTTCTAGGTGGGACAAACCATATAGGCACCATATGGGTTGAACATAGTACTATTATGAGCCCCGGTAGACCCACATGATTCCCATATGTGCCCCAGATACTTGCTATCTGGGTGTTGTTTCCTTTTTGTGATAAATGGATAATACTATAAAAAAAAAAAAAAACATGTCAGAGAAATGCATCCATATCACACATTGGTCAAGCATATTTCCTTACAAATATCTTGTAAATCGTTTATTGAGTGTTTCACCTTCAATGGAACCAACCTTAGTTTCGTGTCCGGAGGTGTCCGAAAATTTACCTACCAAATTCTGTCTACAATTTTATCTACATTCCCCTTCGCTTACCCCCATACTCGTTAACACTTTGTGCATGAAGATCAGCTATGAACTCACAGCGTAGACTGGAAGATTGTCATATTTCTCAAATCAGGGCCCTGTTGCATAAAACTTACCATTGATATTAACTTTGCTATCAATGGCAACTTTTATGGAAACCTTAAAATTGATCTGTTGATTGGCTGTCCAGTGATGTTACCACGGTAGTTACCATCGATTGCACAGTTACCATTAATGGTAAGTCTTATGCAGCGGGCCCCAGATTTTCTCTTGTTATTCAGAGAAGGGCATTGCCTAATTAGAAATACAGCGTATTGTTTAAAACACCTGAATATCTTGAATTCTTATGAGGCGGCGGTCCTGATAGATCAAAGGAAGTCTGTCCGAGCAGAGTCCATCAAATCAGGGATGTGTTAGAAAAGAGGGACAACTCGATCATAATATATTCAAACATCTGTATGGATACTATAGCGTGCTTATAAATGTTAAAAGCATTCCACAATCACTGCATTGCTTTAATGTCCCATGCGTGGCACCGTCATTTTGATGCCGTCAACTTGGAAAGCAATATCTTTAATTCCCTATTTTGTTTCTCGAAGCTGTGTTTATTATCACATTATTTTTTGTAATGTCCAAGAAAGTTAAGGGCAACACCACTAAAGATCCTGTATTCGTTTTTCTTCTAAATAATTGTTGAATGATGCACAAACGGAGATATAAGATAATATTCTTACTTACATAATTAACAAATTTCTTCACTTTCCGGAGATTTCCGGAAATGTCGGATTCAATCATTAACAAAATTATATATTAAGTTGTTTATTTTCATTAACAGAGTTTGCGTGAATTTGCGTGCAGCTGAGATATTTTACTAAAAAAATGTTTATTTTTGTTCGCTGATATCTCTTTTCCTCACAAAAGTATTGATGCAATCCAACAGAAGTGGACAAGCGAAATAAGACGCTACATTTCTTTTGTTCTCTCTGAGAAACCGTTGCTAGGCAGATAACGCAGATAAAGTTTATTTTCTCAACATACTTCGTATTTTAAAAAATCCATTAATTTTCATTTGTATTATTACCATACATTATTATTATTACCATGTATTCATTAATTTTATTTCACTTTAATAATTATATATTTCTTTATCTTTGTTATGTTTTTATTTCATTTATTCTATTTTGTATGTTTTATTCATTAGTTATTGATTATTTTTCTTTCTTTTTTTTTTGGGGGGGGGGGGGATTGGGACTGCAGCCCTCTTTAAGCGACGCCTGTTTGCTAGGCCATCAGTCTTTTGACTTGGCACAGGTCAGAGAAAAGGTAACGGCATTATGACGTCTACCAAAAATACCGCAAAGATAATATTGTTCGATAATAGACTGATCTGGGAGTGATTGATGTATTAATGTGTCTGAGCTGAATCGGAAATCCTATACGCATGATATATTTTCCCCGATTTGGCATCGGTGTTTAACCAAACAAATTAAGGAACGTGTCACTGATTGGAGCATGACTAGCGAAGGTAGATGTGAACAGTTCCAGCAAGTTCAGAAGGGTCGGTTGATCTCCCTCAGTCGTAGCCTAGGTACTAGCATGACTAGGCTGTGAGGTGCATGGACACAACTCAGTTTGTCAACAGCTACGTCTGGTAACACAGAATACGCCCTAATGACGTCAAAGCTCGTATGGCTTCTTCTCATGAGAGATGGGTCGAGAATGGGATTGGGGCATAGTCTGTGTTACCAGACCTAGTCGTTGACAGACTGAGATGTGTCCATGCACCTCAGAGCCAGCGAGGATGGGATTGGGGCATAGTCTGTGTTACCAGACAAAGTTGTTGACAGAATGGGTTGTGTCCATGCACCTCACAGTCTAGTACCTAGGTCGGGCTTCAATCCATGCAATGCAAAGGGAAAGAAAATACCACAAAGACAACAGAGCCAAGAAAAGATTTCGAGCAAGAAAGACAAGAGGGATGACATAGGCAAAAGAGAAAGTGAGTGAGATAACAGAAATCAAAACAAAAGAAAGAATTATGAATCAAGCGGCTATACGAGATATGGGATTTGTTTCCATACCTTATAGGTGGAGTGGGGGGGGGGGGGGGGGGGGGGTCTTTCCCCACCCCACCCCTTAATGGTAGCGCGGCTGTTATTTCTTCTTCAATAGCGTTTATCCGGTCCTCATGCTCTATCTTGCCTCGAAGTGAAAAGGGGATTTCCCTGAAAATACTGAAGTTTATGACCACTAGTGCACTCACGCTCTATTATCACAGGTGTGGGTGTGTATGTGTCTGTGTGTGTGTGCATATGTTTGTGTGTGTGTGTGTGTGTGTGTGTGTGTGTGTGTGTGTGTGTGTGTGTGTGTGTGTGTGTGTGTGATGGTCGAGGGAACTATCCCAATTGTCCTTGATTTTTTTCACCTCTTATAAAGCATAAGAAAGTTCGGACAGTTTTCTGACAATTTTCAGTTCTTTTTTTTTCTTTCTTTTTCAAATCTGAAGACATTTTTGTATCGTCATCAAATCAATGTTATTTTGAAGATTCGTAAAAAATCACACGGCTCTTTGCCCAAACTTGAACATTTACTCACTTCACATGTGGTATCGTACTAAATCGAATGAAATTTCCAACTAAATAATACCATATCTGTTGGGCTTTAGAGTAATTTGGAGTAATTTCCCACAAATAAGAGACTGGTGAGAAAACTTAGAGTAATTGAAAGGGCAATGGAAAGAATTATGATTGGTGTTACAAAGAGGGACAAAGCTAGAAACCAGGATTTGAGAAAGAAAACCAAAGTACGGGACAAAGTACAGGAAATTAAATCAAAGAATTGGAGGTGGGCTGGTCATCTGGCCAGGAGGAAAGATGATAGATGGACTTATAAATTAACCATCTGGACCCCCAGGGCTAACACCAGAAGAAGAGGCAGGCAAAGTATACCATGTATGCGAGGTGGATTGACGATATTAGAGAATATGGTAGAGCATGACATGGAAACGAACGGTACAATATAGATCAAAATGGAAAAATGATGAGGAGGTCTTCCTTCAGCAGTGGAGAGAAATAGGCGAGAGACAGAGGAGTAAGTCTTATAACAGTTTTGGGCAAAGCATGTGATTCTTAGAAATTTTCAAATTTTTCCAGAAAATTCAAATAACATGTTTCATACGCGATGCAAAGGGGTGGGGGGGGGGGGGGGGGCTACAACAGGGTTATATTGCAGATGCCTTTGGGATATCATAGAGCACAGACTGTAAAAGCCTCATATGTCAACGTGAGGCATGGAAAACTAAGTAATGAAAACCTAGAAGAGGTCCACGATTTAATCATGAAATGCCAATTGTTGAACCTCTGCCGAGGAAACCGGAAATTGCCGACGAGTCGTCTTCGTCGCTAGTGGGGTAATCATCATGGGATTGACGTTCTCTTGTCAACCGTTAAACCTCTTGGTAGCAAGATGTGAAGAGACTGGTGATTTATCACGCGATGAATCAACCCATGGTAATGAGAGGATTAATCGATTATTGCTCAAAAACGTTTATCGAGCACAACGGTTAAGTTAATGTTCGCGGCTGACTGTTCGGCACATTATTGGCTCATCTTTGTTGGGCGAGAGGAAAAAGAAGACATCATCCTGGGGTTGTTTCACCAAGCTGTTCGTAAACCACGGACGAATTTACGCACGACTTGTGACCCTATCTCGTGCTAATTGCGATACCCCAATTTTTTTCCTGTTATAATGTAGTGGGAGTTAATTTCCAACAATCCTAATCAAATTTGAAAAATCATAAACTTTGCATTCAGACGCATGTTAACAACAACAATTTTAATTTACAAAGATCACATTTCATCTGATGAGAATCAAAATCATTGAGATGTGATTTAGCACATGAAAGGGTCACCAGTCGGGCGTAAAGTTGTTCGGAGCTAAAGAACAGCTAGGTGAAATATCCCCCTGACACGATATCTTCAGGGACGAGAGCCGCTACATCCTCGATTAAAAAGTTGGGAGACAACGAGTTAGTCGATAACTTAGCGTTGCCCGAGGGGGACCCTAGTGAGGACTGCATTCACGAGGTGATTCCACGTAGAGGTGGCGCAGTGATGATGTGGGTCAGCATAATTGTGGTGGGAAAACGCCACTTTCGGTTCTAAACGGAAATGCCAACGCCATCTTGTACCGAGACATCTTGGAGAACTACTACCCTTCGTATGCGAGACCATTGTGTGGACACAACTACCTACTGAAGGAGGGCGTTTCATGAATGTTGTCAGCACTGACCAAATGGTCAGTGCTGACATCTTCAGCGAAATCCTCGGTTTTGATTGGCTGAGAGGCACTTGCCTCTGACTGTTACTGTGGTAACTGTCGGAAAAAGACAGCTTGTCAAACGAAAATGTTCATGAAACGCCCTCCGGGACGACAACGCTAGACCGCAGGAATGAAATTCTTTGCAGCAGAGGGCGCTGTGCAGCCCAGGTACAAAATGTGCAGGTTGGTTTAAAAAAAACACACACAAAGAGCCAACTGAACGTTTACAACAGCCCATGTCTGGTGGACTCTGCTAGCCTAGGTACTAAGCTGTGGAGTGCG
>OZ022592.1:9388656-9557115 GCA_963669155.1 Arbacia lixula
GTGGACAAGCGAAATAAGACTCTACATCTCTTTTGTTCTCTCTGAGAAACCTTTGCTAGGCAATCCTGTTCGCTATTGTTAAAACACGTGAAAAGCACATGCTGAGACCACATAATTTTTCGGCGGTGCCACGCATGGGCACAAAGAAAGAATGTTGTTTCATATCCTTCCATAACACATCCCTGATCAAATAATATTTTTTTTAACTTTGTTATGTTTCATTTTATTTATTCTATTTTGTATGTTTTATTCATTATTTATTGATTATTTTTCTTTGGGGGTGGGGGGGGGGGGGCATTGGGACTGCAGCCCTCTTTAAGCGACGCCTGTTTGCTAGGCTATCAGTCTCTTGACTTGGCACAGGTCAGAGAAAAGGTAACGGCAATATGACGTCTACCAAAAATACCGCAAAGATAATAGTGTTCGATAATAGACTGATCTGGGAGTGATTGATATATTAATGTGTCTGAGCTGAATCGGAAATCCCATACGCATGATATATTTTCCCCGATTTGGCATCGATGTTTAACCAAACAAATTAAGGAACGTATCACTGATTGGAGCATACCCAGCGAAGGCAGATGTGAACAGTTCCAGCAAGTTCAGAAGGGTCGGTCGATCTCCCTCAGTCGTAGCCTAGGTACTAGCATGACAAGGCTGTGAGGTGCATGGACACAACTCAGTTTGTCAACAGCTACGTCTGATAACACAGAATACGCCCTAATGACGTCATAGCTCGTGTGGCTTCTTCTCATGAGAGATGGGTCGAGGATGGGATTGGGGCATAGTCTGTGTTACCAGACCTAGTTGTTGACAGACTGAGATGTGTCCATGCACCTCAGAGCCAGCGAGGATGGGATTGGGGCATAGTCTGTGTTACCAGACATAGTTGTTGACAGACTGGGTTGTGTCCATGCACCTCACAGTCTAGTACCTAGGCTACCTCAGTTGCGGTGGAGTCGGGTTTCAATCCATGCAATGCAAAGAGAAAGAAAATACCACAAAGACAACAAAGACAAGAACAGATTTCGAGCAAGAAAGACTTGTAAGAGGGATGACATAGGCAAAATTGAAAGTGAGTGAGATAACAGAAATCAAGACAAAAGGAAGAATTATGAATCAAGCGGCTATACGAGATGTGGGATTTGTTTCCTTACCTAATAGGTGGGGTGCGGGGGGGGGGGGGGGGGGGGAGTCTTTCCCAACCCCACCCTTAATGGTAGCGCGGCTGTTATTTCTTCTTCAATAGCGTTTATCCGGTCCTCATGCTCTATCTTGCCTCGAAGTCAAAAGGGGATTTCCCTGAAAATACTGAAGTTTATGACCACTAGTGCACTCACGCTCTATTATCACAGGTGTGGGTGTGTATGTGTCTCTGTGTGTGTGTGTATGTGTGTGTGTGTGTGTGTGTGTGTGTGTGTGTCTGTTTGTGTGTGTGTGTTGGTCGAGGGAATTATCCCAATTGTCCTTGATTTTTTTTCACCTCATATAAAGCATAATAAAGTTTGGACAGTTTTCTGACAATTTTCAGTTCTTTTTTTTTCTTTCTTTTTAAAATCTGAAGACATTTTTGTACCGTCATCAAATCAATGTTATTTTGAAGATTCGTAAAAAATCACACGGCTCTTTGCCCAAACTTGAACATTTACTCACTTAAACATGTGGTATCGTACTAAATCGAATGAAATTTCCAACTAAATAATACCATATCTGTTGGGCTTTAGAGTAATTTGGAGTAATTTCCCATAACTAAGAGACTGGGGAGAAAACTTAGAGTAACTGAAAGGGCTGTGGAAAGAATTATGATTGGTGTTACAAAGGGGGCCAAAGTTAGAAACCAGGAGTTGAGAAAGAAAACCAAAGTACGGGACATAGTACAGGAGATTAAATCAAAGAAATGGAGGTGGGCTGGTCATCTGGCCAGGAGGAAAGATGATAGATGGACTTATAAATTAACCATCTGGACCCCCAGGGCTAACACCAGAAGAAGAGGCAGGCAAAGTATATATACGAGGTGGATTGACGATATTAGAGAATATGGTAGCATGGCATGGAAACGAACGGTACAATATAGATTAAAATGGAAAAAATGATGAGGAGGCCCTCCTTCAGCAGTGGAGAGAAATAGGCAAGAGACAGAGGAGTAATTCTTATAACAGTTTTGGGCAAAGCATGTGATTCTTAGAAATTTTCAAATTTTTCCAAAAATTCAAATAACATGTTTCATAAGCGATGCGAAAAGGTGGGGGGGGGGGGGGGGGGCTACAACAGGGATATATTGCAGGTGCCTTTGAGATATCATAGAGCACAGACTGTAAAAGCCTCATATGTCAACGTGAGGCATGGAAAACTAAGTAATGGAAACCTCGAAGAGGTCCACGATTTAATCATGAAATGCCAATTGTTGAACCTCTGCCGAGGAAACCGGAAATTGCCGACGAGTCGTCTTCGTCGCTAGTGGGCAGCTGGTGGGGCAATCATCATGGGATTGACGTTCTCTTGTCAACCGTTAAACCTCTTGGTACCAAGATGTGAAGAGACTGGTGATTTATCACGCGATGAATCAACCCATGGTAATGAGAGGTGACTGTTCGGCACAGAATGGCTCATCTTCGTTGGGCGACAGGAAAAAGAACACATCATCCTGGGGGTGTTTCACCAAGCTGTTCGTAAACTACGGACGAATTTACGCACGACTTGTGACCCTATCTTGTGCTAACTGAGATACCCCAATTTTTTTCCTGTTATAATGTAGTGGGAGTTAATTTCCAACAATCCTAATCAAATTTGAAAAATCATAAACTTTGCATTCAGACGCATGTTAACAACAACAATTTTAATTTACAAAGATCAGATTTCATCTGATGAGAATCAAAATCATTGAGATGTGATTTAGCACAAGAAAGGGTCACCAGTCGGGCGTAAAGTTGTTCGGAGCTAAAGAACAGCTAGGTGAAATATCCCCCTGACACGATATCTTCAGGAACGAGAGCCGCTACATCCTCGATTAAACAGTTGGGAGACAACGAGTTAGTCGATAACTTAGCGTTGCCCGAGGGGGACCCTAGTGAGGACTGCATTCACGAGGTGATTCCACGTAGAGGTGGCGCAGTGATGATGTGGGTCAGCATAATTGTGGTGGGAAAACGCCACTTTCGTTTCTAAACGGAAATGCCAACGCCATCTTGTACCGAGACATCTTGGAGAACTACTACCCTTCGTATGCGAGACCATTGTGTGGACACAACTACCTACTGTAGGAGGGCGTTTCATGAATGTTGTCAGCACTGACCATTTGGTCAGTGCTGACATCTTCAGCGAAATCCTCGGTTTTGATTGGCTGAGAGGCACTTGCCTCTGACTGTTACTGTGGTAACTGTCGGAAAAAGACAGCTTGTCAAACGAAAAATGTTCATGAAACGCCCTCCGGGACGACAACGCTAGACCGCAGGAATGAAATTCTTTGCAGCAGAGGGCGCTGTGCAGCCCAGGTACAAAATGTGCAGGTTGGTTTAAAAAAGAACACACACAAAGAGCCAACTGAACGTTTACAACAGCCCATGTCTGGTGGACTCTGCTAGCCTAATTACTAGGCTGTCGAGTGCGCGGACACAACTGAGCCTGTTAACATCTATGTCTAGTAACACAGACTATGCCCCAATCCAATCCTCGCCTTGTACCTAGGTTAGATAGAGGGTGCAGAGAGTTCCAGGCCAGCAAGTGGGATTTGGACGAAGTCTGTGTTACCAGACACAGTTGTTAACAGACGAGATTGTGTCCATGCACTTCTCTGCATAGTCTCCGTGGACACTCCAACATGGCGTAGCATGACCCATTAAGAGAGTCATTGATGTTTAATGACAACGGTAGAGAGGGGTTGAGGGTAGGGGGGGGGGGGGATAGGGAGGTGGGGGGGGGGGGAGGTGGACGGGGGGGGGGGGGGGGGGGTGGCTACCATGCCGTATGCTAAACGGATTGACGTACATGTGAAACGGAACACTTTCCCATTTGCCTATATTAGGATAGCTCCAATCGTCCGTAAACATCATGAACCCTCGTTTTTGTCATTGATACTTTTTTATCAACTTTCACAAAATCAGAGGGAAAGCACCGATAAATTAAAAAGTACCCTTGGAGGAAGGATGCGGGTATCAAAACAAACACACCGACAGACGGTCGTGGTATCGACCTTGTCCACCGATATAGCGTACCGCGTGGGCGAGCTAATGCGGTATATAGCTACAGTCCTATCTTGTTATTTTCCCATGTTTTTAACATTACAATAACGAAAATTGTTATTTCTACTATTACTACTATTGCTACTTCTACTGCTACTTCTACTACTGCTACTTCTATTTTTACTGTTACTACTACTACTACTTCTACTACTATTACTACTACTATTACTGTTACTGCTACTACTACTATTACTACTACTGCTACTACTACTACTACAACTACTACTATTACTACTACTGCTACTACTTCTACTACTACTACTACTACTACTACTACTACTACTACTACTACTACTACTTCTACTACTACTACTACTACTACTACTACTACTACTACTACTTCTTCTACTACTACTACTACTACTACTACTACTACTACTACTACTACTTCTACTACTACTACTACTACTACTACTACTACTACTGCTACTACTACTACTACTACTACTACTACTACTACTTCTACTACTACTACTACTACTACTACTACTACTACTACTACTGCTGCTGCTACTACTACTACTACTACTACTACTACTACTACTACTACTACTTCTACTACTACTACTACTACTACTACTACTACTACTACTACTACTACTACTACTACTACTATTGCCTGTCTAAAAACACGTACATGTCCCCACTTATCTCCAAATAAGGACCAACATTTACCCACAAACAAATCTTTATTATCATAATGAATATCTTGAAATAACCAAAAGTGACAGAAAATATCAATGAATCATGATTATATGATATGATATGTTAACTGGACAGCTATGATCAAATAAGCTGAAATGTCAATGCTGGGCGTGATACACTCGTGAAAATTAAGTCCGTGTGGTTTAATGCGGGTATTTCCCTAAAAGTGAGTAGTGACGTTACCATTGATGAAGATTCAAGGTCTAAGGTCCATAAATAACCAAGCCCACAAGTTATCCAAATAAGGAGTGGAAGAGACGAACTATTTGTATGTGTCATTGGGAGAGGGCGAGAGTGAAGACTGGGGGTGGGGGGAGACTGGTGGAGAAAGAAAGAAAGAGAGAGGGAGAGAGAGAGAGAGAGAGAGAGAGAGAGAGAGAGAGAGAGAGAGAGAGAGAGAGAGAAGGGAGGGAGATGGAGAAACAGAGGGAGAATGAGAGAGGCAGAGAGAGAATGAGACAAAGGGAGAGAGATAGATAGATAGACAGACACAAACAGTGAGGGACAGAGAGATCATAATCACAGAGGCAAAGAGAGCACAGATATACAAACAGACACGAGAAAAACAACAACCTCATGAATTTTTGTTCTCACTTTCAATGTGGAATCCAAGCAGTCAATATTGATATTGAAATGAACTCCATAATCATAATCAGACCGCTCCGCCATTCAAAGACAGCCACGAACATAGGAGCGCTGACAGAAGGACGTATAGAATCTGGTATTATTAACTCTTCGACCGGAACTTCACAATCCGGTACGGCACTGGCCATGCTGTCGTAACTGATTCATTACAAAAGAACCTTGTAACCGTTATTAAACCGTCCATTGTCATTATTTGTGCAAATAGAATATGGCAAACAAAATTACAACAATAACATGGTTGATAATGTACATTTTCACAGTATAGATTTCACCCTCTATTCTTTGAATATGCACAATCATCCCTGAACTGGTGAAAATTACTAACAAAAAAGAAACTTTACGTATTGAAAATATTTCAGTATTGAATGAGCTTATGTTCACTGTTATTCATATTAATAACATTTTTAATATTGAAAAAAAAAAATCGTCGCATCAAAATATTAGATCAAAATTGTATTGAACTACAAATTATGATAGGTGTTGATACAACTGATGATCATATTTATTTCAATAAAGTATGATTTACCTATTTCTTTAATCGTATGGTTATTACTTTATAATACTTATTGTAGAAAGACACAATTCGATTTATTGATAGTTCATATGTTTATTAGTTTTGATATTGGACAAAGCAGACATCTCAAATCTTGTCTCGCTTCGTACTGTTGCCTTTCCGCTATCAGAAATCAATGAAATCCTCCAATAATGTGCGTCATGTTGGGATGAGAAATTACATTTTAAAAGATCCCAACTTTCTTATCCTATGACTGATACGAATGTAGCGAATTTTGGATTCGCCAAAATTTTTGACGAATCTTGGCGAATATCTTTCTCTGCATGGACATTTTCTGTCCCCCGAGGGGTCTTTGCTTTCCTTTTAGAAGGCATACCTTGCTTCCTCGGCATGACGAAATGAATGGCAAATTAATCTCAATGGACTTTATTCATGAACCATATGGTCATGTGGCCGCTAACAGTGGCAAAAAAGGTAAAGAACTTCATCGACACCGTCTTACAACCGTTTGCAAATGATTATCACTGTTTTGCGAACGCTAGCAACTGTTTGCAGAAAAATAGATTCGCAATGACATTTTGAATATGTTAAAAATGTCCTTGCGACAAGAAAAACTGCTTGGGACATCAAAAACTATTTGCGAACTTTCTTGCAACCTTTTACGAACCTTTTACAAAGTTTTACAAACCCTGACGAAATCCCAATTTCGCTACGTTCGCAAACATTCGCCGCCGAGTGAGATGCCTCCTGAAACACGCGGAGGGAAGAAGTGAAAGCCTATCTGCCCAGACTCGTAGCGCTGCAGGGGCGGATCGGGGGGGGGGGGGGGGGCAAAATCGGCCATTCCCCTTATCATGCTTAACAGTCATTCATAACGCTCCAAGACATGTCCTGACGGGGCCGCGCCGGCGGACCAAAGCCACATATCCAAGAACAACAACAAGGCCAGCACAACATGGGCGGGGCCGATTTTTGTTATACACCCCCCCCCCCCCACCCCCCACCCCTTTTTGCACAAATCCTGGATCCTTCCCTGCACTGCGTGAGAAAAGAAACACCACTTCACAGCCTAGCTTCTAGGCTGGCATGTCTGATGAGATGGGCTCCGTAGAACGTTAATAACAGGGGCACGGGAAAGATAACAAACGTTCCATTTTTTGCTCATCCTTCCTCTAAGTTGAATGACGTACAGGATAGCAGAGTCTATTTTAAACTAAGGATATCCCTCTATCGTATGCCTGTTCCGTCTCATATCAAACGTGTTGGCATTCGCGGATAATTTTCAATCTATCTCTTTCCTTATGCAGTGTAGTTGTAAAATTCACCTCCCCCCACGTTCCCCGCTTTTAATATGTTGCAAATGAAAACAGACAAACGTACTACATAAACATTTGCACTAATAGAGTTAAAGGGATAGTTCACCCTGTTCAAAGAATAAGAAATCTATGATCTGCTATTTAGTGTTGACTTTGTGATGTCACATGCGAGGTGATCTGCCATATGTTGTGTTCAATTCCTTTTTTGAAAATGTGCATTTTCTCAAAAGGATTTGCAGCATTTTTTCTGTGCATTGAATATATCATTAGAAAATACGTTTTTATACCCACTAACCTCTCAAAAAATATTCCTTCATCCAAAAAGAGAAAGATCAATTTATGGAATCATACAGCACATAGCATTCGGGAGAGCAACTCGCACGTGACGTCATCAAATTGAAATTTTAAAAGATTATGACTTTCTTATCGTTTGACGGATTTTCGTCAAACCTTCACTAATTCAACATGTTTTTGCTTCGATCGAAACCAACTTATATTCAGGATGACCTATCGACTGACATCATGAACATGGAGATGTCAATGGGTTTTCCAAGGCCTGGTAATGTGCAGGTTAAGGAAGGATAAGGAAGGGAGTCACGGACAGCAGAAGCACTTGGGGGGGGGGGGGGGGGGTAGAGGTAGGAAGTGGGGGCGTGGTAGAGGGTGGGGGTAGGTGTAGGGGACCGGGGGTAGGGGGGGGGGGGCAGTCGCCCGGCGAGACCACCAAGGTCCACCCTGACCACCAGCAAACACGCGGCTTACATTCAAACTTGGAGCAAACATGCACTTCTGCACGACACGTTGTTATTCAACTAATTAAAGCAAATTTAACCAACTTACATACCTTGTGTATGTTACATGAATGCACATTGCCCGATATTTACACTCATAGCGCATGTATGAACAGTGCTATTTACACATTGGTATTTGCATAGTATTATTATTATTACCTTTGCACTTACAGTCCGTGGTTGATATAAGCTACCAAATCCATATGTTGCACCTCCCTTTCTAAATCATATTAAAAATTAAATTTTTATTGAAAGGATAATGTTGTACGTACAAACAATATATAAAACATAGGAGGTAATGGTACTCTACGTAGTAAAAATTTTAAGAAAAATAAAGAGAACAAATTTATTTTGAAAAAAACAATGTTACTACGCAGTACGCAAAATTAAATAAACATTCTGAATAACAAACACATCAACAAACTTATGCAGTAGTGCCATTCTCATTGGGCTTAAAAAATCGCGAAGTTAGAAAAACCTCAAAGTTAGGGTGAAAGTTGCCTAGCAACCGTACCAAAAGCCGAACGGTCCTATTGTCCCCGTCTCCTAACTTCGCGATTTTTCTAACGTCGAGATTTTTTAAGCACAATGAGAATGGCACTAATATGATTCTACCATTCTGATTACGGAGGATATGTCGGTAAAAGGCCCCTTCACGTATAACATGAGCCTGTTTTTTCGCTCAGCGACGTAGGAGTAACGGGAAGCTACGTCTGCAAAAATAAATTTTCTTAATTTCAATTCAATTCTTTATTCGTTTAACAAACAAAAATAAACAACTTTCATGAACAATGAATATAAGGCATCACCAGAAAGCCGATGGCTTGTGAAGTGTGATAACCTTTAACATGTCGTTCAATACACATAAGTATAAAGTCCATTATTCAAATGACATACAATAAGATGAACCAAAGTACAAAAATTACATACAAATACGTACATTAAAAATACATCAAAAGAAAGACAAACACACACAAAACACAAAACAAAAACAAAAACAAACGAATGAATAACAGCTAAGACAATAATGAACAGAGTAAACAGTATGTGATATCAAAATGTCAAATTATAATGCGCCTATGTATACCTCCGTATATGTATATACCCCTACGATGTTCAATCAAATCTCATCATGGTGGTCTTGCTAACTCAGCGAACGAGGTAGTCTAGCTAACTCGGCGAACTCGACGTATACGTAAATTGTACGACAATTAAAGATAAGGCGTCCGTCCTTTTTACGGGTGAAAAAGAATCAAATTTGTAAAACCCGCGAAGAATGGAAGAAGATGATCTATCAGAACTTCTCTCCTAAGAATAGAACTGGAAACTGACTTTAAGCGAAATTATAGCGATCGCTAGATTTCAAGGACGTTTGGGGCTGGTCGTTCGAAACCTATGGCTGAAAGACCAGAGACAGCTGGGCGCTGTGGTCCGCACCAAAGACCGTAGAGCGCAGGACTGATTATTCTCTCTTAATTGCACACACAAAAGTTTAGTAATCCATGGGATGATACCAGCGCCATTTTGGGATGCAAAGCAGCGCGCCGGCTGCATGGTTGCATGCACTGCGCGTATATTTTTTTTTAGAGGATAACAAAAAAATGATGGGTGAATCCAGGAATATTTCAAAAAATGTATTCCCTCATCCCCACCTCTCATTACCGTGCATTTTGGCCAAGGTTTAACGTTCTAAATCTCAGATTTTCTTAAAATTCATCGCGCACACACAATCAACGTAACCTAAGTTATGCTACAGTGAACATAATCAGTTAGAAATACGCTTTTATAGGTAAAATACATTACTTGTATGTTAGATGAAGCTTTTTTTTTGAAGTTCAGGGGAACAGTTCTTCTCGATATACCCTTACTTACACATACTCTGCATAATATGTACATTTATTGTACAAGACTGCTTAGTGAACTCCAGATGTGTAGCCGCTGAATAATCACACCCCAAGAAAGAAATTGAACATGATTATTACAAACGCCCCCTACACACACAGACACACACACACAGACACAGACACACACACACAGACACACACACACACACACACAGACACACACACAAAAATCTACATATATATATATATATATATATATATAAATATATATATATATATACACACACATACACCCCCCCCCCCAATACACACACACAATTTTGAGGCTCAAAATGAGCCCACTTTAACTCTTAGAAAGGTGGTCCGACCCTTTTGCCATGTTGAGATGTTTGTAGACCTAATTCTGAAAGTTCCCTGACTTTGTCATCTTTTGAGAGTGAGTGGCTATATAGTCTTTCCCTTGAATCGACAAAGCGTAATATTCGGTTTTGAGGAAATAATGTTCGATAATAATTGATCGATCTTCCTTTTTTTCGAACCACGAAAATACTCGTAAATTCAAATTGTGTCAACGGTCGGCAATCAATGATATTGGAAAAAAATCTCAGTGAAAACTTTAGTTAGATTTTGATTTATTCTACAGGAGTTATAGTACCTTTGACCTTAACATTTCACAGTTGGTATCCCAAAGATACGTGCTAAATATGTGCACACTTTCATGAAGTTTGCAGATGTTTGTAAAAGAGACGGGCTATCTTTAACGATGTGGCATTAAGAAAAAATGCGTGCTTATCTAGGACATAGAGAGTAAATGCATGTCCATCATGACAAACATAATAATCTATTATATTATTCAGATTAGTCTAGTATTGATTATCGATTGGTTGAATGCGGCCAAGTGTCAGCAAGACAAATCTGTATGTTGCCCGCTGACGTCATTTTGCCAGTCAACATAACCATGATAACGCCGATACTAGTGTTCTGCATTTTGCACGGCAGCAAGGTACCGATATCTACAATGCAAACATGATCGTTACGAAGGAGGTTGCAGTCTTTATGCGCCATTGAGGCTTATTTTCATTGGTAACACACAATTTCTATAAGGAAGTAATGGTGTCTTGCAGAGAAGGAGTTAACTCTGTATGTATCATCGAGACATTTTGGCTTTGGTAATACCACCATTCGGATAGGGCAGTGTGGAGTCTGGCAGATATATTTTTAAAGGAGTTTATGCGCCATTAAAGCATGGATGCATTTTAGCACCGGTAATATACCATTCCCATTGGGCAGTATGGAGTTTTCTAACAGGAGGTTAACTCTTTAATAACCATTTTGGTATTTTCGCACCGGTAATACACACCATTCCCATGGAGCAGTATGGAGCATGGCAGACAGTTAGAGTTAAGGTATTAAGTCTTTATGCGCCAATGAGACAAGTTTGCACTGATAATATATACCATTCCCATAGGGTAGTATAAAGTCTAGCAGAGAAGGAGTTAACTCTTTATGCGCCTTGGAGGCATTTTCGCACCGTTTATACATACCATTCCCATAGGGTAGTGTGGAGTCTGGCAGAGAAGGGGTTAACTTTTAATGCACCACTGAGACAAGTTTGCAAACCATTCCCATAGAACAGTCAAACAGAGAAAGAGTTAATCACCAGCACAATGATTATGTCTATAGCTTACAAACACTCATCCACAGGCCATAATTTGAATTTTATTAAAGTTTAATTACCACACGTTAAAACAAAAAATGAAAACACACCTACAAGGTGCAAATACGGAATGGAAGTACACGCACGTATCAAAAACATTTAAAGATGACAATTTATGCTTTTTAGCGAGTCCGATACCCGGAGCCTGAAATATATAAAGATATGTAAATATAATCTTGAAGAACCTACCTATTCAAAGAGGCACACGTGTATTTGAATTTTGAATTTGAATTTGTTTTTCCACTTAATATAAACATATAATATACAAGAACATAAAATGAATAAGTTTTCATGCACATGCGGATGAATTAATATAGAGGGACTTTAACAAGATAAATATAATGCAAATAGAAAAACAAAATTAAAAGACTGCCTGTAAACTTGAATAACACCGAATTGATAACATATTACAATGTGGGGGGGGGGGGGGGGGGCTATAAAAAATGCAAAGCTTGTAGGGTTAAAGCCTCCCCGGATGTATGTGTGATTATGAATTTTGTTAAGCTTGCAGCTGCATCTTTTCGGCTCTTCTTATTTTTATGTTAATCAGTCAGTTATTTTTGTATTTTAAGATATGATTTGATCTTTGTTCAGTTAAATTGTATTACATGAATACGGTGTACATGGTATGCATGGTATGTAGATGAACAAGGAAATATAAAATGTAAATCTAAGTCCTTTTCATGTAAAGCGCATCGAGAATATATTCGGTTTTGAAATGCGCTATATGAGAAACATTTATCATTACTTTCTGTATTACAATGGTTTGATAGTAAAATATATTCTTCAAGAACTACTCTCAGAATGCAGGAATTGAGAACTTGCTTTTAGTGGGTTTATACGATAAATTTCAAAGAGATTTATGTCGGTTCGTCTATTGATCACATTTAATACCGTGCATGCCCTTTAGCTTACTACTCTATTCTTAGCATCTCAGTCGAATCGACCAAATCATATCATTGTTATCATCAATATGCATATTACACTCCATTACTTTAATAACATGTAAGCATGTTTATTTCAAAACACAGAGAAAATTGAAATCGGATTGAATGCTCTTTTGGCAGCAAAGAACGCTTTCCGTGACAGCTTATTGAAATCCGCCCTTCAGAAGTAGAATTAGCCCTGTTATTATACAGCACATAAAATACGATGTTTTATGCATGTATATGAAAGATATCGCCTTGTTTCAACCATTATGAGCTCACTACTAATACATTAGAGATAATTAATATAACAACGCCCTTCATTCGTAGATCATGTTCATTAATCTTTCACTTACCGCGGAGATCGTCCCTTCAAAAAAATAATTAGCAAAAGTCATTTAAAATGCGATGTTCATGCACCAATAGCCATCGTTCTATTTTAGTCAGTCTGAGCGCTCGAGCTTTCAGGCCGAACTAGATTCGAAATACTGACAACCCCCTACGCGCACAAACTTCGCCTCGTCCCCTGCGCGTGTCTCGTCGTTCAGCTGACACGACGTACCTGACAGATTAAACGACTTGCAGCGGCCATGATACATACATGCCGCAGCGCAGCCTACAAAGCTCTCCTTGTGCACGGTCTTGATCACGTGGTCGATTAGGCAGTAGCCAATCAGGAGGCGTCCTTGGTAGTCCTTGGGAGTGAAGAAGTACGCGTGAGTGCTGGCGGAAAATGGGGCATCCGAAGTGGTTGGGCAACTGGAGTGGTTGGGGCATCTGATGTGGTTGGGGCAACTGAAGTGCTTAGAGGAGCTGAACAATAATTATTAGGGATAGGAAAAAGAGAAAGAAAGAAACGTACCCATTAAACAAAATAAAAAAAAGACAACAAACTGATGAGAAAGTTAGATTTTGCATTTTTCTTTTCTGTATAGAATTACATATACATGAAATGTTATTGTAACGATGTTTGCACGGGATGTTCCTTGGAGCATGGTCCTTAAATGAATGAACAATGCTCTTTGAACGGAGCATAGTCGCATAATGCAAGATAAAAATTGAACAATAAGTACCACATGTTATGATGTAATGCTCATCTGAGAACCAAACGAAGGAGAATTTCGTTCTATACATTTTTGCTGCTACTTATCCTTTGCTAATGCATTTATCACTGTTTATAATGAGAAATGTAAAAAGAATAGAATGGAAAGTGGTCAAAGAGAACATGTATTTCCTAAATGACTTCGTAAATTGTGTTTATCTGAACGAGAATGATAACATAACATGATATCATTTGATGGAAATGATGACTGAAATATTCAAGCCATATGTGTCTTAGATATGGCTTTTAGAGTGTATTTCCATTTTCATTCTTCATCGACAGATGTGTTTCGGGGAATGATGATAGGGGGGGGGGGGGCAGAAACATTTCCTGCGGTTGTATTCGAATTGAAGCCTTTTTGTTACAGTCATCTGCACTAAGCATGATTATTGTCATACTCTTAACTAAATTCTATTCTAACGGTGACCATGGCAACATGTGTGAAATGTTAGTTTACGTTCAAGAAAGAAAGAGAGAGCGGAGGGAATAACTGGTATATTACAAAGCGGTAGGTAGATGGAAAGAGAGAAAGAAAGAGAGAGAGAGAGAGAGAGCGAGAGAGCGAGAGAGAGAGAGAGAGAGAGAGAGGGGGGGGGAGGGAGCGAGACAGAAAGAAAGTGAGTGAGAGAGAGGGAGAGAGAGAGAGGGGGGCAGGAGGAGAGAGAGGAGAGATAGAGAAAAGCTGGATGGACAATGATGGAAGGGGAAAATATATGTTTCGCAGTTCAAAATGCAAACACTGAGACAGAGACGGAGAGAGAGAGAGAGAGAGAGAGAGAGAGAGAGAGAGAGAGAGAAAGTGAGAGAGAGGGGAGGGGTAGGCTTGGGGACAGGGAGAGGTGAGAGAGAGTGAAAAGCTGGATGGACAATGATGTGAAGGAAAATATATATTTTGCGGCTCAAAATGCAGTCAATGAGAGAGATAGAGAGAGAGAGAGAGAAAGAAAGAGAGAAAGAGAGAGAGAGAGAGAGAGAGAGAGAGAGAGAGAGAGAGAAGATGGGGGGGAGAGAGCTCAGTCAGTAATTGTACTAGGTGGTAAAAAAAAAAAAAAACATTTCACGCTTTTGAAAAACAACTATGAAAAATTTACAACTTGAATCAAGCTGAAATTTACACATCATAAGTCAAAGGGTGGGAATTTGTTAAAAGCAAATTTTGTGACATTTTATCATTTATTATTCTTGAAATAATCCTTGGAATATTTTATGAGATATTCCCTTTTGGACATCACAATGTGCGTGTATCAGATAACCACTGCAGTGTCACTGTGCACCACACATGTAATATTATGTCTTTTGTCTTTTATGCCAGAAGCTTTATGAATTGATAATGTAGTGACAGTTGTTTTGTTTTTAATCAATTATCTTATGTACACACATTTTGAGGTCCAAATTTGTCCAAAAGTGAAAAATCTCATTAAATATTCCAGGGATTATTACAAGCAAAATAATCTATGAAATGTCAGAAAACGTGTCTCTAAAAAATTGACTCTCCTTGAATAGTATGATGTGTCAATTTCAGCTTGATGTGAGCTAAAACTGATTTGTAATTGTTTTTCAAGAGTGTCAAAAGGTGTTTTTAACACCTAAAACTGAGTATTTCATAACAATAATTCTTACCAATTTCACAGAGAGCAAAATGTAAGTCAGTGTAGGGGGCGTCTTGAACTTGGTTATTTTTACAAATGAGGTTATTATCATCTGTCCCACCGCTTATCAACACGGGGCTCCACCAACCTGTTGTGTGTGAGAAAATAGAGTGCAAAATCAAGAATGTTTAAAGATTTGGTGTCCAATTTGCAAGAGTCATGAATCTCGGCAGGAGTAAGCCATTTTCGTAATATATTCTCAACTTTCTCCCCAAACGCTTGGGGATGCGTTATTACATTCACCCGTATTTCGTGATTCAGTTTCAATGGATGGATGGTTGTTGCTACTCGGACAAACATGTTACTTCCACTAACATTTTCAGGAAAAGGGAAGAACTATCCTTATTATCGTTTGAACCGCACTGAGCATAGTCTACATTTATGATCGTATTGTCCCTTTTAGCGCGCGATGCGAGCATAGCTCCCATTGAACGCATGCGCTGTGGTGCGGACCGCAGGGCGAACCATTGGTCTGTGGTCTGTGGACTCCTGTCTTTAGGTTTAGGACGACCCGACCGAAACCTCCTCAAAATGTACTGGTCGCTATAATTGTACTTATAGTTAGTTATCAGTTCTATAATCAGGAGGATAGTTCTAATACAGTATCTTCTTCCATTTCCCGTAGTTTTTACCCCAAATAAATTGACCAGCAAAAGGGACACCCTGTTACATGGAGTACCATCAGCCGTTTATGTTAATGCAGATTTCTTGTGATTTTCATCTAGTCACAGACGAATGCTTAACAAAGATTTTCTCTTTAATCTACCGATTCTCTGGATCTGACGTATAAACAAAATACGATGCGCAGAAGAATTTCGGGAAATATCCTCACCCCATATGCATGTGCCATTGTGACATGTAATACCTACATGATAGATTTTGACTGAGTTTTGAACGGGTCGTTACGAACTCAGCTGTTCGTGTAATCTAGACACCGCAGTATCGCACCATCCCGGCGCTCCACCCGTGACAATAGCATGGATTTAAAATCACATCATACCGTTGTTAGCCATGCCCCTCACAGCAGTCTTTATTTGTTTACTATTCCTATTCTAAATGATTCAAACTACGATTTATCACATCATTTCATGTGAGCATTTCTCGTGACAGAAAATCAAGTGTAACTCCGGTCTACACCACCCCCCCCCCCCCCCCCCAAAAAAAAATAAAATAAAAATAAATAAATAAATAAATAAATGAAAAATAAATAAAAATAAATAATAAAAAAATAGTAATAACACCCCAAATAAAAGCAAACAAACAGAGAGACGGATTTGAACAAATTAGGAAAATCAGACGGCTTATAGGGAAGAAAATGAATGTTTATTAATTCACCTTCATGACTTTGTTATGAAGGCACATGTAAATCATTATTTCATTGATGGTTACATTAACTATGGAATGTGTTCCTCCTAACTCAAGTATTGATTTGCTTAGGAACATTGGGAGTAAGTGTTAATATCATAAGATAAACAGTCGTTTGATATTTACCATTATTAACATATAATTGTGTTCCATCAACGCAGTGGAAGGTTCCATCGGTTGCACCATTCTTTGTACATCCAAACCAATAGTAGACGTGAATGATTGTGTTTACGAAGGAAGAGACCGCGTCAGCCTCGTCGAGGTCATTCGGGACATACACGTGGCCACCCACTGACGCGCAAGACAACACGGCGTCGACATAGGTCATCGTCGACGTGGAGACGAACTGGTAGCAGCCAGACCCGTGACTCTCCCACCTGCCGGTGGGACAGGACGTGGCTGTATTAAACGATTCGTGGTTAAGTCATTTTAACCCATTTTATGTCACATACAGTACTACATTCGAAGGCGGGCACACGGAGATGAACATCGATGCATTGAAGGAGTGAATGCAGTGCACTAGCGTTTGATAAGGGTTCAAACTCATATACACAGAATCACATACATGGGACCGCAGCAATAAATGTCCAAAATAGCAGATACAAGCTGCTATTTTATTGAAGGAATAATGTTAAATACATAGGTTAAGTAAAACTATGTACATTTTATTTGCACCCATTACGTCTTCGGGTTATTTGCTAGAAATTTTATATATCCTATAAATTGCAATTACAAACTCGTGTTCTGGTATCCGATTTATATTTTCTAGCCATGGTGTATCTTTATTTTGTTGGTTTACCTAGCTCCTCCTCAATTTCAATTTGAAACACTTGTGTTCCTCTAAAACAAAATGTCCATGCAAACAAAACAAGATCATATTCATATAATAACGTAATAAAACACTTCAATAAAATGTGCATTGATAATATTTGAAGAACTATAGCAGGGATGGATCTCAATTGAAAGAGGGTGGCAAGAATCCTTTAAGCAGCAGCTGCTTATCAACGTTAGCAATATGAACACAATAGCCATTACAACGAAAAGAAGATAGCAATACAAATATACCAGAAAGAATTTTAGATTATGGACTGTGGAGAGGCTGTAATATTTAGTTTCTTAATAAAGTTTTTGTATTCATTTCGAAAAGGAAAGGTGTAAGTTAATCAAAATTTCTTGTACATACATGAAAAATGTGTTTCTTTAATTAGATTGCTTGACAACAATTGAACAAAGATACGTCCAGTCCAGGAGCTTTGTGTTTTTGAAATTACTTTACATTATCAAATATTTCTATTTGTGTGACATGTAATTCAGATCATGTTGAGGTAAGTATTGACTGTGAAAATTCGTAGTTGGAGTAATTTATCCAGCCAACGAGAGTCTTTTTTCACAAAAACATGTTAAATGAGGTAGATATTCTTTAAGGATCATTCATCTTTTGTCCGTTTCACTTTTGCTGATCCGCTCAAAGCCCGCGTCTTGTTTACCCTTTTTAATCAGTGAGACTATGAATTTACTTTATACTTTTGATATCACTTCTGAATTTCGAAATTGTTTAGATTTTGATTCATTTTCCTTTACTGGGCAACGAGTGTATTTTTCTATAAACCCCTCAAAAAAAGATCGGCAAATTTTTTGATGGGTAATATGTCACTTGTTGCATCATCATCATACGTGAGTGGGGTATCATCATTAAGCTTGATTATTCTTCTTTAAAGTTGTGTGACATTTGCTATGATTATTCAATCATGAAATGTTCAATATTCCCGACTATGGGGCAACATCACGAAAAGAAATGTTGCAAAATGCGGTGTTTTTAACAGCGAAGTCTTAATTCATTTTGAAGATGCAATGTGTTTTGAATAGTGTCAACGTGACAATGGAAGTTCCCGCCTCGCCGCATCAACATCATTCAATCTCATTTCACGTGAAACACAACATTTTGCAACATTTCATTTTAGACCTTGCTGCATATTCAGAAGGTCTGCGCATGTCTCGATTGCGTAAGCATTACAAACGATACATTACTGTAAAGATGAATAGTCTAGCTGTCTTATGATATCAGGTTTATGTACGATAACGAAGCAACCTTACTAAAGATATATGACCCCTCAACGCTGAGTTGCAGAACTTTTTTGAGGTGTTTATAATATGGTTTCTCCTTCCGTTGTTTTGATTTTGCTTTCTTCTTCACCGGAGTGTAATGGGAAAGTGCTTGTAAGACAAATACTGGAAATGTGCTTCAAAGAAAGCGTACGACTTTCTCTAATTAGGAAAACCCGAGCTCGTGTGCAAAATTTTGGGTGTTATTTCAGTTAATTTTTATTCGGGGTTTGGCAATCAAATCATAACAATTTATATTCGAAAATGACAAAAGAGGGGAAAGTCTGTGGCATTACGCTATATCAGTCGAATTTGCTCGTCAAGTACTACGTGAATATGTTGTGTAGCTGTTTTTCGTAATTCTAGAAGGTTTATAGATTAACGGTAAAATTGATGTATAAAGAGTTAATGAAACCTTGTACATTGGCATTGATTTGACATTATAAGAGATTAATATTGTAGTCATCTAGTAGATAGATGTGTTTATTCTATTGTGCTTTCTCTGAAAGGAGACTGTCGACATGGCCGAAGACCTCATTAAAAAGTTACCTCAATAGACGGAGATCATTACACCGATAATTATATTCCTTTAATGTTGTAGTTTTATTTCAATGAATCACAAGTAAACTGCGAAATATTCAAGTTCTCTCTTATGTAGAAAGACGAGTTATCTCAAACATACTAAGGCAACGCCTCCTCCATTATGACTGTGCTCGCACAATACTGTACAGTTGGGACTACCTATTAGACATGTCAACAAGTTGTAAGAGGACAGCCGAGTTTCTGATCAAATTATGACAAGAAATTCTAAGTTGAGTGTTGCAATAAGTCCCT
Source organism: Arbacia lixula (assembly GCA_963669155.1). NCBI lineage: Eukaryota > Metazoa > Echinodermata > Echinoidea > Arbacioida > Arbaciidae > Arbacia > Arbacia lixula. The sequence continues at coordinate 9,408,406 of OZ022592.1, forward strand.
TTATGAGGTCAAGATTTAAAAGACAAATATGAATAAATTAGTTTATTATCATTTTTTTTATAATTTGAGGAAAAAAAACGAAGATAGGTGAGCGGTCAGCTAAAGCTGTAATAATAGTTCTACTTAGCCTTGATTCTGATAATATGATTGAACTGTATACTTTAGAATGATTTTTTTTTTATTACAGGTACAGGTAATACAGGTGATAATGATGTGATTCATAACTCTTGGTATTTTTTGTTATCAAATCTGGGTTTATATCATTATCATCAATTAAACTTTCATGCGTAACGATCAAAATGGTCATTTACCGAAATGTAGTGGAATTTCTTCTTCCTTTATATATTGTGTAAATTTGGTGTAAGTTTGAACGTAAAAATATCGTAATTAAGTCGTACTCTGCCATCTATACCAGGGTGTTATAGATGTTAAGACCTGCTAAATATGAACAGTTTGACATGACAAGCTTTAGGCCTACCTGCTGCATAGAACTTCGCTGTCAACCCCAACATGATGATGAAGGCAAGCTCTCTGAACATATTGTATTCTGTAGGTATCGCGATTCCAAAATATCGAGAGAGTATCAAAAGCGGTCCTCTCGTTCACGCCAGCCTCTGCATCAGGTCAGGTCTGAAACTGGCGATGTCTGTTTTTCGCTTTTATAGACACACCCTGAAATCAATGTAGGCCTACGGAGCACTGCGAGCAACCTTTACCCCACCGCAGACGGAACGACTTTGATACGATTCTGAAGTTGTGAGAGCATACGATTGAAAATATGACATCACCTTCATGCTCAAATCCAATGACGCGGTCTCGCTATTCAGCCAGTCGCAGAGTAATATGACTGATCGGATCGTGTCGTCTGCGGGGGCTTTTGGGAATTAATTTTCCGTTTTGGGTAACGAGTAGAAGGGATAAAGGCTACTGGCGCCATAATCAATGAAATGCCGTTTGTTCTGCAAGAACATACGGTATTTGTCCAGTTCTTCTTTTTGTTTCAGGATTCCAGAACGGAATCATCTCAAAATGATGAAATCGTTGAAATATAATGAAATTCTGACCCGCTGATATTGGCAAAACAGTGTTGTGTTCAGAGCCATCTATACACAGAGTCTGGTCGACACGGTTTCAATAGGTAACAACATGGCGTATAGTCATTTGTTATCTGCTTGCCCAACAAAGCAACACACGCTATGGTGTTACCTATTGAGCCCAAGTTGGCCAAACTATGTTTATAGTGATAACGGCCAGTAATCATACGTTTACCCTTTATCTTTTAATAGCAGACATCATGGGCATCATTAATGATATTATATGCAATCCACCGGAACCGTGTACTGACATGATTGTTCAGAGCTAATCACCTAATTGCTAATATTTCTGAAAATGCTACCGGTAAGGCTGGGAAGCCGGTGGAAATGTTAGAAATCGTGACGTTAGCTGAAAGTGCATTCACATTAATGCAGTATGCCGCTACGACCGCGACGGCGTGCCATGATGACAGTCCCATATCGGATAAGTGTTTTTTTTTCCCCCTAGTCTCGCACGCATGTTGCGCGCGCGTGTCCAATGGACACAAGCTTCAAAAACTGTACTTTTGTCAAAAATATTGGTGTAACTTTACAATGCTTAAAAATGCTTGCATTTTTTTAGAATATGAGAAAAATGATTATACGTATTTGCGTCGGACTAGGCCTTGAAAGAGAGATTTCCAAGTGAATTTTGTCACCAACCCGTCCATAGCAATGCACGTTAATTGCTCAACTAGAATCAGGAAACCTAACGCGGTAACCCCTCTTTGAGCATGTTGAGACTCAGTATCTCAGCAACGGACTGCCCCAAGCGTTTTCAGCTTCTCACTCGGAATGATGTCCTCTCTGTCATATATAAAAATCAAGCTGATTGGTCGAGAAAATTCGTCGAACTCCTGCAAAACAAGTAAGATGATTGATTTGTTTAATATATAATCACATTTGGCTAAACCCTGAGATCATCAGCATAGCGTGTTATGACGTCATACGCGTCATGATCTAACATAGGAAATTTTCGTCTTCCGTCCGTGGAGCATTTTCAAAGACAGAAAGTTGTTTCATATCCTTCCAGGCCGGCCTGAAATGAACTGTAACAGGGGTTTAAAGCCCAAGCAGCTCTTTTTTTGTGTGTGTGTCGTCTTTGGTCCGCGTCAGTGCATGCGTTAAATGGGAGCAAGCCCGCGCGGACAGCGCAATACATTTGTAAATGTAGACTACGGCCGATAGGTTGAAAAAATACATCGATTGTTTTCCACTTATCCTGAAATAGTTTATATGCAGACTTTTGAAAATGTGACACCCTGACTTAAAGTGCACTGACCTGTTGGTCTCTGGATTCACTCTAGCGGCTTTCTCTACGAAGGAAGTAACAACAGTTGAGCCGCTGTTAGTGTTACAATAGTAACTTTTCGATTGTTGCCTTAAAATGACAGATTCTCAGCCCAATTAAATCTATCATTACCATCGACGTGGAGATGTGTGGTAAGCCAATGGGGTGTTTAAGGCCTGGTAGTGTTTGGTTTATCTCTCTAATTATCATCGGCATGAAGATGTGTGGTAAGTCAGTAGGTTTTGAAAGGCTTGGTAATGAAATGATAAACTCTCTCATTACCATTGGCATTACGAAGTGTGGTAAGCTAAATGGGTTTTGGAAGGCTTGGTAATAACATTAATAAAATGGTAAACTCTCTCATTACCATTGGCATGCCGATGTGTGGTAAGCCAAATGGGTTTTGGAGGCCTGGTAGTGCAAGGGTTCACACTCTCATTACCATTGGCATGAAGATGTGTGGTAAGCCAAATGTGTCTTGGAAGGCTTGGTAATAAAATGGTTAACTCTCTCATTACCATTGGCATTACGAAGTGTGGTAGCCAAATGGGTCTTGGAAGGCTTGGTAATGAAATGGTTAACTCTCTCATTACCATTGGCAAGACGATGTGTGGCAAGCCAAAGGGGTTTGGAAGGCCTAGTAATACAAGGGTCACCTCTCACAATACCACCTGCATGGAGATGTGTGGTAAGCCAATTTGATTTTGAAGGACTGGTAATGTAAGGGTTAATGCACGAATGACAGAGGAGGCCATTTGGAGAGAACGAAAATACAGGACCGATCAGAGATCAAAAAGTAAGTGGCGGTCGTTTGAGTTCGAACTCTTTCATTGAACTTGAGGGTGAATCTAACAAATTGCAACTTTTTCTTCCTTCAACGACATCTAGAAAAACATATGGCCGCTCCGTACCGAGGAGAGGAATGAGGACGTGGACTGTTGCATAAATCTTATCACTTATCGTAACTTATTGATGCCTCGAGAGCTCTGACGTCAGCGGTGAAGCCGGTATGCCTGGACACATACCAAGAAGAAGCAGCACATGACAGAGTGTGCACGTATCAATGATCAAAGTTCACATCTAAATTCTTATTTTTTCAATACATTGCAAACAAACATACTAACAATAACAAAATTATAAGCGCCAATGTATGCTTTTGCAAGAATCTCAATTGTACTGAATTCAGCGAATCCAAAATTTTGCTCGAAGTCTTGTTATGACATTCCGCAAAATGACACCAAAACACCAATGACTTCCTAGAACGCATTGGATTTATTTTCAAAAGAAATACAAACTTAAACAGATTGCCAGCCGTTTGGTTGAGTTATACGCGAGACGCTTCGTTATAAGGCTAGGTAACAATGTGTACAGGCCAACTGGTACGTGGGGTTCACCTGTAAAAAAAAAATCATTTTCTGTCTGTCTAGCTCCGTCGTGGAGGCATTTCATATCCCGAAATCGTGTACACAGCACACGACGGATTTCAGCGCAACGATTCGAGTTGTTGCGCGATCGCCCGGAAACAATACCTCTCCAGCATGTAAGGCCTAACAATTCTCAGTAATCGCGCTATCCCTCGAATCGCTGCGCTATCACTCGAATCGTCGCGCAATCACTCAAATCGTTGCGCTGAGTTCCGTCGGCGCGTTATGTACACAAATTCGGGCTGCTCAAATTAGTTCATAGTAAATTAGGGCGATATACCGAACGCGAACGTCATTGTCGTTGTGATTACGCACATGGCCATATCTTTGATAACGGAATGTCATTCTCAGAAATGACCAATTAATCTTTGCCTGCAGTGATATTCTTCGTATGAATGAGATTGATAGATCAAGTGAAATGAAACAAACAAGCACAGACGATGGAGACCAGGCGAGGCCAGAACCCTGCGTGCAGAGTAGTACCGTTACCACAAGGCTACCAAGCTGGGTGCTTTCAGTGTCACGAGTCTACATTAGAATCCAATACCACGGCGGCATAATGAGGCTTCCATTCTCTTAAAGATTGTCCGTCCCTTTTGCAAGCTTAAAATTTAAAATCGTCTATCACGATCGTAAATTGAAGTGTGATTCAAGACCATTTCTAAGAATATAGCATGTTGAAGCTTTCTGTATATGTAAAAATTTCAGCCGTTAAATTTCAAACCGACTTTTTTCGTACTACGAAAAAAGTATTAATCTTGTTACAGCATCTATGTGGTTATTATGCATGTGTGAAATCCTAATTTTATGAGTAATTACCAAACTTTGGAGATGATTCGTTCTATAGAACATTTTTTTTTTGCATAATGCGTTTTATAATTTAATAAACAGATTAATCAATAAAGCAGATATTTCAACACAAACTGCTAAGAGCTTGAGGTAAAGACTATTAATCAGACGTTGTTTACGTGCATTATTTGAATTTTACACTACTTATCAGTTTCAAATGATGAATATACAGCTTGCTTACACTTCTCTATATGTTTTACCAATGTTTCGATAGTTTTGTGGTGATCTTTAAAGACGTTTCCCTTTTGCAGGTCAAACAAATAGTTGTAAAACCCACAGAAAATGGGAGAAGACACTATATCAGAACTTCCCTCTCAACCATAGAGCTGGAAACTGACTTAAAGCGAAATTACAGCGATCGCTAAGATTTGAGGAGGTTTTGGGCAGGTCGTCCGATGCCTATTTATAGCATTGAGACCGGTGACCGTTGTGCGCTGTGGTCCGCACAGGTCAGCTCCACAGTGCATGCGTTCATTGGGGGCTATGCCCTCATCGCGCGTTGATAGTGACAATATGATTATGAATGAGACTATGGTCGGTGCGTTTCAAATTTAAACGAGGACAGTTGATCACTCATCCTGAAAAATTATCGTGAAGCTATGACTGAGATTTCATACACGTCATCGTTAGGGTGTACTGTCAAGTTCATGCATTTTGCAGATGAAACACCTTGTCATTAATCATGGTATTCATGGCAAATTACAGGTCTTAACTCGGTGTTATTCGGCTGTTTTCCCCTTACCGGCAAATTGATCAAATCTCTTCCTCCGAAGAGTTCCAATGAAAGCAAAACATAAATAATGGCCTCTCGGTAAATACATTTCATCATGTTCATGGAGAAAAAAAAATCATTCTTCGCTGTAATCATTATAACCAACTACCTCTGAAGTAAAATCTTGACCGTATTGCCAACCAAGCATGAACATGAAAGAGTAATAAACGCATTGTTGTGTCTAAAAGATACTGTTGTGGAGCAATGACGTTGAAGAGAAAAATATGTTACAAACAATTATTGGAAAAATCATTAACAAAGATGAATTTGAAGTAAAGTGCTCGATATTGAGAAATACCGTTAAACGGGTGAACGGTTCTTCTAAATAGCATTACAACCAACACTGCTCTCCCTTTGAACGGCTCGTTATAAATAGCGTCAGATTTAGCGGGGAAAAAAATTACAAAGGCGTCCGATGCTCCTCTTCTTTGAAATACATATTCTGGTGAACTTCTGGTTCAATATTAAACCAGGGTTCTGTTTTTCTTTTTTAAAGTAGCAATGGCAACTGAGGCTTTCTAGAAAGTTTGGGATTTAAAATTTGCCCGGTAGCAAAATCCGATAATGACGAATCTAAATATAGAAAGTTACAGTGACACATGTAATTGGGATGGGGCTTGGAGTCATTACAAAGATGATGAGTAGCATTGATAGAATAATATCCCAGTGAGTGCAATCCCGTGGGGCACTTTACATGGGCACAGGTATGACCAACAAACACTCGTAGGGTTGAAATGGCACCAATTGTCTCTGTCTATACAGCATGTTATTTTGTACTCTGTCTCCATGGAGTGTAAGACAAAGCAAGATAGAGAGAGATGGGTGGAGAAAGAAATGGAGAGAGGGGGAGAGAGAGATGCAATCCTGGTACAATTTTAATCCAGGACATAACGGTGAAATATGAAATGGATGATCCATTCAACTCGGCTACGCCTCGGTGAATAGATCTTTTCATCTTTCACCTCATGAAATATTCTGTCCATTGCACACATAAACATTCATTAGTTGTATAATACTGTACTCTGTCTTTACGGATTGCACCTATACTACAGCTGTGGAAGACAGGGCGAGAGAGAGGGGGTGGAGAAAGAAATGGAGAGGGGGGGGGGGGGGAGAGATACTATCCTGGTTTAATGTTGAACCAGGACATAACTTGGTTTTGTTTCTTTTGAAAGTAACCATGATAGCTGAGGTGTTTTGTAAAGTTATGCATTTATTTTGTTGCTGGGTAACCAAATCCGAGAAGAGCAAATTTAAATATGCGAAGCCACATGTAATTGGGATGGGGCTTGGGGTGGTTACATTAGCATTGATAGAAAAATATCCCTTATCTCTTAACTTGCCGGGGGTAAAACCCATCTGTGTCAAAGGTTTACACTTTTCTCTATTACAGTTTGCGACAGCGGCACGTTAATAGCTGAAGAGTTAGGGAGTGCGATTAACAATTCACCGTTTGTCGCGTGGCACACTTTACATGGGCACATGCATGGTCAGCAAAATCCCATGTGGTTGAAATAGCAACAATTGTCTCTGTCTATGCAGCATGCTATATAATGTACTCTGTCTAAACGGAGTGCACCTATATTATGGCTTTGCAAGACAAAGAGAGATAGATAGAAATAGGGGTGAAGAAAGAAATGGAGAGAGAGGGAAAGAGAGGAGCATTCCTGGTTCAATGTTAAACCAGGACGTATACATGGTTCCGTTTCTTTTGAAAGTAACAATGGTAACTGAGGTGTTTTAGAAAGTCCTGGATTTATATTGTTGCTATGTAACCAAATCCAATAATGACAAATTTAAATATGCAAAGTCACAGTGACACATTTGATCGGGGTTGGGATCATTACAAATGTGACAGTTAGAATTGATAGAATAATATCCCTTAAAGAGTTGGTGAGTGCGATTAATAATGCACCGTTTGTCCTGTGAGAAAATTTCAAGGGCACAGGTATGGGGAGTGGGTGGAGGAGAAGAGAGGAGAGAGACGGGGGGGGGGGGGGAGATAAAATAATCAATTGTCGCGTTCAGACGTATGTGATTGAGTGTGACAGACATATCATGCTGAAGGGCACAAGAGCTATGGTCATAGTTTGAATCTGCAACCTGAGTTCACAATAACTGTACCACGACAACCCCACCTCGCACCCGTCACGTGCTTGATAAATCGTCTGAGAATTATATACCAGTTCTAATTCAAGTAAACTTTCAGATGAAAGGCCTTTCGTGACGTCATTAGCTTGTTACTCATATCAACATCGGCTGCTAAATTCTTGCAGAATTCAGAGTACAAGGCACCACTTTTCTGCGCTTGTTTGCCTAAATGACATGTTTGAAGAAAGACTTGACGACCGACATCTAAATGGCGCGAACAAACGTGCATTGCGTGTCAATCAGGACCGACTGACGTGGCGTGTCGTGCAGAGCTCATAGGATGCGTGTATGAGTGTATGTGTTTGGTGTGTGTGTGTGTGTGTGTGTGTGTGTATATATATATATATATGTGTGTGTGTGTGTGTGTGTGTATGCTTACATGGGCAAAAAAGAGTGGCAAATGAAATAAGAACAATTGATGTGAGTGCACTGATTTATGCTGTAATTTGTTTTCTATCAACAAGTCCGATTTAAGGTTTTTCATTCCGGTCTGCCACAACCAAAAACTAAAAAAAAAAAGGTGTTCTGTTTTAATTCTTAAGGTGCCATTTTGTACAATCTAAAACTACTAGTAGTTCTACAAATGTACCCTATAAAACAGCACCGTCTGGTTCTTAATGAGTTCATAACGAACTCTCCCACTCTAATTGAACAAACACTTACCCTATCCCAAACCCGGCATCCCCCCCTCCCCCTCCCCCCCTCCTTCACCCGCCAAGTAAATACACTTTATTAGTCGGAATTCACCCTTTCCTTGCTCTGTGATTGACAACTCTCATAATACCAAAAAGTCCTAAAATGACAAAAAAACAGGAAAAGTATTTCACCTTTTCTAAACAGTACCTGTGAAACACAATGCATTTTTGCACCTGATACAACTTGCTTAGTATACATGGTATAGACTGTTTTCGTGTGCACACACGTATTACTGGCATTCAAGTCTCCGTAGATGGGCGACCGATTACTTTTTGACTTTGCGAAGCACCGAAACATTTCTGCACAGTGAGTCACTAAAAAGAGTCGATATTTGAAGGGTAAATCACACGAGTCGCTTAAGGTCTTGTCAGACGCAAAGCTTTCCAGTAAACCATGGATGTCACAGACAAAAAAAGCAGAAGTAATCAGCAGATCTACGACTGGAAGTTTGGCAACTAGTATACGCGTTATACTTAATGTTGATTTGTTTTACCATTTCAAATTGATGTGTAATATCATCGTTCAGTCGTACACAGTGACAACACTGTTACAAACACATTCATTCAATAATGCAATGATAACAAAAATAAGAATACCTTCTACATCTCTCAATAAAGTGAACTTAAAACTTAAGTAAGCATCATCGGATGACATAAATGAACCGATAAATCAATCAATTTTCAAAATTAATGCTTATTGATTGAACAGAAGTGTATTCAAGTATTCATTGATATTTGCATTTATGTGGATTTTAATTCATTGACGTCATTACCATGCCAAATTATTTGGTCTGATAAAGTAATAAGCTGTTTCCGTCTGAAGTGTATGTACACATGATTTTTAAATTCCTTGGTTGTGTTTGGCGTGTCTGATCTTGTTCCTTCTACTTGCGGCACGTGGGTATACTCGCGGGTTTGAGGTAGGTCGACCCGATTACAATTTGAGATTAAGTTTTTAAAGTGAACATGAAATAAGGGTGTTAAGAGAAGAAAATGTGTTTAAGAGGATTACAGCATTGCTACAATCAATGTACACCTTGTGAGATGACTTGGCATTACCATTTACACCTGTTTGATCAATGGATTTGATATTACCTTTAACGACTGTTTGATCAATGGGAGTTCGCCCCACGCGTGGACGCGCGTGCAGTCACGTGACCCTGTTGACTTAGCAGCGTTCTTTATAATGTTTATGTTTAATTACCATGTCTAGAATATTAAAGAAGAACAAAACGTTGCTAAGCTCCGAGTTATTGTCACATTTTACAAAACTCGACGCAAAATTGATTAGTTGACTTATTGATAATTTACTTAAATGGAAGTAATAAGGTATGAGCATGGACCAATTGATACGTTCATACACATTCATGCAGCATTCCCAAGCATTCATAACTAGTAATTGTTCTGAATTGACTTCAAATTTTGACAATCATTCTATGTTCATTTCTGCTTGTCCTAACATACATGTAAGTGTTTAGTGTTTAGTTCCCTTAAAAACTGGTATGCGTATCTGTAATAAAGTGGTGGCAGTACACCCAACGTACAAACATGAATTAATTTCAAAGCAAGTCAAAAATGTAATTTAAAAAAGTCAATTTGCAATCAAATTTGATAGCAAAATATAAAATGCGCAACCAATATATTCTTATTAGACGATATCACTATATCTCTGAAATACACTTGCAAAATGTTCAAGCTGTCACATTAATCTTCGGTGAATCCCACAAAACGAAAACGTAGAGGAAATACGATAACCACAAATCCTCTTCGCACCTTTCAATGTCCAATGTGCTGGTATACTCCCCTATATTCAGGTATACAGGTGTATACATCAAGCGTCCGGGTCGCGTCCGGTCACTTCGCGCTCTTGGGGCAAACATTCCGGCTTAATCAATTTTGGTGTCTGTCCAAGGTTGTTCAAATTACATGGAGAACAATCAGGCCTTCAATTAATGCAGATTCATTGTACTCTCATCCTAGTTACAAAAAAAATGCTTTACAAAGATTTTCTCTTTGAGCTCCCATGTTCGAATCCGCCGATTCTCTGGATAATTTTTGCCTGGATTTGATGCATAAACAAAATATGATGCGCAAAATAATTTGGAGAAATATACTTGCCAGAGACGCTTGTGCAGTTGTAACATGTACTAATTTACAAGTCATCTCTAAAGATGTAATCCAAAAATAGAGAAACAATAAATGTATTTAAAAAAAAACAGGCTCTAAACATGATATCAAGTTGCAGTACAAAAGTCTTGATTTAATGTTGATCCGCATATTGCTTAAATACTTCTGGAAACATTTGTTTAAGATATTTTTCTTTCAAAAAAAGAACATAAAAAATGTGCCCAGCCGCGCCCAAACTAGTATTTTCATCTAGAAAACTATCACATTTCATTTTCGCTTTCCGTTATGGACGTCATGGATGGAAATGATCAACCATCTCTCTTTGAACCCATGCTCGACACCGTGAAAAACTTATGTGTTATCATTTTTGTAATAGTCATTGGAATAATTAATGAGATTCTCACTTTTGGACAAATTTGGACCGAAGAAAGTGTGTGTATCAGATGATTGATTGAAAACAGAACAATTGTGTATAGATTGTGTATCACACCTGTCAATCCACTAATTTTGAGATCCGAATTTGCCCCAAAGTAAAACAATCTTTAGATATTCGCAGGGTTATTATAAGAATAATTTTTTATTAAGAACACAACAATGACCATTGTGCATCACACCTGTCAATTCACTAGCAGCTTACAGTGTCATTGATATGCATGATGCTTCTTGCAGAAGAGAGGTTGTGGGTTGATATATGTTATGCACAATGGCCATAGTTGTAGAGATAAATAGTAAATTAAAAAGCTGAGGACCCACATTACCTTGTAAAATTTGAATGTTGTTTAATGATTTTGAGTTAAAAACTGTCAATATTGAGAGGGAAAACCTATGTTTTCAATAATTGTTTAATATCGAGGGGTGGGGAGGGGGGGGGGAGCATTTCAAAGAGGAGGGCCGTCCGCACATTCCCCGTAATTTAGTTGTATGTGATATATGAGCATCTGCGGTTATTCCACAAAGCCTAGGGTTATAATATCAGCGAACAGACTCATTAATTGCAACTCGTCCATATACATTCTAATTATGGCTTAAAGGAATAAGGAGGAAACGGCGGGGGCATGTATTTACCTAGATATGGGGATTAGTGTTGGATTAAGAATTTGATTGTTTAGTAAGCGAGCGCGTGCTGACACTAATGTTTGTACGACACTTGGCTTTAAACGGAAGTCGTGCGAGCTGTGCATACACGAATATCCGTATTAGCACACTGAAGTAGATTGTAATGATGGATTTAAGAAGGGCCGAGGAAAGGTGTAAGATGGTGTGTCGTTGATGTTTGTTCTTGGATTAACCTGTAAGGATGTTAATTTTATCTTTAAAAAAGATCTTCTATTAGAACGCGTGCGCGTGCCGAAAATAATCTGTTGTTTCACGACACGTGGTTTTTAAACGCGTATTGATAATACGTACACTTATTGATTACCACGAATATCCCGGATGTTCACCTGTCCGTCACATAGTTTCAGGGCGTTCACATTTTACACAAGAACAACTCTTTAAATCAATCTTAAAAATAAGTACGTGTTGATAACTCGAAATTTTAACTAGTTCTTCAAATTGTCCACACACTGGACATGCTGGAATTGTTTATGCACACACTCATTCTTAAAATATGTTATCCTGAATGAATACTACCATGACTATTGTGTACATGTATTTATGGTACTTACTAAAATCAACTCCTTCTCTGCCGAACTCCACACTGCCCTGTGTGAATGGTATGTATTAAGAATGTATAGAGAATGCATATGGCGTATACATGGTATAGAGAATAAAGAGTGAAATAGTGAAAAAAAAAGAGTGAAATAGTGACATGCATATTATGTCTTTTCCAGAAGTATGAACGGTATGCGATGATGCTCAGGTTTCGACCATGTCAACCTCACCGCATATACACAATTGTACTGATTCGTAAAAAATGTACATCACTTGTTTTATAGAATGGGAAAAAACATCCCCCGCCAAAAAAAAAAAAAAAAAAAAAAAAGTATACCGGAAAAACATGACAAATGGAATAGCTCGATTAGGCATGTTAGGGGGATGCTGCTGCGCTTATCCGCTCACCATTGGTGACGTCACGGATATTGGATGGGTTAGACAAAGGGGAAGTGTTGCAGGAAACGGGAGGACTTGACTTGAAGTTGACTGCGAGCGGGGGATGGACGGGGAAAATTTCTTGGCCCGTAGTGTTGTTTTTGTTTTAAACCCAATAAGAAAAAACATTGAAAAACGGCACTGGAAGTGCAAGTAATATAATTCACGTCATCACGCCTAATCATTTAGAAAAGAGATGATGGAAGGTACTGACCACGTACCTCAAACAATCAGGTAACATCACTACATTTTCTACGCCCCCCCCCCCCCCTACCCTCACCCCTTTCTTTCACCTTTAATCTCCAGCCTCCCTACATTACCTGGTCGTTTACTCTTCCCTGTCTTTTCTGCCCTTGATCTGCTGATGCGCCTCTCAATTGTCTTGTCACCTCACACGCAGCTCCACATCTCTCTTTCTTCATTGCTCTCTCTCACTCCCGCTTCTCTGTCTCTCTGTCTGTCTCTATCTGTCTCTCTCTCTCTCTCTCTCCCTCGTTCTCTACCATTTCTTTCCCTCCCTCCCTCTCTTTCTTTCTCTCTCTCTATCTCTCTCTCTGTCTGTCTCTCTCTCTCTCTCTTTCTCTCCTTTCTATTCTCCTCCTCTCCCCCCCCCCTTCCCCTTACTCTGGCCCCTCCCTTTCATTATCTCTCTCTCTCTCCCTCCCTCCCTCCCTATATCTCTCTCTATTTATCTCTTGCTGAATCATATCATCTCTTTCTATATTTAATTCCTGATCCTGCCACTCGCACTCTCTCCCTTCCCTCCCTTCTCTCTCTCTCTATCTCTCTCTCTCTCTCTCTTACTCTCTCTCTCTCTCTCTCTCTCTCTCTCTCTATCTCTTTCTCTCTTTCTCTCCTCCCTCTCTCTCTCCTCTCCCCATTCCCTTCCCCACTCTCTCCCCCTCTATCCTCCCCTTTCTCTCTCCCCTTCTCCTCCCTCTTTCGCCTTTCCCCCCTCTCCCCCCCCCCCCTCTTTCTTTTTCTCGTATCCCCTTTCTCTCTCTCTCTCTCTCTCTCTCTCTCTCTCTCTCTCCCCCTCCCTTCCTTTCTTTCCCCCCCCCCCCCCTCCTCCCTAAACCACACAGGCCTAGCACGTGCCCCACCGCAACCAAAGCGGATCAGGCCGCGTTTAGAAGGAAGTCGTACCTCACAAACTCTCTAGTTACACTGTGATATTAAATAGTGAAATCACTCCAATCAGGTATCAGCAATTAGCAGGTGTACAGGGAAGCCAGCCTAATTACTTGACATGATAAAGTAGCAAGAAATTTGAGCCACCGAGCAAGATACTGCGGAAAGAAAAGAAATATTGACGGGGAAAAAATTCGTTCATAGTGTTCTTGATTACCGTGATATTGGTTAAAAAAATCCGGGTCCCGAGATCACTATGATCACGGCGATTAAATACAATGAAAAAATAATGATGCTTTATTTTGTTGCGGGATTGATTCCCGCAAACTTCACCACTGTTAGCCAGTAGCCTAGTGTAGCCATTCTGAGCGTAAAATAAAATTGTACCACGGAAAATGGTTTTAAAAAATACTGACAAGAACTCTCCCCACAATGTCAGGAGTGGAAACTACGTTTAAGCAGAGAAGTTCCTGCTAGATTTTCGGGTTGAATTTTGAACGGGTCGTCCACAATGCGGCGTTTCCTGTATGGCGTAGTCCAGATACTGGTCGTATTTTATCGAACGCTTATTCTCCCATACACAAATAGGACACTGATTCACATAGTGCACACACCGCGCCAGACCACTGATTGCGCGACTCCACAAATCTGTCCGCCCGCGAAAAGATCATAGCTGTAGTTGAGAAAGTGGAGGGCAGACAAATACATCTAGTTGTGCGTGTCTGCAATGCGTATACGTATACAGCGCGCTTCAACTAAAACAGTCCAGGCAGTGGACTAGTATGGCGTAGAAGTCGGACACCGCAGTACCACACATAAGGGCTCTCCGCACCGCATGCACCGCATGGAACATGAGCGGAGCTAGGACAGCTATATCGCCTACCGGTACACGTTATCGTTAGGGTATACTTCTGACTTTTGTAAAAGGGTCAAACCTCATGTACCTTAAACCGTAAAAAGGCAGAGCTTTGCTTTTGCACACAAAGCCAAATATTTTTATACATTGCATGAACAGCGTATAGATTTAATTTGTGAGATTTGACGTAGAATTAAAAAAACGCATGAAAAATATATTACTTTGTTTTAGATTTGAAGTCAACAATACGTATTACTTAGCCCCAATGTGCAAATCTCATTAGATATTCAGAGGATCAGTACAAAAAAGGAACTGATGAAATAATGTCACAATACTTGCTTGTAAAAAGAAATACATCCCTTAATCTTATAATGTACCAGTTTCAGCTTGATTCGAGTTGTAACTTATTTTTAATTATTTTTCCAAGATATCATTTTGTTAACACCTAGTATCTTCTCAGTGTCGTTAGTGTTAAATCTAGAGCAATGTTGCCTGTCAAGACAAAATTACAAACCTGTGTTTTCTCAGGTGTTCAGATAGGCTCACACATTTAATGTGAACTGTGTGCAAACGCGCCATGTTCATTTCCTTTGCGTGCATAACTGGCGTAAACACGAAGCACTGTCAAATAAAAAGGTAATTTTCTGGGATCCATGAATAAGTCATTAGAGATTATTGTTTCTCTTTTTTCAGAGAGATGTGTTAGGAATGGATTTGTTGAAGGCATAATGAATAGGTGACACTTGTGGTGCATGGACGCAGGGATACCCCGAGGTACTCACCCCCCCCCCCCCCCCTCTTCTTCACCTCCCCTGCCCCTACCACTCTCCCCTCTTCACCCCCCCCCCTCTCTCTCTCTCTCTCTCTCTCTCTCTCTCTCTCTCTCTCTCTCTCTCTTTCTCTCTCTCTCTCTCTCTCTCTCTCTCTCTCTCTCTCTCTCCTTCCTTTATCCACGTTCCTCTTATCCCGCATCCTCAACCTATCATTCTCACTCTCTCATTTCTATAGTTATTTCTGTTCTCTTTCCTCTCATTCAACACACCATGTTGCTTGTCTGTCTCCCTCCCTGTCTACTGTCTTTTCTTGCCTTCTTGCTCTCCAACCCTTCACCCCCTCCCCCGTTTCTTTCGTTTTCATTTCCCTCTCATTTTCTCTCTTCATATTTCTAACCTCCTTGCCCTTTTACAAACACCCTGTCCATTGCCCCTACACAGTTGTACACCTGCGTAATAATGTCAACCTCTGTTAAGTCATGATAAAGACAATGCGACCCACACCGCGCTGGCTCCCCTGACTCTTGTGATTCACCCCAAAGTCAAATATGAGGAGACAAGAGACAGGTACCACCTCAAATCGTGACCAACAATTAATCGTCTTCGGATAAACATGTTTTATTGTGTCCACTCCCAAAATATCACCTTAGATTTGCAGACGCTTGGTAAACATCGCCGTACGCCACGCTCGCTCGAACTCTCCCACGCGCGCTGCTCCCATAAACACTAACAGAGTTTCTAATAGTAGATTGCGCAGAATGGGGGGTCAGTGAAATGGTACACTCATCCGGGAACGATTTTGTGTTATTTGCCTTCTTGCGCAGTTAAATATGAAAACACTCAAGACCTTTAATGGTGCTGTCAAGATGTCTTGCTTTATGCCGGGGTCTCCAAGCCGTATTTGCTTGTTATTTTCTAACCCCTCGACGAAACTAAGCGGTCAATAGAATTATAGACCAGATAGAATGAAAGCAAGAGGGAGAAAAATAGACTGAGAGAGAAAGAGAGAGAGAGAGAGAGAGAGAGAGAGAGAGAGAGAGAGAGAGAGAAAGAGAGAGAGAGAGAGAGAGAGTTGTGGAGAGACATAAGATAGGTGAGAAGAGAGAGAGGCGGAGGTGAGAGGCTGAAAAAGAGACGAAGATGAGGGAGAAGAGGGACAGATAGAAAGAGATAGAAAGAGAGGGCGGGGTAGAGCGAGACTGCACCATCAACCCAAACCAATAAATGGGTGTTTACTCATTGGGGGATTAGTTAATGCTCTTTACGGGTGTCCAGCAACTTTTTGACACCTTGGTCGAAAGAATTAAGGGCGATACTTGAGGGCTCTCGACTCTTTAATGAGCCGATGAGTCAAAGGGTAAACAGAGTCACAAAAGGCCTGAAACGGGGGTAGGCCGTCCCCCTATTTCGATTGGAACGCTGAGTTTGAATCAAGTCTCTCTTGAGATCTGAATCAGTGCAAAAATGGGTAAACTCAATAAAAAAAATGTTCATGAAACACAAAGTATTGCCGAATATAAGCATACCTGATTGAAGCATACGATTAACTATAATGTAGTAAATATATTTATACGCCTTATACAGGGCGCCGTTGTAAAGCAGTCTTTCAACTGAATGGTCTACCCTGTATCTTTAAAGAAAACATGAATAAATAAAATGAATAAAATAATCAAATCTGCCAAAGTTAGCTTACCGGCAAAAACCCTTGTCAATTAGTAAGCAAGTCTCAATCAATGGATCTTAACGTCAGGGACTAACTTTCTCATCATGTTTGTACATGCCCCATAAATGTCAAGTTAAGCCTTAGTTTCATCGACGTGCAGACATGTCTTTTGAGACGGTGTCACTGGATTACTTGGTGTAGCTGTAGATTAAAGACAGGGTGTCCCATTTGCAAAAGTCATGAAACTCGGCCGAAATCAACAGTATACCCTATTACCGCAAAAACATTTTAAGGAAACGTGAAAAAATGTCCTTGTTTACGTTTGTACGCAGCGAGCATAGTCTACATTTATTATTTATTGTCCCTGTCAGCGCACGATGCGGCCATTGCTCACAATGAACGCATGCACTGTGGAGCGGACACTTTTTACATTTAGAAATAATAACAAAAGATTTGAAACATGAAAAATAATGTGCTCTGACTTAATTAATAATAGACATCCAAATTTTGGTCTCGATTAAAAAAAATCCAATTAAATATTCAATGGATTATTACAGAGATATTTATTGATGAAATGTCACCAAATATGTGCCACCGAACTTGTAATTTCTTTGACTTAAATTTTAGCTTCATGCGGGATGTAACTCTTTTATCAAATGTGTTTCTGAACACCTAGAACATCCTTTGCAAAAAGACGTATATCCCTGCTGCATTCCTAACATAATTACGTTTGAATCGGTTTATATTTTCCTTTACATTTCATTTGCAGTAAAAGATCATAATGTATCACCTACAGAATATGTGCACTTACATTATTTTAAACATCATCATAAAAAGAACTATCAAAGTTGTTTTCGGTGGGTATTGTGCTCACTTTTGTGATAAGATCTGATTTTTTTAAAGAAAAATGTACGATGATATGGATAATCAAACATGACTTTATATTAGAAACAAAAGCTGAGCCTGAAAGACAAACTAAAACGAAGTGCATTTCAAATTCTGTATTTTAATTCTACGTCACTGTTCAGTTTCACATTTCACAGACTGGACCTACAATTGTATAAGAGGGCCATGCACTGACAAAATTTCATTTTGTGAGCAAAATGGAGGACCTTTGATACGTTTCACAGCTACAGAGTGACGGTAGGTGATCGGCAAATAAGAGCCAAAGTCCTTATTTCTTTTCACCCTCTTTTGACCCTTTTTCATCACTCACAATATTGCCTCTAATTGCCCACTCTGTCGCATAATGGAACAGTAGGTGACGTATATACCAAATGTTTGTGAATTCCTTCTATTCAATGACTTTTCTCTGTTCAAAGTAGCCTTTAGCTTGTCCATCAAACGGGTTGAATGCAGAGACTCGATAAGAATAAGTGATTTGACAACACCCATTAACGCTGAGTCCCGTATTCTGAAAGAAAGGGTTTTGAAGAGCATCCCACATCATGAGAGCGGAAGTATTATGTCTCATTACTTTATGATTTCATTATCATCTACCTTAAAAAGGAACCTCACGTAGTGATGTGATTTAGCCGCTACGTTACATGAGGTGGCATTAGTAAGCTTTAATTGAAAAATGTACTAGGGCTGAAAACTTAAAGATTGTCCGTCCCTTTTGCAAGCTTAAAATTGGAAATCGTCTATCACGATCGTAAATTGAAGAAAGTGTGATTCAAGACCATTTCTAAGAATATAGCATGTTAAAGCTTTCTGTATATGTAAAAATTTCAGCCGTTAAATTTCAAACCGACTTTTTTCATACTACGAAAAAATATTAGTCTTTGTTACAGTATCTATGTGGTTATTATGCATGTGTGAAATCTTAATTTTATGAGTAATTACCAAACCTTGGAGATGATTCCTTCTATAGAACAAATTTTTTCATAATGCGTTTTATAATTTAATAAACAGATTAATCAATAAAGCAGATACATCAACACAAACTGCTAAGAGCCTGAGGTAAAGACTATTAATCAGACGTTGTTTACGTGCATTATTTGAATTTTACACTACGTATCCGTTTCAAATTATGAATATACAGCTTGCTAACACTTCTCTATATGTTTTGCCAATGTTTCGATGGTTTTGTGATGATCTGAAAAAGGGACGGGCCGTCTTTAAGACTTTGACAGTCATAACAGACGGTATACTAAGCATTTAAAGAAAGCTTGAAGTTAAGACTCTTGATATCGGCACCACTGTGGGATGCCTGCTGCGGAGTTCACAAGGCAGAACAAGGGTATATTCTCAAAAATTTGGCACCACCACTGCAGCGAGGGCAAAACACACAATAGTACACAACATTTCGCACGAGTGTGCTTTCATACCCCGCAAATTTAACGTAATTGTGGTGTGGTGGCGTGGGTGGTGGTGGTAGTAGTGTGATGGTAGTGGTGGTGGTGGTGGTGGCGATAGTGTGGTGTTGGTAGGCTGGTGGTGGTAGTGTGGTGGAGGTAGTAGTGTGGTGGTGATAGTTTGGTGGAGGTCGTGTGGAGGTGGTGTAATGGTGGTGGTGTGGCGGTTGTGGTAGTGGTAGTGTGGTGGCGTAATGGTGGTGGTGGCATAGTGTTGTTAGTGTGGTGGTGGTAGTGATGTGGTGGTGGCGGTAGTGTGGTGGTGGTTGTGGTAGTGTGGTGGTGGTAGTGTGGCGGTGGTGCTGTGGTGGTGGTGGTAGTAGTGTGGTGGTGGTGGTGGTGGTGGTGGTAGTTTGGTGGTGGTGTGGTGGTGGTAGAGTGGTTTGTGGCAGTGTGGTGGTGGTAGTGTAGTGGTAGTGTTGTGGTGATGGTAGTGTGGTGGTGGTTGTGGTAGTGTGGTGGTGGTGGTGTGGTGGTGTAATGGTGGTGGTAGTAGTAGCGTGGTGGTGGTGGCGTAATGGTGGTTGTAGTGTGGTGGTGGTAGTGTGGTGGTAGTTGTTGTAGTGTGGTGGTGGTGGTGCTAGTTTTGTAGTGGTGTGGTGGTGGTGGTAGAGTGGATGGTGGTAGTGTGGTGGTGGTAGTGTAGTGGTAGCGTGGTGGTGGTAGTGTGGTGGTGGTTGTGTGGTGGTGGTTGTGGGAGTGGGGTGGTGGTGGTGGTGGTGGTTGTGGTGGTGTGGTGGTTGTGGTAGTGTGGTGGTGGTGTGGTGGTGGTAGAGTAGGTGGTGGTAGTGTGGTGGTGGTAGTGTAGTGGTGGTAGTGTAGTGGCGGTAGTGTAGTGGTAGCGTGGTGGTGGTAGTGTGCTGGTGGTTGTATGGTGGTGGTGGTGGTGGTGGTGGTGGTGGTGGTGGTGTGGTGGTGGCTGTGATAGTGTGGTGGTGGTGTGGTGGTGGTAGAGTGGGTGGTGGTAGTGTGGTGGTGGTAGTGTAGTGGTGGTAGTGAAGTGGTGGAAGTGTGGTGGTGGTAGTGTAATGGTCGTGGTGATATCGCCTAGCGTTGTAAAATAAAGATAAAAACTAATGATTAAAAATATTACATGCGAACGTTTAAAGGCAAAAGATGTGAGTATTATTTTTCTTATTTCTTCGTTTTGAATTTTCGTTTAACGTCTAAGTTATAACAAATAAAAACAAAGGCCAAATTGGCATGGGTTCAACAAGGTACTTTAATAATAAATCTCTAAAGGGTTCATATTGTGTTCATGTTGTGGTGGTGGTAGTGTGGTGGTGATTGTGGTAGTGTGGTGGTGGTGGTGGTGGTGGTGTGGTGGTGTAATGGTGGTGGTAGAAGTTGCGTGGTGGTGGTGGCGTAATGGTGGTGGTGGTGTGGTGTTGTTAGTGTGGTGGTTGTAGTGTGGTGGTGGTGGTGGTGGTGGTAGTGTGGTGGTAGTTGTTGTAGTGTGGTGGTGGTGGTGGTGGTGGTGGTAGTTTGGTAGTGATGTGGTGGTGGTAGAGTGGGTGGTGGTAGTGTGGTGGTGGTAGTGTAGTGGTGGTAGTGTAGTGGTGGTAGTGTAGTGGTAGCGTGGTGGTGGTAGTGTGGTGGTGGTGGTTGTGGGAGTGTGGAAGTGGGGGTGGTGGTGGTGTGGTGGTTGTGGTAGTGTGGTGGTGGTGTGGTGGTGGTAGAGTGGGTGGTGGTAGTGTGGTGGTGGTAGTGTAGTGGTGGTAGTGTAGTGGTGGTAGTGTAGTGGTAGCGTGGTGGTGGTAGTGTGGTGGTGGTTGTATGGTGGTGGTGGTGGTGGTGGTGGTGGTCGTGTGGTGGTTGTTATAGTGTGGTGGTGGTGTGGTGGTGGTAGAGTGGGTGGTGGTAGTGTGGTGGTGGTGGTAGTGTAGAGGTGGTAGTGTAGTGGTGGTTGTGTGATGGTGGTAGTGGTGGTGTAATGGTGGTGGTGGTATCGCGTAGCGTTGTAAAATAAAGATAAAAACTAATGATTAGAAATATTACATGCGAACGTTTAAAGCCACAAGATGCGGGTATTATTTTTCTTATAATTTCTTCGTTTTGAAGTCTCGTTATAACAAATAAAAGCAAAGGCCAAATTGGCATGGGTTCAACAAGTTACTTTAATAATAAATCTCTAAAGGGTTCATATTTCACAAACATGACTTGTACGTGGATCTTGTGGTTCATCCAAGTGTTAAAACATCTTATTTTGTCTGCACAAGACGTTGATGTCATTGTGATGCAGTATCAAGGTTTAACGCTCGGTCGGGTCCTACTCAGGGTCACGGGTAACTCTCGTCACCCGATTTGCTCCTTTTTCCCAGAAACCGACCCGGCAAAATCATCACAACATCAACATAAACAGAACCCCATTTTTCTTATCTGTGATCGTTTAAGCATCGTTATGCGATCAAAAGCTTGTTGGCTTTCGGGGAAAGACATGCGAAGAGGGGTAAAAAGAAGGAAGGAAGACCGGGATTATACGGTGAACCACACGCGTAATGACGGGTTTGAATTGAATAAAATCATTGCGTGATACATGTATTGGAATCACATTGTGAACACGGATGTACGGTCGGTGTACGAGCGGCCGGTGAACTTACCTGACCATTTATCATATTTAGTGTATAAGGGTCATGTGATCGCGGATCAATAACGATATTACGTTATGCAATACTTTCCCCTCCCACACACTATAACATCATATAAAATTGCGCAAACATCACACTATATTGAAGAACAATTACGCTAAACGTTCCTCTAATAAAGGTACCCAGAAGTGACTTATCTCAATTTCGGATTAACGAAAAACCTTTTTTTCAATTTCGAAAAAAAACGAGCCTTCGGAAAAACGAACCATTGTAATAGCAAATCTTCGAAATAACCGCAATTAACTTTCGGAGTCATCGAAATTTCAGAATAACCAGCTGTGGGCCTAACTGCGATTGTCCTTTAAAAACATTTTTGGAAGACATCGTGTTGACCTTCAGACTTCAAAATACGTGTTTGCTAGGATCTATATTACTAGACTAATTCGCCGATCATGCATAGACGAATAGGCCTGAACGATGCTTGTTATTTATAAACGACTGTTTAATGTACAAAGAAAGTAAACAACGTCAAACAGAGCCTTTCCGCTGTAGCCCCTCGTAGGCATATAGGAAAGAGCAGCGGAAATTCGTCCTAGAAAAATATCAAGAAGGTCTTGGAAAACGAGTGTTTAGCACATGTTTATACACATAGAGTAGAGTAATTGTAGAGTGAATGTAGAGTCATTGTTTTCACGATTTGAAGGAGATTGTAGTGCATCGGTACTGTGAATAATGGAAAGTTCGATGAACATTTTTTTTTCAAATTGTCTGAGAATATCTCCTCTATAATTCGCTTGAACTCATCGCATGAATTTGTTTCACAATGTATGTATGTGAGGGAGTTTCCTCGCACGCCAAAAGGAAGGTTCAGGCCGGGAAGACGTTGGCTTCATTGACTCTTCATTGAAAATTGACGAATTATTGCACCAGGAACACACACACACATACACACACACAACAGACATACACACAAATACACACATACCCACTCATCGTTTTCATCTGGCAGACAACGGGAAGACGAAAAAAAAACAAAGGGGACAAAAATACAAACAATAGACCATTTCGTAATTACACCATGGTCGGGCAATGCACTGAATAAATATTACTGGACTGCTCACTGGGATTGTTTTTCATGAAGTTGTGTTGGATGATGGATGTAAAGACATTTTATAGTGTGCCCGGAACAACAATAGAAGCAGATGCACATGGTGGAATGTTCTTTCACTACCTTCTCAGAGCTGAATAGCTATTGCCATATTTGCATGATAATAGATTGAAATGTGGTCGACTATCTAATAAATTCCCATTTTACTCTGTGAGTTTGGGAAATGACCTGAGGTCATTTACTAAAAGCAATAATCTGCTCATGCGCAATTGCAATTACGAAATGGCTTAAAGGAGATTAGACACGTACGAAGAACGGTAAACCGTGTGAAATGCGGTCAAAATGTTTGCAATTGTATTTCACGAATGCGTAGAAAAGGCTCTCCTCTCCGCTTCTTCTTCTTGTGCAAAAAGAAGAATAAATTTATTACAAACATAGATCGCTGCGACAGAGGATCACTCCATAGTGAACGTGTGGCAAAGAAATTGGTGATTCATTGTTGGTATTCCCAAGAAATACTTGTTACCTCAAATCGGTATGATGACTTCTTCGCAGACCTCTATCATGACCAAGGGAAATGAACTCCACTACTGAAGTGGTGAATAAAAATGAATTCACAGCCGAGTTCTTGATGGGCCATTTCAACACCAAGTATACACGCGTGTCTCACAGAGCAACTTGTCATCTAGCACAGAGGGGCAAGTCAAAAATAAAATTTGTGTAAACACCACGGAAAATGGAAAAATATACTGTATCAGAACTTTCTTCCCAATAATAGAACTGGAAACCGACGTAAAGACAGCCCGTCCCTTTTTCAGATCATCACGAAACCATCGAAACATTGGCAAAACATATAAAGAAGTATTATCAAGCTGTATATTCACAATTTCAAACTGATACGTAGTGTAACATTCAAATAATGCACGATAACAATGTCTGATTAATAGTCTTTACCTCAGGCTCTTAGCAGTTTGTGTTGAAATATCTGCTTTATTGATTAATCTGTTTATTAAATAATAAAACGCATTATGAAAAAAATATTCTATGGAACTTGGAAGGAATCATTTCCAAAGTTTGGTAGTTACTCATAAAATTAGGATTTCACACACGCATAATAACCACATAGATACTGTAACAAAGACTTATTCTTTTTTCGTAGTACGAAAAAAGTCGGTTTGAAATTTAACGGCTGAAATTTTTACATACACAAAAAGCTTCAACATGCTATATTCTTAGAAATGGTCTTGAATCACACTTTCTTCAATTTACGATCGTGATAGACGATTTCAAATTTTAAGATTGCAAAAGGGACGGACAATCTTTAAAGCGATCGCGAGATTTTTTAGGAAGTTTGGGGCTGGTCCTCTGAAACCTATAGCCTAGAGATAGGAAACCGCTTTGCACTTTGCTCCGCACCGCAATGCATGCGTTCAATCGGAGTAATGGACGCATCGCGCGCTTAGCGGGACAATACGATAAATGCTGACAGTATTCCATATGAGTGCATACATGCAAAACTCTGCTACCATCAATGAAACCACAATTCACATATAGCATGTACATCAATGTATTACTATAAATATAGGTATTCATATGCATTATTTATATTAATGCAATGTACTTATATTTCTTTGAGGTCCCTTCTTTTCAGGGGTCTCCGCCTTCCATACTCCATACATCATTATAATTTGATCAAAACACAGATAAAATGATTTGGATAAAAGACAAAATGTAATTCAAACATCCATCAATCAAACAATCATATTCATACCTTGTAATTATGTTGTCAAACTAGATAACTAGTTTTCTGTCTTTTAATCAATATTTGTTGGGAAAATCACCTCATAATCATAGCTTGTTTATCTTGTTTTTTTTTTACATTATTTACCAAATCGTCTATTTCTGTTGAAATAACACTGATATTAAGTCATCACTTTGCCACATTCCTTTTTTTTTTTGGGGGGGGGGGGGAGTGGGAGGGGGAGATTAGTGGGTAAGGGTTATTCTTTTTTTATATATATATATTGTCTTTTTTGTTTATCCAATTTGTGTTCATGTGATTTGCAATCACTTAATAATAATTTGTAAATCTTGAAATTGATTTTAATTTGTCATAATAAAAACAGAATTATATATAAAAAAAAATCATATTCATATTCATTTTCATTTGGAAAGCAGCCCTCGATACTGAAAGAAGTACCCTGAATAAATATAATGAAATAAAATAAATGAATTAATAAATAAATATTTATATACACATGTATAAACATGGATAGTCATTCATTATTCTAGGGCAGGGCTATAAGTTGCAGTATGTCAGTAGGTTTTTTTTTATGTACTATATGTTTTACTCGACGCCGTTCTGTGAAATTCCGAGGGGTCATCTGCTAGACCTCCTTTTGATATCGATGATATACCACCGCAACCACGCCTGTTTTTATCATTAACTACCCTGGAGAGTATGTTTGTTATTATTGATTGATATCTTGTAATATCAGCTGCGCTATATCCCAGGGTGTTTGTTTCATTTGTGTGTTCTTTCATGTTTTCCTAAACATGAGAATGATGAAAGCTAAGTGACATGGTATTCCTGTTCTCTTTTCCTTTTTTTTTTGGTGGCCTCTATCGATCATTATCGCTGATGGTTTTAATGTCCTCGATTCTAGTCAATTGTGTATTGTTCTTTACTTATTTCATTGGTATTATTTACCCAGGGTAGACTGTTCGACATATAACACAACACGGTTTAACATATATACAAACAAATAGCATGTATAGTTCAGTGGGAAATAAACACCATTTTGGAATTTGCATTTTATCTGTGGACAATAACAGTTGAAAAAATATTTCAAGTAGAAACACTTGTAATACTGGAAAGCACATGTATCATTTCTCCTCGACTTGTAACCAAGTATATATACATATATAAATAGGGGGGAGGGGGGGGGGGGTTGTTTACAAAACTAAAATGTTATCTGTTCTTGCTGTGAGCAATAAAACAGAAAACATATTTCACATTGCATCACTTGCACAACTGGAAAATTTAGTAAGCACATGTCTTGTTTTATTTCATCCCGGACATTTATCAAACATGTTTTCAACAAAAATAACAACCTTATCATTTTTGCAGTGAACAATAACACAGTTGAAGATATATACACTTGAATTAAATTGAAACACATTTAACTCCTTTTAAAATTGTTGTCACAGTTGGCTTGTCTTTTAACATCATAGTCGGTTTGTTATTGTATTTATTAGTTATGTTTTGTGACCCTCTTTTTTATGGTTTATTGTTTCTCATGTGATCGATATGGAGAACTTCACGGTAGGAATTTCTACTCCTTTGGCAGTCCTTTGAATGTGTGTCACATTGCCATTGCCTGAGTATTCATTGTTCTGCCTGGAAATAACATAAATCAGAGAAATCCAAGTATACAAGTTATAAATCTAACCAAATCAATTTATTGAATTCAAGAATTCAATTTAAAAAATGAATACACCTATTGATACTAATTAATATTTTTTAGAAAACAGTAAAAACTTTTTTTTTTTTTTTTTTTTTTTTTTGGGGGGGGGGGGGATGGAGGGCCGATTTGATGTCACCTCTCCTCTTTTCACTCTTTCTTTTCATTTCTTCACCCCATAAGTGGCTCAATTATCCGAAAGAATACAACCAATGATCTTAGTGCTTTTTAAGTACTTGATCTGATACTATCAAGATCGAAATATCAAATTCATATTTGGTTTTATTGCTCAATTTCCTGCCACACACATTGAGCATGCAGACGATCTAGCGTG
Organism: Arbacia lixula; assembly: GCA_963669155.1. Lineage (NCBI taxonomy): Eukaryota > Metazoa > Echinodermata > Echinoidea > Arbacioida > Arbaciidae > Arbacia > Arbacia lixula. The sequence goes on from OZ022592.1 coordinate 9,435,153, forward strand.
CAGCTTTGAGGGGCTGCGGAGTATTGAGGTAACACATTGAGCACGAGAAACACACGTTGCACACGTTGAAGTGATACCTAAGAACACAGTGTATTAAAGGGATAGTTCACCCTGAAATTGTTTAAATAAAAGCAGTAATATGAGCGAAACATACAAGAAATGGTTTGACGAAAATCCGTCAAAGGATAAGAAAGTTATGCTCTTTTAAAATTACAGTTTTTTGAAGTCACGTGCGAGGTCCACTCCCATATGCTGTGTGACGTTTTATTCCATATAATCTTTTTGTTATGTTTTGATGAAGGATCATTCTTTTTAAAGAGGTTTGTGTGTAAAAACGAGTTTCTGATAATGTATCAAATGCACATGTGAAATGATGACCCTTTGAGAAAATTGACATTTTCAAAACAAATCAACACAGCATATTGGAGAGCACCTCGCAAGTGACGTCACAAAGTCAAAACTTTAAAAGATCATAACTTTCTTATCCTTTGATGGATTTTCGTCAAGCCTTCACTTATATGGTTCTTTTATGTGTCTGCTTTTATTGAAACATAAATAATTTCAAGGGGAACTGTTCCTTTAATTTACGTTTTTCGTAATTTCAGCGACCCTACTTTATAAGTGGACTAAAATTTTATTGCGGCACCAGCATCAGCAGGTACAGGAAAAAACAGAGTTTTGTTGCATATAGGTTTTCAATTATTTTAATTTACTCTCAATGGTAATTACCATCGCAACAACCAATAAGCTCTCAATATTGAACCTGATGCTGTGGTACTTACCATTGATGGTAAGCTACAATAATTGAAAATTTATATGCAACATGGCCCAAGCTATATAAATATATTGCTTCGCTCAACTTAACAGAGTGCTGCAAGATCATGACGACATACTGTATGCAAATAGACATGGCATATGGTTGCATTTAAAAATATATATATATATATATGAAAGGAGAGAGAGAGAGCGAGAGAGAGAGAGAGAGAGAGAGAGTAAGAGTGTTTTTTTTTTCTCTAGCAAAGACATTATTTGCATTAGATCGTAAAAATAGCGTCACGTATACCATGTATACCATTGTAACTAACGAATGCATGTAATGTATAACAAAGACAAATGTAAAGCGCATAATGAAATACAACACAGGATGTATTTAAACAACTTTGCTGGAATAATCTTGATTACGGTGTGTATTGTTTGTACATGTTGTATTTATATGGAATAGTTTTACCTTGTAGATTGGTACGATACTGCCGTATGCCTGCGAAGATGATTTTGAATGAACCTTGAATTGAATTGAATTGAATTCATTTCAGGGCTGAATCAGGAAACTGTTATAAACCTCTCAGAAAAATCTGCAAGTCCAGTTTGACGGGTAACATGAAACTCGGCAGGAATCAGGAGCATACCGTAACAATAACAGGTATGAAATATCACAGTCATATAGCTCTCTAGACTACAGGTTTCGGACGACCAGCTACAACCCCCCTCAAAATCTACTAATCGGTATAATTTCGCCTTAAGTCAGTTTCCCAGTTCATATAAAGTACCTTTTTTTTTGCGACGTTTTTACCCCGAAAATTGACCTGCAAAAGGGGCAACCTGTCTTTAAATATTAAAAATTATTATCTAGGAGGGGCGGGATGACTATCTCAAGTATTATCTAGTGGGTTTGATTTTTTTTTATCCATTAAGAGAAGGAAGTACGTTTCCCCTTGCTCCTTCCCCTCCACATTTCCAGGAAAAAGAAAATATGAAAAAGGCTTGACCGTGAGCTTTCTCATGATAACAACTCGTTTCATGGGCCTTAATTTGGATAGCTCAAGGTCTGTTCACATTGCAAGATATACCGTATCTACTTGCTATCACAACGTTTTCAGCGGGGCCGTAGCGGCGTTTCTCCAATCCGGTGAAGCGGTAGACCGCCGGAGCGTGTCCACATGTATGATATAGTGCTATTTGGAGCGATGTTCTTAGTCAGCGGCGACGGGAACCCGCTGGCGCCTACCAACAGGCGGCAAGCGGCATTGACAGGCCGCTCGAATGTGAACGCACCGTTATTGTTGACAAAGTGATGGGTGCTAGGGGAGATAAGGACGAGGAAGAGAAGCGAGCTGATCAGCTGATTCAGGTGACGGCAGAGGAACACGAGACCGTAGTGATAAACCCGTGACAATATCAACAAATCAAGGGGAATGTCCACCCCCTTTCACAGGCCTCCCGGGGGCGTGGAAAGGAGTGCTGAAATAGGGGGAGGGGGGAGTGGTGAAGTTTCTTCTGAAGCGCTTTAAAGGGATACGTTCACCCTGAAATTCAGTTGGTTTACATAAACGCAAACACATGCTAAAACATATTAGTGAAGGTTTGAAGAAAATCCGTCAAAGGATAAGAAAGTTATGATCTTCTAAAGTGTTGAATTTGTGACGTCACGTATGAGGTGCTCTTCCATTATGTTGTGTAATTTTCTTTTTCAAATGTCCATTTCCTCAAAAGGATGTGCATCATTTTACTTGTGCATTTGATACATCATTAGAAACACGTTTTCACATATATGCCTTTATAAAAAAAAAATTATCAAGAACAGAAAAAGAGCAATTTAAGGAATTTTACAGCACACAACATATGGGAGAGCACTGCGCACGTGACGTCACAAAATTTGAATTTCAAAAGATCATAACTCTCGTATCCATTGATTGATATTCGTCAAACCTTCACATATACGTTTCTTTCATATTTCTGCTTTCATTGAAATCAACTTAATTTCAGCGTGAACTATGACTTTAAGTCTTTTTCCAGTTCTAATATTGGGAGAGAAGTTCTGATACAGTACATTCTTTCATTTCCCTTTTTTTCTTCTTGTTTTTTTTTAAATGTTATATTTTAACATGCAAAAGGGCTACCTTTAAGCATAATCAAATGAATTCATTTATAAATAAATATGTTTACTGACCCATAAACAGAAATAAGCGACTTGGTATTTTGCTACCTTCTTCGTACTTTAACCCCAATAAAGGGGGGTACTTTATCACCCCCACCTGTCACGGCACCCCGCTCGCTCTCCCTGTGACCCCACCACCTTTCCACCAAAATATCTAACAAGACTGCTCTTCGTCGTCTTTGTTTACTTTACGCAAGGTAGATATCTTACTCCTCCAGGTTCTGGAAAATTGATGGACGGGAACTTTTATTTTCTTCGTGCAAATCACTCTTCTTCTCTCGTTCCTCCTGAGTTTTGCAAAATGCTTTCAGATAATGTTTTAACTTTTCGCAAAGACCTTTGCTGCGATAAGCAGATATTGTACATCAAAATATGGCTATCGTTTCTCATATAAATATTCCTATTTTTTTCTATCGAAGAATAAATTTCATCAGAATTGTGCTTTGTTGCTTTGTTAAAGTACGTATAGATATTACGCCGTAATAAAACACGACGGAAAAGCAAATAAGGACAGACCTACAGGGTCAAAACATGACTTTTCTCCAATTAAGAAATAGCAACGAGTTAAGTAATATCATGAATATTATCAAACGTCGGCATTTCTGGGAAAAAGTTAACATTTATCTTTGCATGTGCATCTGCATGCACGTTCCTTACGTTACATGATATGAATGTTTATGGGGCCTTGCACTTTGAATACACAGATATAAAAAAAAACAGATGTTGTTTTCGAGAAAAAAAAAATGGTGGGGTAAGCTTGCTCTCTTTCACATATATAATTTTAAATATTGCGTTTCTTACTACTTCTCCGACATTACTAACGACTTCACGTACCGTTGTTGTTGTTGTTTGTTTGTTTTTGCCTCCTGCACTAACGTACGGGGACTCATCCTTTTAAGATATCGTGATACCGGACAGACATACAGACAGACAGACAGACAGACAGATAGACCAACCCCTCGTGACATAATGACGATTTCTTGCTGTCTTCGTGTTCCCTCTCTCTTTCTTTCCTCTTCTCTCACATGGGAGAAAGATTTTGCCCAAACTTAGTTGCCATGGTTGCAGAAGCAGGCCCCACAACCCTGAACTCATGTTACATCAATGAGAGTTGAAGGTCGCAATCAGAGAAATACTATGTAACATGGAGCTAAAACTCTATTCATGTTTGTTACTTCAGTAGTGTTATCATGTACTGAAGACTAGGTTCACATCTGACTTAGACGACAACATGCCCACATCTTTTAAGACACTCGACGCCCCCGTCGACTGACCAGCGCCTCTTCCAACAGAAATATGTTCAAATAAGACACGAGAAGTCGCTGAAAGCATGACAGCAAATTACGATATATTTTCAGCAATAGCATCGTACTATTATCACCATTACCTCCACTGCTCCCAGCACATGTCATGCATGTAATACCACAATCACCATTATCACTACCACCACCGCCGCTATCAGCAAGATTTATACCAATACTTCTACCCCCCTCCCCCCCCCCCCCCCCCCCTCCTATCACCACCGCCACTATCACCACCACGACGGCCCCCACCAGCTTCATCACTACCACCATTCACTACCCGGGCAATATCAACTTCAACTGCCTCAGCATTAATATCACACTTTGGTGGGATATTATGCAGAAAACATAACGATTCTCTTCCCCTTATCCCTCTCCCCCTTCCTCTCCCCCCTCCTCTCGCCCGGTATGGTTAGGGAGCTTTCGTTATAGCCCCGCGGACGGAAACAAGATCAGTGAGCAATCTGTTCTCGCCGTCCGTCCTCGGCAATTCACATGCAGTTTCGCTAAAAGACAGAGAACGCGAACGACGGTGCGTGTGGCGTCATCTGGCACACCCCCTACCGAGCTTGTCTACAAAACAGCCGGTCGCACGTGCGATTTGCATTACATCATCTGTACGGGCGCTGATTGGCTGCTGTCATCTACTCGTCGAGGACGAGAAATCTCAGAATTCACGTTCTCGATTCCCCGCGCGGATTCCAGAGCGGGCGGTGGCGCATGCGCAGATTGATCTTGGTGTCGGATTACCGCACTGGAGCCCGTCCGTCCTCATAACGAAAGCTCACTGTTGTCGAATTGTGACGTCCGTGATGAATTACCTCAATGATCAATTCTCCGGGGTATGAAAATCCGCGTGCCAAACAGTTTATAATCACTCATTCGGGTCCGTGCGAGTACTCGGACGATCAGAACTGAAACCCAACACCAACACCATCATGGCCATTGTCAACCGGTCAAAGGACAACTTTCCTGACTGGACACAAGCTCACCGGCTCATTCATCATCTTATATCAAGAACCAGCAGCACGAGAATGTCGTGTAACCACTTTCCATTGGCACTTTAGAATTAGAAGTTAGAATCTCAAGTAAACGTACCCATTCAAAGCTGCGGCTACCAGCAATCACTCTCGACAGGCATCTTACAATGCCAGGCATATTGGTTATCACGAACACAAAGGGTATCTCCAATTTGATATTGAATACACATCGCATCCTTTGTCGTGTTTAACCACAGAGTCATGGAGAAGGGGGGGGGGTGGGGGTGCGGACCTGAATGAAGGAGGGGTGCGAGTCTCAAAGAAAAAAAAACGTCCGTTGCGACTCAGAAGAGGGGAAAAGAAAGGACCAACAAATGAGAGGATACAGAAGAGCTCGACGCGCGAGAAGATTAATGATCACAGATGTAAGCACAAGAACAGCATATTCTTTAAAAGTGATGCATCCTTCTGGAGGCCCAAAATATGAATTTGTCATTTTGTCATGATAATAATGTAATACGACATGGATTATTCTAACTCCACTTTGCATTTCAAGGGAAAGCTAACCTTGTAACGCGAATTGCAAAGTACAGTGTGGTATGGTTTACTTACTCAGTTTCATATTCCACAAAATGGACCCATACGGGTTTTGCAGCTGTTTTATTTAAAGACAGCCAGTCCCTTTTTCAGATCACCACAAAACCATCGAAACATTGACAAAACATATAGAGAACTGTTAGCAAGCTCTATATTCACAATTTGAAACTGATACGTAGTGTAAAATTCAAATAATGCACGTAAACAACATCTGATTAATAGTCTTTACCTCAGGCTTTTAGCAGTTTGTGTTGAAATATCTGCTTTATTGATTAATCTGTTTATTAAATTATAAAACGCATTATGAAAAAAAATGTTCTATGGAAGGAATCATCTCCAAAGCTTGGTATTTACTCATAAAATTAGGATTTCACACACGCATAATAACCACATAGATACTGTAACAAAGACTAATACTTTTTTCGTGGTACGAAAAAAGTCGGTTTGAAATTTAACGGCTGAAATTTTTTACATATACAGAAAGCTTCAACATGCTATATTCTTAGAAATGGTCTTGAATCACATTTTCTTCAATTTACGATCGTGATAAACGATTTCAAATTTTAAGCTTGCAAAAGGGACGGACAATCTTTAAAGAACTGTTCTTTGTCTGCAAAATGGAAAAACAACTTTGAATCAATCATTTGATTGTCATTATTCAAATATACTCGTAATTAAAGCTTTAAAGGTTTTAATGTTCCCATGAGCCTGTTTTTTTATTGTTTATATAACTTATATCCTACATTCGAATTAAGGTAGGTAGCCGCAATCGCTCACATCCATGATATTGGTTTAGCAGGTTGATAAGCTGTGTGTAGCACTCCATAGTGCATGCGTTCAATGGGACCAATGCATACATTGCACGCTGACAGGGACAATACGACTAAGAATGTAGACTATGGTCACTGCATTTCAAACTTAAACAAGGATATTTTTTGCGAAAATGCTCGTGAACCTATGGCTGTGACCTGTGCGATTTCATACACGTTATTGTGAGCATACTGTGGAACACCGATTTAAATTTGTCTTAAAAGTGCCGTACTGCCTGGCAGCCGAGGCTTACATTTTTGGAGCCCCGCCTTTGTGTTTCTTTACAGCTTGTAAAGGCTGAAGTGAAACCACGATGGCATTCATCATCCCGATTGTAGATCCGAGGTCCAAGAAAACTAAGCAGGAACTGAATGAAAACTAGGAAAATAGAAAAGGGGGAAAATGAGAGATAGATCACAAAGAGAGAGAGAGAGAGAGAGAGAGAGAGAGAGAAGGGGGGATACAGATAGAGGATGTGGTAGGTGGGGGACACAAACTCTTTCAGTTATCAAATTCTGAGAAAGGTCGAGTTTTAAAGTGCAATTAATTGATTTTCCAGTTAGCAGAAAACGGTTAACGTGAAATAACGTCATTATGACGAAATGAAGAGAGCAGGAGGATGGAGGGAGAAATGCGGAGAGGGAGAGCCAGAGAGACAGAGAGCGTGACAAAGAGACAGAGAGCGTGAGAGGAGGAGGGACAGAAAGAGACATATAGTGAGTGAGAGAGGGGGTGTGTGAGAGAGGGAGAGAGAAGAGAAATAGAGAGAGAGAGAGAGAGAGAGAGAGAGAGATGATAAAAGAGAGACAGGGGAAGAGAGAGTGTGTGAGAGAGTGTGAGAAATAGAGAGATAGAGGGATAGGGGGAGAGAGAGTAAGAGAAATGGAGAGAGAGAGAGAGAGAGAGAGAGAGAAAGAGAGAGAGAAAAAAAAAGTGTGTGTGTGTGTGTGTGTGTGTGTGTGTGTGTGTGTGTGTGTGTGTGTGTGTGTGTGTATGTGTGTGTGTGTAGGGGTGGGGTAGGGGGATGGTGAAGGGTGACCCGGAGAACCGGGGCATGTTCTCGCGTGTCACAGCTTTTCAACTGATCTTGATACGTCAATCCAAAGATTGTTGGGGATTATCCCCAAAACAATCCTCCAAAGTTGATCCTTTAGTTTGTATTGAACATAGACGTAGGATTTCTTGGTAGGAACACCACGAGCTGCTCGCCGTACGCCCTTCGCGCTCTTATCTTATCGGCACACGCCGCCCGAGCGGGCACGCGCGAGCGGTTGAATTACCCTCCAGAACCCCTGATTTATGATGCTGAGTAGGCTAACTTGTTGCGATTGAAAACAGGAACATGGTGCCCAAAGTTACCCGTGACTGAACTGCAAACAGAGCAGGAACAAAATGAAGAAATGGAGAATGACGGAGATGATGATGATGATGATGATGATGATGATGATGATGATGATGATGATGATAATGTTGATTAAGGTAGCAATGTGATGACGACTACGATGGTTGTGGCGGACATGATAATTATGATGACGATGAGGAGGAGGAGGAGGAGGAGGAGGAGGAGGAGGAGGAGGACGGAGATGATGGCCTTCATGATGACGAGGTGGTGACCATGAACGCAACGATGAAGACGAAAGTGATGACAATGATGCAGCCAATGATGATACATTATGACGGACATGATAGACGTATGCTAACCATAATGATATCAGAGGTAATGATCTAATCAGGTAACACTTAAGGTAGTAAGGAAGGAATCTAAAAGGTCCAAATCTGATATAGAGTGCAGAACATCTTCGATCTGGGCCTTGTTGCATATAGGTTTTGAATTATTCTAACGTACCATCGATGGTATCTGCCATGGCAACAGGTGCAATAACGAAATACAATTGGCTGTTGTCATGGTAGTTACCATTGATGGTAAGTTACACTAATCGAAAACCTATATGGAACAAGGCCCAGGTCGAGTGTACTGCACTGTATCTTATTTGGATCTTTTAGATGCCTTCCAACATGTCACAGTAAAAGGAGAAACTATTTTTTTTCTTGACATACCCGATACATCAAGTGGTTTCAAGAAGGTTACACGCCTGGTAGGAAGATGACACCCGTGGGGCGGTGTCGGCCCCCTGGATCGACTGGTAGGGGGTCAAGTCGGTGCCCTCTACCTGGAAAACGCCTGGCCTGCTCGCGAGCCGCGCACGACCAAGTACTACGATGTGCTGCCAAGTGGTTTAAAGGTGATATACCACTTTCACATGCCTGCGATATCGAGCTGTGTACGTACAAACTTGTACCCAAATTCATAATCGTAATACACGTTCTAGTTCAAAACTACGTCACCATCAAGTTAAAAAATACGTCAGTTATAATGTCCTATTATTTGGAATTCCCTTTGTGCAAATATTACATCTTCCAGTGCTATAAGTACTTAAGATATCAGTACATCTTAAAACTACACACCTGCCAGGTGTTCTCCCATATAAGTTGTTTGATGTATGAGTCCATATTGCTCTTTTTCTCTTTTTGATGAATGAATAAGTATTGTGCATAGAAGAACGTGTGTAAAAATGTACGTGTCTGTAATAATATATCAAATGCAAATGTAAATGCGTATCCTTTTGAGACAATGGACGTTTTGAGAACGAAATAGTACACAACATATGGGAGCGTATCTCGCACGTGATGTCACAAAATAAAAACAAATGGTAACGTTCTTATCCTTTAACTCATTTTCATCAAACCTTCGTATGTTTCTTTCGTGTAAATGCTTTTATCCAAACCAATTTAACTTCATGTTCATGCAATGCTTTACAGAGTGTGATTTTGTCAGATATTGCACCAACCCAAAGACCACATGCACAACATATTTGCCGATTTTGAAATGTGGAACATTTAAAGACGAACTGATAAAAAGGTCAATCAAAATATCACTTTCAGCTCCTAGATGTTTATCTTCTATACAGCATCATGTGTACACAGGTTTTTGAATTTAGGCCCGCAAAATAGTTAGAGTACCTTTAAAATGTAAGTGGATCCACTTTATATGCCTGAAATACAAAGTTCTATAAGTCCATGGTAGTAGGGTCCATGGTATAAACATAGGATCCTTCGTGGTATAAAGATGCCAACTGCATAAGCCGCCGTGTATGTAGTCTAGCTTCTAGACACATTTAATCAGCCCGAATTCGTGTACACAGCGCGCGACGGAATTCAGCGCAACGATTCGAGTGATCGCGCGATTACCGAGCCGTGTCGAGCGCAATGTACACGAATTCGGGGTGATAAAATGCGGCTAGAACGTAGACTATCTTGTGTGTTGTCTGTAATGTGGACTCCTGTTTTGCACTTCCAGCCAACAGTATCCAATACTAGTCTAAGTTTAGGGTTGTGCAGCCCGTTACTTCATGGTGCACTGCTACCATCAATAGTCTGGTTACTTATTCTAACCATTTGTTCTCGACTTCCCTCGGAAAAAAATGGAAGAAGGAAAAGTTAATAGCAAAGACACACTAAGCAAACATTAGACTTAACATCCTCCAACCGAGGCTACGCTAAGAAGATGCCAGACAAAATTATCTTTTCTTGGGAACCACGTCGCTCACTCTATCCACTCACACATGTGATTGCCCAACACGTTTATCTCAGCAGATGAGAGATAGCAATATACTAACAACGATACACACTTCTTTTGACATGATGAGTTCAAAGAAAAGCACCTCATAATGCATCGCGTTGTTTTCACGATGTTTTATCTAACATGTGCCAAATGGACTCATCTACCAGTCTCCTGGCGGCTTGATATGACCTGGCCTCCGGCCTATTGGACATGATTAAAGGGCATATACTGTACTGGGAAGGCAAAAAAGCCTTCAAAAGGTAATTGTTAGCAATCTTATTGTCAATGGTCTTAAATTCATGTATTGTCCATTTAAGAAGCTTGCTGAAAGTTATTTGCTCTCAAATGATCTACATTTGGAGTAATGAGTTATTAAATCACAAATTCTCAAAATGTTCGGGCCGAACATTTTGAGGATTTAATCATTAATCATTAATTACTCCATATGTGGATCATTTGAGAGCAAATAACTTTCAGCAAGCTTCTTAAATGGACAATACATGAATTTAAGACCATTGACAATAAGATTGCTAACAATTACATTTTGAAGGCTTTTTTGCCTTCCCAGTACAGTATATGCCCTTTAAAGAGAAAGTCCACCCTGAGGTTCAGTAAATTTGAATAAAAGCTGAAACATGAAAGAAACGTATTCGTGAAGGTTTGATAAAAATCCGTGAAATGATAAAATGGTTATAATCGTTTTCAAGTTTTTATTTTGTAACGTTATGTGCGAGATACTCTCCCATAATATGTCGTGCAGTATTTTCCAAACAAATTCTGGTTCTTGATGAAAGAATAAATGATTTTCATAGGTATGTGTGTAAAAACATGCGTCTAATTATATATCAAATGCACAGGTATCATGGTATAAATATTTTAAAGAAAATTAACATTTTCGAAATTATTAGTACACAACATATGGGAGGGCATCTCGCACGTGACGCCACTAAACCAACATTTAAACAAATCATAACTTTCTTTTCCATTGACGGATTTTCATGGAATTGTCACTGATATGTTTATTTCATGTTTTTGCTTCCATTAAATCACTTTAATCTCAGGGTCGGATTTCCCTTTAAGTCTTACTTCCACATGAATACTCTGGTCTAGTACCATCAGTACTGACCAAACACAAAAGCTCATTCTCCTATCGATCTACAGCTCCATCTCACAAAGAGCAATTAGTCTTGTGCAACCAGACCCGCTTGATATCCGAAGTATACCTCGCTCGGCTGAGTGCTGAACTTTGGATTAGAAATGTCTAACCGCCTGAAAGCTAGGCTAGAACTATATTCAATGAGGTAACACAACACATGTGTCGGGAAAACCCTTTACGGAGTCCGCAGGTTTTCCCCTACGTTTTCTTGGAAATTTTAGCTTCATCAAGACGAAGGTAAGATGGAAGTGCGTGCATAGACATGTTCTCCATCTCTGAGAAATGTAGTCTAGCCTCAAGGCTGTTGCAAGATAGGCCATGTGGAAAATAGTAAAATACATGGAAGACAGGATATGACATGTTTGAAGCTATTACACATGGTTCCACTTCCAGCCTGTGCTTAGTCTAAGTTCTAGACGCGATCCCCGAGAAAAGAAGGAGTATCTCTGGGCTGGCAATTTTGGGAGATCGCGCGATCACTCGATTCGTTGCGGTGTGTTCCGCCATGCCCTTAGCCTATCCAATAGGCGTCGGGCTAATGGGCTAACTACTGACTTCGCGCAACCAGTAACTTGCCCACTATAGCCCGGCGCATATCAGATAGGCTACCATGCACTGTGTACACGAATTGAGGCTGATAAAATGCGGATAGAACCTAAACTAGGCTTTGCTCTATGGAGAGTGGTTTGTATATTTATACAAGATACATTTACATGTACCGACATGTGGTCTGTAATAGCATGGACCCTATCGCAGGGTCCATAGTAATAGCATGGACCATCCTACGTAGTAGGGTCCATGGATATGCATATGATGTCCTGCAGGCTGTTGGTAGTGTATAGTCTTATTTTCATCGTCCATTGAAAATATCTGATCTGTCAAACAAAAGATGGATGAAGGGAACATTCTCCTTTGAACCAGGGAGGTGTGAGCACAAACCTGCACATCCCTGGTCGAACCGGAGAATGACCAGGGAGTGGTAAGGCTACTGTGCACCAATACCTTTTTGTTTGTTATTAAGTTTGGATTAAAAGTGCTGAGAGCAAATTCTATGCTTCTGTCAAATTGTGTGCTTTCGTATTAACTACGATTCATGTCATGTTCAAAATGATGGGCTGGTAAAGGTAAGCATGGGGGAACATGTCATCATGGCACAGTCATTCTGCTCTGACAACGTGTGTTTTTTTTTTTTTTTTTTTTTTTGAGGATAAACAAGAATGAGCCATCCCAAAAAAGTTTCAATCAAACGAGAAACCCAACCGTGGTGACGGCTGAGCAATGCTCTCAGATTCCGAATCATAATCGCCTCTACTACATGTATTTTCTATGATATGTAACTGTGTTTGGCGATGTCTTCCAAAGGAATACACCACCTTTAATGCTTTCACGGTCTTATTATCACCATGGTAACGACCTCTCCGTGACCTCAGCTGGTAACCAGGTCCCGTCAATGAGAGAAATATGATTACATCTGGGGAGCGATTAACGCGCTGCCTTGTAAATTAGTCCAACGCGGAAGGTTTTGAGTTTGTGATCGAGTAAAGAGATTCGATTTATACGGCTTGGAAGACATCAGCTTGTTTCCATTCTCAGTTTTCTTGTTGTAGAGAGAAAGTGGAAGAGAGAGAGTGAGAGAGACAGAGAGAGAGACAGAGAGAGAGAGAGAGAGAGAGAGAGAGAGAAAGAGAGTGAGACAGACAGACAGACACAGAAATACAGAGAGAGGGAGAGAAAGGCAGTGAGAGGGAGAAAGAGGGAGAGAGGGGGAAAGAGAGAGGGGTAGAGGGAGAGAGAGAGAGTGAGAGGGGTAGAGGAAAAAGAGAGAGAGAGAGAGAGAGAGAGAGAGAGAGAGAGAGAGAGAGAGAGAGAGAGAGAGACGGGTGGAGAGAGGAAGGGAGAGTGAGAGGGCGGGCAATACAAATGGAGGGGTATTACGGAATATGGGCGGAATGGAAGAAAAAGATAAACGGGAACAGGTTGTGGAGAGAGAGGGCAGAGATAAGGGGAAGGAGAAGGGTGGGGAAGAGAGATCGAATATATAGGAGGTAAGAAAGAGAGAGGGGGAGAGAGAGGGGGGGGGGGGGGGTTGGCATAAATGGAGGTGAATGTCATGATGTATGAAATTGTACAATATTGGTGTGGGCCTGTGTGCTTACACCATCATGCATTATTACAATGCGCACATACACAATACAAGCCTGACGGACAGAATGACAACTCAATTCAAACTGACCAGATCGAAGCATGGGCTGGAGGAGAACAACAAATGGATAACGAAAAGCCTGAAACACTGCACTTTTCTAACCTCTTTGAGTGACCACCGCATTGTCCTTGTAACGCTAATTATGAAATAAAAATCAGTATTCCGTGAAAATAACTCGAAATCATTATCACAAAAATATCAATCCGGCCAAGCATGACATGAAAAATATCATTTGCATTTCTCCATAAAAAATCATTTGCAAGTTTACCAACAAATTATTGCTGTGACATTCCTTTTGGTTAAGCGCATTCACAATCGGTTTGTGGTGCAATGATATAGCAGAATTTATAGATAGGAATAGGTCATCAATTCTGTCTGGATTGTCGATTAAACGGTCTGGTCCGTCTCAACTAAAAACATTGTATTAAAGGGCATATGCTGTACTGGGAAGGCAAAAAAAAGCCTTCAAAATGCAATTGTTAGCAATCTTCTTGACAATGGTCTTAAATTCAAGTATTGCCTATTTTAGAAGCTTGCTGAAAGTTATTTGCCCTCAAATGATCTACATTTGGAGTAATGAGTGATTAAATCACAAATTCTCAAAATGTTCGGGCCGAACATTTTGAGGATTTAATCGTTAATAATCAATTACTCCATATGTGGATCATTTGAGGGCAAATAACTTTCAGCAAGCTTCTAAAATAGGCAATACATGAATTTAAGACCATTGGCAAGAAGATTGCTAACAATTACATTTTGAAGGCTTTTTTGCCTTCCCAGTACAGTATATGCCCTTTAAGATGAATGTTGCAACAATTGCCCTGGTCACACTATCCGTCAAGATCTCAGGCATACAATATGTGCACCATCTTCATTCACAGGGGAGTAATCCTTGCCCATGGGTTTGTCAAGTTTGATACACTGTGACATATGGATAAGATCTTAGTACTATAACACCTGAGTTAGAAACGCATATACCATGTATACAAAAAGTGCATGTATATCAGTGTATACGGGTGTGTATATACTTTGGGGTATACCACTTTTCGGTGATATTATCACGGTACATAAGCGAAATAAGGGATTTGCTATCCCCCACCCCCTTGCAGGCCCGGCCCTAACCCTCAAAAACAGAGTGTCCCTTTGCAAAAGTCGTGGAAGTCAGCATAAATCAGCAGTATACGCTAACAAAAACGTGTATGAAATCTCACAGTCATATCTTCTCGAATATTTTCAGTAAACTTGGAAAGATACCCTTGTTTAATTTACATAATAAATTTTAGGCATACACCCAGTAGAAAGGATATCGTGCTCCACCCTGTACATGAATGAAAAACAAGTCAGAAAGTCCTTATTTACGATTGAAATAGTCTACACCCATACTCGTATTGTACCTATTAATCAGCGTGCGATCGGTCCCCGGTCTCTATACTATAGGTTTCGCACGACCCGCCCCAAACCTCAAAATCTACTGATCGCTATAGTTTCGCCTAAAATCAAATCTCCGTTTTGTTTTAGGAAGGAAAGTTCTGATTCAGCGTCTTCTTCCATTCCCGTGTTTTTACCCAGAAAAGATGACCTGCAAAACGGATACCATGTTTGTGAGTCCCAATAGAGACACTGTCAACTGATTGTATGTGTTTGACCTATATTACATTATAAATCCTTTGAAGTGATATGGTATCGTTTGTTCGCGCATCAGTTTTATGTTTCCGTAAGGAATTTTAATTATAATTTATCCTATTTTCCTTCCGAGCTGTTCATGGGGCAAAATACGCCATGATCTCTAAACTGGCAATTCTTCCCGCCCCTGAAACCACCGTTTATTGGGTTGTTCGCTCAACTAACTATCTTGTCTGCCAGTAAATCGCTAGAAAACGTGACAATGTACGCAAATCGGCATTATTGTCATAGAACAAATTGCATCGCGGTCTCAATAGAGAAAAGGGGCATCAAATCTTTACTTTAACGCAATAAAAGAGAACTTATTTCGGTTCAGTAAACAAATTGGTTAGGTATTTTTTCATCTCGCCCACTGTAGACTCGTAATGGGCACTTTGTTGATATTTAGGTAATAAAATGCTTGTGTCAACAAATACGACCCTCTACAGTGTGTTTCTGTGTGGAGGCCTATTGAGACTGTCCATCCCGATTTAGCATGCATAGCCTGGCTCCGGGACACTTGCCATTTTAATTAAATCGGATTCAGTTCAAATTGAAATATCTTTTTCTCAAGTAAACAATAATTCATAAACAGTATCTGTCAATGGTATACGATGAAAAATTATACTATGCCACTGACACTAGATGGTTAACATTATTACGAAGCTATATCATGTATATCATAATGAAAATCGATATGACGAAGGAGGCCAGTGAAAGATGACGGCGAATATCTCTTGAACATAAACATACTAAGTGTTAGAAAAAAGTTGACACTTACGAAAATGTTTTTTAAAAAGTTACGACTCGCATCAAGCCGAAATTGACACACCATAAAGTCAAGTCAAAGGATTTATTCTTTAGAAGCAGGTTGTGGCATTTCATCAATTATTTCTCTTTTAATCATCCTTTAAATATATTAGGAGATTTTCAAATTTGGACAAATTTGGATCGAAATTTGGATCAAACAGAAAAATGTTTGTGTATCAGATAATCGATTGAGAACACAATGTCGATTTTGCATCAAACATGTCAACCCACAACTTCTTTTCTGCCAGAAGCGTTATTAATTTGTACAGACACTGTGATGGCAGTTGCTAGTGCTAGTTGTTAGTGTGACACACAATGGTTATTGCTGTGTTCTGAATCGATTATCTGATAGACACAGATGTTTAGGTCCAAATTTGATGGCAGAGTTACAATGAATGGTAAGTTTTATGTAACGGGGCCCGGGGCTGAGTCTGTAGCACGCCTCTCGATAGAGTACCGAAGTGTGACGTCAGATGAGAATGTTGTCAAGACAACTGGTTCTAAACTATGTGGATTTAGCAAGCAGAGGTGATCATAGCAGGATATCTCAATGAGAGTGCCCGACACTAGCCCGCTAGACGATGCCCTACCAGTGAAACTCTCACTTGAGCGCAGTGTTGCCAACAATTCTCAGCACAAGAAGCGGTTGGTAGCCGAAAAAGTTGCCAAATTTAGCAAAAAGTAGCCAAAACGGAAATATCGCAACTTCAAGGCTATACAGCACTCGGTGAAAATGTATGTATGAAAATGTATGATTGGCAATGGAAAAAAAAGTTAGAAGTAGCAAAAAAAGGAGCGAAGTAGCGGTAAGGATTTGCAAGTCGCGGCGCGGAAGTCAAAATGAGCCTAATTTGGCACCTAAATCGCGGCTTTGGCAACACTGCTTGAGAGATGTTGTTTAGAACCAGAAATCTGCATAACAATGGACATGACGACACCACTTCGGTACTCTATACATCGTGCGATCTGGGGTGAGATAGGCCCATACCGAGACCAAAATGAAAACAAACAAACAGAAAATATAACGTTTGCTTTGTAACCTGGTACATGTCAAACAAAATCACCCGGCACCACAAAAGTAATGATGAACACCAAACACCACACCCTGGCCTTCAGCGGAGACACATTCAACTCAAAAGCAAATTTATTTGATATCATTTTTAAACAAAAACATGAAATGAATTCTTCCCCTCTCACTATTTGCTTGGTATTGTGCTTGTGGTGAATATTGACTATGGTTACCAGTCAGCCAGACACCATACAAATTTGATACAGGGTGTCCCATTTGCAAAAGTCATGACATTCAGCAGGAATCACCCTTGCGATAACGTGTATCAAATCTCACAGTCACAGCTTCACGATTATTTTTAGGAAAAGTGAAAAACTAGCCCTGTTAGGTGGTCTGTCGTAATCGACAGATCACCTTGTAATTTCGTTAGAATTTTCTTCATTCTTTATACTTATTCCATTCCCCCACTTTTTGTGTCACGTATATTTCAACAATGCATGTGCCATGTTTCATCATTTTTTTTTTACCATGTATAGGTATATATATGAACTTGTCATTGTAATATTTTTCAAGGTCATGAGGTTTTGAGTTGACACGCGTGATGCAATGTCCATTGTTGTGTTCTGTTTCGCCAGCTCGACTTGAAAAGGTAAGAACGTGGTGTCTGTTGCTTTGTTGGGCAAGCAGATAACACAAAGATAATGTGCCATGTTGTTGTCCAATACTGCTAGCCAAACTCTGTGTATGATACATACTAATAGCCATTTTCGTAATGTATGCACAATTTACGCACTTCGTTCAAAGAATGCGTTACTGATGGTAACCCCAAAGCGTGTCCGAGGTTTGTCCGAATAGCAACACCTCATAGATTCAGAGTGCGTCCATCCAATGAAACTGAATTACGAAGCACAGGTGAATGTAAATGTAGCGGCGCGTCACTAGGCAGTTATGTGGAAAGTTGTGAATAAATTACGAAAATTGATTGTTATTCCCCTTCCTTGATTAGACGTAGCGAATTCCTATTGTAAAGTCAAGACAACAGCGCTTTATATGAGTGTCAATATGATGGATCATTATACACGGATAAACTTAATTCATGTTACCCAGAATGTATTTCTATACCGACATAATTGTGACACTGACTTCATAAACATTTATCTATCATGAATATTTTATGAAGGTGAAATTTTGATACATCAAACTTGGATATACCTAATTCATGAACGTGAGAATTGGTCATGTACATTTTTCCAAGGTCATGGCATGACCTTGACGTCATCTACGACCAATTCAATGAAAATCTGTTACCTATTCCTCAAGATCTGATCATCTAAGTGACTGGAAAGATTTGTGCATGAATTGCATGACACGTTGTTTTAAGAACGCGCGACCCCGGTCCGAATCCAGGAAAGTGTGGGTATGGTCATTACTTCGTTCCTCATCAAGGGCGGAAATCGCTTCCCGAAGGTGGGGGAGACATGTTTCTTCCTCAAGAAGTAACCGCTGGGGGGGGGGGGGGGGGGGGGTAGTGATGGATTTTGGGGGGAGGTGTTTTTTTTTTTTCGTCCACCCCGGGATTACCGCCCGTGTCATAGGGGGGAGTGCAGGACCGAAAATAGTGGGGGGGGGGGGGACATTTGATATTGTGTCCCCCCCCTTTGAATCTGTGAGGGACTCGTCCCCCCCACCCCCCCCCCCCCCGGGATTTCCGCCCATGCTCCTGATGATATACACACGACTTTCACGCGATAGATATATCACTTTGAAAGAAAACATAAAATGTCGGTATCCATTAAAGTTAATATGATACAGGCGTAAATAAATATTTGGAAACCCACATCCGTATTATTACGGGATGCCTTTGCCACGTTTGCAACTGGACGCTACTACTGCGGTGAGCTTGGTTAGAAAGTCAATCAGTCAATATTTTGCGCGTTAGCAAGCACGTGCAAGCACGGTATGTCGGAGACATCAATACCACGTGTATTCACCCACCGATAAGTCATTACGGTTATCACGCTCTTTATCTTCATTTTTCCCATCAATAAACAAATAATATTGACTCTTCACATCCGCGTGGACTTGTTTTGTCTCATTTCATAATCATTGTTATTCTGATCGCTTGAAATATCATAAGAGAATAACAGATACTGGTGAAAGTTCTTTAAAAATGACGCATTTTTTATTCATACGGTTATTTTCAATTTCGTTTTATTTGTAATTTCTGCTTTGTAATCATGGTAATGTTTAGAGAAGATTTTTTTTTCTTTTTACCCCACTTTTGTTTCGCTACATGCAAATGAATGCATAATATGATTTCAACGACATTACGTTATCATTGTTGTCGCCATTATTATTACCTCAGTAATCACCGCAAATGCTGTTGTATGGATAAGCGTCTGATTGGTGTTGGCCGTTCCCCAGTGAGGAAACGGATGGGTAAGAAGGGGGGGGGGGATTAGGGGACTGTCTACCTTGCAAGGTAGGGGCCTTTTTTAATTAAGAGATTTTATCATTTTAATCAACAAACTCACATTGCAGATGCATACTCATTACCACCTTTGTCGTTAGACTAATGTTCTCCTTATTCACTTTGAAGATAACAAAACATCGTTTCAAATTGCAAGTTCAGTCAATTAGCTACTGCAAATTCAAAGGCCTCTAGAAGTGGGGTGAGGATCGTCATCATAATAATTATAGGTACAGTTTTCACCTCTGTTTTGCGCCTACATCTCTTATGTTTTTTTTTTGGGGGGGGGGGGGCGGGGGGGGAGGGGGGCGAGGGAACAAGGCGGGAAAGCCGACGAAAAATCGATTAAAATCATTCAAAATGATCTTTCTTTCAAGGGGTATTTTTCATCATGGGTATTTTCTCAAGCGAACATTTTCCCGTTCAAGACATCACAGATTTGGCGGATCATTGTCTTTGTAATACTGTTTGCAACCTGTTTGTAGTTTCTTCATTGAACATTTCCATTCCTTATTCTTGCACATATTCGTACATTTTTGTCTAATTAATGACCTTGAAATATCAGGAGATGGGTGTGATTGTACAAGCCCCCCCCCCCCCCTTCCACCACCACCTGATATTTGTTCGGATCGAAGCCTTAGGTAGAAGTAGTAGTAGTAGTAGTAGTAGTAGTAGTAGTAGTAGTAGTAGTAGTAGTAGTAATAGTAGTAGTAGTAGTAGTAGTAGTAGTAGTAGTAGTAGTAGTAGTAGTAGTAGTAGTAGTAGAAGTAGCAGTAATAGAAGAAGCAGCAGTAGTACAAGTAGCAGTAGAAGAAGAAGTAGAAATAGTAGTAGTAGTAGTAGTAGTAGTAGTAGTAGTAGTAGTAGTAGTAGTAGTAGTAGTAGTAGTAGTAGTAGTAGTAGTAGTAGTAGTAGTAGTAGTAGTAGTAGTAGTAGTAGTAGTAGTAGTACCAGTAGTAGTGGTATTGTAGTAGTAGAAATAGTAGTAGATAGAAGTACATTGCCATGATTGTTATCATTTCGTACAGGGTTCGGGGGATGGGTCAAAACTCTTAGAGTGTTTGGGTTTCAACAAAACCCCCCACCCCACTCCTCCACCCCTGCCCACCTAAATTCGCCACGATTAAAATAAATCCAGCACTAGAGCAATTCAGGGATGTATTGAGTATCCAATGTCGTGATGTTTGCATTCTTCTCGCTGTTCTGTATACTCCCAGGCAAGTATGACTTTATCCAGGTAAAACGCACTTGAAGGGGATTTAATTGGGTCTTTTCTCAATCACTGCGGCGTTTTTTGTTGGAATTGTGTACGCCGTACCGCTATACAACAGAGAATACATACGGCAATATCACATGGCGTGTAATAAGTTCACCAAAAACGGCTTGACAGGGGAAAGGTATGGCATTATAGTGACCGCTCTTACCCTGCCTAGCTTGGTCGCACAATCGGGCTAAAAACTGAACGAGCTTTATTTAATTCCGCTCTATTGGTTCAATCGGCTTAGACCTCGACTTTGAATACCAGACTCAAGTTGACTGCATTCAGGTCTAAATTTTTGCCAAGTGCCCTCAAATCTGTTGATTGCTGTTCGTATTCACGCGTAACAGCGGGACATGTATGGCCCCTACCAAGCCTGTGTTATCGCTTTGTGACAAGGGGATATGAGTCGTACCCTTTATATCATGTACAAAGTATATGAAATGTATGTGTGTGTGTGTATCTCTATTGGCACGTACTGCACGTGTCGTCCTGCCGGAAAGCGTATCATATCGTGACCCCCCCCCCCCCCCCTTCACTGCGTGCAGCTAAATGCAGTTATTTTGACAATATTAACTACTGTATTGTCTATATTTTCATCAGTTTAAAGGAGACATCACTCTCATCGGTATCCTTAGCCCCTTCACACAAAAAGACAACACAAATCAATATCAGTTCAGTATCTAGAGAAGTCAAAGATCGGTGGAAAGATGAAGGATGTGAAAGTTGTCAAAAACATGTCAATCCACACGCACCATGCATTATTTCACTATTATGCTTTTCACACTGGCAAAAATTTCCTTAGCCCCGTACTAAAGGTGGGGCTAAGGGGGGGGGGGGGGGGGGGGGCCTTAGCCCAACCTATAGTACGGGCTAAGCTTAGACCACTTTGTGTTCACATGAGAACAGTGTGAAAAGCTAGTCGGGTTTAAGAAATAGTACGGGGCTAAGAAATGCCAGTGTGAAAAGCTTCAAAAAATAGTACGGGGCTAGGGATAGTACGGGGCTAATTTTTGCCAGTGTGAAAAGCATATATGATGGCAGTTACTAGTGAATTTACATGTTTGATACATATTGGGCATTGGTGTGTTCTTTGATTATCTTATATACATAATTGTTTAAGACTAAGTCACACCAAAGTAGTTCTCAAAACGTCTTACACATTCCTTCAAAATTCGTACAACGGATTGTGGTCCGAAAGGAATGGATATCTTTGACCAAATATTTTCGAGAATACGACTCTGGTTCGTTAAAAAACAGTTCTTAGTACGTTCATATCGTTTTTATCGCATCCCCAATCCGTTGATGGCAAGTTCAGATCGGACCAAATGCAACATCAGGAAAGAAGGAATGTGCTGGAGATATTTGTTGCGCCTGTACTGGAATTGATGCCCGACTGCCCCACGTCCTTACCACGCCCCTAGTAGGATCAAAGTACGGCAATACTGCGTCTCAAGTACGTTGTTAGTCAGTCTAATTGAAGAACAGGATGGCGGCCAGAAAGTTTTGAACAGGCCCAAAGTTCTGGAGCACCTTAGCGTTCCACGCCCGTTCGAGCTCGACTATTAAGTTCGTAGAAAAAAAAAACACGTTAAGATTTGGTACTACGTCCATTCTGTTTCCACACAGCTTGAGCCCGTTCGGCAACATTTAAAAAAAAACGTAATGAGAACTTGTTTGGTGTGACTGGGGTATTAGGTCCAAATGTATCCAAAAGTGAAAATTTGATATTCAAAGGATCAGAATGATAATTAAAGACAGTAGCACGATAGAGGCTGCGCATGCGTGCTATTGCTTCTTCCTTCCTTATAAGTCATTTCATAATCTTACTGTAATCCTTACTATATATGTACATGTAATTTGGATCAAGTTGTGTGTCCGTCTGATTATTTGAACTTTATTTATTTTTTCTCCGTGATTTTCCACTCAATGAAGGTACATTTTTTCAAAGCGTGGAGAAAATGCTCCCAGATTGTCCTAAGGGGGTTATTATTTTTTGTGTGTACTTATTGTCGCATTTGGAACTGTTTTGACCTACAATTCGAAACTTCTTGGTTTTGTGGACGATCTTTCATTCAAGGTGTCGCGTACAACCACGGGCTCGGGGTGAAGCAGCCTGGCCAGCGCTAAATAAAATTCCCATAAAGAGAATTTGCCGATTTTATGATTGTTCAGCCGAATCGGATGAATGTTAATGATTATGTAATCATGTGGTAATGCTACATGTGTTGCACAGAATGTATAATGCAACTGATATATCAGCTAGTGTATTCAAATTAATGGGAACTACCAAGGAGCGTGTTATCACATTGCAAATGTTCCCGATGATTCAGTATCAATGGGTGGGATACACATTAAATGTATTAGTTTTTGCTAGATGGATACACTTCGAAGAAACTTAATTTTACCGTCAGATACGAATATTTTTAACAACATTCGTGAACATTAAACGTGGTTTATTGTGTTGATATTCGAGCCTTGAACCTACATTAGACTTTGACTGCTGTGTATGAACTAATGAGGCGCAAATGATCTGATTGTACACCATCCTCTTGTTTACGTTTTGCGGTGAATGTAAACAAAATGTCCAAATTGCTCCTTTTGGGATAATGATGTCATCCCCCGTAGGGTGGCGTTATATCGCAGTATAAATGGCATCAAAGGGGGGATTAGGGGAGGAGAAAGCGTCTAAAACAAACTTTTACCCCTGACGCCCACCAAATTTGGTCATATCCTATTGACTTCCTCTTTAAGCAACCCGGATCCTGTCCCTATATCCATAGATCCTGCTTCTGTATGACTTCTCAACGAGCAATTAAAAGTTCATGAGACAAGATCACAGTCGGCCTATTGAGCGGACTGACGAACTGACGCACTGACGTACTTATACGCGCTGTGCTTGTTGATTGTCATCCGACGGTGCACACGCACAACAGTCGGGTTAATGAACCACTCTATGACGTTGTCTCCTACGCTCTTTGACTGCTTCCATTTAATGTTGTGTCGTATATAATTACAACGTATGATCACCCTGTCCTACGAAGTTTGATGTGGCAGGGTTGTGCTATACGCTTGATTTTGCAACTACATGTATAAGCTATGTAGCATTTATTGTACTCGATTATGTTGCTTCTTTTTCCTTTTTTATTCTCAATTTAAGTTTGCCATTATGATTATTTTCGGTTTTTTTTTCTTAACATACTTGTAGTGCTATTGTTTTTATTTTGTTTTGTATGAATCATGAAAATCAATTACATATTATATGAATAGATAAACAAAAAACCTTAACGGGGCGTAGCCTAGATTGCAGGCCAAAGCCTGGGGCATAGGCTATAAAGTTAAACACATTGGCTCAATGAATCGTGTATGGATCCAGGTGAATCCTACAAAAAAAAACTATTTTTTTCCAAGTTTTCAGTTTTTTAGTTTCGACTTAGAGGGATAGTTCAACCTGAAATTATTTATGTTTCGGTAATGAAACATATTAGTGAAGGTTTGATGAAAATCCGTCAGAGGATAAAAAAATTATGATCTTCAGGGTGAAGTATACCTTTAAGAAAAAATTATCCATCAAATAATGGAATAGGGTGTCCCTTTAACATGTCAAACGTGAAAGTGTAAGTCTTCAACGATCTGTATTACTGTGATTGGCATATTGGCGCAGTTGGTGATTTACATCAGTTTTCAGACTACAAAATGACAGTTTTGGACTTACGCTTCCTTCAGAAAACCAACCCCTGAAACAGTTTGACGTTTTTTTCTTCGCCTTGTCCGTAACGGGGCGAAAGCATTGTGGCGATTGGCACCATTATCCAAGCTAGATTGCTTACTGAATGGGAAGACCCTTGACGGATTAATGGTTCTTGAGAGAGTAAAGACTTCGGATGACGTTGACGCTTGCAATTGTCTCCACCTCAAAAGGGTTGATTGGGTCCATTAGTCAAAGCCGGTCGACGGCGGGGCGAAATGATGTACTCGGGGGAGTGATAGAAATAAACGTAATGGTGGAAGTGTGCGTTCGTATCCCACAACTATTATCAAACATAACAGTATAGCTTGAGCATGACCCTAAACCTAGATCCAAACATAAATCACTGACCAGCACCAGGGTCCATGATTAAGACTGGCTCTCATCCTAGGCCCGTCTTCCACAGTTTAATTACTACAAAAACACTTTATGATTGAGAAATGGAGAGAATGGTCGAGTGAATAGTCTATGTTCCAAATAATATTGTGATACTGCCGTGTTTTATTTTTTAAAATTTGAACATGATTAATTTCCCAATTTAGTACATGTACATATATGTACATGATGATGATGATGATGATGATGATGATGATGGTGATGATGATGAAATAAAATTGAAACTTAAACTGGAAACTTCTTTGTAACAAACGCCATACTGGATTCAGATTGGATTAGAACAATCTCGAAGCCAGACTTGTCTAAATCACATGGATAAAAGGGGGAAGACTGCAAAAATTGAGAAAAGAGACAAAAAATAAGGAGTGATAACGGGAAAAATGTGATTCTCTTTTAGACCGTGATGAACACTTTGAATTAGACACATCACACAGTCTGAAACCAGGCTAGATTCGTTCAATATGCGCTGGGATTATTCGAAGTGACAACATTTCGAAGGATAGACATTTTTTTGGTTACAAACAAGGTGATTTGGGTTGGAACGGCCGAGTAAGCATGCAGCTTTCGCTTTACGTCCCACGGGTGATTCAACACTCTTATCTCTATTTCTGTCCTGGCCAGTCAGACGGACTGCATACTACACTGTAAACGCACATCCTCTGAAGATCAGTATTTTGGTTACCTGAAGCTCTCCAATGTTATTCATTACCATTGCGATGACGTCGTTTTCAACGTTTTCCGTCATTGCGTTTAAAGAGCTGCAGCATCGTTGTCATGGTTATTGAGGAATTTGTCTTGTATTAAGTGTACCAACACTGTCATCTCTTTCACACTCGTGTTTTTCTTGGCGGGAAGTCCGGCTTGTTGAGTGTAGGTAAGTACAAATAACTTGTATGGTATTCATGATGGTAAGCAAACACAGTTGGCATTTTCAGAAGAAGCAAATATTGCCAGTGAAGGAAAACGAGTTGCATATTTGGGTTCTAATATTTGCCTGACCTAACAACAGCAACAACTAGTGTCTGTTTCCTTGAAATGATCATCGTGTTGGTGTTAGTATTGTTTCTCGACAGCTCTTTGCAAAGTATATTTCTTGTCAAAACAGATATGTTCCGTTCCTTCTTTCCATTGAATGTAGGCCTAATTACCAACAAAGATATACATGACTGTGTCAATGTTACAAGTGACATATATTAAGTTGAATGTATATTTTAAACATACAATACACGTCCATTAGGAGGGGTAAATACAATGTGTACACATAAGTATAAAAGGACAACCTTTGTGACAGTTATATATTATTCTGTTCTCTCCTCTCTTCCCACTTTCTCCTCGACACGCTCTCATCGTTATAAGTGGTGTTTTTTCTAATTACATCTATCGCATAGAATTTAATTTCTACATATTTCAGCAAAAGTTACTTTAGGAACAGCTTTCCATCGAAAATTTAGTTTAACCACTCAAAACGGTGATCTTAATCTTCACTGTGTTTACGTATCTAGATGTGTAATCGCTCGTATTCGTTTGCAATGATCGAGAAGAAAAACTAAACATATTAGATAAAAACTAAAACATGAAACATACATGGGGGAACATCTCCTGAGCGACGCGATATTGGGCATTTTATTTGTGTTTACAGTTTTTAAGCTGTATAAGTGATTCATGCCTGAGGTAAAACAAAAATAACAATAATAAAAAAAAGGAAGGTGATTTGCGGACTGATCGTCAATTCTCCGTAACAATCGTGACAATAGAGATGTCAGACTGAGTCATCTGTTCTACGTAAGCATTATGACGTCACAATGCATTAAGCGTAAAGTGGTCTAATTGCATAGGCCTTCGTTTCACCACAGTGACAGAACATTTGAATGTCACTGGCTAATGTGTAGATGTTAATGCTTATAGGTTAACATAATTCTGAGATCAGCCAGAAAGCCGTCACCATTTCATCTGCCGTTTTGTTTGTTTGTCTGTGATCGTATGTGTCTACAGAAGGAGAGAGAGGGAACGTGAGAAAGAGGGAGGGGGTAATAGAGAGAAAGAGAGAGAGAGAGAGAGTGAGAGAGCAGGAGAGAGCGAGAGAAAGTGAGAGAGAGAGGAAGAGAATAAGAGAGAGGGGGGAATAAGAGAGAGAGTAAGAGAAATATAAAGAAACAAAGAGCGAGAGAGCAGGAAAGAGCGAGAGAAAGTAAGAAGGAGAGAGAGGGAGAGAGAGAGAGAGAGAGAGATGAGGTGGGGGAGAGGTGGTGGTTTGGGATGGAGGGGAAGGTTGTAGAAAGGGGTAGATATAGGGAGAGAGAGAGAGAGAGAGAGAGGGGGGGGGGGTGGAGAGGTACAAGAAGGGATGGAGGGAGAAAGAGAGAGAGAGATGGATAGAGAATAAAGGTTCGATTACTTGTAACCTAGGAAACGTTTTTCTTAGATGCTACGCTTTCAACTGAAATGTCATGCATCAGAAAAGAAATTTCGGAAGCGGTTTTATGTTTGCAGTTCGAGGGAGAACTCCAAAACGTTTAACGAGCTCCACGGGTGGATTCTTGATCTAAACGTATAATCGAACATCATCATGACATGCCTATACAGGCCATCTTATGAATACAATAGCAAACAATAAGACATGAGGGTCACTATGTCCGTACCGTATCGCTACGTTCATGTACATGTATACCCCCCTCCAACCCCAAAACCTTCTTAAATTGGTCAAGTGTTCAAATAATAATAAACGGGCATTGAGAGAATGGTGCCCGTATAGTTCGTTACGAGGCACACGCTTAAATCTTTACGCTAAGTGAAAAATCGTTGTTCATTATTTCGGCATGTCACGCTTTAACGAAGCAATAGCCTTTAAAATCAATGCCAACGTATAGAGCGAGGCCTTTACTTATTTTCCCACTGGATTATCTCACTTGCAACCAATTTGTATGAGCATGGGGAGGATTATTAACAAGGCGCGCTTAACTAATCTCGTTTTAATCTGAGGCTAATCCGCTTTGAGTCGTTCTGTGGTGGAGATTTTGGGAATTGTCCAGTTGTTCATCGACCGGATGCGCGTCGGAGGGTGGGATGGGTGAAAGTTGAAGGAGAAAAGATGAAAGAGAACACGGTTGAGCGTGGGAAGACGAGGGATGAGAGAGGGAAAATAAAGAAAATGAAAACCAAGTAGGATATCAAGAGGGGCGCGTGCGGATACGGCAAAGAACTAGAAAACGCGTGAATGACGAAAACAGAAGGAAAGATAGCAACAGCGAAATAAAGTAAGGGAGGGGGAAAGGGAAGAGGGAATGTAATATAGGGATGAATGGTCATGATTAATGGGAGGAATGTGGGTAAAGAGGTATTGAAATTATACAGGAAAGTCACGAAAATGGCGTGATATGGTGGTGGAAAAGGGTGAAAAAAAAGTAAGAGGGAGGGGGAAGGAAATAGAGAAAGGCAGAGATAGATAGAGAGGGGAAGAGGGGAGGAGAAGGGGTGGGAAAAGGAAATCAAAAGAAAGAAAGCGAGAGAAGGGAGGAGAGGAGAGGGAAAGGGAGAGAGAGAGAG
The DNA here is from genome assembly GCA_963669155.1 of Arbacia lixula. NCBI lineage: Eukaryota > Metazoa > Echinodermata > Echinoidea > Arbacioida > Arbaciidae > Arbacia > Arbacia lixula. The sequence goes on from OZ022592.1 coordinate 9,463,653, forward strand.
AGAGGGGGGGGATCTAGCTATGAGAGTGTGTCGAGGTAGCAGTGAACGGAGGCAAGAACGTCAAACTACGACAGAGAGAAACTGGAGTCAACAAGGACACAATAATGGGCAATCCTTAAGTCAGTAGTTTCTACGTTTGAATGCCGATTGCGTTCATGCAGCAGCATTAACATTCCTAAGAGATGTGATCATACTTAAACCTTCGTGTAAGCGCAGGTACATCTATAAGGATTCCTCGTTTGACGCGAAAATTCGAACTGACCTCAAAAATGATCATCAAAGCTATACATGTCATGATATTCATATACGATTAAATTTGAGCGATAGTTCTTGGTATAGATGTGCGTTGAACGTGAGTATTTTAACGACCGAATTAATGATCGTGGTCATTAAGTTTAATTGACCTGAAAGTCTGTGAGTTATTGTGCCGCGCTACACTGTTCAACAAACATAATTATTTTGGATATCAATATGGAAGGAGAATTCGCCCTCCTCGAGAATGGGGCTGGGAGAGGGGGAGGGGTGGGGGGTGGGGGGGAGGGAGGGGGAGGGGTACTCCCACACACCCACCCATTTTCAACAGGGCTCACCATACTCATCTGTTCAAGGTATTTAAGAATAGTCTTGCAGTTTCAGACTCAATGTGAGTATCCCAATTATGAACCTAATTCTGCAGCTAATGGTTTGTCAGTCTTTAATTATTATGTCACATGTAGTACATGATTTACAATGACACAGATGAATTACAACCACGTTCAGATATATTTTTCCAACTCATTGTTTATATGTGTCTATAGTATCGCTGTATGTTGTCATGATATTTCCATAAATTTGGACTGAATAAAATTTCTTGTATCTTGTATCTTGTCGGGCGTTCCATTTGCAAAAGCCATGAACCTCGGCATAACTCAGCAACATACCCTAACAATAACTTGTATGCAATCTCACAGTCAGTAGCTTCACAAGCATTATCATGAAAAGTGAAAAAACTATCTTTGTTTACGTTTGAAGTGCATCGAGCATAGTCTAACTTTATAATCGTATTGTCCCTGTCAGCGTGCGATGCGTGCACTACTCCCATTGTACGCATGCACTGCGGAGCGGATCGGTTCGGTGAATAGAGCAAAGCGGTCTGCGGTCTCTCGGCTATAGGTTTCGGAAGACCAGTTTAAAACCTCCTCAAAATGTAGCGATCGCTATTACTTCGCTTTAAGTCGGTTTCAATGTGTATGAATCAGGGAAGTTATAGTACAGTATCTTCTTCCATTTTCCGTGGGTTTGGCATAGTTGTATATTTTTTTGACCTGGAAATGGACACACTGTCTTTACGCGTGGCAAATCCAGACTATTATTAGACCCATCCATTTCCCCTTAAAGTTATTGTTGGCATCGATATCCAAAAAATCTTATTCCCTGGGGGAAAAATACATGTCTTGTTAATACAGGACTAAATGTGCGATATCCGTGTAATGAAAATATTGCTTCTGTATAAGTACCAAAATATTTTTTTCTTTGTTCATTTCAATATCATCAAGATTCTTTTTGTGCTTAGATGGGTGTGTGAGTGTGTATGGGGGGGGGGGGGGGTCAAATGTATGTTGACGAAAATCGAAGATTACACAATGATATGCACAAAAGTGAAACATGGACATAAATGTGATGGATAAATAGAAAGATAATACTCGGAAGATCGCTTAATGCCAATACACGTTGTGTTTGAGTGCGTATCGGCAGGTTGACCGTGGGAATGGTGTACATTACATGTGCACACGGTGTGATTATAACGCTCTAATCCTCTACTACCAATACATGCACATGTTCAATAAAGTGATCATTTGCAGGAGAACAACTATGCCGGTGTGAGGGTACCCGCGTGTACGCACAGATTGCAGTCCAAGTTTCTACGCTTTGGTGCGCTCATAATACTACAGCGTGCATGGGATGACCAGTCTGTGAGGTGCGGGATGGAAGCCAATGAAAGCTTTGGATTAGCGGTAAATCTTGAATCTTAATCCGCTACCTGGTGGGCGCTGCGTGGATTGAGAGCGTAGGGTCACGCAAGAAGGGACACGCAAAGAACCAAAATGGATATCGATTATCTCGCAACCGCGCTAGAATGCCCCTACAGTGGGACGTGCAATTAATTGACACTGACAAATAATCACAAAAACGTCACAACTCCAACCACGCTGTTTAATTTGTGCATAAATTCTGCTTATTATCCTGCTAATTTCTACCTTTGATGATATCACAGGGGGGAATTTTGAGTTGGAGGATATTTTGGAGGCGGGGCTTATCAGTGCTGAGAAAAAAATAAAGAAAAATTATTTTAAGATATAGGACACATATTTCCATTGAACAGTTAGTGATTTTGCTAAATATGTTAGTGATTTTGTTTTGTACATAATTATGTTGCATCATCATCATTTTGATGACAGGGGACTTTAAATGTCATGCCACGGACGCGCTTCGCTGTATCACTGGGGTATATAACTCACGGCAGGGCAATTAGAGAGAAGCATGAGTCGAAATACCGCTGAAGGCTGACAACAAATGCGGCCTTCGTTAGGAAATAAAGATAGTGTGTCCCTTTTGCATATCATTTTTTTTGTAAAAAACACGGAGAATGTATGAAGATATTGTATAAGATCTTCTTTTCTAGTAATAGAACTGGAAAATGACTTTTAGCGAAATTATAGCGATCAATATATTTTTAGGAGGGTATGAATGGGCGGGTTGTCCGAAACATAGCCTAGAGACCGGAGTCCGCTGTACGTTATGCTCCGCAGTGCATGCGTTCAATGGGAGCTATGCCCGCAATCGCGTGCTGAGAGGGACGATGCGATTATGAATGTATCGAGCTCGCTGCGGTTCAAACGTAAACAAGGATAGTTTTTCACTTTTTCTGAAAATGATCGTGAAGCTATGACTGTGAGATATCATACACGCTATCGTTGTGAATACTGCTGATTCCTGCCGAGTTTCATGAATTTTGCAAATGGGGTGCCCTGTCTTGATACATGTCAAAAGACAGGTGGTCCCTATAATTATCAGATTCCACTGTTCTATGTTTATTAATATCGTTACGATGTCGACCAAAGCGCATCTTGCCGAAAACAGGCACGTGGGTTACGGCAATCTATGCGAGTCAGCGAAATGACCGTATATCACTACTAACTATCAGTGGATAACAAACTTAATGGGCCCGACATGTTCAGGCATGCACTGTGTAATAATACTAGTTAACTCCTTGTGTGCTATTGGTGTATTTTTGTCAGGTGATACCCACATAAACTCTACGGTGCAGTAGTATGTCGTGCATACAAAGTCTGGCACGCCGTGGAGGACGACATTTATTATTAATGTTCTGCTGATGGTGTTTTCGTTGCACGGAGAGAGAGTGTATGATAAAGGGTTGGATAGAGAGAGAGAGAGAGAGAGAGAGAGAGAGAGAGAGAGAGAGAGGGGGGGGGGGGGGAGGGGGACACAGAGAGACAGCGAAAGAGAGAAATAAGAGAAACCGAGAGAGAAACCGAGAGAGACAGACTGAGCAGGACGGACCATGGTTCATGGACAGACGGAGAAATAGACAGAGACAGAGAGAAAAAAAAAACATTAAGGCAATATAATATAATTATTTCTTAGTCACACACTATACTATGAATCTTTTATTTGTTTACATACTTTATTGCACCATCCGTTGTCTTACACCTTCTACTAGTATCATCCACAGATCCAGGGACCCCAATCCTTAGTCACACGAGAATATGTGAAATTAATTGTTGCTATCTCATTTAATAGACGGAACAACAACTTTATTGAGTTACTTCATGAATTCGCAAGAAGCAGTTAAGGACCTTATAAGCGTAACTTGCTTCTCCTTACCAGCTGGGAACACACTAGAAAAGTGTCGCTATCAATTTAGCAAATCATTGCCCAATGGAAGTACAGTTAGGGGAAGTACTTTTTCAAGACAAATTAACACCAGCTTCTGTTTCGGCATCTCGAATAACGAGGTTGGAAGAAGGGTATAGCACGTCACAATATTCGAGACATATATCTCTCTCGGAAAACGTGTTGCTTGGCTGATAAACCCCTGGGTATCAACCGAATTCACGAAAAACAACTTGAATTCCAATCTCAAAAACAGGTCGGGCGATTTCTGCCTCCACAATTATTTTTCTGTTTTTCCACGAAGTGAGCTTTCTGGATCGAACATGCAGAGCAAGTTGATTCCCGTAACCTTACCTTATAATGCGGCTGCGCAGAAAGCTCTTTCCTCCTATTGGTCACCTGGGGTAAGATTCTCACACGGCCAACCAATAGCAGTGCAGGAGAGTTCACTCAAGCCCCGCCCTTTCAGTCAATGGGGAAATGCACGGGTGACCCCAGGGCAGACATAGACTCGTTCTATATTAGGAAATAACACCAGCATACTCTTACACACACGCGCGCGCGGACACACACACACACATTTTCACACACACAAGCACGCGTTTGCGTTTTCATCAATGACGAGGTAATCTTACCTGATCATAAAAAAATCAGTGCGTGGTGTTATTGTTGAGAGGTGAGTTCGCGTACCCGAATTCACGGAGAAGGGCGAAAAGTGTCACCGGAGCGGGACCTGGTATAAAGTCTCTGCGTACTTTGAAACATGTCAATTATTCTCTCTACCTTGTCACAGATCGATCCACCCACGAGAGACTCTAACAGGTGAATCACCAACCATCTCTGATCTAGCTAGCTAGACGAGAGAGCAGGCCTGGGACAATCACCAAAGGACATAAACGAAACTCGAGTGCAGGAATCTTTGCGGAGTTTTTCATCCTCTTTAGTTGTCAACTTCACTCTCTCCCCCGCATCCGCTGGACCAACCCCTACGAGCTTCCATCGCCAGGGTCCCGGGGCGCGGCCATCTCTACAGGTGCAATTTGAGGACGCTTTTATTTTCGAGCTTGGGAAAGTGCTTCAATTACAAACGTGAAACATGACGCAACTGATGGATTACTGCCAAGATGAATCAATGGTAAGATAAATCCCCTTCTCATTCCTCGGCTACATTTAATTTCATCGCCATATTTGCATGGTCATGATGGTGCTATATCATTGTATATTCCACTATGAGTCCATATTTATCATTATCAACCAGCTCGGCTCATATCTCTGGACTCTGTGCAGAAGGTAGATCGTAGACGAGTTATCCATGGCTAAAACTCGAATGTGTGCATGTGTATACGTACTGTGGATACGTAATAGAAGTACTACTACTACTACTACTACTACTACTACTACTATAGAAGTAGTAGTAGTGGTTGTTGTCATGGTTGTATAACCTCCCTGGTAAGAGCTAGTAGTGGTGGTAGTAGTAAAAGAAGTGGTGGTCGTAGTAATACTAGTACAGTGTAGTAGTAATATAATTCCCAGTAGTAAGCGTAGTAGAACTAGAAGTACATGTAGTACAAGAAGAATAGTAATATTAGTATAGCAGTGTAGTGGTTGAAGTAGTAGCAGTAATACTACAATGGCAGTAGTAGTAGTCATATGTATTGTTATTAAAGGAAGTATTATTAGTTGAAGCAAGGATGCCCCACACATCCTTGGTAGGAGCAAGGAGTTCTGGTAACTCCTTGGTATGTAGGACAAGGAGTACATGGCAGTTACATCAATAGCATCCAAAGCTTACAATGTAGTGAAACAGCGGGTGAGGGTACCAAGCTGCAGCTGTAGTGTTACAATCTTGTGTATTGCCACCTGGTGAAGATTTATGACCAACAGGTGTCTTGCAAAAGTAATCTTTTTCGCTCTGCCCCCCCCCCCCTTACCCCCTCTCCTCCTCCCCCACTCTCTCCCTCCCGGCTTTCCCCCTTCTCTCTCTCTCTCTCTCTCTCTCTCTCTCTCTCTCTCTCTCTCTCTCTCTCAGCTCTCATCCCTTCTTCTCCATTTGCATTTATGTTTAGCCCTTCAAATCTCTTATTTGTGTTTCGTTTTCTCCGCCCCCCTCTCTTTCTTTCTCCCTCATTCTCTCTCTTCATGTCTCTCTCCCTGTCTTTATCTCTCTCTCTCTCTCTCTCTCTCTCTCTTTTTCTTTCTCTTTCGCTGTCTCTCTCTCTCTCTCTCTGTCTCCCCCCCCCCCCCCTCTCTCTCTCTCTCTCTCTCTCTCTCCACACACGATCCATTTTCCAAGAGTATTACCCTGGTCATAACAAGATTTCTGTTTCAATCAGAAATCTGCTTTTTTTTCGCAGAATCCTCATCGCAACATGTACTAAATTGTCACATTACTATAGAGCAATACATTCATAAAGTGCTGGAACCTGTATTCAGCTATTCAAAAAAAATGAATCATGATTATCCAAGGTGTATCTATTATGATACTTCCACGAACAAACATACATGTAATCACGGCCGTACGTTACCGTACTTGCTCCAGCGTGTCGCGTGCAGGGCTTTTCTTACGAACTTTTTCCAGCTCAGTGATTATTCATTGAAAACTTTTACAACAGGGATGAAAGTTCGTTATGTGGAATTATGAAGTATGTTAATTATGTTCATAGAAAAGGGGTGTATTACTGCGAGACCTGTATGTATGGGAAAAACATTTCTAGGATAAACTGGGTCTCATTTGATATCAAAGACAGTTTTGAGACGATCCCTTCTTCCCGAAATATGAGTGATAATTATTGCCATGGAACAGTGCAATGGTTGAGCAGAAATAAGTCCCTGATTAAGTTAATGGGGACTTTGTGAATTCCCACAAGCACCTGAAATTGTTATTTATTGGCTGGTAGCCTGAGTTTCATGCTTTTAACAAAACATCGAGCAGAAGGCTTGTCCGTCAAATTTTTATGAGGCATAGATACAGGAATAAGCTACCTGTCACAACTATATTTTAGCCTCATTACAACATCTGTTTGTCATGTATTTTTTTTCTTATTTTTAACACATTAGCCAATGGGGAAAAAATACAGGTGGTGGTCTTCAGCAGAGTTGAGATATTTGTTGTCGTAGATGGCGGCATACAACAAAATTTCGTACCTTTCGCTATCCAACCAAGGCGGTATAATGCGGATACTGAACTGATAGCGTGACATACATGCTGGTTGTTTCAGTGCATGTTCGATACCTTAGAATAAACGCATTTGACCCTCAATCCCATATGCAATAAACTGTGTAGTTATGATCATGGAACTCATATTGGTTGGTATTGGTAAATGTATGAGAAACCCTTAGATGGGGGCAAAAACGAAATCGAATTGACGAACAAGATCGAAAACTCCCTTCTGATAAAGATATTATAATGTTCTGTATGTGGTACGATTTGCACTACCACTAGTTACTAAAATGCTATAAGTATCATGTAATGTAGGTTTGATTGCATTGTCTATGCATGAGTAGGCTGTCTGATAGTTAGTATACGCTGATACAGGTAACTATCATCAATCCAATTTGTATGTAAGCTTGTACAATCATGTAAATTTAAATACCTGTTAGATTCGCCTTTAAACTTACTTAAAGAAATTAGTTTTTATTTGATTTGTCTATAATTTCTTATGAAAGGCGACCATTCATCGATATATTGTTGGATCCTGTTTACATCCCGATTGAATTGGCATCACACATGTAACTTAAAACACGAAACAACTCAAATTCTCTGTAACTTGGAGCGCAAAGATGATTATTCAAAACACTGAGTCGTTATAGCACACGGGATAACTTGATAAGTGCTCACTCTTTAACTATTCCAGTTACATAAAATGCGTCACAGCAAGGACCCCCAAAAATGCCATTAGTGCAATGACCATCATCATGACAGTCGAGGTAAATGGATAGAACTGGCCTGATGTCATTGTTTTGATAGCCTAATTGAAGTCTCATTATGCCGATGAGTCAGAAATCCGTGATTATATTTAACTAATTATACAATAAAAACCTTGATGACAAACGCCATTAGACCGTATAACCGTAATGTCGCGGCGCGCGCATCGAGGGCAAATAGTCGGTGAATTCTTGTCATCATGATAATATCTATACGCTGTATGTGCACGCACTAAAGTGAGCCCACGCATTTCAATACAGACGGTGCTCTACGAATGACTTCTAATATACAGCTATTTTTTTTCAACGTATTTGCTATTGTTTGCGGTCGTTTTGTTATGCACATATAGGCACAATAACCATTTGTTGATGTATTTTCAGAAAAAAAATCAAAGGTACATTTTCTACTACACACGCTCCGACGAAATTAGAAGTAGATACATGGATATAATGGGTTTTTTCGGTGTTGTAGCGCAATAAAAAGGAAGTTTACACCATGGGCCTCGTTGCATATAGGCTCTTAATTATTGTACTTTACCATCAATGGTATCTACCATGGCAATAGGTGTCATAATGAGAGCTCAACGGCTGTTGCCATTGTAGTTACCATTTGTGGTAAGTTTCAATAATTGAAAACCTATATGGAACATGGCCTTTTATGTATATTGATGTATCTATAGTATAGTAATAATTGAAATCCCATTATGCCGTGTATCTAGGCCCGTTGTTTAAAAAAAATATTATTCACATTGATGGTAACTTTGCTACCAATGTCAACCTCTATATGCAAACCTTAACTTTGATTGGCTTTGAAGGAATGTTACCATGGTAGTTACCATTAATGGCAGAGTTACCATTGATAGTAAGTTTTATGCAACGGGACCCTAGTCGTGTTATTAAGCAGTGTTCCTATGTCTGTCCTCGCAGTTGTTCTCGGACGTGTACCACGACCAGGTGCCCGGGATGACGGTCGACTTCCCGTCGCCGAAAGCCTTCCGCGTAGGCTCGTACAGCGGCAGCGACTGCGACCGCCAGTTCCAGTCGTTCCCCACCCCGCCAGACTCCCCGGTCCTCGCCGAGCTCACTACCCAGTCAGGCAACAACCGCCAGCAGCAGCAGCAGCAGCAGCCGGGCAAGCCGTCATCATCGGTACCCGGCAACGCTCCGGCAGGGGAGGTGTACCGACAGCCCAAGCCGCCAACGGCTGGTTATTTCCTCGGAGAGCCGAACCGACTCGCTAGTGATAATGCGACACACGGTATGATGCCGTCTATGGAGCTTGATCTGACCCTGTTGGAAGATTTGCGTAAGTAGATTCTTTTCCTTTCGTTTCCATGTCTGTATTTAGCAATGTAATATCATTTACCGTAGGGTCCATGGTACATGTAATACCAATCAAGTCGATCTACTCTCTCTATCCTTTTGAACCAGCCGAATAAATATAGATAGCGAAACTAATTTTTGTTTGACACGATTGAGGGATTGGGGAGGAGGGGAGGAATTTATTTGTTGCGAAATGAGGTGTACAAGTTTGTAACTTAAATCATTTCATCGTGCTGTTATTGTTAGACAAATTGTGGTGAAAATATCTTCAGTAAGCCTGTTATTTCACCAACATCTCCTATAAGGTTTTCATTATCAATTGCGATGTGTAAAATGAAGATCGATTGTTTTGGTATCAGCTGCTTTCGTTGTCATTATCTCCTTAATTACCATTGGCATGCAGATGTGTAGTAGACCAATGGTGCTCTCAAGGCCTAGTAATGTAAGGGTTAAGGAGGCAGCTCCCCGTATTGTCAACTCAAATTACTATCTGGTTCTCTACATGCTCCAAATGAAGAGCTCTCAAATATCGAATATAGAGGTCCATGAGTACTACAACCCAGTACGTTTGGGCCTTTTCATTTCAGTTTCGACACTATATAAAAATCGATTTTTTTTTCTGGCTCTCCGTCTTTAGTATGATAAGTGAAAGCATAGACTTTGTTTTATTCGTTCAGTGTCTTCTTCTCCTCCTTCCTCTTCTTTTGTATTTTCCCTCCTTCTTTTTCTTGTTGTTCGTTCCTCTTACTGTTTTTTTTTCTACGTCTCCTCTTCGTCTCCTGCGTCCTCCAACTTTCACTTTTCCTGCATTTCTCCGCCTTTTTGACTTTCTCCTCTTCTGGTTCTTTTCATCTTCTTTCTCTTCTTCTTGTTCCTCTCACCTTCTTACTCCCTATTCTTCCCCGTACCCTTCTCCTTCTCCTCCTCCTCCTCCTCCTCCTCCTCCTCCTCCTCCTTTTTCTTCTTCTTCTTCTTCTTCTTCTTCTTCTTCTTCTTCTTCTTCTTCTTCTTCTTCTTCTTCTTCTTGTCTTTCTTCTTCTTCTTTTTCTTCGTCATCTTCTTCTCTTCCTTCTTCTTCTTCTTCTTCTTCTTCTTCTTCTCCTTCTTCCTCTTCTTCTTCTTCTTCTTCTTCTTCTTCTTCTTCTTCTTCTTCTTCTTCTTCTTCTTCTTCTTCTTCTTCTTCTTTCAGCATCGACATTACTAATATCAGAAACGATCGTTCCGTTATTTCAGCCAATTCACGCCATTATTGATAATGACTTATCGCAAACCTGTGTATTCCCTGATTACCCCGCAGTTCACAGCAGCAGTATGGCCGAGCAGCTAGGCCAGGACTTCGGCGACACTCACTTCCAGAATTCCCTCAATCACCCGTGCACAGAGACGGGCCCCAAACCAGGTATGCACATCCTCCGAACAAACTACATTCACAATGACACGCGCATTTAATTTCGTGATTTTGTATTCTAAAACTCTTTATTTTCAACCAGATGTTTGAAGGGATCTCTTTAAGATATCAGTATGAAAAATATGTGCAGCAATATCAGTGTTTTTACCTCTCGAAAGAGGGACACATGTCTGATTTATTTAAAATCTATACGATTTTCGTTTCTGATTTCATATTTCCATCTTTATTCATTAAATACCATTGTGCTCAATTATTTCTAATTTCAACACTGTTTTCATTTTAACAAAAAACTTTAACGCAACCTATATTTGTATATTTGATTGTATTGTTTTATTTTGAATCATTTGAACCGAGTTGAACTATGTATCTGGCTGAACATGGCATTTATGTAGTGTCACTTTATTACATAGATTGTCAATATGTCTCTCATCTTTACTTGCTACAGATTTCGCCGATAATTTCAGTCAGTTCACGCCCGATTCGCCCATGAATATGACGTCATCCATGTTCCCGTCTGGTTTCACCGATGCTTTTGACGGTAAGTCCAGTGTAGAAGATCGCTCTTAACCGCTAGAGTGTCGGACAAATTGCCGGGTTATACTTGTGCACACAATACATCAATAATTGCTCATCGCGTGTTAATCTATTGTGGGCACGACAGGGTGCTGTTATGGCATATCCGCGTATCGCACGTACGAGAAATAAACCAGGCATTTTGTATGAATATCACTATTCTGCCCTATTCTGACAAAAGGAAGCAACTAACAAAAGAGGTTTTTCTTGTAAATGAGCAAAATGTGTCTGTCACTTGCATTGGCATCAGTGCAACACCACATCATGTTAGATTGAATATCTCGCAGCAAGATTAATATTTCTTCTCCAGATTTTGGTCGTATGTGGGGAATGCTGGGTACCATCTAAGAATAGGCCACCAATTACCCAGATTTGAGTGATTTGTCACTTGCTCCCTTTTTTGTCAGAGTTTGGCAGTATTGGCGTGGATGTCTTTAAACCGTAATTTGCTTTTACACATTACCAATTATGAACTCTAAATGCACTATGCTCATTGATTGATATCGCTGTTTCAATTCCAGTCAAAATACCTCAGCGAATCAGTCATTCAATACCTCAGTATAATCGACTACTTCTGTACGTGGAATTATTACATTGAAGTAAAACAACAAAATTAACAACAAATGCGTGATAAAAAAAAACCCCGATGCAGTGGTACGATGACTGTAACGGGTATTCAGCGCTTTTATAATCACAGTAATCATAATGGCGTTGTTCTAAATATCTGATGATACAGTTTAAATATTCTCTGAAGCTGTGTCCACGTTTTAAGTTGACCTTTTGGCTTTGTCCACCTGATATGTCGGTTAACTCTGTAGGCACCGGGGATACATGTTTTCCCCTACCGAAGCACACGTCTTATAATAGAGCGGCATTTCGTGTGGGACGGAATGGGCTATAAACATAATGAAAGTGATCGCATGCTGTACCGACACTTACGGCCCAGTCAGCCCTTCATATCCACTCGCTAGAGATTGAATTTCGAGATTGTAACGGCTTATAGTCTTGTTTTTTTTTTTTTGTGGTGAAATCAGTTGAAATCGAAGCGGGCGTCTTTTGAAGATGCGGGCGCTATGTTTTACGCTCTCTGATAGCGCTCTTGACATTAGCAAAGGTAACAAGCTTCGTCGTTAGTCTCTTTAAAGGATTATCCTGAATATTAATTTGCCTGGATTCGCGCTTTCGTGCCAATCTCACAAAGATATGAAGAAATTGTCGACGCGAGATAAGAAACAAACGAGCACAGATGACCCGTTTTTAAATCCTTAACATAGAAAACACTAATTTCATGATATCGTATACATCGAGTTCATGAACTTAACTCGCGAAATGATATTATAGTTTGTGAAATCATTCTCGATTTTACACACGGGTGATTACTGTAGATATACCAGTTTATTTTACGGCATTAACAATTGTGACTCAATCAATTAATTGGAGCGTGTGCCTGTACACAACAGCATGCTTCGAATTGATTAGATAAAATAATATACAAATACACCTCCTGACATCGAGACTATCAGTACAAGTAGGATACATTACATACGGTATAGCGAGCCTCGTATGACTCGTGGTACCAAACCATAAGAGAAAGTGTAACTTCACTCACTGGGTAATTTAATGCTAAACACTCGCGCCCGCCGACAGAGAGAGACAGACAGAGAGCGAACAAACATCGTATCTGTAGTTTCACAATACATCTATCATATACTAATAGGCAAGATAGTTCACTGTCCATATATGCATTAATCTGGCTACTTCCTTCTATGTTTGTTCCAAGATACAACAGACTTAGTACGTGTTGGTCGACATTTTGGAAAGTTCAAATCTGTTTTAGAGTTCGCTTTTATATTTCGGCGATATTTGCGTTGTTGAGCTGTATGTTGTTCGGTAACAGGAGGTGTTGATGAAGTGATAGCTTCTTGGGAATTTGAAAGTAGAAATGCAGAAGGAAGCGATTCCGGTTAAGAAGTGTAAGGACGGACAAGCCAAGAAAAAGGCTATCGGATGTGGCGAGCTTTCGCTATGGTGTCACCTAGCGTAGAATGTCTCGGCTAGGAAAGACCGGCCAAGACAACACGGAGCTAGTCGAGCCTGCGCTCGTCTCTCGAGAAAACAGACGTGGAGGTCTCCTTCTAGGTAACGTCTCTGGATCGGTCACGAGGAGTGCTTATAGTTGGTCAAATCGCAGTGTATTTCAACCTCCTTCAATCATAACCATTTGAATGCCGACATGAATGCTCGCTCATGTGGCTATTATAGTATTGAACTACAACAGCGGCCTGATTATTTGCTTGACCCAGACTACAGACGACGTTGTCAATGTCTTGACGTACTGCTCAGGAAATTCATACACGCGTGCTAGCGGCAACATCTTAATTATGTTAAAATTACCAATGAAAATGTCTGAGTCATGATACACAAAAATCAGTTCGCTGTATGTATGTACGATAATGTTATGCTATGATCTAGAAAATTAATTTCATTTATATCATTTGTTTCGTTGTGTGTTCCGCAGACTGCACGATCCCCAGTCCTGCCCCGTCCCCGTCACCGATCACGGTCGCGGACATCTTCGCAGGAGACCTGCCCAACCTCGACGACCTCTCCCTCGTCAGCGAATTCGCGCAGATGGAGTCGTCGGCGCTATCGATGTCGACAAACCCGCGACCTTTTGGCGCGACGTCTTCGGGTGAAGGTAGGGTAGCTGTGATTATAGACGTCGTCAGTGCTTTAGGAGCTGTATTTTCGAAAGTCCACTCATTCTGCGTAAATGTAGTATTGCTCTCGTGTCATATGGAACTGTTTTTCTGAGAACAAACGTGCCAATATTAATGTGATCATTGGCGCATGGTGTTTGCATTCCCCTTGTAACATCCTTAGCATTCAAAAAGGAATAAGCGATTGTTAGTAATGGATAGGAATTCTTTATCCGCAGAGCATTAAGTTTACTACATTATTTGCGATGCTCGTTTAGAAATAGTTGAGAATGAACTCAAACCCGTTGCAAGCTGAAAATATCAATTTAATGACGTTTTACCTAACAAAATTGTGTTTGTTCACCTTTCCCCAGCAGAATCTGATATTGAGAGCGAGTCAAGCTATTCACTGCCCCTCGACGACCTTCAGTCTACCTTCACCAACATGAACTCCCAGATGACGCCAGCCATGCTCTCTCATCCTCCTCCCCTCTACCATGAGCACCACCACAACATCCAGTCGTACCACCAGTTCAATCACCATGGCAACCACCACCACTCACACCACCCCAACCACCCTCAGCAACAGTCGCAAACGCAACACCCCTACGCGCAGATGTACGGCGCCGGTATGCAGGGTGCGTCCGCAGCCAACGGCCGCACGCACAACTACCAATGCCGCACATTACACACCACCATCAAAATGCTGGACACACACGCGGACGGCGTTGTGACGCAGGACTCTGCTCCCCAGCAACAGCCCAGCTGCGCCGGACCAATCAGGAAGCCGTTTCGCGCGCGACCGCGCAAGCAGTCCGTGGCATCAAGCGACGATGGGTGCAGTGACGAAGAGCACATAGTTACCACGACGACAGTTGCTGGGGGCAACGGTGTGACGTCATCACCTAACAGGAATAGGGGACGTGGCAGAAGAGAAGGTGAGATACATGTATTTGAAATTACAAGTTCCCAGCCCCGCTTATGACGTGAATACACGCACATACAGGCAGAAACACACACAAATACACACACGCACACACACACACACACACACACACACACACACACACACACACACACATCAACACGATCGTTCTAATTTCTTTTTTTATTGTTTTAAATGCGTTTCATTAACATATGGTTATTTTTAAATTGGTTTATTATCATGACATGAATATCGCTACTTGATGACAAAAAATGTTTCTGAACACTGAATTGATTATCTCATATTAAATACGAATGAATTTACTGATCAATAAAAATAATTATTCGTTGTTATCTGTTGTCTTTTGCAGCAATGAAAGGCAACCATTTGTGGGAGTTCATCCGGGACCTTTTGAAATCCGAGTCGTATTGCCCGAAGTTCATCCGATGGGAGGATCGGGAATCCGGAGTCTTCCGATTCGTCAACTCGGAGGCTGTCGCGACCATGTGGGGTCGTAAGAAGAACAACCCACAGATGACGTACGAGAAGCTCAGTCGCGCAATGAGGTAGGTTTCTCCGCTTTCTCCTCCACACCTTCCTTCTTTCTTGCTGTATTCGTTCATCATTCTTTCTTTCATTGTGTAGTTATGTGGTTATCATCAACATGCATTCTGACTCTCTTTCTTTCTTTATTTTGGCCCGAGAGAGTTACCCGAAAGCAAGTTGATTCCAATACATAGATAGAGTGCATAGCCTATACAAACATAATAGGAATGTATAATATAACTCGATAGAAAAAGACATAGGTAGATATAGTGTTGATATATAAATAAGTATACAGGTCGATATATAAATAGATTGGTGTACAGAGAGATAGATAGAGAAACATATACGTATCAATGTATTCACAGACGGGAAAATGTGCATTCACACCCCTCTTGCTGTATAAACGTGTATAAAGAAGCACAGCGCTGAATAATGTGTTTTGCACGATGGTGGTAAGGTGGTCTCGGTGGTGCATCATGGTATCTTGCTGTGTTTGTCATCTTCCCATCACCACAATCGTCTTCCCTTCCCCCATTGTCCTCCCAACCTCTAACCCCGTCAATATCCCTTTCTTTGGTAATGTTGCAGGTACTACTACAAGCGCGAAATCCTGGAGCGAGTTGACGGGAGACGGCTGGTCTACAAGTTCGGCAAGAACGCAGAAGGTTGGAGAGAAGCCGCCGGCCTGCAATGAACCCGCTACAGCACCGAATGGAGACGCGGTTAATCAAACTTGACGATGTAAATCTAACAAGACTTCAAGAAAGGTGACGCCGTGTGTCACATGGTGTGTTTCTTCTGACGAGAACAGACGCTGCCTTGAACAGTGGAATAGCGTCCTTTCAACGCGGTAAACTAAAAACGTTTCTAACGACAATTAGAGAGAGCTGCCGTGGTGTTAAAGACAATTTGAGGGTCAGGTGTTTGGAATCAGACGTTTTATTTCATAGCGGATTTCTGATCGACAACTGCTGTTTTGCAAATCGATGCTGTTATCTGTGAACCGACCTTCAGCAATAGGTGGGGCCGTTAACTCCCCATCCGCGTTTGATGCGATGTACTGGATGGGCATATGTCATGCCGAACCTTTAACAACACCATATCTGTACAATAAGTGCAATTGAAGATGCGGGACTGAGAATAGATTTAAGGAGTCTTTTGTTGAGAGCTCCTTTTAATGTCATGTATCCACTTCCACGTTGTGCGAGCCCAGCCAGCAAATGTTGATTACTAGCATCACTGATGTGCTTTCCATATGTGGAGTGACCGACACCCCACGCTTCTGCTCATGCATATTCATAAAGATGGTTACGCCCTGTGACGTCATTACCAGTCTGCCTCGTCGTACCAAATTGGGCCAAAAACAACGACATTCCGGTTCAGTTTCGTACAAACAATAAAATCTACAGATCTATCATGCTGTTACGTAATCATGTGTTGTCTTGGACAAGGAAATGACGATAGACCCATGTTCTATTGTTTAAAGACACGTCCTCTGGTAATACCAGAAGACACTTTTTTCTATCAAGGAAATGAAAGTCCTCGTATATGACACGCCTAGTCTGCCTGTACTGTCAATGAAAACGACTTTAATTTGTGCCATGTATATTGCACACATTCGTTATTTTTGAGGCCGACTTACGGCCGAGATCTCAAATGGTAAACCTAAGCCTACATCGGGCATATGTCAATAAAAACCTATTTTAAAGCAAAATTAGATCATTTAAGGAAAGAAATCCAAACCAAATAGAAATATGTTTCATTCATTGATGTATCAACATGCTTGAATATTATCGACAATATGGATATTGTCTCGTGATCCATGAATTAAATATAACAGGCATGTTTCACCTTGAAAATTGTTTTAGGCTTAAAAGGAGGTTATTTTGAAGCGTAGGTTATATGTCAAGAACGGACGTATTTTCTGAACCCAGGGCAACTTTTTCATGATTGGTATTAATGGGTAACGTCATTCTTTGACCCGAGATTGATCCGTAAATTAATTCTCAGTTGAATAGAGAAACAAAGCTACCATGAGAATAATGGCGCTATACCTGTACGTTTCCATTTGTTATAATAAGTATATATATTTTACTTATATATAAAACATGTGCTAGATCAATGCCATACTTCAACATATATGACACATGATAACGATTGCATATTTCAAACAATCATCTGTCATAATGTTACTAGTTTCACCTTAGTTTTTATTCCCAAATGCTGCACTTTGACTGGATGTTACGTCTCGATTCTATTTCATACAATGGAATAAAACATATTAGTCCTGCTTCCATTGCAATACATTCCTAGCGTACTATATATAGTGAGTCATATATGTGATGTAATGTTTGTCCTATATATTACTGTCAAAGAGTACTCCACATGTTCCATCATGTTAGCCGTCACAGTACTTCATGCTGTCAGTGCTGGGCTGTAAAAGTGTCTTTGACATTAACGGTCGAGATCTGTGTTGTGTTTGGGAAATGTCTTCCAGTATATTTGATGTCTTCCAAATTTAAGGTTGTCGTAAAAAAAAAAAAACGATTCTCTTCAGAGACAAAAAAGAGGTCATTCAGTACTGAAGTGAATCCGTCACATCAGTTGTTATTTAACTGTGCGCAGGTTTCTGTTTCTTAACAACATTGTCGTGATTCCCAAGCCAAAGGTTCGCTTGTCGGACGATGTGTAACGTACTAGTGTCCGTCATTGGCCCGAGTGTTCTAGCTGCTAATACTTTGCCCACATAGTTTAGGACCAGTTGCATTGACAACCAACCTATCTGACGTAATACTTTGGGACCATCTTGCTCTTAAAATCGAAACGGACAAGTGCCTTGCCAATTACCGACCGGTCTAGTATATTTGGACTCTTTCATTTGGTTTAATGTCTTCCATATTTGGATCAGAAGTAATCTGCCATGAATTATATTGATACTCGTTCTGGTAAATTTGTGTGTTTTATATCTCAACAAATCAGTGCCTTAGATATCTATATCTCAAAAAGCAAATAGTAAGATGATCCATATTTTTTAAGTATTACACGTGACATCAGTCATGTTCTAATTAAAATATGGTGTATTGTTTTAAACTATCATTTATTTATGAAAAGATGCATGAAGCCATTGTGTCTTTGAAATGTCGTTCTGTTTTAAGTATTTATTAATTCCCTCTAGAGATTTGTAAATTCCGCCGTCTATTTTTGTTTTTCTTGGAGAAAACCAACGCCTGCTCTATGGGGCTTTGTACTCAAGGCTTCCAAGCATTTTTAAAACAGGAATCGGTGAATTATGAAGTCGATAAGATGTATTTTTTACATGTACGTATGCATGTTTCGCACACAAGGTTCTGTATTTATATCATTTAATCTAGTGAGAATAGTTTTGCAACATTTGTCACTGTGTACATCGTGTAAAGCAGATGCCCCGCGGGCGGGGTTTATCATTATAATCATATCGTCTTTTATTTCGTCTTTCATGTTGAAAGTTTAAACCATTTTCATAATCTTTTTACGCACAGTAATGCGCACAAGTCCGACACATTCATATCTAGCCATAAAAATCGTTCATAAATTTAAATATACAATCGTTAAGAACATAACCAAAATCTCTAATTGAATAAACGAATACGCTTCTTCAGCGACCCTATCGTAACTAGTCGTAAAAATAAAATGTTCGAAGTCAATTATTCCATAGATTAAGTACATGTTCACACATTTTTTATTCCTTGGAAAAACATTAATAATTGAAACAACTGTAACCCGCATACATTGTCTGTTGCTCCTTACAAGAGGATTAAATTCTGGAAATAATTAAGAATAGATGCTTTTAATTTTTTTCGTATTTGATTTCCTTCTCCATTCCAGACTCAGTAAATGGCTACAATGTTACATGTATGATGTTCATGTAAATATGTACGATGAAATAAACAATAAAGATTTCACAATGTGTAAATGGGAGCACATCTTCCACTGGCTTATGATTCTTATGATCAATGTGTGACATGGCGATGTTGTTGCCGATGCTACTGTTCATATGATGTTGTTGTTGGTGTTGTTGTTGCTCTCGCCTAGGGTCCAGGCGTTTTTGCTGCAACCATGCGCCGGGGAGAGAGCATGAGGCTATGAACACAGTATGTATCTAGGCTTACACAGCAAATTTCAGACTGCAGCGCCTGAAACATAGGCTACGTTGAAGTATTCATGAAGCATAAGAAACATGGTAATAAAACAAATCAAAAATATTTTCAAGTTAATTACAATTAACGAAAAACACCTAAAACAAGCAAATAAATTACATAAATACATACTATTAATGTGCAACAAAACAAAATCAAGGTACTTGGATAAATAAATGGGGAAAATACGGCAAGAAAACATATTAAATCACCATCCACGAAAATGACCTACTAATCTATCATTCTTTTTCGACATTCCGAAAGATAATGTCCATGTGTCCCATTTTGGGACCCATGAAAGGTATTCTTGGCTGATAGGTGGCGCTATTTCAAAAAAATACAAGCTACCACAGCACAGAGCTATGACTCTATGAAAACATTGTTCCTTGACCCTTACATGACCAGACTGGGCAAACCCCATTGGCATATTACACATGTCCATGCCAATAGTAATGAGAGGGTCAGCCTCTAATTCTTCTTACATGTAATCCCGCGACATGATTCATATGAAGTCACTCGAAGCCTTACATTTCAAAGATTATCTATCTTTCGCAAAACAAAGTTAATACTACAGTAAATGTCACGTTTTAATAATGATAATCTCTCGTCTATTGCGTTATCAATTATTTTAGCCATTTATTTTCATTTGGTTTTGAGATCTTCCTCTCCACGGAACATACTGAAGTTATGACGTAATTACGGCTACATGTGTATAGTATGGCTATTGACTTGTGTATTAAGACACCATTTCTCGACTCCCAAACACCGACGGAAAGCTTCGTATACACATACATATACATACATATAAATATGCTGTCAAGCTGATGACCAGGGCCCCGTTGCATAAAACTTATCATTAATGGTAACTCTGTCACCAATGGTTATTTCCATGGTAACATCGATCTACAGCCAAGCAACTTCAAGGTTTCCTGAGAAGTTGCCGTTGATAGCAAAGTTACCATCAATGGTCAGTTTTATGTAACAGGGCCCATAAGTCATTCACGTGACTCTTGTGGTGATTTGCGCTTGATAAGAATTATACAATATCATTATCATAATTAGATCCATTTTGTATGATATATATCTCTTATTGGAATAGTGAATTGGAACAGTGAATTGGAATATGATGGAAGGATGTGATTATTCGCAAAATCTGAATTACTGTTGGAAAATCATTTTTTATTCAATTCAGTTATATTAAACGTTTCCAACTTAAGCCTGTACGATTTCGTTGTATTACTATGAAAGAACAAAAGACAGTGCAATACCTAGAAGGCTAAGTTAGCGATTGTTATACATGTGACATAAGACTTTATAATTATGTGCATGTTTGAGCCTTCCTAAATTACTTTGAAAGGAAAACGAATTAACCTCGTCTGGCAAAGATACCATGTGCTTCCCATAATTATGCATCAGACAACGTACAAACGACCTTCTCTAACACAGAAACGCCGACAAGAAAGCAAAACAATTGAATTTTGAATTACTGCCTGAAATATGAGATCCGGGTTTCTATAAAAACATTTTTCGTAGAATCTCTTGATTTTGCTTTGCCTTTAAGCGAGGTGACAAAGATCATGTTGTTAGGGTGTCTTCGGGGTAAAAACCTACAACAAATATACAACAGCATTATAAATATGTATTGCTCTTTCACCTCTGTGCTTGGATCTGCCTGTCTGTCTGTCTGTCTGTCTGTCTGTCTGTCTTTACGTCTGTCTAAAGTATGTCTGTCTGTCTATTTCTCTGCCTCTGTATGTCCCTTTTTTAATTTTCTCTCTAACTCCCGTTTTCTCTCACATTAGGTCAGCCCTTTATAAGGTTACTCCTTCCTTGCTGCTAATTTCTCAAGCAACATCTTTTCTGTGTTTTACATATCTATCTTCTATTCATATTAATGTATACATCTGTTGTTTTACTATGTATTGCATTGAGTGATATAAAGTTGAATCAAATACACCCCTCTCCCTCTCCACATTTTATCTCTCTTGTATTACCACGTACCCCCTTCCCTTCATCCAACTTCTCTTGCCTAGTTATGTCAGTATGTCCCCACTCATGCAAACATTGACAGACATGCTTACATATCACCATATTGTCCAACATGTATCATTTGACGGAGCTACCACGGACACAGTACCATGCAAAACGATATGACCTGATCTTATATAGACATTGTCATCGGTTTTTTCGCGACATCCTATCGAAGTCTTCTTTGGAATGTTTAGATAAAGCCATTTAAAGGTGGTGTTTTAACACGAGTTGTAAATACATTACATGACTACCATTTGTAACGTTTATGTCCAGTATGTGATACTGTTTTGGTTCTTGATTTTGTGTTAGTACGTGTTGTTAGTATGTTCAAATTCGGGAGGCTCTTGTAAAGCAGTTTAGTAACCGAATGAACATATCATTTATTATTTTATTAATAAGTAAAGAAGGCATGAATAAATAATACAGAAAGAAATAAAGGTTTGAAAACTGAACAGTAACCATGGTTCACATCACGAAAATAGACACTCCTTGTACTGCAGGTTCAGCTTCCTTTTCACATGCATAGTGAAATTTGAGTTATTCGTGAAATCTTATGATTTTCTACTTAAAGGGAGTATACTGTACTGGGAAGACAGAAAGGCCTTAAAAGGGTGATCGTGAGCAATCTTCTCGCCAATGGTCTTAAATTCATGTATTGTCCATTTAGAAACTTGCTGAAAGTTATTTGCCCTCATATGATCCACATTTGGTATAATTAGTGATAAAATCACAAATCCTCGAAATGTTCGGCCTGAACAATTTGATGATTATTAATTACTCCAAATGTGGACAATTTTAGGGCAAATAACTTTCAGAAAGATTCTAAAATGGACAATACATGAATGTAAGACCATTGGCAAGAAGATTGCTCATGATCACCATTTGAAGGCCTTTTTGTCTTCCCAGTACATATACTCCCTTTAACTATCCCTCAGGCCTTTCACCAAGTTGGCTAGACACGGCCCTGGTAACAGCATTGCTGCAAGTGAGTCGCTTACATTGTGGTGTTCAAAATACATGTAATTTTGTCCGTGCAACAGTCTGCAGAAACTTTAGAAAGACATTATTTTAAGGCGGCCGGACAAAAAAAAGTTACTATGACCCAATAAACGATTACTATTTTAAACAATATTTTCTCGAAAGTTAAGGACTTTGCTAATCATGCTAAAGTTAAACCATCGGGGGGAATCCGGGCCTATCAAAAGACCCGGATGCCATGATGTCATGCCCGTTCATGCCACTCAAGTGGGAATTGTGGTATGACTTCCCCGCCCTGGACCAGAGAGAGGCAGAGAGACAGAAAGAAGGAGAGAGAGAGAGAGAGAGAGAGAGAGAGAGAGAGAGAGAGAGATAGCAATCTCTTTCTACGTAAAAGCAATTAACATTTCCTTCCGTTGACACTATGTAGACCATCCTAAAGAACAGATGGTTTCAATAAAAGCAGAACAGGCAATAAACATATTAGTAAAAGTTTGACAGAAATCGGTCAAAGGAAAAGAAAGTTATTTGATTTTAAAATTATGATTTTGTGACGTCACGTGCGAGGTGCGCTCCCATACGTTGTGTACCTTTTTTTTTCTCGAAAATGTGCATTTTTTCAAAGAGATGTTCATCCTTTTACCTGTGCATTTGATACGTCATTAGAAATACGTTTTTACGCGCACACCTGTCTGACTCGAAAAATCATTCCGTCGTTAAGAATAGAAAAAATGCAATTTATCGAATTATTCTGTCCATAACATTATGGGAGAGCACCTCGCACGTGACGTCACAAAACTGAAATATCAAAAGATCAAAACTTTCTTATCCTTTGACGGATTTTCGCCATGTTTCTTTCATGTTTCTGCTTCGATTGAAAAAAACTTATTTTCAGGGTGAAATATCCCGTTAAGGTTCTTATGTTTTGTATTTCATCATACATTGTGTCGTAAGGCGCTTTGAGCATGTATCAAGAAATGGCTAATAGAATGAGAGCAACCTTTTGTATTGTCAGTATCAAAATTTTAACCACTTGTAAAAAAAAATGTACTCCGATTTAGGGCAGAAAACGTTACGAGCCACATTCCCTCAAATTATGTATCCACATGATGACGTCATGTCGTCTGCTGCGAGAGGTCTCCAAGCTTTCCGTCCCGAAAACACAGCTCTCTCCTCTGTCGACTCCTTATTCATTCGAAAGAAGCCAGCTATACATGTGTGAAAATACCATAAAAGCTATATGAATATTCTCCTGGCCAGGGTGTACCAAAATAAAAGAAACTCAGGCAGCCAAATCCACACTCGTCATCAGCAGCCAGGGTGTGGTAATGTAAAGTAAAAATCGTTTTTTTTTTATAAACCATCCATGAAATATGTATTGACGAGAAGCCAGCGATCATAAGTTACAATCACAAACACATAAAAAAAAATATTCTGTCTTCCCTCCAAAGGGCTTTTATTGTCTCATTTCAAAACATTAACAAACAATTACTTTTGTTTTACAAAATGATTGTAAAAATTATTCCTGTCTTGCATTTCGCAAAAGAGGGTAAAATGTAACTTTGTCTATTATGAAGTAGTACACGTTAAGTTTTAACTTTAAATACAATTCAAAACGATGTTCTGTAATTCTCCGAAGTCACATAATACATTTTGTCTAGTTTATCTTATGCAAACACAGGTCATTAATTATTGCGTATTTCATGTGAAATGATGTAAAATTTGAAATACTACTTGTGATGGATGTTTGATGAATGTAATTATACCTATACTTATACATTTTATAATTATACTGTTGCTCTTCAATTAGTACATCTCTCTCTATATATATATATCTCTCTCTCTCTCTCTCTCTCTCTCTCTCTTTCTCTCTCTCATTCTCATTCTCTCTCTCTTAAAACATGGGGGTATTTTTTAAGAAATTTGCAATGAAATTGGTGTTTACTTTTTTTAAATGTTGCACATCTTCTAGTAAAAAAATAATGATTGGCCTTTTCCATATACTCTTTTCGTGAATGAATTGAAGTCGAGCGTAATAAAGCATATGTTACTCAACTTAATCAAATCCTGCCTTAAAGACAGCCCATCCCTTTTTCAGATCACCACAAAACCATCGAAACATTGGCGAAACATATAGAGAAGTGTTAGCAAGCTGTATATTCATAATTTGAAACTCATACGTAGTGTAAGATTCAAATAATGCACGTAAACAACGTTTGATTAATAGTCTTTACCTCAGGTTCTTAGCAGTTTGTGTTCAAATATCTGCTTTATTGATTAATCTGTTTATTAAATTATAAAACGCATTATGAAAAATTGTTCTATAGAAGGAATCATGTCCAAAGTTTGGTTATTACTCATAAAAAAATGATTTCACACATGCATAATAATCACATAGATACTGTAACAAAGACTAATACTTTTTTCGTGGTACGAAAAAAGTCGGTTTGAAATTTAACGGCTGAAATTTTTACTTATACAGAAAGCTTCAACATGCTATATTCTTAGATATGGACTTGAATCACACTTTCTTCAATTTACGATCATGATAGACGATTTCAAATTTTAAGCTTGCAAAAGGGACGGACAATCTTTAAAGGCTGGTATGTCAAACAGATATTTGGTAAACCAAACACACAGTAAATGGAACATTTTCAGGATTTGTGATTTAATCACTAATTACTCTAAATGTGGATCATTTGCGGAGAAGTAGATTTCAGCAAGTTTCTAAAATGGACAATACATGCATTTAAGGCCATTGGCAAGAATGTTGCTCACGATCACATTTTTGAAGGCTTTCTGTCTTCCTAGTACAGTACAGTATATTCCATTTACGGACATGGCACAGATGATACTGTTAACAATTGTTTATTTATGGTAAGTGACATCGAAATACCTGTATACACGAAAAGTCATCCTGAAGGCGACCTTTTCTCATTATTTTCTTCGTGGTTTAGTCACGTCACGCCTTCTTTTCTTGACGTCTTTATGTTGTAATCCAGTTGTGCGAGAAATTGTTACTAATCAAACTAATCCCAACAATTATAGACACCGCCCCCCCCCCCCCCCACCCCCGCCGCCTCCCCTCTACCCCCTTCGTCCGAATTAGGTAAAGGGAACAAGTCGGATTAAAGAGCAGATCGTTTCTTTGTCCTTCAAGGATACGTTTCGAGACCATCCTTTCATTACCGCATTGAGGCCGTTGAACGAAAATCCTTTAAGCCAGCAAGGACGGCGATTGTCCGTTCAATTACTTTTCTACGAGTCGAGGACCTGTGTTGGTGTCGCAAATGTTTGATGTGGATGGTACAGCCAACGACAGGAGTGCAACACCCACTTTGTATGTCGATTTTGCAAGAAAAAGGGGGAATTCGAGATAGATATTGAATTGTATTCATATTTGAACGAACATACAATCCTTAGTAGGGTCTTGCTTCCGTAATTCTGTACATTGATAAAAGGACTGTTTAGTTATATTACACTCTGTCACTTACTGACACAAAACGCGATTAGCGCCCTCTAGCGATGAATTGTCATTAGGGTGTTGCCAAAACACAACCAGTCCTCCCCATTGACGTATGTGTTAGAAAAACAAATTTTAAGGAAATCATAACAAATATATGTTAATAATGAGCCTATCCCCATTTTGGTCACATGGAGTTTTGACGCTTATCTTTCCCAAATGAGCATTTGAAGGGCAATTCTTTGCCGCGGTGTTTTGTTAAACGCCTGAAACTGAGGCTACCAGCCAATTTGCTCACAATGTCGAGTGCTTGTGCGACTTCATAAGGTCCCCATATATCAATTGAGGGAAATATAATTTGCTCAATCATTGCACTGCTGTGGAGCAATGATAATCATTATTGATGTTTGTGTGAAAATAACTGCTCAAATATGTTGAACTGATTAATATAAATATGTTTTTTTCAATGATGTCATATTCGGTATGCTTCACATTCTGTAGGGACTTTCCTAAATTGCCTTACAGGTATGCAGCCTTGGAATATTCGTGCTATCATGGTGGTATATCCTACTGCACGGTTAAATCGCCCTCCGTTTTCTTGGTTGGAATTGAGGAAAAATAAAGGCATTCAGTTGTTATTCTTCCCTTCTTCTTCTTCTTCTTCTTCTTCTTCTTCTTTTTCTTCTTCTTCTTCTTTTTCTTCTTCTTCTCCTTCTTCTTCTTCTTCTTCTTCTTCTTCTTCTTCTTCTTCTTCTTCTTCTTCTTCTTCTTCTTCTCCTTCTTCTTCTTCTTCTTCTTCTTCTTCTTCTTCTTCTTCTTCTTCTTCTTCTTCTTCTTCTTCTTCTTCTTCTTTCTTCTTCTTCTTTCTCTTCTCCTTCTCCTCCTCTTCGTACTGCTTTTTCTTCTCTTTCTTTTCATTCTTTATTCTCTTTCTTCTTTCTTACTTTTATATACTACATATGCTACTATACCAAAGTTATTCCGAGATCACTTATCAATCATTTTTCTCTGTCCTTACTTTTTGCTTTCCCTAAATTGAAGAGGAATTTCCCACTAGGATGGTATCATTTCAAATACTACCTGTTAAAAAAGCTTTTAATACTTTTGAAAAATAATTAAATGATCAACTCAAATCATGATGAAATTGATTTTTGTGACATTTCATCAATCACATCTCTTGTATTAATCCTTAAAATATTAATGAGATTTTAACTTTGGACACATTTGGACCTGAAAATTTGTGTACATGAAATAATTAATTAAAAACACAACAATGAGCATTGTAGCTAATAACTGCCATTACAGTTCCATTAATTATGCATAATGTTTCTGGCAGAAAAGAAGTTTTGGGCTGGGGCATTTTTTATTTGGGCATAGTCTCATTAGTCTGTGTTACCAGACATATTTGATAACAGACTCGTTTGAGTCCATGTACCTCACAGCCTAGTATCTCGGCTAGCCACACCTGGGCTACACTCAGAACTATGTCATGACAATGCTTGAGCAACTTTTCCATAATAATTCCGTGTAGCCATTACACACATTTTTTTTCAGAAACCCCCATTTTCCGTCCCTCTTTCAAAGAAATTGTGCGAGTGTTATCGGTAAGCACCCCTCTCTATAATGTCTTCAATACTATTTCTTACCAGCGATAAAGAAGTTTTTTCTACCCCTCCCTTTATCTTTTTCATACATTTCCTCTGTATTATTTTCGCACTATATATCCAACCCCCTCCCCATTTCCCGTCTTTTTTTCAAATAAATTGTCCGAGTGTAATCGGTAAGCACCACTCTCTATAGAGTCTTCAATGCCATCTCGTACCAGCGATAAAGAAGCTATTTATATTCCTACCTCCCTTTATCTTTTTCATATATTTCCTTTATAGTTTTGGTATATGATCCCCTTGTTTCTGGTATGTGAGACAGGAGGTCAATATCCATCCATATATCGAATCTCACTATGGGAGCTTGTTGAGGAGCTAGTATTGTACTCATAACAATCACGGTGATCATAACAATAGGCCCAGTCTGCGCAAACACGCTGGTATATTCAATATTCTACTTCTTTTTTTGGAATTGATGACGCACGGGGAAAACCAAAATAGACCGTCGTTACTCACCTGAGCGCACAACAATAATCATGATAATAATCGGGATTTTACACTGGTGCTTCAGCTTTTTTCAGCGATAATATAATCCAACATTCCTTCACAGGATTGCACGCGGTGTACCATGAAGATCTCACTCTATAGAGGCAAATGTGTTCATTTTCCATCTTTTCTTTTTGATCCATATTACCCCAGGCACATTTGCCGAGGGTGATAACATATTTTTCAATGTTTCATAATGGCGTACCGATACTGGGGCAAGTGGGGGCGCTGCGGTTGTGTCCCTTATAATACATGATTAATAACCTGTGAATACATTTGTTATATTCTTCCGAAGACAATGAAGGATGGATTGAGATATAGGCCCACATGGTGAGGTAGAGAGGGACTGGAAAGATATAGAAGAGGGGGAGAAAGAGAGAGGGGAGAGAGAGAGAGAGAGAGAGAGAGAAGAGAGAGAGAGAGAGAGAAAGAGAGAGACAGACAGTGAGAGAGCGGTTGGGAGGGAGGGGAAATTGATGGAAAATCATAAATATAGGAAGAGAGAGAATGACAGCTATGTAGAGGGATGGAGGGAAAAGGGAGAGAGAGAGAGAGAGAGAGAGAGAGAGAGAGAGAGAGAGAGAATGAATGAAGGTGTGTCCCTATCATGCCTATTGCATAAATGTAAATGTAACGGAGTAAAAAGAGGAAGCCGGCAGTCTAGAATCTACACTACGAATAACTAAGACGGTTAACTAAGCTTCGACTAAAATGTCAGAGAGAGAGAGAGAGAGAGAGAGAGAGTAAGAGAGAGAGAGAGGGGGTGGGGAGGGGTGAGACAGAGATAGAGATAGGTACTGAGACAGACAGAGAGATGAGGGGAGAGAGACAGACAGACAGACAGACAGAGACAGATGGTGAAACAGAGAGAGAGAGAGAGAGAGAGAGAGAGAGAGAGAGTTGTGAGGGGAGAGTGGGGGATACATTCTTGATCTGAATAAAGCAAGAAACCTATCATCACCAACAGAAACACAACGATACCAGCGACATGACTACAGAATGCTTAACCAGGGGGTTGGAGGTTGTCTTCATCTCCCGGGTGATATACATCATCATAATTAGCGTCCGGACATGACGTCATATTATGGCGAGTGATGGGAAATACCCTTGTCCGGCCCTTCATGCATTACACACACGCGGAGAGAGAGAGAGAGAGAGAGAATGGGAGGGGAAGAGAGAGTTACGAACAGAAATAATATAATGAGAGAAAGAGAAAGAGAGAGAATAGAGAGAAAGAGGGAGAGGGAGGGAGAAAGAGAGAGAGAGAAATACACATTCACATTTGCCCTTTTCTCTCTTTTGTATTTGATTTTACAAAAGATTACGTGCGAATAGATTACTGACGAGAGTTCAAATTGAAATCGGGACGGGCCGTACTAATAGTCTATAAACAAGAATGTTATTGACCCTGGCACATTATGCAAATACTACTCGTGGAAGACAAACAGGAGAAGGGGGGGGGGGGTGGACTGACTTTAATAAGCTGCCACCCCCCCCCCCCCCCCCACACACACACACACACATATACACACACGCGCGTACCTGGATACCACACATGTACAATGACAGAGCGATACAACTTTCTGTAAAAAAAAAATGATAATAAAAGCGCCTCGGCACCGGATTAGAAGTTGTTTGGAGACACAATAAGAAAGCCCACTCATCAATCAATGTCTATGTTTGCTGTCTTCGTGTTGGATGAGCAGTGGGATCATATCCAAACACTTGCCAATAATGATGGAAAGTGGACACACTAAAATACATAATGTAGTACCCGGTATATTAGCTAAAATGCTTGATATATTTGTTTTAAAACAGCGCTAAATCTATAAGAATTTTTTTTAAAACATGAATTATTATAAGCATGTTGGAAAAATCTCTTCATGTGGTGCTCAATGGTACTAAGTCTGAACCGAAACCAAAACGAATATGATTTGCATAATTATTGCAAAGGCGTGGAATCAATACTTATTTAAAAGCAATTTAAAAAACCCCCAGATTTTTCTAACTTTGAAAAGCTGTACCCGACTATGGTTAAAAGGCACAAAACACAAACAAAAACATTTGCCTCGCTTCCTGGCTATTTGACTTTTAAAAGAAAATCAGACAATTCAGTAAAAGGGTCTGGATCTGGTAGACTAACTGTACATCCAGCTGCCCCTAGCACTCCGAGAAAAAAAAATGCAAAGATCTGTAGATTCACTTATTGCAAATCAAAAATCAAACATAGTTGGCTCAAAACAATGTATATACAATAGAATACAGTTAAATATATATCATGACAAAATATATTAAATGAATAAATTAATCTCAGAGATAAGAAAATTGATGAATAATTATTAATAACAGGTCCCTACACCTACACCTACACCTACATTAGAACTTTAACAGAAAAACCTGACACTTTCGAAACAGAATTCCCCCTAACACCATGAACACCTAGAACAAACAAAATTTACAAACATTTATTTCTTTATGTGTGGTTAGGATTTGTGTGTATCACTTGTGACTAGTCTTGTGCTACGTTCTTGTCAGTTTTCTTTCCTTTCTTAGCTGTCTATATTATCATGATTATGGGTTGTTCAGGTATTGTATTTGTCTTGATTTTAAATACCGTGCTTAAAGGGATAGTTCACCCTGAAATTAGTTTGGTTTCAATAAAAGAAGACATAAGGGAGAAACATATTAGTGAAGGTTTGGCGAAAATCGGTCAAAAGAAAAGAAAGTTATTAGATTTTAAAATGTCAATTTTGTGACGTCACATGCGAGGTGCTCTCCCATAGTTGTGCTAAATGTCCATTTTCTCAAAAGGATATTTACCATTTCACCTGTGCGTTTGATATATCATTAGACACGTGTTTTTACACACATATCGCTGTGAAAAGAATGTATTCCTTTATCAAAGAACACAAAAAGCAATTTGTGGAAAATTTTAAAATGCAATAACTTTGATCTAACTTTAATCTAACTTTAATCTAACTTTGATCTAACTTTGAAATAACTTTAAATACAATAACTTTTATCCTTTGACGGATTTTCATCAAACCTTCATTAATATGTTTCTTTCATGTGTCTCCTTTCATCGCAACCAAAACAATTTCAGGGTGAAGCATCCCTTTAAACGTCAGCTATTAATAAAGTTGCGTCCTTCATGGCAGATACATGATGGAGAGGGTACTTGTTATCAGCCCTTCCTGTACTAGATATAAATGCTATTTATGTTCATGACTTGTAACAACACACAAACACACACGACACACATAGAATTCAGTGAGAACTTCTTTTGAATAAGAAGCTTTCATGTTCACGCTTCGTGGTTTTAATAGGCATATACTGTACTGGGAAGGCATGACGCCTTCAAATAGGTGATCGTGAGCCATTTTCTTACCAATGGTCTTTAAGTCATGTATTGTCCATTTTAGAAACTTGCTGCAAGCTATTTGTTCTCAAATTATCCACATTTGGAGTACTTAGTGTTTAAATCACAAATCCTCAAATTGCTCGGGCTGAACATTTTAAAAGTTTTTTTTTCTTCCCAGTGTAGTATATCCCCTTTAAAGACAGGGTATCGCATTTGTAAAAGTCATAGAACTCGGCAGGAATCAGCAGTATACTTTACCGATAACGAGTGTGAAATTTATAGCCTCCAAAGTCCAAAGTCATAACCTCAGGAATATTTTCAGGAAAAGTGAAGAACTATCGATGTTAGATTTGAGTAGTCTACATTGTAGTATACATTCACAATCGTATTGCCCGTGAACGCCGCGCACCACGGGCATGCTCCCATTGAACGCATGCACTGTGGAACGGACCGGTGCGGACCAAGGCGAATAGGGGTCTCCGGTCTCCAGGCTGTACGTTTCGGACTAACTAGCCCAAACCTCAAAATGTAGCGGCTACTATTATTTCACTGAAAGACAGTTTCCGATTCTATTAATGGGAGGGCAACTCTGATATGTTCTTCCATTTTCCTGGTTTGTACCCCCCAAAAAAGTATTTGTTTGACCTGTAAAAGGGACACCCTGTCTTTAACAAGGTTCTAGATTCAACAAAGGGGTCCACAAGGAGACTCTTGGCGTAATTTGGTAGTACCTGTGTAGCCAATGAGGAGGAGGGCGATTGGGGTGGGGGCCCTCTTAGATTGAGCCCCCCCCCCCCCCCCTTCTCCATTCAAAGACAATCACACGCACATTCCTCGCCCACAGAGGCCACGCCCCTGTTGTCTAGTGAGCATTTCGGTTGACACCCCCCCCCCCCATACACACACACACACACCAACACACCACACCCCTACCTCACACACACACACACACACACACACACACACACACACACACACACACACCTCCCTACCCCCTCCCCACCCCCACCCTCACACATCCGCCCTTAAACATTTACCGAACATACTGTTTCACACCAGTCCATATTTCGATCTAAATGAAGTTAGTGATCACTACAAACGTTTGGCCGTGGAGTAGTAAACCGGATATGTAACATTGAAGCTCGCATTACAGCTATCAGCGCTTATCTTGTCAATGCTCAGTGTCGGCAGTGATACACGGCTCCCCAAGATCGCAGCACCGATCAGCAGGCTTCATGCGACTTCATAGACGGCGTCTCCTCCTTCCACGAATCTTCGATTTGTTTCTTAGAAGTTCCCTGCAAGGTATACCAGGTAGGGAAATGGTCATCTTGATTTGTTAAGGGTAACTTTTTGCTTAGTTCGAGTAGTGTTCTCAGTCCACATTCTAAAGACTCTACGGTATTGCATCGCTGTTAGGAGGCTGTCACTGTCCAGGCTAGCTATGTCAAGGCAGGTCTTCCAGGGTGTGTTTCACCAAGCTGTCCGTAAGATATGCACGACTTTACGCATGACTGGTGACCTGTTCTTGTGCTTAAAGATGGCTCGTACCTTTTACAAACATCTGCAAACTTCATGAAAGTTTGCACATATTTAGCACGTATCTTTGGGAAACCAACTGTGAAATTTTAAGGTCAGAGGCACTATAACCCCCGTACAATAAATGATAATCTAAAACTTAGATTTGATTCAAACTCATTGCCGACCGTTGACTTTTTGAAATCACGACTTTTTTCGTGGTACGAAAAAAGAATGCTCGATCAATTATCGAAAATTATTTTCTCAAAACCGAATATTACGCTTGGTCGATTCCAGGGAAAGGTCATATTGCCACTCTCTCTCAAATGATGAAAAAATCAGGGAACTTTCAGAATTAGGTCCACAAAAGGGACGGGCTACCTTTAATGAGATACCCCAATTTGTTCCTGTTTTAACGTAGTGAGAGTAAATTTTCATCAATGCCAATTAAATTTCACATATCATAAAATGTATTATTCAGACGCTTGTGAGCAAACACGAATTTTAATTTACAAAGATTAGATTTCATCTTCAGCTGATGGGAATCAAAATTATTGAGAATCTGATTTAGCACATCGTTCGTAAAGTCGTTGTCACTCGTAGGTTATACGAACAGCTTGGTGAAACAACCCCTCTCTCTTTTTCTATGCTTTGATATATTGCACCAGCTTAGACTCAGGCTCGCCATTTATTATGCTGTGGCTAGCAACCTTACCCATGAGTACTCTGCATCTTTTAAAGGGGTAGTTCACCCTGTAATCAATTTGGTTTCAATAAAAGCAGACACATGAAAGAAACATAAGATGAAAATCCGTCAGAGGACAAAAAAGTTATGATACTTCAAAAATGTGTGACGTCACGACGTGCTCTCCCATATGCTGTATTCAATTCTCCTCACAAATTCCCCTTTTTCTGTTTTTGAGTGAAGGAATAAATCTATTTTATGTGTGTAAATTTCTTATCTTTAGACGGATTTTAGTAAAAAGATATATTCGATATTTATTCATGTTTCTGCTTTTATTAGAACCAACTTAACCTCGGGATGGACTTTCCCTTTAAAACATTTCTTGGCACG
Source organism: Arbacia lixula (assembly GCA_963669155.1). Taxonomy (NCBI): domain Eukaryota; kingdom Metazoa; phylum Echinodermata; class Echinoidea; order Arbacioida; family Arbaciidae; genus Arbacia; species Arbacia lixula. Next base: position 9,497,696 of record OZ022592.1, read on the forward strand.
ATTAACACACGTATCCAGACGTATAACAAGCGTGTTACAATAATGGAGAGGGATGAAAATAGAAATCAAGAAGAGGAGAGAGATATATAGATAGAGAGAGAGAGAGGGAGAGAGAGAGAGAGAGAGAGAGAGAGAGAGAGAGAGAGAGAGAGAGAGAGAGAGAGGGGGGGGGGTGGGTGAGTGAGGGAAAGAGGCGGACGAGGGGATGGGGAGGTGTGAGGGGAGGGGGAGGGGAAATGGGTGAGGGACTGTTGGTCCGCTTGAAATTTGAAACAGGAGACCCAAATCTGTTTTATGACGTAGTAGGCCTCTCCTCCTGATTTTGGTTTGCAAGCTGCATAAAATCTGTCAATGGAAGCGAATCGAAATAAGAGCTGCAGATCCGTATATCGAATCGGTACCTGCTGGTACGCGGCATCTGACGGCGCTGAGCGAATCGTGGGTAGTGAACTTTCAAGGGAAAGTTTACCCTGGAAGTAAGTTGGTTTTAATAACAGCAGAACCATGAATAAAAGAATAGAACTAGTTAAATATTTGACCAAAAAATGTCAAAAAATACCAAAATAATGCACTCTTGTTATAGTCTTAGTTTTAAGACGTCATTTGCGAGGTACTCAGTTATAAGTTGTGTACTATTTTTTTTTTCAATTTTCTCAGAAATTGATATATCATTAGCCACATGTTTTTACACACACACACACACACACACACACCTACACACACACACACAAACACATACACCATTTTATAACTTCAGTTACTCTTTGTGTGTGCATAATCGGCCCGTCAAGAGAACAGATTTGTGCACATGTAATGATATATGATTCGCGCGTGGACCAAGCTGATACAAATTGATTCTACAGTGTATATAGTGCACATGTGCTTGAGATCGATTGAGGAAAGTGGTTTGTATATACTTTTGAACGATCGGAATACACGCTCTAGATTCCTTTCGTGGAACGCAATGTTTAAAATACTTTGTTTGTATTTTGCATGTTATATTTTACGCAGAAGGCTGTGAATCGTTTGAAATAATGAGAAATAACTTGCATAGTTTTGGGAACATACAGTCGACTAGCAAAATGTAAACAAAAGTATCGTTCATTCATGATGTTCAGATGAACTTAACAAGAACTTAACAAAAACTGTTGACAAATAAGAAATAAATTACAACTAGAAATCAAGCTGAAATTTACATATTATAGAGTCAAAGGATGTCAATTGTTTTAGAGGCAGGTTTCGTGACATTTCAACAATCATTGTTCCTGTAATAATCCTTTGGAATATTTCATGACACTTTCACTTTTGGATAAATTTGGACCTAAAAATGTGTGTATATCAGATAATCAATTCAGAACACAATAATAACGATTGTGTATCATACTGACTATCCCCCAAAGCAACTTCCATCACAGTGTAAGTAATAATGACGTGTGTTATGTACAATTACTATTGTTGTGTTCTCAATTAATTATCTTATACACACACATTTTAGGCTCAAATTTATTCACAAGTGAAAATCTCATTAAATATTCGAAGGATTATTACAAATAAAGTGATTGATGAACTGAATGAAACATGCTTCTAAAAATGACATCCCGTGACTTTATGTGTTAGTTTCAGCTTCAACAACAACAAATTCACCTACAGTCAATGTTTCAGTGTGTGCGTATATTACAGATATGCATGTGTGTTAGTGTGTGTGTATATGTATATAAAGGTGTGAATGTGTGTGTGTATGTGTGTGTACATGTGGGCTCATTTACAAAATAAGCTGCCTATTTGTATGAACAAAACTATTACGTAAGCTGATAATGTTTAGGTCCACGCAGTTTAGTGGGTCATTAAGTCAAGATTCAGGGCAATAGACAACCCAAAAATGTTAAACTATTTGAATAAGCCCAGACATTGTATTTACATAGGATTGATCATAGTGTAGTATGGAAACACGACAAACGTAGTGGCGTGCCCCTGTAGTAGCGCTTTGTACTAGGAAAGCGCTTTATCACAGCCATTATTTGTTAACTAAATACAATTTGTTAACATAATCGTGAATAATTTTAGTCATGAACCAAAAAGAAATGATGTTGTTGATGTTACTCCCCAACGCCATGTACATGTAGTTACACGTAGCGGTAGAATTGTAAGAAATCCTGTGCCTTTCAGTAATATTGTAAATATGTATTTGTACGTATTCATGTTATTGTATATCGCTGTAAATTTTATGTTGAACGCTCATACCCCGACAGGGGATCGATAGAATTAATAAAATGTTATCTTATCATTGTTTGAAGTGTGACCACGCCTAGACTGGCAGCACATGTGTGACGTCATAGACGAGGTCGTGATGCATTGCACCGTAATGTGAAGAGCATCCGTAATCATCATTAAATGAAATATATGTGAATGACCATGATGACACAATTTCATTTCCTCAAAAATATGACAGAACAATTTGAATGATATCAAGCTTGTTTTGGAGAATGAGAGCGCAATGCCTAAATTATACTCACAGCACAGCCTCATACTAGGGCCCCGTTGCATGAAACTTACCATTAATGGTAACTCTACCACCAATCGTAACTACCATGGTAACATGGGTAATATAGCTCGACAACCAATCAAATTCAAGGTTTTCATAGAAGTTACCATTGGTAGCAAAGTTACCATCAATGGTAAGTTTTATGCAACAGGGCCTAGATGTTCCTATTTTGTAAAAATTGTAAAATATATAACCATTGCTGTACCTCCAAGATTATTTTAGTTTTCTGAATTTATGGACTGGACCTGTTTTGGAGTGATCCATCCCTTTAATGTAGATAGAGTACAACGCATAAGCCATTCTGTTTTCAAATTCCCGTCTACGTGATCTACGCATGTGCAAATTCGGGTTCATGAAATGTGTTATTTTTGAAATCAGTGTGAATGGATATTGCATGCCTGGTAATGGGAACAAGACTACAGTGAATGAGTCGTTCTCAAGCTGGGTCAAACCGCACATTTATGGAAATTAACCGAAATCTGGGGGTACAGTGCTCACATTCAAAGTCAATCAAGTTCAGCTAGCTAAATGCCGTTACATTTTACAACACAATAGATAAATCTCTTTTCACTATTCACTATGCTACATCCATCACAATACGCCATGGTATAGAGGCTGCGGGTAATGTGCATTATAAGGTGAGCTGTTTTGATCCATGGATCCTCTCAGCGTGGGAAGGCGAACATTATAATAGAGAAGCGCTGAAAATGTGTTGTTTTGCCAGTGCAACCATTCCTTTAAAGATAGTATGTCCCTTTTGCAGGCCCACGCTTTAAACACTTAATACATACCACAACATCTTGAAGAAAATACTGGTTGAGGACTTCCCTCAGAACATATTGGCTAATACTTATAGACTCATGCACTGATAACATAGTTCTGCGCATATTTTATGAACTTCCCTCAGAATATACGAACTCAAAATTGATTATTGACGGGTCGTTTAAAATATTTGCTAATACATTTAGCCTAGACCTATGCACTGACGACAAAGTTCTTAACATCAGAATATAAGCGACTCATCCAAATCAATGTAGTTATAATGAACCTTATTGAGACGTCTTCGGGATATTATATGATATAGATAATTACATTATTTGGAAAAGTCCTAATTTACGTAGCATGTGAAAAGAAGATGAACCAAAGAGAGGCAAACTAAAAAGTCGTATGTTTTTCATAGTCTATGTTAATTCTTGCTCCTGAGTTGCACATTTTTCAAACCGGATCATATATGTCGTGCTTTTGGTTCATGCAATGTGTCACAGAATCATGCAAAATGTCTGGTCTGCTTTTAAAAACAGGGTGTCCCATTTGCAAAAGTCATGAAACTCGACATGAGTCAGAAATATGCCTTAACTGTTAATGATATGTATGAAATCTCACAGTCATAGCTTCTCGAACATTTTCAAGAAAAATGAAAAAACTACCATAATTGTACATTCTTATAGTCCCTGTCAGAGCGCGGACTTAACTCCCATTGACCGCATGCACCGTGGAGTGGACTGATGATGACCACAGCGCACAACGGTCATAGGTTTCGGAAGACCAGCCCAAAAACCTCTTCAAAATCATAAGATCGCTATAATTTCGCTTAGGTTTAGTCTCCGGTCCTATTATTAGTAGAAAAGTTCTGATGCAGTATTATCTTCCATTTTCTGTGGTTTTCACACAATCTTATTTGTCTGACCTGCAAAATGAACACACTGTCTTTAATGTAAAGATCCCCGGTGTTTTTTTCCCCGCCTGACTAAACCCATACAGAAAGTTGTGAACTGAGAAGCATTGTTATGCATGTGCGGTTCTAACTCCTCATTCGATATGTAATTGCACGCATAGCAGCACGATTCCTGGCATGTTCCTTTCAAGCACACCCACATCACGCATATTACCCACCCCAAAGAGAGATTGAGAGGGGGAGGGGATGGGGGGCGGGGGTGCTGGGTGCATTGATAATTTTCGTATGACCCCATCAACATTGATACACTAATTTCGTCGAGTCATTTACACACCGAATGTTAAAAAACAGGGGACATATTTATCAAACCTCACTAGCCTACTTACTTGATTAAAAACGTGTGTAGATCTATGTCACTTTGAAGCCAACTAGGCTTAGTAAGGTTTCACGAATATTGCCAGAAGCTCGTAATATTATGTTCAAACGTCTTTACCAGGTGTCAAGGGTGGTTTACAATCCTGATCTGAACAGTCGACAAATCCCTCTCCGATTCTTGTCCGACTGACGGGGAGAAGCGGATCCTTTAGTCTTGTTGTTGCCAGACCTAAATGTATTCTTGGGGTCCTTTAGATTACAGGTTACAGAGCGAGAGCACATACAGTGAAGAGACATGTACATACAACGAGCGGCAGATACGGGGAGTGTCGTCAAGTTAAAATCGATAGCCCACACTAAAGTTAAGTAGGTTTCAATAATGAAGGTCTGACGAAAGTTCGTCAAAGGTTAAGAAAATAACAATTTTTTTTAATGTTTTGATTTTGTGACGTCACTTGCGACGTGCTATCCCGTTAAGGTATGTGCCGTCTGGCTCCATAAATTGCTTAGTCCGTTTTTAATGAATGATTTTTTCCCCCATTGAGGTATGTGTGTAAAAACGTGTTTTACATGAAGTGTCAAATGCACAGGTAAAATGATGCATATCCATTTTAGAAAAATCGACATTTTCAAAGGAATTAGTACACAATATACAGAAGAGCATCGCGCACAAAATTAAAATTGTAAACAATCGTAACCTTCTTATCCTTTGACGGATATTCATCAAACCTTCACTTATATGTTTCTTTCATGTTCCTGCTTTTATTTGAACCAACTTAGTTTCAAGGTAAACTTTTCCTATAAGACAGATAGAAATAAGAAAAAAGAGCAACTGGTAATACATGTATAAGCATGCACGGACAAATGTGGGCGAGGAAATTTTCAGATAAAGAAGATTATTAGGAAAATGAGGATTCAAGAGGAAATTAAGAAAGACGAAATATTTAGTGGTATGTGAGGCTGACAAGATAAACGGCCTCAGAGTATATCGGTGAACTCAACACATATTAGGACGCGAAGTATCTAAATACATGTAATAAATTTACCAATAGATTTACCAGTTACAACATCACGCACAGCAAACGTAATTATTCATATTCACCCAATTCGGACGTGCGATCATCAAATCGGCAATCTTTATGCGAGTTGTATTTATCGCTGGTCAGCTAGCTTCATCCCTGGCCCGTGGTGAACCAATGGAGGTATACATGCCAAACACACGTACGTGACGCTGTGAAGGAAAGATCCGCGGTACAACATGAAGTTCCGAATGGCCGGTCACAAGAGTTTCAATTATGCGACAATAAATAAAAAACAAAAAACAAAAATAAACCCCTTAGCACTATTGTGTTAAAAAACCTTTGACACTTTTCAAAAATAATCAAAAATAAGTTATAACTCGAAGTTGAAAGTCAATGGATGTCATTTTTTTAAAGCAGGCTTTGTGACATTTTATCGATTACTTTTCTTAAATTAGAGTTGTGAACATTTAATGAGATTCTAACTTTTGGACAAATTTGCATCTAAAAATGTGTGTATCACATAATCGATTCAGAAAACAACAATAGCCATTGTGTATCCCACCACGTCAACTCCACAACTTCTCTTCTACCAGAAACATTCATCATTAATGACACTATGTTGGCAGTTGCTAGCGGATTAACATGTGTGATACACAATGGTCATGGTTCTGCTCTAAATTAATTATCACATACATTTTTAGGTTCAAAATTGCCCAAAAGTGAAAATCTTGATGAAATATCACGAAAACTGCTTTAAAAACATGACATCCATTGACTTTATGTCAATTTCAGACAGATTCGTGTTGTAATTTATTTCTAATCATTTTTCAAAAGTGTCGATTTTTGTTAACACTTAGTACGATCTGGGATGTTAAGAGAGATGTATCTCTGCTGAGTGGAAAGTCACGGAGAAAAGGGATTTCAAATAAACAGACGGAAACCCAACTGTCGTCAAATAACCTCTCCCCCAAATATGGACATGTATTATGGGTCCTATGTAAGGCAATGATTTTATCACCACCAACAACCGAGATTAACAACAAGTTTGTTTTACTTGATTCAATAGTTTCAAGGCCTAAAACCACAATTTCCCAGGACTCTCGTCACGATCATGAAAGAGAAAGTAATAAAGAGACACCACATACAATAAGGTACTTTCGTCTTACTTTGTTCAATATGCGTTGACCGATAGATTACAAATACTCGATACGTTATTTTCAAGACGTGAAACCTCACTCACTTTATTTTATCAAAAATGAAAGCAATTTAAACACCAACGGAACACAAACAATTCTTAACATTTCCCCTTACTTTGTTCTGTGTATGCCTCTCCGACAATATAGTTTCGATATCATGCGTTATATCAACGCTGTAAACAAAGATGTCTTGCAGTTTTAAACGTGTTCGAAGAATCATATTATGGATAGACAGTTGAGAGAGAGAGGTTTTAGAGAGAAAGAGAGAGAGAGAGAGGGGGGGGGGAGAGAGAGAGCAAGAAAGAGAGCGAGAGAGAGAGAGAGAGAGAGAGAGAGAGAAAGAAAAAGAAAGAGAGGGGGAATGAGAGAGAGATAGAAAGAGAGAGAGAGAGAGAGAGAGTGTGTGTGTGTGTGAGAGAGAGAGAGAGAGAGAGAGAGAGAGAGAGAGAGAGAGAGAGAGAGGATGGGGCGATGTCATTTAAAGGTTTTGGTGCAATTATATATAATACACTACTGCACCACTGATAAAATGCACAGTCCTGCATTCTGCCGATCAAAGTCAGCCCCAATGAGCGACGCATGCTGATTAGTGGAATTCATTATGTTGACGCCGGTTAAACAATGCAAACTACTTCATGGAGGCCATAGATCGTACTAGGCTTGGCTTAGGTCCGGTATTGGTGAAAACGGTTTACCGACCGTGTTTACATCGCGAAATACACCCGTCTATAACGTAGCTTATGTAAATACGCGTACTAAGATAATTGCCATTAGACCTAACTCTATTCCATGTTCAGAAAAAAACGAACCCCATGATGTAGAGATAGTGCACATTGTGTGTATGGAAACGTCCTTCAGACATACACTTACTCAACACTGCCCCTCTCTACCCATGAGTACAGTCTGTTCGATTCCTTTTTTTATTTCCTGTGAGCTTCGTTATAAGGAATGATCATGAAAAACACTCGAAGATTGCGTGGAAAACGCCAACTTCTCTTTGCATTTGAAAAGGCAACATACTATGATGAATGTGTTTTCATGCTCCGTGTGAATTCTACTCAACTGTTTAGTGTCATATTTCACATACTTGACCTTCATGCTGTCCTTGGGATTCATGCAATGTTTCATATGATTTGATTTTTATCTGGGAAAGGAATACACTATCGTTGATGCGTTGCGATAATTCGTGTTATTTCTCAGAAAGTAATGATAACTTTTATATAGCGCTTTCCAAGTGTATTACCCTGGCTTTAGCCAAGCGCCAAGTATATACATGTATATAGCGCCAGAAGCTAGTTGATCTAATTAGATCAGGAATACTATATTCTAGCCAGGTACCCATTTACTACACCTGGGTTGATAGGGACAAACATGAGCAAAACACCTTGTCCAAGGGTGTACGCACCGGGCTGGGCTTGAACCCAGGATCTCTCTGCGAGAGTCAAGGCCTCTCACCACTTTATACCACGTGGCTCTCACAAAGTATAGAAACAATGCGGTATCACCCTATTTACATTCTAAGGAAACGCTTATCAACCTCGTCTCTTAAATACCAACAGCTTTCTAACGATAGACATTAATGTCATGTTTCCTTGGTTTGTTTTCCTATCTAAGAATAGGTCTATCAATAACATCACTAAAAAGAAACTATCATTAGTAAGCACAAATGAATTCCGAGTACTGTTCGAATCACCTTTCGAACACATGCCTATAGTTTTGTTATTTTTACCTCTTTGGGAGTCGAATAACCATATGGTAACTACTATTTTGTACATGTTTTTATGAAGGCCCCCATTGAAGAACAGCGGTAATCTCTTATTACCGCTGAAATGGGATATCCGCATGTGTATCTTGTGAAATTTTGTATTTGATCCTTGTATATGGATTTTACGACAATACGCAAAAGCAAACACACATTAACCTCTTTAGGAGATTGCAGCTTTATTCATCACATGACACATTTTAATGTAGCCCTTTGGGAAGTATGGGCGTGATAGCTTCTAAGAAACGCACCAGACATTAAAGGGATAGTCCACCCTGAAGTTAAGTTGGTTTCTATAAAACAAAAACATGAACCATATGAGTGAAGGTTTAAAAGAAAAAGTTCTCAGTCATGATCTTTTATGTGTATGTGTGTAAAAACGTGTTACACATGAAGTATCAAATGCATATCCTTTTACAACAATTGATCATTTTCCAAACAATTAGTACACAACATAAAATTATCCATGGGAGAGCATCTCGCACGTGACGTAACAAACTATCGTAACTTTCTTATCCTCTGACGGATTTTCATCACACCTTCACTCATATGTTTCTTTCATGGTTCTGCTTTTCTCAAAACCGACTGAATTTCATGGAGGACTGTTCCTTTAAGGAGGTCGTGTGAGGATTGGACAATGCATTCTGAACCCGGGTCGCACCTTTGAAATGAACAATGGGCGTGGCGCTGACGCGGGAAGCCGGGGGACTCCCCTTGTGAAATGTACTTCCATTACGTCATTCCTATAGTATGGCCAATATTTAGACAAATGCAATAAAAGGGGGCAAGGGGGGAAGTTGTTGTGTTCATTTTGTTCCCACGATTGAAGCACTGGCTGTTAAGGATGACACAACTCTTCATGTATTTGTCAGGAATGATTGTGAAAGGACTGACGGATGGGAGGTGGGAGGAAATCAAGAATCAAGATTCAAGATCATTCATTGTCATACAAACATATATAAAATTTGATTTCGGACATTGACTCTGGCAGCGCATAGAACCTATAGAGTAAATAAATATATAAATAAACATGAATTCCGGATGTAACTGAAGTACATAACACTAACAACAAGCCCTTTTAAGAGCACGGAAAGTACATGAGTTTTGGAATGCATGAAAAGAATGATACATTGAATATGTAAGACATATTTTTATTTTTTTTTAAGGAAAGCTCGAGGGGAAAAAACCCGTGACATTTTATCATGCATCACGTAAACACATATTTGAGTTTCCACTTGAAAAAAAAACCTGGCAGCACTGGAGCATTCGACCTTACGGAGGGAATGAAGAGAGAGATAGAGAAAGAGAGAGAGAGAGAGAGAGAGAGAGAGAGAGAGAGAGAGAGAGAGAGAGAGAGGGAGAGAGAGAGAAAGAGAGAAAGAGAGAGAGAGAAAGAGAGAGAGAAAGAAAGAGAGAGAGAAAGAAAGAGAGGGAGAAAAAGAGAAAGAAAGAGAGAGAAAGAAAGAGGGGGAGAGACAGAAAGAGAGAAGGAAAGAGAGAGCATGTGTGTGTGTTTGTGTGGGGGATGTATGTTTGCTTGTGCGGTTGCGAGTGAAAGAAAACGAAAAAAGTTTTATTGGTACGGTGTTCAGACATCAACAATGCCGAGGTCGTATCTTCGAACATGTCGCAATGGGCCATGGGGGGCATGGTGTTTGGAGGGTGAACCCCGTGAAATGTTCGACCATTACGTCATCGAGCTGGTATAACTCAGGGTGCGTATTTTTTTTTAGCCAAAATCAGCGTTTTGATACGCGTTTAGTTCAAACGCAGCTGCGTTCATGGTCATTTTTAATGTATACGCGTCATCTCAACAGTAAGCAATAGCTCAGTAGACCTTGTTTTGGATGAGCGTTTTTCAATCAGGGTTTCAACACGCTGATTTTGCCTTCGCAAGTTGAACATAAACGCACCCTTATTCTACTCATGGCTAAGATGGTAGTAAGAATACGTATAACAACATACACGCTTTAGCTTCATTCACACGATATGACGTACTGTATTAGGCCTGGTTGGAGGAGGGGGAGGGGGAGGGGGTTATGTAAAACCTCAATGGTAGAGAGATTGATAGAGAGAAATGACAGAAAAACATATGGAGAGGGAAAGAAATAAAGGGAGAGAGAATGAGAGAGAGAGAGAGAGAGAGAGAGAGAGAGAGAGAGAGAGAGAGCGCGCGCGCAAGATTGAGGACGAGAGCAGAAAGAAGAGAGTGGAGATGGAAAACAGAGGCGGGCAGATGAAGGCAAAGAAAGAGAAAGGCAGGAAGAGAGAGAGAGAGACATACTAGCCTTTATCCAAGGCATTCGGCGCTTTTATTTCCCCAAATGTGCCGAACGAGTCTGCATACATAAGACTATCATGCGAGGCGCTTCTTTTTTCAAACCTTGTTCGGCGAGCGAGGACTCGACCAAAGGCTAGAGACATACATACACGGTTACATTTTGGCATATGTACACACATGTAAATAGAGACAGAGGGATAGAAAGCAGTACTGCGAGTACTGCGATTTGCATAAACCATGTGTTATCTAAAGACGTTACATTCCGTTTCTAGACAGCTAAACTGATAAGCACAGCAACGTTAAAAGATCACTTATTGACCTTAATGGATCTTTCCCCGGATTTTGAACCTGGTACAGTAGCATGCCAAACACACAGAAAAAAACGTATCAATACCCAATTGTGAAGGGGGTGGAATCTGTGAGAAGTATAATCACACACATAAAGTGAACAATACAGATCAAAGTATGTTGAGTCCAATACGTGGCGTAACACCGTTCGGTAAGTAAACGGGGATTTCCCTATCTTTGGTCTCCGCGGGCGTCGCTTGCAAAAGGGACCGAACGCGCATTCAAGCGTACTAGATAGCACAGAAACGGCAAAGTCTCTTTATTTATACACGCCTGCACACCAAGCGAGCGCGCGTTGTTTCGTTATTAAGTTTTGATAAGCCCAAGGAGAAGTTTTTGGCACGCATTCGTTGATCTAGAGTTCGCGCTGTGAAGGCTCACGTATCGTTGAGCTCATACTCCAGGATTCCCATACATTTTGAACGATTTTATGCTTTGACTGTGGTGACGTTTAGACTCCAGCCCAAGTGTTCGAAATAGGTAAATATTACTGTTGTCGCTCATTCGTGACTCATAAATGTATGGCTTGCTATTTTTGGTAGGCCTATATATGTGCTATGTTCCGAAAAATAGCTTTTTTGGTTATTCCATTATATGCGAGTTTTCATCATGCTGATACATAACTCGCAAGTCATATCTTGAACTTTGTATGATAATAATCTCTCATTATCATATTCATACTTTATGATTTTCCTCTTCTGAGCTTTACTCGTTATCACATTTAGCTACATAACTTCATAATAATGAGATAGTGTGATATATTATTAGTCTATAAAAAGAAAATGGGAGGGGCCGTGTGTCCGTAGTCTACAGCTGAAGATTCCATGAAGTCTTTCGTTTTTCTCAACAGACTGAACCGCACTCGTGTATTTGTAAGACAGGATAGCGCCTTTACTTTACGTACACTACTCACATTGAACGCATGCACCGTGGAGCGGACAGATGCGAACCATAGCGCAAAGCGGTCTCTGGTCTCAAGGCTATAGGCTATAGGTTTCGGACGACCCGCCCAAAACCTCCGCACAATCTACTGATCGCTTTAAATTCGCCTAACGTTAGTTTCCACTTCGAAGTTCGAATACAGTATGTTTTCTTTTACAACATTTAATTTTGCTGGCCTGCAAAATGGAACACCGTGTCTTTAAGAATCAAAATATTGTATAACCAGTAGGGTCCATGGTTTAACGAACTCGCCCCTAGAACTTGCAAAACTATTACTACTGCACATGCAACGTTGTATGTAGCTCTGTGGTATTGGGCGAAGTGTGAAGAATGTGAAGCCGTGGATATTGTGTGTTCTAATCCAAGTTGAATAGACTTGCGTTTGTCAGGGGAAAGAGGGTGCTACTCTTGACTACATCATGCTCTCTCACTCTCTCCCTCTCTCTCTCTCTCTCTCTCTCTCTCTCTCTCTCTCTCTTTCTCTCTCTCTCTCTCTTCTTTCTCTCTCTCTCCCTCTCTCTCTCTCTCTCTCTCTCTCTCTATCTATCTTCTCTCCCTCTCTCTCTCTCTCCTTCCTTCTCTTCCTTCCCCCTCTCCCCCTCTCTTCTTCCCTCCCTCTCTTCCTCACCACTTTCTCTGTCTTCCTCTCCCATTCTCTATCTCCGCTCCCTCCCCCCTTCCCTCTCCTCCCGCCCCCTCTCCTCTCCTCCCGCCCCCTCTCCTCCCCCCCTCTTCCTCCCCTGTCTCTCTCTCTCCATTTCCCCCCTCTCTCTCTCCCTCTCTCTCATTTTGTTTATGCCATTCTTCCTCCCCTCTTACCATACTTATCTCCACACCACCCCCTCCCCCTCTTCTGCTCTGTCTTCCTTCCTTACCTCCTTCCCTCCTTCCAAATTTCGCTTCTACCTTGAAACAACAACTCGAAACACGTTAATCTAATATTCATTTATAAATTCAAGGTAGAAAAATAATAACAATGATTCATAACTGTTAATCATGAGGTTAATTCATTGTTTGTTTATTCTCTATTGACACGATCCACGGCTATTTGAATATTGTGTTAGCATGGTCATAATGGTTAGCGGTCTACAAAGCATGCAAGGCGTAGGATGTATACTATTGAATGTTGAGCTACAATGCAGCTTAAGACACCCAATGCATTACATTGTTTGCTTGGTTATTCTAGATTTTTTTTGTTAAATCTCAGCCATAAACACAATTCCCTTTGTTGAATTGTTCTGATACCTTAGCCTGCTCCCAGTCTGTTTGCCATTTTTCCTTTAAACTGAAAAAAAGGAGTTATACTCCACATAACATTATTCACTCTTGCAATCTCCTATTTTCTCAGTGGGCGAGGTGGGGGAGAAATCGAGAGTGATTAGTCTACTACAACCAAATCCGTATATTGAATAGTTTGGATTGAAAAAAACGTCTGGAAGGCAGACTAAGGAGGGCTTGGTTGAGTAAGGGGGATGTTGGTTTTAAACGTACATCTCCCTGGTGGAGTTAAACTTGTTATATTAGTGTCATTCTCATTGGGCTTAAAAAATCGAGAAGTTAGAAAAACCGCGAAGTTAGGGTAAAAGTTGCCTAGCCGAATGGTCCTATTGTCCCGGTCCCCTAACTTCGCGATTTCTGAAAGCCCAATGAGAATGACACCATTGTGTGACTTTCTAGCTGGTCATTGTTGTTTTAGTTGATGTGTGGAGATTTCCTTTTCGTTTGTTTCCCGTCATTAACACAGTTCCTATTGTCCATTTGCTCCGATGCCTTGATTTGTTAAGCCCAGTATAATTCAATGTCAATTAAACGGCGTTGCATTTCCGTACATGCAATGCTAAATACTAATAATGACGGAGTTTGAGAATCATGAAAGTAGGTTACAACAATTTGAAATCATTATCACATCTCCCCTCTCTCTCTCTCTCTCTCTCTCTCTCTCTCTCTCTCCCTCTCTCTCTCTCTCTCCTCTCTCTCTCTCTCTCTCTCTCTCTCTCTCTCTCTCTCTCTCTCTCTCTCTCTCTCTTTCTCTCTCTCTCTCTCTCTATCGATATCTCCCCTCTCTTCCCCCTCTCCCTCATATATCTTCCTCACATACCCCTTTCTGCTGTGGGTACCACTTTAAAAATCTCCCAATGTACTGTTGATTATTGTATATAACTTAAAAATATATGACAATTGGCATGAAGATGTGTAGTAAGCCAATTGGGTTTTTAAGGCCTGGTAATGTAAGGGTTACTTTCTTATTATCATTTACATGAAGATGTGTAGTAAGCCAATGGGGTTTCAAGGCCTGGTAATGAAAGGGTTAACTCTCTCATAACCATTTGCATGAAGATGTGTAGTAAGCCAATGTGGTATTCAAGGCCTGGTAATGTAAGGGTTAACTCTCTCACTACCATTGGCATGAAGATGTGTAGCAAGCCAATGGAATGTCAAGGCCTGGTAATGTATTAACTCTTTCATTACCATTGGCATGACGATGTGTAGTAAGCCAATGGGGGTTGCCAAGGCCTGGTAATGTAAGGGTTTAACGTTGTAATCCAACTGCGTTGTTACTTTGTGTCCATACTTTACATTGGATTTATTATACCCTTAACGGAATACGACTGCCGTCTCAACCTCTCCGTATCAAGCAAAAGTCAATGGTGCTTTTCTGGCTTGTTATTGAGAGAACAGTGTAAACCTATCAACATGTTTAAGTCAGAAAGAGGATGACTAAAAATAAAAAGGGTTAAATTCTGGCTTGAATATGATATCACGTCGCGTTTATATCACGATGTAGCGTATGAGATGATGGTGTTTTCGCGGGCATCACGCATTCAATACGTGTCAGGACTGGACGGCCTGGGCACAGATTAATTCCATGTCATATTTATCGTGTTCTCAGAATGAGGGTCTTCTGGTTTCGGTTCCGTAGCTTCAAGAGGTTCTGAACAAGATGACAATGGAGAACAGGGGATAATGGTCGGAGTGGGGGCGTGGTGCCGCATGGGCTGGGGGGGGGGGGGGGGGGGAGGTGGGGGAGGGGTAATGCTTGATACAGCCGATGTCCCTGAATGGTGAAGGGACCCGTTATGAAAGCAGCACCGCTTTGCCGTGACCGCGAACACTCATGCGGTTAATTGTATGTAAAGTTAGCAACAAATCTCACCGTGATCCTCATCTCATCCTCATCCTCATCCTCATGCAGCATGATCCTCAGTACAAACACTAACCCCAGAAAGGTCGGTGATTTGCCATTTGGTCTAATCCCAGTTGGTCCACTCACCATTTCGTCTACCATCACATGCTGATATGTATGGGTTAGGGTTAGGGTATGGGGTCTGGCTTAGGGTTAACGGTTGAAGTTATGGTGTAGATTAGAGTTGTTGTTAATTTAACCCAATATTTTAGTCTAAAACGGTATTTTAAAGGGGTTCCTTGTAGACGAAATGGCGAGTGGACCAACTGGGATTGGACCAAATGGCAATAAACCGAAAGGTCGTGTAGCCCTGACAAAAGTCATGAACGACGCAGCAGTGTGAAATCTCACAGTTATAGCATCGGGCACCCCACCCTCGCGGCACCATGCACGCCCCCGGGGCACGCCCCCACTCCGACCGTTGTCCGCTGTTCTCCATTATCATCTTCTTCGGAACCTCTTGAAGCTACGGAACCGAAACGTGAAATACTAGCCTGACTATAGGGTTGATTACGTTTAAAACACCCCACTTCGCAGCGACCACAGTCTACATTCATGTACAATGTGTACCCTATCGCACCCGTCCAATGCGTCGGTCAGCGGGTCTGTGCTCACTGCGGAGCGGAGAGCCGTGACGTGCGCTATTGCGGTCTCGGTCGCCAGGCTGTAAGAACTGTTTGGCTTTGGATGACCCGTCCAAAACCTACTCGAAATCTAGCGATCAATGTAATTCCGCTCAAAGTCAGTTTCCAGTTCTTTATAGTGTCAGGGAAGTTCTTATACAGTGTTTCATCCATTTTGTCCGTGGTATTTACACAATGTAATCCTGTTGACTTGTTCAAGGGCTACCCGAACTTTTTTCACAACCTTAAACCATTCATATTGACTTGTTCTTGGAGTGGATAAATTATACTTAACTGAGCAAACTAAGAGAGGAGACTAAAAAAGGGTATGCATGTGCGTGCTCATCAATCATTGTTCCAAACTCTATAGGTTTTTATCCCCACCCCCTCCACCCCCAAGATATCAGAGATTATACCGATGGGGTGTTCACGTGAGCTCTACCAGACCGTGCTCCAGCGGAGCGCTCAGTGAATCAGAGGTACCTGGACTAAACAACACATGCCAGTTGAACCCAGAATACTATTCAATCTAGCGATACAATAGACCAGTGCGTCGTCACACCATGGTCGGGAAATCCACTGAATAAAAGACTACTAGATTACAGACTGGGATTTGTCATGAAGCTCTGTCGGGTGATGGATATTAAGACATTGCACAATAATGCGCCCGAAACAACAATGGAATCAGGTGCACATGGTGGAATGTTCTTTCACTACCTTCTCAGAGCTGAATAGCTGTTGTCATATCTACGTGATTATACGTTGAAATGTGGTTGACGATCTCATGAATTTCCATTTTACTCTGTGAATAGTGCCATTGACCCGAGGTCATGTGCAGATTGCAACTACGAACAGCAACATGTTTACTAGGCAGATAATACCAGGATAGTACAACCCGAACTGGGATTTCAAAAGACGTGGTGAGATGTAGCACAATCACTATCGACTGCTGTTGGAGGCAACTTTTCTCCTTTTTCCCTTATCCTCATTCTAGTGTGATGAATTAGCCCTAAAAATCACCAATACAAGAAGAAATATTAGAAGTAGCAGTCGTTGCCGTAGTAGTAGACATGGTAGAAGTAGTTGTAGTAGTAGTAGTAGCAGTAGTAGTAGTAGTAGTAGTAGTAGTAGTAGTAGTAGTAGTAGTAGTAGTCATGGTAGTATTAGTAGTAGATAATTTCTTGTAGTAGTAGTAGCAAAGGGGGGTAAGATAGTAGTAGTATAATGATTCTGATTATATTTTAAAAAATAATGCATTTGAAATAGAACTTCGCCCCCATTATGACATACGTGCAAATCACAGACAATCGTGAAGACTTATAAACTTTGCTTTCTCCTCTTCATACGATATTGCATAGAGTTCTTCTTTGATGTGCTCGGCTGCCTTCCAAACTTCAAGAGTGCTACAAGTCCAGCTCTGCATTCGTCTTTATTGGGATATAACTGAAATATTCCTTCGATCATGAACTCATTTAGCTCGGATCAAATGGTAAGTGATTGATATTTACATCTCATTGTAAGTTTCCTTCGTTGTCTTCAGTTGATATTTTTATTTGCAACATCTTGGAGATGGGGCGAGAGAGAACATGAGGGAGAAAATATATATATATATATCGAGAGAGAGAGAGAGAGAGAGAGAGAGAGAGAGAGAGAGAGAGAGAGAGAGAGAGAAACATTATGCATAATGCAACACATAAACTAATAGCAAATCTCGACATCATTATTTCGAGAAATAACCATTTTAAGATGTTGATTTATATTTTTTCAGATCATTGACATGAACATGATGCATATCAAGTTGAAATTACTGAAATGACTCGTTACTAAGACCCTAAATGTTGTGCAATATAGTATTGTACATCAATGGTCAGAATGGTCAAATCTCTCCTCCGCGTTTCCATGACGACGAGGCTCATATTCCAAATGAGTTTGGGGATGTTTCTAGTTTGTTCAGGAAACGCTATCAATTACTATTCTCACTATATATCATGTGTTTATATAGTTGAGAAAGTGACAAGATGGAGTAGAATTACAGATGGATGTGCAAAGTCCATGCTGTAGGGTTTGTAACTTCATCGCCACTGAGTGCGTAGTTCAAATGGACCATTGTGTATCATTGAACAAGGGTTGTGTATAAGACATTATCAGCATTCATGAACACATTTTATTTTATCAGCAACATGTCCCATCAGTGAACACGTTATCGCATATAAGTATGACAAGTTAAGACACGAATTCGTGGGGGGTTGCGGGTGGGGGTGGGTGATTGGGGCGGGAGGGGGGTGGGGGGTAAGGAGGTGACGGGTGAAAAGAGGAATACGACCGTTGATCGTTAGTTCATGCCTATTCCCTTTACCCTTTTGTATTGTATCGTCTGCTTCTCACGCTATGATCAACTCAATGCCCTTTTCTCCCTCATAAAGTCCCGACAATAACTACTCCCCGATACATTCAACCACGATCGATGAACAATGATATCAGCGTCTAGTTCTGATGATCGAGCTATTTCTGAGCCCTTTCCATAGGTATTCATCCGAACGAAATTCAAGTGAGGAACGTACATGTGCCAACGTTCATTTTCCATTGCTGCCGTAAGATTCTTTTTACCCCTTTTGTCAGCAATGACCTTCCGGAAAAAACAGTACATGTCTCCCGTCGTTGGAGACAATTGAAAAATGTTTTGGAGGAAGAGAAATAAATTCCTTTGCGTTTAAGTAATGTTGCTGGGAGACAAAAAGGGGTGAGAGGGAGAGGAGGGAGAGGGGAAGAGATAGATAGATAAAGAGAGAGAGAGAGAGAGAGAGAGAGAGAGAGAGAGAGAGAGAAATGAGGGGAGGGAGAAAAACAACGAAAACGGAAACATAGAAAACGTATAAAACAGAAAGGGGAAGAAGGATGGGGGGGGGGAACACAAACGAAATGGCACGTGATAAATGGTATTGACAGGGTGAAAACAATAAATTCAATGCTGTTTACGGTACGCGGACGAGATTATATCGTTTGGATGGTGAGGGCTTCTTTTCTTACCTCTGCACAAGTGATCAACGCCTGCGTATTTATCAATCATCGCTCGGTGCTTGATGTGAACTGCTATCTATTTATCGATTATTTATTGATCCACACGTCTAAAAAGCGACCTATCGATTCGTCTGATTATTGAGATCATATCTCTATTCCTGCCTGCCTGTACGTCCTAATCATAGACTCCATCCCTTTGCTCCCTTCGTCATCACAATCACAGGACAACCTGTAAACTATGTCTCATCTTTTGAAGTCAAGAAAACTAATTCAAAACTATATCCATGAACTCTAATCATATCCTTTAACCCCAACCCTAAACCCTAAAGATCAGCCGATTGCATCCACTGGGCACAGATCAAATAACACCGCACCGATACAATATAAGTGCACTAGCAACGTGTACGATTTAAACTCCAGGGACCTGTTGCATAAAACTTATCACTGATGGTAACTTGGCTACCAATGGCAACTTCTATAGAAAACTTGAATTTAATTGGCTGTCGGGCGGTGCTACCATGGAAGTTACCAATGATGACAGTCTGGTAGTGTTACCACGGTATTTACCATTGATGGCAGAGTTACCATGTTACTATGTTACCATGTTACAAAGGTTATGCAACGGGGCCCTGCACAGGTTGAACAGTGTTCATTAACTGATCGAAGTCTGAGGCATGTTAGGCTCAAACAGAAGGGAGATAGCAAGGGTACGGTCATGACGGTAGTGTAACGTAATCTGGATTCTCGCTTTGTATACAAAAGACAGTATGTCGCTGGTCGATTGCCTAACCGCTCTAAGACTGCGCTAGGGTCTGTCGTATTACGGGTACAATATATTCATCACCGACATGTTAAGTGTTAACACTTTGGGGAGAGCTAGGACGTGTTGAAAGCGAGAACAAGATAATCGGCAATGATTTCCCGACCGTTTCCTGTAGATAATCAAGGACGAAAGCACACACATGAAGGCTAATTACCAGCGCATAGGTTTCTGTGTATGATTAGCAGCTTCTGGTCTTTGACTTGTATTATCGCTAGGTTCAGCTCGAAATACTCACATAATTGCAACGAGCCGAGCTCAGAAATTAGAACATTATTCCAAGACATTTACCCTCATCTCCATCTTTGTCCTTTTCTCCTTCATTGCGTACCTGAGTCCATTTGATTGTAAAATAATTCTTAGAATTGAATCGGTCTTTGAATATGCATTTTAGCTATACATATCAAAGGTAAAGTCATGAATATGCATTAGTGATAAGATAGTTGGTCCCGACCCGTGATCACGGCAGAATGATGTTGCCATGACAATGAGTCCCAGCATCTAGTAATGACCCCAACAGGCATTCTCTTTACAGCAATTATACACATCTGGGTCCCGTTGCATAAAACTTCGTGCCAATGGCAACTCCTATGGAAGCCTTGAATTTGACTGGCTGTTGAACGATGTTACCATGGTAGTTACCATTGATGACAGGATTACCATTAATAGCAAGTTTCATGCAACAGAGCCCTGAAACATGTATTATTCTTTACATCTTCCTTTTTGCCTGTGACCATTTCATTGCGATGGTCCAAATACGAAAGGAATTGATATTTGAAAAACAATTAACGCATTGAAAGTTATTATTGTGATATTCGGCGAGTCTAAAACGTAAATTCTTGTTACCATGCAATTCTGGAAAACACGGTGCTTGTACATCCAAATTGATCATATCGTGTGGTTATGAGCATAATTATAATGTAAAGTTTTCCTCGGCAGATTTTCAGAGAACCCTTTAGTTAGGTTTGTGCGTGTGTGTCTGTGTGAGGGTCAAAACCGATTTAAATCACAGGCATTGTAAAGGAAACGGCGAGGCATCGGCGTTTTACTTAGAAAACAACTAGTCTGACCGTGAATTGAAATTTACTGTCATGACCGTTAATTATTGGGCGAGGATTTGAGAAAATGTTTCTGCAGTGGTCGATTGCAACGAGATACCACGTAAACCGAAGGAAATCCGGGCTTTCGAAGCGCGCACAGGAAATTTGAAGGGAAGATAACAAGTTTGTATCTAGTGCGCTTCAAGGTAGGTGAGTTTGTATTACCGTGATAATGGCCAAGTGCTGGCGTAGCTCAGGAGGGACTGGGGTGGTGGTGATGGTGGGGGTGGGGCTAGCTCTTGCGATAGTGAGGGGGGGGGTCTTGTGTCCTCCTTCCTTTATACATATTAGAGAGCAAATAAGAGTAAGAGAGAGAGAGAGAGAGTGGGAGGGAAGATTGATATAAAATGCATTTTGTTAATGTAGTTTCTGTTTCTCATCGGATTGCGGGCGGACCCCCCCCCCCCCCCACACACACACACACACACATAACCTGCCATGCCCGTGCGCACACTCGAGTACAACGCCCCCGCTGTTTTCTGTGATTAGATGGTGGTTCTGGTATAGCTATTTTAATACCTTGCGCACAATGTGTCTAATCACCCTGCATATTAGTTCTAAAGAAAGTAGCCTCGTCATGTTATTGATATCAGAACTTGTTGTATTTAGGGATTCTGTTGGGTTGACCTTTAAAACATGATTAAGCTGGATAAGTTTGTTCTTGCAGATTCACTGAATAGTTGGATAGGGATCTGCATGCAGGGACATATTTCCAGTTATAGCTCACTTTTTTGCCATTTTCTTTTTTTGTCAAACTATTTGAAGCAGAATATATTCAAAGCTTTCAAAACTGTTGTCAGTATGTCAGTCATTCAGTCAGTGTGCCAGGAACAATGCTTATACATGCCCCAATACACGACAAGCAAGTCATATTACATGTACCAGACTCATATCTTTAGATGTTATCAGAATGTAGTCTTGCCTGCAGACGTTCGTCGAGTGTGGTGCAAGAAAGACTGTCGTATGAAAGCCGCGTTTATGCTGCCTGACGTTGGTTGGCACCTTCTTCAATCATGTACTTGCTGTCTAATAATACTCCGTGCATGGTCATAATCCTAGTCTTTGATTTCAGAACAAAGAAGAGTTTGAACTTTACTCTTTCTATTACATAAATAAGTACTGTATGGGTAATGCGTTTCACTCAAGCATTCATATATTCTGTTATATTCAATATTATGCTCCTTTAGACTTTGATATTTTCTCTCGGTGTTCATGCAATGGTAGTTGATGTAGATGAGCATGGTGGGAAATGGTAAAAATGGTATCTCTTCTCCAAAATGTACTCATAGCTGCTTCCCAGCATTACGCATCTTCTGGACTCTGACGTCAGCAAGGGTGGCCACACCTTCGCCGCCTCGCTGACCCAATCACTGCTCGCCGACGACGAGCTGACCCCGCCCCTTGACAACGTGAGTCTGCGCGCAGACACCATCACTATGGAGAGCGCGTACGCAGCCGCTGCCGCAGCTCCGAAGCTGTTGACTCCTCCAAACAGCCCGGTATTCTCGGAACTGACCACGCCCACCTACCTGCTCAAGATGACGTCACATGATGGGTCTCAGCTGGTTCCTAATATGGAGTGTGTGGAGGGCCTCAGCCTTCTGGGAAATGGCCTTCATCTCGGTAAGACAATAAAGATTCAACCTTTTTGTGGAGAGGGGGTGGGGGGTGGGAAGGGGGTGGGGGGGTTAAGAGCGGCTGACTGGGAGGGGAGGGGGTGGAGTGTTGGTGGAAGGTGAATATTGCATGAAATAATTCAATTATTGAGTATGATAATCCGATGTACGTAATATCACAATTATACATATTGAAATATACCTACATTAAATTAATCATGTGCCTAACATATATACTCCACCACTACAAACAAAATATTCCTGAGAAGCAATATTATACCATGTCATTCATTGCGTCTTTGCTTGTACATACACTTCACATTGCAAGCATTATTTTCATACATAATACATGCACGAAATGGTCTTGTTAGTGTTGTGTGTCGCGTGTGCAATGTTCTTAAAATCAAGCTGTACGTGCTATTGTACATAATTCCCATCGTAGGAAATTACCGTATGCCAGCTATCTCAAGTGCAAAACTGAAACTAGAATTTTTATTTGACACGCTGCCATAGCTCGATGAATAGGATGATAGAGTGGAGAATAAATATGGTGTGGAGAGATAAATGGTGGAGTGTGAGAGATGGTGAGAAGGGGGGGGGGGGGGGGTGAGGGAGGGGGTGGGGAGGGAGAGGATGATTTGAAAGAGGAGACATTGGGAGATGGAGACGGGTATGGAGGGGGGCAGTGCATCATTAGGAAGATAGGGGAGGAAGAGAAAATAAGAGGCTGTAGAAAGTGTAGCAAGATAGAGAGAGATAAAATAGAGAGAGAATGGGAGAAGGGTTGGAGATTATCGATAGGCAGGAAAAGGTTTAAATAGGGCGATGAATAACGAACAGGTGAAATGAACGAGAAAAAAAGAAACAAAAAAGGGATTTGGTGGAAAAGGGAGGATACGAGGAACAAAAAACGGGAAAATGGTCGGATGGAAATAAGAGGGAATAATTAGACATTGAGTCACCAATATTAATCCTTGCGTACATAAATGGAAGAAATGGATATCGAGAGAAAATATGGTTAAAAGAAGATAAAGTAGTAGATGGAAATACAACACCAGAAGATAAATAAAGCTCCAGAATGAAAGAGAGAGAGAGATCCTATCATGTAGTATCATGTATGTAGCTATAAAGAATCTAATGATACCACAATCTATCACACAGGCGTGAAAGAAAAATTAGTTTTGGTTTTCATTTGGGCAGCTGGACTAACCTTGAAGACCTGATAACACCACAATAATAGTATCACTCCGCGAGTGATAACATGGCGAAAGACAATCCCAAACATACACACACACGCACACATACACCCACAAAGCCGTATATACGCCCATTGTCCGATTTCACATAATTATCACCAACCTGCACTAGTTATCTTTAGCATCTACGACGGCGTATGAGTACTATTTTTCCCCCTTTCTCTAGTTGTTTCACTTTCTTCATATTCTTTATAACTTTTTTAGTAGCTCCTAAACTGTTGATCACCACTCTCTCATTCTAGCTCCTAATGTCCCGATTTAGATACTGAGAGTAAGAGCTATAAAACAGTCTCGTGTAGGTGTTAGAATTATGATATATCAAAATAATATAATTCTTTTCTTTCCTTCTTCATTTATTCTACACTCGGTATCTCAATAATCTCTGAAAAATGATCACGGTGTTACCGAAAGTTACGTTTCGTAAAGAGGATAAAAAACATAATTTTTTATACAGGTGTCACGATGTCAACTTAGCTTAAGCATATGCAACTATTCATCGACAAACGACAAAAGATATGTTCGGGGCACCCGTTGTAATATCGAACACATAAGAGGTTAAAACGCATACTTTGACCAATTTGAAGAATTATATGATATATAATTTGTAGCAAAACTATCGAAATTGAGGTGAATTTATTTTTTTTTTAGAAAGATACTCGTACAACATGCAAACTTTGAGTTATTTTCTACTCCATTTTATGAATAAGATTTTTAGGGAATATATGGGATTATGTTACAAGCCTACGATACATAAGTGAGCTGTTTCCCTTCCACCACAGGCAAACTCCAGTCATTAGAAAACTGTCAACATAATAAAGACATCTACTGTAATCATGTGATGATGTTTGTCATCACGAGATTGTTTCACCTTCGATCACTGATCAAAGACTAACTACATTCATTACAAATCTGTGAACATACACAGTCATCTACTGCGATCATGTGGTGATGTTTGTCTTGACGAGTTGTTTCGCCTCCCGTCACAGGCTTACTGCAGTCACTGGATGGCATAGATACATGCGAAGATCTGGAACATCTCTACCCAAGGGACATCATGAACAGCACATCGACCAAATCAGGTACGCTAGACTCGTCAGCACTCACTTGGTTGCATTGCGTTCCTATATACATGTAGTATTATTCTGCCATACTCTGGCAAAAGGAAGCAATCGCCAAATCACTCAAATTTGAGTTATTTTTAGGTTATACCTAGCACTCCCTACATACATGCATTATCTGGACAAGAAATAATCATCTTCCTGTGAGATATTCAATTTTACATGATGTGGTGTTGCATTAATGCCAACGCAAGTGACATTTTGCTTATTTACAAGAACATTTTTTTTGTTACTTGCTTCCTTTTGTCAAAATGGGGCAGTGTTATTGTTGTAGGCCTATCTTAGATAATATTCATGACATGAAAATGCTGTACATTTTTTAAACGTTGTAACCCGATATGATAACATTTCGACAATTCTTTGATAGCATAGTGAATATCCTCCATAATGTTGACACATCAATGCGTTTGTAAGGGTTCAATTTTAATCCCATCACGTTGCATCAAACATTGTCAAAGTCGTGTTTCCGTTTGAATTAAAATGATTGTGTTCTAAATTCCAGCAGTTGTACTCACTATTGAAACAGCTAATGAGCTCTGAAAAATCATTTCACCGTGGAATAACTATTTGCACATAGAGGGTTCCCACAAGCAGCCATATTGGAGGACAAAACAATAACAAAACAATGACTTTTCATAGTCTGCTGCACAGGTTTTTATTGTTTGACATCCAATATGGCTGCGTTTGGGAACCCTATAGTGGGCACAGAAACGGATGTATAAAACGTCACTCCTTGTAATTTGTTTGATTAATAAAGCTATCCATTTTAATCTTACTGTAGTTTCCTTTTAATACCATTGTATTGTTTCACATAGACATGTTTGACGACACAGACAGCGGGTCAGACTGGCCTGGAATCTACATCGATGATAACGATGGTAAGTCTCAAAAAGATTATTTTACCTGTGCATTTGATACATCATTGGAAACACGTTTTTTACGCGCATACCTCTATGAAATAAACAAAACCGTCACCAAAATTAGAAAAAGAGCAAATTCATGGAGGCATACAGTACACAAAATAAGGGAGAGCACCTCGCAATGACGTCACAAAATCAAAATTTTAAAACATCATAACTTTCTCATGTTTCTTATCCTTTGACGGATTTTCGTCAAACCTTCACTAATATGTTTCTTTAACGTTTATACTTTTCTTGAAACTAACTTAACTTCAGGGTGAACTATCCCCGAGATTGTGTGCATGCAATTGCATCTCTCCATTACATAAAGACCACCTGTCCTTAAACTGCCGTTTGGGTGGTGTTTGTAGACAGGCATGACATTACCGGGCATTGGCATTGGCCATTGGCTTACGTCACAACTTCTAGCCAATGGTAATGAGAGAGCTAAGTTATCACGTGCTCATGATTGCAACATCAATCTCTCTCGGTAGACACGAACGTGCCCAGTCCATCGCAGTCGCCGCATTTCGATGCTCCCTGCTACTACAACACGGCAGACATCGACAGCATCATACTGTTCCCGGAGTCAGCGAGAACGGAGCGGAGGAAGTACAACTCAGTCAGCACAGAAGGTAGGATTGGTAGAGATGACATATTAGAAGAATCTTTCTCTCTTTCTCTCTCTCTTTCTTTCTTTCTTTCTCTCTCTCTCTCCCTCTCTATTTCCCCCTATTCTACATCTTTCAGTGCCTTTCAACCTCACCATGTGGGTCTGTATCTCAATTCATCCTTCATTGTCTTCGGAAGAATATAGCAAAGTTATTCAAAAGCTATTTATCATGTACTTATAATAGACGCAACCGCAACTTGCCCCAGTATCGGTACGCCATTATGCAAACGTTGACAAAATGTTATCACCATTGGCAAATGTGCCTGGGGAACCAATAAGAAAAAAATGATGTTAATAGAACTCTCTCTCTCTCTCTCTCTCTCTCTCTCTCTCTCTCTCTCTCTCTCTCTCTCTCCCTCTCTCTCTCTCTCTTTCTCTCTCCCTCTCTCTCTCTCGCTCTCTCTCTCGCTCTCTCTCTCTCTCTCTCTCTCTCTTCCCTTTCCCCCTCTGTCTCCCTCCCCCTCTCCTTCTCCCTCTCCCTCTCCCTCTCCCTCTCCCTCTCCCTCTCCCTCTTAACCCCCCACCTCCCCTCCCCCCCTCTCTCTCTCTCTCTCTCTCTCTCTCTCCCTCTCTCCCTCACCTCCCTGCCCCACCCCTCCTCCCTCCTTGAACAGAATCCTCGCAGTCAGACAGCGGGAGTGAGTTAGGGAGCTGCCCCTCCCCCACCATACCAGCCACCATCATCAAGCCTTTCCACAGTCACCACACATCCAGCAAGTCAAAAACAGGTGAGAGGGAAAAAAAACAATCGCATATCATTTGATTCTAATGTATTGCCATCCTGCCCGGCCACCAGGGACACGTTGCATATAGGTTTTCAATTATTGTAACTTACCATCAATGGTATCTACCATGGCAATATGTGTAATAATGAGAGCTCGTTGGCTGCTGCAATGGTAGTTACCATTAATGGTAAGTTATAATGATTCTTTCTTCCCCTGGTCTTTTCTCTCTTCTCCTCTTCCCCTCTCGTTTTGTCGCATGAATGAGTGTGTGTGTGTGCGCGCTTTGTGTGTGATTATGCAAATTAATTTATCTTTGATTTCCTTTAAATGTTTATTGTTTATTACTATGCATGTATTGTGTTTTGTTAAGGGCCCCGCCCATAAGCAGATTTGCTTTTAAGGGGTCCATACCATTATTTTATGTTTGTAAATATTTTGTATTTTTGTTGTTTCGTTTTTATAATGGTTAAATAAATGAAATGAATTTATGAAGAAAACCTATATGCAACATGGCACAGGATGCCGGACATATTTCCTCCGAACTGTAACACAGAAAGCGCGCATAAAGGAGCATTTCGGCTGGTGGATTAAGGGTTAAACATGTGAGGAAAGCCCGTTCACACTGGCCTGTTTGTTCCCACTCGCAGGGAGGACGCACAACTACCAGCGACGCACCATCACGAAGAGTCTGAACGAGCTGCAGGAGGGTGGGGTCGCAGTCGGCAAGGCCCCCGGGGGTGCGGGAGGCCCAGCGGAGCTCACTGAGAGGAGAAAGAGGGGGCGACCTAGGAAGAGGCTGACCGGAGACCTCGGGGAGAAGGAGAGTGCGAGTAGGAGGAAAGGAAGCAGGAAAGCAGGTAAGCAACCAGTCACGTCTTCCCTTTTACCTTCTAAGAAGATAATAACAACAACAATTGAAAGAAGAAGAAGGAGGAGAAGAAGAAGAAGAAGAAGAAGAAGAAGAAGAAGAAGAAGAAGAAGAAGAAGAAGAAGAAGAAGAAGAAGAAGAAGAAGAAGAAGAAGAAGAAGAAGAAGAAGAAGAAGAAGAAGAGGAAGAAGAAGAAGATGAAGATGATGATGATGATGATAATAATGATGTTGATGATGATGATGATGATGATGATGATTATGACGATGATGATGATGATGATGGAGTATATTATGGAAGCAGTCAAGCATTATTTTGAATCTCGAGCCGTTTCTTATTCCATTTTTTCTCTTTCTCTCTCTCTCCCTCCTCCTCTCCTACTCCCCCTTCCCCTCCCCCTCTCTCCCCTCTCTCCACCTCTCTCATTTCCCCTCTCCCTCTCCCCCCTCCTCCCCCTCTCTTCCCCTCTCTCTTCCCTTTCTCCCCCCCCCCCCCACTCTCTCTCTCTCTCCGTTGCACCCCCAGTGAAGGGCAGCCACCTGTGGGAGTTCATCCTTGAGATCTTGAAGAGCGAGCAGCACTGTCCACAGGTGATCAGGTGGGAGGACAAGGCGCGGGGCATCTTCCGCATCGTCAACTCCAAGGCGGTCGCCAGCATGTGGGGCAAGATCAAGAACAACCCAAGGATGACGTATGAGAAGCTCAGCAGAGCCATGAGGTAAGGAGTCTTTTCTTGTAGGTTTATGATGATAATGGTATATTTATTGAAAGAATCATCATAGCAGCTCGAGAGCTGAATTACAAATGGTTTTACAATACATGTTTAACAAAGTTACGGTGCATTGAGAGCTGTATAAATGAGATTTAGGCTTAGTCTTTTTCTTCTTCTTCTTCTCTTTCTTCTATTCCTTCTTTTTCCTCACGTCTGTTTCTTCTGCTAGTTGTCTTGCCCCTTCGGTCATGTTATTTTCAATTTACATTACTAGTTCACCACTAAACGATACATATAAATCATTTATATCTTCCTCTCCAGAATATATTTTCATTCGCGAGTTTCCAACAATTGCCTTTTGATTCACTTATGGGGCTAAGATATCTTTCGTAATAATCAAATTTCAAATCAAAATCTCGTCTTGATTTTGATATCAATTTCTCTTGGAGAAAACATTTGTGAGATGGAGATAATTTCACCAACAAATAAGGTATGTTTTCATTATCTATAATGTATCTGCAGGTACTACTACAAAAGAGACATCTTGGAGCGGGTTGACAAGATGAGATTGGTCTACAAGTTCGGGCAGAAGGCGGAAGGGTGGAGGAAAGGCGTGGCGGACGAGTGAAGATAAACACCTCCCGAAGGACTCCTCACTGGACATCTAACTATTCTGACGTAAGAGAGTGTTATTGTGACGTCACGGGCGGATTCAGCCAATGGACAGCTGAACTTTAAACATGAAGAGCATGTGTGCGTCTTGTTTTTTCCTAACAGCGTGTCTCCATGACTCGTGTAACACATCCGGACGAGGAAGTTTGACTATCAACTTGCCGACACATCTGGAGAGGAAAAAGGAATTTATTGGCTTTGAATGAGGAATGAAGTGGTTCGATTTCCATGCGATTAAAAAAAGAACGGATTAAAGATTCATATCGAAAATGTACAGAAAGTATGTGAAACGGACTAGCAGATGGAAGTACTTGATACATTTTAGTATAGGTAAGAGTTTGACCAAGGGGGGGAATCTCTAGAATGTAAAATTGAGCATGATGAGTGCATATAAACCCCTTTCTTGAAAAAGGAGAGTGATATGATGTTCACATGTGATAACAACACGGACATGGAATGTCATAGAATAAGTTGAAAGGTTTTCCTTTCAAGTTCTAGAAGGTTCTTTTTATTAGAAACACGAATCATCAGGAGCAGGCACGTTTGTAAAATAACGCACAGCACCGTAACCATGGTAAAGAGTGAAGTACTGTATATCATGACACGTAAACAGAATTACCATGTTATTTCACAAATTGACGAAGGTGTTCATATGTATTATTTTGTAAACAGATCTAGCTAGTCTACCATTACAAGACACAACAAGAGTATATAAATGTTGGCTATTGTGTGTACATGTACAATATTGTATTATTTACATTTTGATTTGTTTGATCCCAGATTAAATAACTAAAATCATACCAAAACCACACGATGCTTTGAAAGATTGACAAATACCACATCGTTTTTATATTCCTAAACACCTTGAGTCAAGTTGATGCGTGTTTTTTTTTTCTTTGTAGTTATAATTTGAGACACTTGCCTATGCCAAATATTTTAGTTTGTTTACTTATGTAAAGTTCAAAATGTGACAGGAAAGATAACATTCAGCATTTCACAAAAATCCCTATAATCGCTAGCCAGAAGTATCTGATCTATTTTATTGGTCACCCCATTGCTGGAATGTATTTGACTTTTGGGAGGTACTTTTTACTGACGTTGTTATGACCTATCAAGTATGTACATAGGCTGATAAGATAAATACTGGTTAGCTATCATTATATAGAAATTAATAAGGGAACACAATTATGGCTCATAGGTTATTTGCAAGATAATATGCGAGTGAATTGATGACTTCTGTTGAATATGATGATAATGATGTCCCAGTGACATGATAATGATAACAATTATAATGATATTGAAACTAATAATAATGATAATAATAATGGTAAGAATAATAACCATAATGATATTATAAATACTAATAATAACAATGAAAATAATGGTAGTAATAATAATGATGATGATAATAGTAGTAATAGCAACGATATCAACAATGATAATC
The DNA here is from genome assembly GCA_963669155.1 of Arbacia lixula. Lineage (NCBI taxonomy): Eukaryota > Metazoa > Echinodermata > Echinoidea > Arbacioida > Arbaciidae > Arbacia > Arbacia lixula. The sequence continues at coordinate 9,528,567 of OZ022592.1, forward strand.
TTCTATCAAGCTAGCGCTTAATACGATACGTCTCTATGCGCTGTGCAGGGCCCTGTTGCGTAAAACCTACCATTAATGGTAACTCTGCCATGGTAAATGTGGTAACAGAGTTACCATTAATGGTAACTCTGCCACTACCGTGGTAACATTTCTTGACAACCAATCAAATGCAAGGTTTCCATAGAGGTTGCCATTGGACATCTTGGTAGCAAAGTTTTATGCAACAGGGCCTAGAATTAGGACTACCTGGCCGTAGACTGTGTACCGCACCAGCACCACTCTGAACTCTCCGGAGTTCATTGCAATACACTTAGCTACTCACGCGCTGGGGCTTATAACTCGAATACTAACTTCAAAGCCCTAGCTTCAAGTCGCCAATGCTTCACTCCTGGGTGCGGAGTGGCAATATGGATGGAATGCCTTGCCAAAGGACCATAAGTGTCGCGGTGAGGCTCGAACCCTAAGCTCTCTCACCCCACTAGACCACGGCATCTTTATATCCTTATTTGTATTTATATTACAAATGGAATTCAAGACCAACACGTGGCGCATGAAGACAAATGTGTGCACTGTTTTTCATTTGTTGAAAATATATGCAATAATGCTAACATATCAATATTGTCAGGAGGGAAAACTTGAACGAAACAAAAACAGTCACTGTTTATCATTCCGTCAGTACTAAAATCCATTTCTATCCGAAAAGTTGTTCTCGTTGCTGTGTCGTTTTGGTGAAGTAGCCATTGTTTTACACGCGTGTTGTGTTTCACGGAAGTTTTTACGTGTTCTGTTGATTTATCCGTCTATTTTGAGGACTGATATCAAGACAATCAACATCATAATAACCAGTGTTATCAACCCTAGTCGATACGAGACTTTTTACCGCTAACTGCTGCATAAACTGCTGCTTTATGCGCGTTGCATGTAGTACAGAACTTGTGCGAAAATGCCCCAGTAGCGCGCACACATATTCCTCTACCCCCATGTCACGCAGTAACTAATGTTCTTTTACACTCATAGAACCATGGGAGTCTTCCATATAAATGATATATATTACGTTTTGAAAATGTGTTCATGCCTCCGCAACGAAGTTGCCGTATGGTATCATGTTTCCGGGTTGTCCATCCGTCCGTCCGTTCGTTCGTTCGTCCGTCCGGACCTGGTTTACGCGATAACTCAACAAATTTTACCGAATTTCATCCAACTTGGTACAATGATAAAAAATAAAAAAACATGACAGGGCAATTAAATGATTACATTTTTGTCATAAAGGTCAAAGGTCAAGATCACAGTGTGAAATGTTGCTGTCCATGTGATAAATTGTGACATATTTGACCAAATATCACCAGATGTGGTACAATGATGATAGGCTATATGACAGGTCTCTCTCCGTTCAAATGTTTGTCACAGCCAAATAAATATCAAGTTTTCCATGCATTAGAGGATGAATTCTTTACTAAATATTCAAGATTCTGGTAATACCCCACTGTCTACGAAAGAGGACGGAGGCATACCAGTCGACTGTGTGCAGTCGAATTTCTCTAGCTTTGTTTTATTTGAGTGATGATAATACACAGATAACAGGTGAAAACATTACATACTTATTTGGGTTATGAACGTGTTGCTGTCGTAATTATTGTTTGTTTCTAGGTGCCTGGACTTGTACTCAAATAATAATAATAGGTTATATAGTCATATTATATTTTACTCTTGTTTTGATATCCTATGATAAAACCTGCAGGCAGGCTTGTACATATCTTTTGTGCTCACATCAGTGAGATTGTTATACATGTATATTTTTGTTTATACTATTTGCTGGTGGTCGGTCTCCTATTAAGGTCAGCTGATTTTTTTTAGCTGTTTTCCCCTCTGTTTACACTTTCATTATCAAGACTTGGTAGCGTGTGTGAGAGGGTTAACCTGTGCGACAAGATTTCATCAAAAAAATGTATATTATAAGTTGGACTTTACAACCAGACAATTTGTTTTTGTGTTGACCTGAAATAGGCAAAGGTGATAAGATTCTCTCTCTCTCTCTCTCTCTCTCTCTCTCTCTCTCTCTCTCTCTCTCTCTCTCTCTCTCTCACTCTCTCTCTTTCTTTTTCTCTTACTCCCCCCACCCACACTCGCATCTATATTCGTCATCTCATATACGAATATAAGTTCTACGGGATGAACTCACTTCATTCATTTGCATTCCAACAAGACATAAATATATGATTCCATTATAATCGCACTTAACGGTAAACTCACTAGGACCACAACCATATCAACACGCCCACTATCAGCACGGTGTAGCTATCCTATTCAGCGGAAAGCCGCGTCGCGTCTTCACATCATCAACATGAAAATTACATTCTTCATTAAATCTGTTATTTGGTCACAAATTGCGTTCGAATGCAAATAATAAAATGAAAAATGCCTTTATATCGTAAACTCCCATGACACGCTTCCATTGACTACTACAGTACTGTATATGTAATGTTTAAAGGGTCGTGGTGAATACTGGTATTTGAGTTTATCGCTGTCATACAGTGAATGTACTTTTGAACACTGAAACATGCACATCCGCACATTGGCGGAATGCAGACGGTACTCTGTAAAGTGTGTCATCTGTATATCTCCCGTCTTTGTTCTCATTCATGCAAAATATTTTCTATAATCATCTGGAAAATGTCGATGGCTTCCACATCTCCACACGCTTCCTGGATGAGTTTCTCTTTCAATGTACATAAGGAATGAATTTTATTTGAATAAATTGCAATGTCACGAGATGTTTATATCTTGTATTGTTGTATTTCGAGTATAAGCGCCGTATGTGTGTATGTGTGCGTGTGTATGTGTACGTGTCTTTGTGTGTACTTGTGTCTGTGCGTATGTGTGTGTGTGTGTGTGTGTTTGTGTGTGGAAAAACAAGTATGTGTGTGTGCGCGGGCGTGTACGGTTGCGCATGAGCGTATGTTTGAATGATAGGTAGATGGGTGAAAACATACATACATACATACGCACATACAGACAGACAGACATACATACATACACACTTGCATACACACATACATATATGAATAATTACACACATACATTAATACATATGCGTACATACACATATACATACATTAATACATACCAAAACTCCTCAAAACAAGTTTGGAAAGTTTTTTTGAGCCACCTATTTCTCATTCATTTGACACCTGTTGGTATCATTGTATGCATCAGTCCAATAGATAATACTTATCCACCTCTGTAAAATAACACCGATGTTAGAACAATCAGTTTCTCTATGGCGGAGTACCTCCCATTTCGTTGCACATTGGTCTCTAACAGAACGTGTCAAATCGACCGATATCTGTACAGTACCTGTAGAACTGTTAATCCTGTCCTCACACCTTGTTATTTAAAAAAATACTCTAATGCCGTAAACATTCACCCATTCAATGACTCCTCCTACAGCAGCATAATCGATGGGATTGGCACATTATGCCGGTCAAATTGGCACATTCTGTTTGAGACCCACCTGCAAACAAAGGGGGGGGGGGGGGGTACTCCTCTAAGAAGCGACCAATTGTCACAAATTTGGTGTTATTCCACAAAGGAGGATATTAGCTAATGGGGTGATGCGTAAAATAATACAAACATGTGTCAAATCAATGCGAAATAGATCGCTCAAAAAAATTCCAAACTAGTTTTTAGGAGTTAATGTATGTATGTATGTATGTGTGTATGTATGTATGTGTGTGTGTGTGTGTGTGTGTATGTGTGTATGTGTGTATGTGTGTATGTATGTATGTATGTATGCATCTATCTATCTTTGTGTTAATGTATGTATGTTTCCACCCATTTACTTATCACACTCACATACGCACACGCGCAAACGTACACACACACGCGCGCGCACACACACATACACACATGTTTTGCACACACAAACACAAACACTCAAAATCCTTTCCAAACTTTCTGAGGAGTTTTACATACAAACTCGCATACATGTGTATACATGTATACCTGTAGACCACGTCGAAGACGGGAAAACGACGGGTATTTCCCCCGAGGGATTGACCCCCCGTCACGTCTGGCAATGCCTGGAAAAGTTGTACCTTGGTACTGTTTGTACAAGCAAGTCTAGCCTAAGTTCAAGGCCCTCATATATCTTTTTCGCCATGTCTAAGAAAGAATATATTTGTTTTCCAGGTTACATGTTCACTTTCAAACATTCGAATGATTCATATGAACAGCATATTAACACTGAACACACACATAATAAAGGAAACTACATGATTTCGGTACGTATTGCAAGGTAAGGCAGGGAACGAAGCATTATAAAATATAAACATGAATAAATACTTTTCTTCTCTTGTTTCTCTTGTTTGTATTAACATTTTCAGCGCCATCGTCACCTCATATGTTATTCTTATATCAGAAAGGGGAAACAGAGCGTGTGATATAAGGAGAGAAAAGACGGTTTAACAGAGTTTAAGAGAGAGAGTGAGAGAGAGAGGTGTGTGTGTTTGTGTGTGTGTGTGTGTGTGTGTGTGTGGGCGTGGGCGTGTGTGTGTGGGCGTGGGCGTGTGTGTGTGTGTGTGTGTGTGTGTGTGAGGGCTTGGGCGTGTAGGGTGTGTGAAATACTAGTAATGGAGTGAAGAGAGAGGGAGAGAGAGAGAGAAAGAGAGAGAGAGAGAGAGAAAGGGGGATATGAGTAGAGAGAATATCAGAGTGAGAAGAGATACAGTGCGGGCTTACAAACGGGTCTGACTGATGCAGACTAAGTGTCCAGTCGTTTTCACGCTATAGCTTTGGTCGGACTGGGAGCAGAGATCAATGGAGCAGTTCATAGTCTGGATATAGACCCTATTGGACATAGAACTTGGATTAGAAAAAAAAACGGTCCCGCTGAATGAATACTAGACTATATTGGTACCAGAAATCGATCCATTACGCAGGACACAGTTCACTAGACTGGAAAGAGGAACAAGGAAAGGAAAAATCATATCTGGGGATAAAGCATGCCTAGTCTTTGGGATCAGCCTTGATTTAAAGGACATATACTGTACTGGGAAGACAAAAAACAGCCTTCAAAGGGTGATCGTGAGCAATCTTCTTGCCAATGGTCTTAAATTCATGTATTGTCCATTTTAGGAACTTGCTGAAAGTGATTTGCCCTCAAATGATCCACATTTGGAGTAATTAGTGATTAATGACAAATCCTCATATTGTTCGGGCCGAACATTCCGAGGATTTGTGATCATTTCCTCTCTCTCTCTCTCTCTCTCTCTCTCTCTCTCTCTCTCTCTCTCTTTCTATCTATCTATCTCTCTATCGTCATAATGTTGATATGGTAATAAATTAATTAATTCGTTTATTCATTCGTTCTTTCACTTAATTATTCATTCATTTGTTCATTCATTCATTCATTCATTCATTCATTTATTCGGTCATTCATTCATCTATTCATTAATTCGTCCAGGACCTCATTCAGTCGTTCATTCATTCATTCATTCTTTTAATTTGCCCGTTCAATATTGGGGCATTGTCACAAAACTGGTGTCTTTTTAAAAAAAATTGAAAGACATTGACAAGGACATTGAAACCTGTTGATTCCAAAAATCATCTCACTCCAAGAGATTTAAATACAAATTTTCTCATCAGCGAGCTTATTCATTTTCCCTCAGCCAAGGTAAACAATACGGGGAAAATATAAATCAATATGCAGATTGAGATCTCATAGCACAAACAGCGTTCAATGACAGGTATTTCCTGACGTCAAACATCATTGTGTCGAAACTAAACCGATCGTATTCCCTTCAGGGGCTCAATCATTCAATGGGGAAAAAAATCATGGAAATGAATTTCATCGGAAGGGTAACAGCTCTTTTCAAAGCTACCCCTCACAAAACAAGGTGATACCCCATTCTCTTCGCTCAGTTTCTATTGAATCATTTCTCTGAACAAAAATAACATTCCCAACCGTCCGAGACAATGCGAATCGTGGATTTCACACACCGTGAAATCTTTGATTGAAATTGCTGACGTCAGAACCTGAAATTCCTCCAAGAATAGTCCATGTTTTATATTATGCATTCTTAGGAAAATAATTGAACTGTGAATATGAGTGTAACGAGGGGGTGTATCAGTAGTATTTGCATAGGCGGCCGACATTTGAGTGGATATTTCCCAGGGGCGTTGTTGAATGTTTCAAAGAAAGTCTCGTTTTAGCTCTGAAAACGATAGGATATTTTTAGACCACCTGACAATGAACGCATTTCAAATATAACATGGTAACGGATATCATAATTTCAGTATACGGTAGATTCGAAGTTGCTATATTTTCTAATATTTTCCTCGTTTTTTTTTTAAATATATACATTTTGAATTGTTGAGGTCGGCAATGTATGTACATCTCCTTAACATAGATAACGTGTTTGATATGTGAAAGGATCGACCGAAGTGTCAATCTGATTTGTATGGTTGGGGAGTTTACGCTCGTAATGAGTGTACAATATATCTGGGTTCAAAGAAAGGGCGAGGTAAAGTTCACGAATATAAAACCATTTATATCATTTATATATAAACCTTTATCTCGCTATGTTATTCTACAAGAACAGAAGGGTGAACATTCCGAGCAGGGATACTCTCCTATATAACAACAATACAATATTGGAAGATTCAAAACACCACCGACCGTAAGAACAACAGTAACAAGACTATTCCTCTTAAGGAAAAAGTTTGGAGTTGAAAAGAAAAGTCTGCCGAACGGCCAGGAACTTTTGAAGTGCCTGCTAGTTATGTTTGGCGTTTCCTTTCTTCCTTTTAGATACCGAGCGTAAATATTCATCCACATCAATGCAATAACATTTATTCTGGCATAGACCAATGGCAATGTAAACATAGAAGGATGTTCCTCTTAAAAGACTATTTTCTCAAACAACTCACAGTTTCGTCTCTCGACCATGTGCGTTACTAATGCCATGCATATGGGCAGGAGACCGTGTCTAGAAACCTTTGAGAATGACTTGCCCTGCCCCAAGACCCATTCGGGAGTAAAGATAGTGCACACAATGTGTTGAACTTGCAACATAAGTAAAATGGAGGTGGAAGAGATAATTCAGCAGTCCCGTTGATACGGTTCTTTGATACCAATAATGTGATTATTGCATTCCAGAAACATGACATGAACGACAATTACAACTCTAGAAAAATACAATTAAGGAAGAATTATAGAAACGATAAAAAAAGGATTATCTGAATGAGAAATGAATGATGTATTGGAAATGCTGTACATCATTGTGATTACCATCGCTTTTAACCCTTTGTGAGTCAGGTAAACTACTGCTCTATGCGATCTGTGTGTATTACTTGTGAGCAAATGCATACAAAGGGTTAAATGTGTTTTTTGGAGAACTGTACTAGTCTACTGTATGGGATCCCTGACTCCCAATTCTTGAAATTGCAGCTGAGGGTGCAAAACACCTGTACAAGGCTTATAATGTGGTTGTACGAAATATACACGCAACAACTATAAATCAAAGCTCAAAGCACATCTATTTAATTAATAACAAGCCTTTTAGGAGACCTATAAAACACAGTAGAATATATACTTAATGGAATAGTTTTTGCGCTCTATAAATGTATATATTATTATCATTATGTTCTGCCAATGTGGTGAGCTAATCATTGCAGCCTGTGCTGCTGATCGGTTATACCTGAAGAAAAAAAGGAAAGTAGATATCAACATAATCAATAAAATGTTAATTTTGTTATTGCATTCAGGATTTTATGTGCCGTGTGTATTTGTTTTCTCCAATGCTTCACACAAATGCCATAGACACCAAGTTTCAGGGCTAAGGACATTACACTGTACTTGACTCGTTCAAGATCACGTTTATTTATGTTGGTCAGGGCCAGGCGAGAGAACCATACCTAATATGGTCCTGGTCGTGTTTATTTTCTCGTCTATTGATACAATCAAAAGTTATTATTAGTTCATGGTAGCTCATTTCGTTGAAAAGGGTATTGTTCCTCCATGCTTCCGTCTCGTTATAGATCTTTGTTCTGAGCAGTCATTGCAGTAGGCGGGACATTCCTATATTTACAAACCGGCATACCTCTTTACCAGACAATACGATTACCATCGTTGCCATAGTAACACATACGTCAATCGGTAAGTGCATATTTATCAAGGCCATGTTCAGTGTATGTTTGAAGATGGTATATCCCCTTTGCAGGCCCAGAATTTTACATTGTGCAAAACCCAGGCGCTGGGATGGGGTGGTCACAAATCAATAACACCACATTTCTGTTTCATAATCGTCATGATTACTTTAATACTCAATAAATCGTATGATCTTTGATTTGTGGGTGCCCATTGTAAAATGTATGTGGTTTGCATTCTAAGCGTACATATTGATTTTTTTTGTTAATCAAACATTTATAAAGCCATATACATTGTAGAAAGTTCCCCATTTGGTATAATAAACTGGAGCCTAGGTATTTCCCCTCCATAAACGTCATTTTCAAGTCTTGTCAAAGGCTCATAGTACAACAAATACCACACATATATGAATTGTGTGCTAAAAGTCACCGCAATCCATGTTTTCTCCTCCAAGGCCAGCGGTTAAAAAGAAAACATTGGGGCAATCGATTCGCAACGACTGTTGATCACAATCACCCCCCCCCCCCACACACACACACACACACACACATTTTTTCCTCTCTCTCTCTGTCTCTCTCACCCTCTCTCCTTCTCTCTCCCTCTCTCTCTCTCCTTCTCATTTCCTCTCTCTCTATTTCCCCCTTCCCCCCTCTCTCTCTCCCTCTCTCTCTCTCTCTCTCTCTCTCACCCTATCTCCTTCTCTCTCCCTCTCTTTCTCTTTCTCACTTCCTCTCTCTATCCCCCCCCCCCTCTCTCTTTCTCCCTCTCTCTCTCTCTCTCTCTCTCTCTCTCTCTTTCTCTAACACCCTCTCTCCTTCTCTCTCCCTCTCTCTCTCCTTCTCACTTACTCTCTCTCTCTCTATCTCCCCTCCCCCCTTTCTCTCTCTTTCTCTCTCTCTCTCTAAAACCATTGACACTTTTAGAACATGATTAAAAGTAAGTTAAAACACAAATGGAGCTCAAACTTACACATCCTAAAGTCGAAGGATGTCTATTGTTTTCGATGCAGGCTTTGAGATTTTCACAAAAATGGCTATTGCGCTTTGCACACGTCAACCCGCAACGTCCTTTCTGCCAGAAGCATCATGCATTATCAATGACACCGTGATGAAAGCTGTTAATGAATTTACAGGTGTGATACGTTAATGGTCATTGTTGTGTTCTGAATTAATTATCTGGTGCACACAACTTTGCAGATCAAAATTTGTCTCAAATAATACTTTCATTAAATCTTCCAAGGATTATTACGAGAATAATGATTCGGAAATAGAATTACATCCCTTTACTTTATGATATGTCAATTTCGAGTTGTGATTTATTTGTCAAATATTTCAAAAGTGTCAATTTTTTAACACTAAGTATAAACACTTGCTGAGCCAGATGAAATATTAATCTATGGGATTTGTGTACATTATTGATGACAGAATAAACACATTTTAACCGATGCATATTTGTACTAGGGATACCGTTATAAATGGAAGACTATGACTCGATCTTCTTTCTTTGAACCCATGCTCGACACCGCCGAAAAGCTAGATGTTCTTAAAATGTGCTTTTCATGTGTTTTGACAATTATGAACATGACTGTAGAGCAACGGCTTCTCAAAGAGAAGAACAGAAATGCAGAGTCTCATTTCGCTTGTCCAGTTCTATTAATGGAATCAATACTCACATGAGCATAACAGACATCAGCAAACAAAGATGAACAAGTTGTTCAAGCAAAATATTTCAACTGCACACAAATGCACGAAAACACTGTTAATGATGATATACAAATTAAAATATAATTTTGACAATGATTAAATTCCACAAATCCGTTGAAGAAATTAGTCAATTTTGTAAGTAAGGAAAATATATTATAAATTATCTCCGTTTATTAGTCAATCCTCAAAAAGAAAACTGAGTACAGGATCTAAAATGGTGTTGCCCTTAACTTTCTGGAAAATTTCGAAATAATGTGATAACAAACAACTTCGAGAAACAAAATGGGCAATTAAAAATAAAATATTGCTTTCAAAGTTGACATCCGCTAAATGTCGGTGCTGAGCAAAGGAAATCAAAACATTGTCATGATAATGGGATGCTTTTGACATTCGTTAGCGCGTTTCAGTCTCCAAATAGATCTTTGAATATAATTATCATGCTCGAGTTGTTTCTCCTTCCTAACACCTTCCTGTTGATACGCACGTGTGGTTTTGATTTTTTTAAATAATTTATTTATACGGCTGGACTTGGACGTGCACTCACCACGAGATGGCGGCAATCAGCGAAAGCCCTTGGGTCCAGCTGAACTGATCGGATAACAAAATCATTCTATTGTCATTCAATTTGCAGACTGAAATCGTAAAAAAATACAACAGTGTAAAGAACTTCCATTTCGATACCTAAATCGAGAAACTGATTTCAATTTGACTTTTCATTTTTCACATAATGTCCATTACATTTCCTCTTTTTGTTTTGATTTGTGAATGAATAGGACATGAATAAATGCAAATAAGTAAATTCATTTGAAATTGATAGAGTGCTGGATAGTCATTGATCTTTATCAAAGAGTTGTCTCGTCCTTGTTTGAGTTCTCCAGCTCTGACCACTAAACCGTGGTGCTCCCAGATGTTCCTGTGGTGAGTTGACACCAATCCTACACATGAATTCCATAGACCTGATAGAGAAGCCAGCCTACTGTTGGGCTACTGAATGGCTATATCGGAGATCTCGACGACGCAGAGTTAGCCCTTCTTTCCTCTGCCATGATAACACCTTTCACTTCTCATTTTATCGCCTATTTACCTCCCTTTTTCTCCAGTAGATGGTCTTTCCGCAACAGTTTTGTTCTATATATGTATTCGCAATTCCACATTTTCTTTCTTTTTTTAGAATACGAGACATACATCATTTACTATTTGGTACGAAGGAGCATATGAGCCACAAGCCTCGCTTTTCTCCGAACTGCCCCCACATTCCTAAGATGTTTCGATTCTACAAAGGTACGAGATATTTTTATAATGTGTAGGATTTATGCTCTCCCACACGTTGTTTTCTACTTTTTTAAATTGTCCATTTTCACAAATGTATTATTTTACCTCTGCATTTGACATGTAATTAGACACACGTCTTTACACATATACCTCTATGAAAAAGATTAATTCCTTCATCAAAAGCAGCAAAAAGAACAATTGATGAAATCATACTGCACATATCATAAGGGAGTGAACCTTGCACATGGTGTCACAAAATTAAAATTAAAAAAAAAATCATTACTCTCTTATCCTTTAACGGATTTTTGCCAAACCTTTACCAATATTTTGGTGAAAGGGCTTTCTGGGGTAATTTCAAATTTACAAAGAAATTTACTTAAGGCATACATACAGTAGTGAGGATAGCGTGCTCCATCCTGTGAATGAATGTAAACAAAGTCAGTAAAAAATCTTGGAACCAGACGGGATTTGAACCTGCAATCTACTGCTTACCGGGCAGCGACTTAACCACGCAAGCTATTTTGTAGTTCAAAGTGAACTAGAAATAGCTTGCGTGGTTGAGTTGCTACACGTCTGGTTGTTTTTCATTCATTTACAGGATGGAGCACGCTATCCTTACTCCTGGGTGTATGTCTAATATTTCTTCACCAATGTGTTTCTTTTATGTTTCTGCTTTCATCAAAACCAACTTAATTTCAGGGTGGAGTGTCCATTTGATTAAATGCGTGTATGGGAAGTAACAATACGCCGATGTCACACTTTCGTTTGGTTTACTCAAATTTTGTCAACAAGTACGAGCTGATATTTAGGGTCATATTCCACATATTAAGAATGTTGCTATATGATTGGTCAAGAGTTGATCACGTGATGAGGCGTAGTTTTTCCTTTCAGATCACCTGAGAATAAAAGTTCGTTACACTCTAGATGATAGTACTTTTTGGTTTCGCTGATCTCTTCACTCCTCACAATCCTAACGCGTGATCAATTTTTTGAGTATGCGCGAAATAAAAGTGCGTTACACTCGGACTATCAGCTCCCACTAACGCGTCCAAACGCGCGTCATAATGCGAGTCCTAATTAAACGCGCGTCATAATGCGCGTCATAATTAAACGCGCGTCCTAATGCGCGTCCTAATTAACGCGCATCCTAACGCGTGTTCCCCATGTCAGCGGCTCGGGGTTAGGTAGAGAAGTAAGCATTACTTTTGTACGTCAAATTGTCATTTTTGGTATAGATAGTTGGTTTCAGATGTGGAATATAAATCAAATAATCAACTTTTGGTTTCAGGCAATGAGACGAACTATCACTTCCTCGGCGATCTGAATGTATACGCTATCTTTCCTCAGCTGCGCTTCGGAAAGATAGCTACATCCAGATCGCCTCGGAAGTGATAGTTCATCCCATCAGCTTCACCAACGTTGATTATTTGTTTATTTACGGTTAGGGTTAAGGGTCGGTGTTAAATTTAGGGATTAAGATTATGATAGGTAAGATGGAAGGTTACTTTTAACGTTTCTGCTCGTAGGCGATTCATGGATTAGATAGGCTGGAAGGAGATCATATAAACCAAATGTGATACGTCACACGGGTTGAAATGGCAATCTCGACCTGAGTAGCCTTCTCGATCGATATTCGTGCAGATTCATTCCGTCCAGGGACCGAAATCTCAAATCGGATTTCAAATTCAATGGCGTTTGTTCTTTCACCTCACAGTTAAGAGCCAAATCTTTTGTAAACAACATGACAAAATATCGATTGATTTTACTTGCACTGTTCGTCCTTTTTGAAATGAGACGATGTTACTATTCTTCGATTTGCGTCTTTCACAATGGCTTCGAAAGAACTCTATTTGTGACGTTAGATCTGCCTTGAAACGAACAAAACCTTTGTTAAGGTTTTAATCGTTTATACCAGTTCGTTTACGCCATACATTCCTGCACCTTACAACCATATAAGGAAACATTTCGGTGCTAATTCAGCTAGTATTGAAATAAACAGATTCCACAAGCGATTTAGCCGCACCAATGGCTCTTTGTGTATAGACTTGCCGCTACAAGCATTCAGGTTGGGTAAATAATGAGCCAATTTATTTGAATTTACCGTTACAAATTGGCACTGCTTCAAAAGCCTGGTCGATATAATTGAATCTACATTGTATATGTTTAGGAGGAGCACTGGCGACACATCAATAAATACATACAACGGGTTCTTCGCCGAGTAGCTTACCATTGAGATACACTACTATTCTCAAAGCAGTCATTACGCGTATTAGTTACTAATTAACATGAATTGACGTTAAAGTTCTACCCAAATTTGTATTTAAACACAAAAAGTAAAAAAAAAAATCAATTATAATGAAGGAAGTAGTGCCACTTTGCTATGTGAACATGTTACTCTGTACATTTAAAGTAGCCAGTTGATGTTGTGGTATTTTCCTGTGCCTGTCTGGTTTTAGTGAAGGGGCTTTCTGGGGTAATTTCAATTTAGAAAAGAAATTTTAGGCATACACCCAGGAGTAAGGATAGCGTGCTCCATCCTGTAAATGAACGAAAAACAAGTCAGACAAAAATCTTGGAACCAGACGGAATTTGAACCTGAAATCTACTGGTAACCGGGCAGGGACTTAACCACGCAAGCTATTTCTAGTTCACGGATCAAGACACGATAACATGGAAACAAATACCGAAAGAGTCTCATTTCATCTGACTCATTAATATGCATGAGTAGTCCGCCTTAATTCTGCTAGAATTTAGTGAAAGGGCTTTCTGGGGTAATTTCAATTTATAAATAAATTTTAGGCATATACCCAGTGGTAAGGATAGTGTGCTCTATCCTGTAAATGAACGAACAACAAGTCAGACAAAAATCTTGGAACCAGACGGGATTTGAACCCGCAGTGTATATGGTGTAATGCTTGCCAGTCACCGACTTAACCATACAAGCTATTTCAAGTTTACGGGTCAGAACACGATAACATGAAAACAAATTTATTCTCATTCATTTACAGGATGAATCACGCTAACCTTATTACTACTGGGTGTTTGCCTGAAATTTATTTTCAAAAATGACAAGTCCGTCCAGTAGATTCTCATGAGCAAATGGACTTGCCCATGGAGTCATGGCTATAGAAATCAGTGGTTCTGAAGCAAAAACAACTTCCTCATAGCATTTTTCATTTTGTGCCATCCCCTTCATGACCATTGTTTATCAGCTTATTGTAGAATATCATCACAGGAAATTACACTTAGCTCATCAAACATGTTGTTTAAATTCGGCTCAATTTCATGACGTTTCACTTTGTACCATTTCTCAGTAATGGTCACCACCGTCTACATCATGCGCACTATCTCCTTCTAATCCTTGGGCATTGTGTTCCACCAGCCACCCCATACCTACCCCGTCCTAATCCACCCACGCACCCACTTTTAATCCCAGATTCATTACACGGGTTATCACCTGTGAAATTGGGGATCATTAAGAGGTCTTACGTTAGCCCGCCTGCAAATCTTAATCCTCAAAGAGCTATGATCGTGAACGTTTGCGGGAATTAAGACGCAAATGAATGCTGGTGTATGTAGTTTCTTACGAGTTGGAATAGGAAACAGACAGGCACCTCATAAGAAAGTTGGGAATTTTCGAAAATCATGATTACTATCTCTGATTACTATCTCTGATTACTATCTCTGATTACTATCTCTGAAATGACTTACTGAAAGTCCGAAATGACTTACTGAACTTCATTTCCAGCGCTGCTGTGTACCAGGTATATATAGAGAAGACAGTCCCGTGACGGCCATTTCTCTTCCTTGGATTTACAGGATTAAAGACTTTTAAAACCCAAATAACTTCCTTATAATAGTGTCTGATTATTCTCAAGCATTTGCTAATCTGCATCTCTTTTTTTCTTCGTTTTTTTTTTGTTTCGTTATCAGGGTTTCATTCTAGCTAGAAGACGGGATGGCTTTTTTTTCAAAAGTCATGGAACTTGGTAGGACATGTAGGAATCAGCAGTTTACCCTACCGATTACATGTATAAAATCTCAGTCATAGCCCCACGAACCTTTTCAGGTAAAATGAAACGCACCGACCACAGTCTACATTCATAATCGTATTGTCCCCGGTCAGTGCGCGATGCGCCAGGGAAAGGGCGTTAACCCTCAGCGTTCCACTTGTGGTGTATTTCACCATGAATGCACACATATCCCGTAGAGCATCATTTCATCTGGCATGCAATGGGTTAAAGAGTTTTCGATTTGTGTGGACGTGGACATGATGGACGGCGTTCAGGTCCAATACGCCATTTTTTTATGTATGCACATTTCATGCACATCTTTTAAACAATACGTTACTAATGGTAACCCTAAAGCTTGTCCGAGGTTTGTCCGAGTAGCAACAACTAACGTTGTTCACAGTGCATTCCACCAATAGACCATTTTTATTATGGATGTAAATTTTATTCCAGTCGTTCAAATAATACGTTATTAATGGTACCCAGCCAAAGCTTGTTCGAGGTTTGTCCGAGTAGCAACAAGTAATATATTCAGAGTGCATTCGCTAGATACAGGTGAATTAATCGTGAGGAGGAAGGGGGATATGGGGGCGTGTCGGTGAAATTTGACATACACATTCCTAATTTCTCTCCGTGTTCTTCTTCTGTATGTCGAAATGTCTTAAAAGCACGCGCTCTTTCAAGAAGAAGCCAACAAAAATAAGAAGAACCCAGGCAAATTAAACCTCTCGCGTGGTTCCTGTAGATTAGTCTAATCTGCGATTACCATAAATCGTATATAGGCTACTGTCATCAGATAAAGCTTAAACAACCATACGTACGACTCAATCAAAGCTGGCGTGGTATGTTAATGACATCATGAATGGTACAGTCATTGTACCCCTCTCCAAATCCTCGCTAAATGAAAATGATGTCCGTTTAAATTCGCAACCAGAATTTATGAATATTCAATGTAATAGTGTGTCAAATAACAAGATTCAGGCAATGGATCGATATGATCGGAGCAGTAATCTTGGCGTGGTCGTCTCTTCCTGACCACGGGGATGATGTCGGGTAACATTCGTGTTTGATATCATGATGGGAAGGAATCGGCTCAAAATGATCGAATCGTTAAAATTTCAATTCAAATCAAATGCGTGTATAATACATCATTCTGTTGGAAGCATTCGGACCGTTGTGTTGTTTCATGAATAGCCTCAACATTTGCAAACGATTGTCTCCTAAAATGTATGATATCAAATTGATTATTCGAGAAAAAAAACGAATGGTGAGGCTGCCCTATTTAAAGAATACTGAATAAATACTAGAAATAAATACAACATTTCAAATTTCCCTCATTTAATTTGACTTTTGGTATTCCAAAATTTATATGATCAGACTAAAAATTTATAAAACCATTCTTAATGCTTTTTCTACTTTTATTCAATTTCCAACTTACCTTTCAAGGTTGCTTTGCTTTTCTTTCAGCCTGAGAGTTTATATATAATAGCACAAAACCTCGGGCATGGGCACGTCGGTATGAGGACGGGTCCAGCCCCCCCCCCCCCCCCTCCCCGCCTTCCCCACCCAAAGACATAAATACCACCCCGCTAACTTTCGTAATAACCGATGACTCATATTCTTGTACATGCATTTAAGTAGGCAGGTTATTCCACGAGCTTATCAGTGAAAAGTACGCGGACACTTGTACGAGTTCTTGTTCCTATGGGCACGCGTTCTTCATCGAAAGGAAGTTGGCTCACTTCGAGATTATCATCGCTTATCTTCGCGTGCTCATTCAGATTAATTTAATCTTATTACTGTGTACATTCATTTAACCACGGAATCCTATCTACAATCCTAATTTATGCAGAATTATCTTGTTTTAACACCGCGCGTGCTTCCTTAAGATTATTCTAATCTCACCGGTACCATAATCATGAAAATCTTTTATGACCGATTTGGCAAGAAAACAATGAATCGGGATTAGAAGATTACTGTTACTGATTTTCTTTTACTGGAATGGCGAATATATTCTCCGCTTCTTTGACAAAGAAGCACGTAACAAATCACTCAAGTTTGGGTTATTTGTACTCGTAGATTGTATCCAGAATTCCCTACACAGAGACAAAATCTGGAAAATAAATGTTCATTTATTCAAGATATTCAATCTAAGATGACATAGTTCTGCGCTGATGCTAATGCAAGTGACAGATACGTTTTGCTCAAGGAACGTATGTATTGTTGTTGCTTGCTTTTGTCAGAGTACGACAGTTTTGTCGGATGGAGTTGTTGGTTTGTGATGTTACTGAAATATGAGTTGTGTTACCTTTATCAAATTAGAAAATAAATGTTGGCGTACACCTATAAAACAGATTAAATACATTTGCTTGTGAATGGAAATAGGTGGGTCGGTATGTAAGGCAACGTTCATCTATTAATAAGCATTATGTAATTTATCATTGTCATTATAAGTCTTACTTAGCATGCTTAGGCAAGGGAAGTGTTCGGAAGGAGAAGCAACTCCAGCATAATATATTCAATCATCAGTATGGAAACCAAAACATGTCGATGAATGCCATAAGCTTTCCACAATCACTACAATGCGTTGATGTCCCATGTTCAGCACCGACATTTAACTGATGTCTACTTGAAAGAAATATCTTCAATTACCCATCTTGTCACTCGAAGCTGTGTTTCTTATCACATCAGAATGTGCAGAAACGTTTACAGATAACTTTCTTTGATATTGCTTTACATAATAGAGAATGATTTTAGGTTGGCCACGGTTCCAGTTTGATGATATTTCCTATGTTCATTTTGATACATTGTATGTGTGTGTGTGTGGGGGGGGGGGGGATATTGCTATGGTTGCATCGTCATTTGGTCTAATTCTACGAGCACATCTTAGGATTTAGGTCCACCCGCCATAAACCTCCTCAAAATCTAGCCATCACTATAATATCTCGTAAAGTCACTTTCCATGTCTATTATTTGGGATGGAAGTTCTAACACAGTACAGTATGTTCTTCCATTGTCGGAACTATTTACAAAAGTGTATTATTTCAACCTGCAAAAGGGACACCATGTCTTTAACTGCTCCTCGGGCAAGGACCCTTCACAACATTATTGATAACATGAATGCGGCGACCGACCGTTACGTTCTTTGTCAGGTAGAATAAATACAAGGAACTAATTTGCTGAGATTAAATTCACTGCTATCTGACAAGACGCTGCATTCATGGGTGTGTCCTTAACAGTTGTGTGTTTAAAGTTGAAGGGGGGGGGGGCGCAGTACTTTGATATTTTCCCCTATGAAATGCCCAAGGTACATTCCCATTCGCCTTCTCCATCTCTTTCTCAATTTTTCCCTTCTCCTTTTGCACGGCCCCCTGAAAAAACAGCCCTTAGCTAAAGTGCTAAAATAAAAAAAATGTTGAAGTCCTTATTAGTGTCATCATTCACCTATTCCTTCTCAGTACTGAACCAGTTTCTCCTTTCATCGCATTTCTCCTTCGGTTTTTTTTCGTATTTTTGGTTGTTGCTTATGAGTAGTTATCGGCTTTTCTAATTCTGTTACTGGGAGAAGAAGACTGATATCATAATGACTAACCTGTTCCAACGAAGATGGCGGTATTCCACCTTTCGGTTAGAGGGTTTGGCTTAGGGCTGTTCCAGAAGACGTGGGCGTTTACTAACGAGCGGAATGCAGCCAGCTACATTGTGATTATCAAATGGACAGGCGGTCAAGATCAAAGGCGACGTCCTCTTCTTTGTGGTTACCTTTAAAATGGTGGTTAAGAAATTAACCTGCAAAGAGGCTTTCCGAAGGAGAAATGCATGATTTTCAAGTTGGCACCTGGATACGCATATGACTGAATACAGCGTGCGCCTCATCTTAAAGCAAAATCCATTATTCTTGCTTATTCAGAATACAGGTATTTTGAGGGGTATAATCACTAAGTTTTTAAAACTAGGATTAACGAAGGAATATAGGTGACATACCTAACTTACAATCTTGGAGGAAAAGCTGGTCACATAATATCCACATATCTTTTGTTCCAAATTGCCGTTCTTATGCTCCTTATCGTTGGGCGAACGAGTGCCGCTAAGATTCCAGACAAAGATGGAAAAAGTGGTGTCCGAGCAGATGGGCTAAGATTGAACTTCTTCAGGTTTTGCCTGGAGTAAAAGAGATCATCTGCGCCAAATCTCCTCCTATAGGTTCTTTTAGTTCCTCTTATCTCTCTTTTTGTTTAAATAGCTGCACGTGTGACGACTTTGATATATAAATCAAAGAAGACGACGCATAGGTTACCATGGTTACTACTCTGCATGTCTCTCTGTAAGACGTGTTTCATTTCCCTTTCACCACTTTTTTTTCTCTCTATCCTTTTTTTACCATTTCCCCCTCCACTGCCCTCCTTCTACTTCTTCTCTCCCTCCCCCCCTTGTCACTTTCCTTCTTTTCCTACATCTTCTCTGGTGTACCCCTCTTCTCCTTCTTCTTGTGGTCATGTTGTCGTGTTCGTTCTCTTCATGTTCTCCCTCTTTTTTCTCTTCTCTTATCATATCTTATTCTTTGTTTAAATGTTCGTCCTTCCAATTTTCCTTGTTTCCCCTCCTCTCTCGCCTATTTCTACTCCCCATCTGTCATCTCCACCTCCTCCTCCTTCTATTTCATCATCTTCTTAGTAAATAATAAAATAAAAAGTGAAAGAGGAAAAAGATGAAGAAACTAGACTTTGACAATTCTCATGTCAACAATATACTAGCATTATTTCCATGTAAATATCCATTTCTGAACAACGGTTGGTTAAAGTTGGATCATCGTATTTTAAGTAAGCAGGAGAAATGCTAGCCATTCTTAACAATTTTGCAATAGTTTATTGACCTTTTACCTCTGAACAATTTGATCTATAATCTCACTAATCCATCTCCATGTAGTAATTAATCAAGGAACCACATTGGGTTGAAACTGGGCCATTAAATTACTAGTCATTGCAGAAACTATCGCTATTGAACTACTACTAGTCATTTTTTTTTAGCAAAGTTCAGGTCACACCAATCTATCTCCGTGTATGTCTTTGTATCAAGTTTGGTTGAAATTGGAATATTAAATGTTCAGATATTTGGCATGTTTGGAAAAAGGTGATATTTTGATAAATTGTTGCTATTTCTGTGTAAGTTCAGTGATCTTTAACCGTATATGGATTTTACCAAACTGGCACTTGGTTACCAACAACTATTAATATCATGTTTCATTAGCATTGATCATTGGATTTGTATTTCTTGTTAAGAAAAACATCTTTTGGTGGAGGCATTAACAGCAGCAAAGGCAGAATTGAAGATAAAGTATAAGACGAGAGAAAGAAAAACGCGAATATTCAAAGCACTCGAAGAAAATAGCACAGATCATACACCGTCTTATAAAGAGTTGCGATCGATCTGAATCGATCGTAAGTCCAATCCCCTATATCTACCGTGCAGAGTTGCGATTATAATCGATCGCAAGTGTTTATAAGACAGGTCCCAGATGCTTAATACAGTGCAAGGGGCGTCTTTTAAGAATACCTGTTTGAAGCTTCGCGTCCTCATCTTTCCACTGTGCAAGCTTTGATTCTTCTCCTCATTCTGTGTCAGTCATCGATTTCTGCATTAAAGTACAGGCACTCATGCAACAAATGCTGATGGCCCGAAGATGAATACGAAATCAATATCTCATCACAGGCTTATGATCTTGTGAAAGCGACAGTGAGCTTTGATTAAAAGAGATCAGCGGCATGCGCTATGGTTTTAAGTGGATTTCCAGCAGGTTGTTACATGCATCATGGAAGAAATAATGATAATGAAGTGCCAAGCTTCTTTAAAGAAATCTCTCCAGAAGAGAAACTGATTGTTTGTAAGAAAAGGAGTGGGTGAAGGAGTACTTAACCAATGCGATTATTCCCTAGATGAAAGGCAAACCGATCTTTCGGAGATTTGAAAAAGGCTTGTTGGGTCATTATCATTATCATTATCAGTTCACAGAGCGTGACGCAAACCAGGAATGTAATCTACAAACCCTCTTTTGCGCATGCAGCTTTTTTCAATAGCTCCTTCATAAGATTATAGGATAGGTATTACGCGAATATTTGGTTTTCCTCCTTTCCCATAAAGAGCACGTGGAATTTAACAAGCAAATCGGATAATTCAGACGATTTTACCAGCTAAACATGACACGGGGATATTGGATGATTATGACAATGGAGAGCAGACAGACACGCAGAACAGAAAAGAGGGAGGGAAGGGAAGATGAACGAAGGAGAGAAGGAGGAGAAGTGAGGAGAAAGATAAGAAGGCGAATAGAGGGGAGGGGAAATGGAGAGGATGGGCCGTGTAGACAAGGGAAAGAGGGAAGGGGAGGAGGAAGGAGGGAAGAGGGTAGGAGAGATGATACGAAGAGGGTGAGGAGGAGGGCGCGAGAAGAGGGTTAATGAGGGGGGGTAGAGGGAGAGAGAGAGAGAACAAGAGAGAGTGTGTGTATGTGTGTGTGTGTGTGTGTGTGTGAGAGAGAGAGAGAGAGAGAGAGAGAGAGAGAGAGAGAGAGAGAGAGAGAGAGAGAGAAAGAGGGGTGGAGGGAGAGGAGATAGACGTAATAATTCTTATAATAATCATGTTCTTATTACAAGGAATTTTAAGAAGCAATCACCATAGTAATATCTCCTCTTCAATTATGAAAAATCACAAGCCAAATAATTTTAATGTACACATTGAGATCGCGTTGTTACCCCCCCCCCCCCGCCACACACACACACACACACATACACACACACCTTTTATATGTCTGTCGTGTGTTAGGTAGGTCCTGTGGTGTTTCTGCACCAAACCAATGAACGATGAATATTTTCCAGGCCCCTTGGAATCTGAACCACGAACTCGCAAGTTGCCAAGCTCCTTAACCACTAGCCCCTTGGCTCCAACTCCAGGAAACCCCCTCCATAAAAATGAAAAAAGAAAAATCGATGACTCATAGATTATCTAAATCTTTTCACTGAAAAAATACACAAAGGTCAGTTAGGGGAAGGGGGAGGGAGGTGTATTAATTCCTTTATATTCATTCAAATTACAAATTCCACCAGTTGTTGCTTTCTTTGTGAGGGGGCAGCGTTGTTGAATATCCTGCAGGTAAATCCACTAATCTCCCTGCCAGAGGAGAATAAAAGTTGAAGAAAAGTCCTTTGCGCGCCGAAGAAGAGATTAAAGAATTCTGATTTAGGACATCTTGTGTTAGCCACGTTTTTTCTTGATTGGTATGGCTTCTTCTAGGAATGTGTGGAATGTGTCCGTTCGAATAAGTCAGAGAAACGCGGAGATTTGCGCTCCAATTTACCAATTCGTTGT
Source organism: Arbacia lixula (assembly GCA_963669155.1). Classification (NCBI taxonomy): domain Eukaryota; kingdom Metazoa; phylum Echinodermata; class Echinoidea; order Arbacioida; family Arbaciidae; genus Arbacia; species Arbacia lixula. The sequence goes on from OZ022592.1 coordinate 9,551,060, forward strand.
GTTTGCAAATTTTATTCGTTACTAATGGTAACCCCAAAGCTTGTCTGAGGTTCAGCCGAGTAGCAACAACCAATAGCGTACATTATATCCATAACTACGTCGCGGTTAGGGAGAAAATTGTGAATATATTACGAAAACTGCTTATTCCAACAACCCTCTCAAAGTAGAGGCCCGCACATGTCACGTGATATCATCATGATGACGTGATTGCGAGGCACCTTATTTTAATAAGTTATCTCTTATCTTGTTCATGTTCCGTTAGCGTAGAATGGATTATTCGTTTTTATGTGCCAGTGATGTAATGTCGTACAAGAAAGACAATGAACCCACAAATCTCAGAGAGCAGCCCAAATCAATTGGTTGATTTGACAATTAGATATAGATTGGATCTGAAGTAGTTAACCTGTCCGTCACCGTACCGTTTTAGGATAATAATCTGATCTGTGTAAATTGTTGCCAAGTTGAAAGCCTGTGGTCACCTATGAGTTAAGGGGTTTCGAGCATCATTCAATTTGCTTGATAAAAGAAACCGCCGCATATTGCAGTGCTCGTCAGTGAATTTCAAGACATGTACGAAATAAGGACACAATCCTACTTTATTTTACGCCTCATTACAATACACGGAAAAACACTTTCTAGTCGAGGGCTTGTATTAACAAACAATGGAAGGGCGTTGAACAAATGAACAATGGGAATTAGCTCCGCATTACAAGGATTTTGTTAGCAGAGTTATGAAAGCGCTGAAGCAGCTTTGCCTTGTAGTACCAACAAAAGGAGACTGAAGAGGAGAAAGTGGATTACTAGGGATGGAAGGCCAGCGCCCAAAGGGTAACAGATACCAGACTGGTGGTAATTAGAGGGGGTTAGCAGACCCTGGTTGAAAGGCAAAGCGCGTCGACATCAGGGCTATAATTAGCTAAATCTGACCAACGGCTGGTCGATCATGTCGATGGTGAAAAGTCTGAGGATCACATTATTTTTTAGGTAACTTTTTCAGCCCAATCTGGTACGCATTTTTGATAATAATTTCGCAATGTTTGTAAAGTTGTATTCATGCAATGCCGAATAGAACTATGAATAAAATGAAGAAAGGAATATTTGTGTAACGTTGTCGTTAGAGGAAACTATTGCTATCACTCAAAATGTAAATGCATTAACATAGGATAATCAGACATAGTATTAGTAGCAGAAGTAGAAGTAGTAGTAGTAGTAGTAGTAGTAGTAGTAGTAGTAGTAGTAGTAGTAGTAGTAGTAGTAGTAAAAATAGTAGTAGTACTAGTAGTAGTAGTAGTAGTAGAAGTTGTAGTAGTAGTAGTAGTAGTAGTAGTAGTAGTAGTAGTAGTAGTAGTAGTAGTAGTAGTAGTAGTAGTAGTGGTAGTAGTAGTAGTAATAGTAGTAGTAGTAGTAATAGTAGTAGTAGTAGTAGTAAGAGGAGGAGGAGGAGGAGGAGGAAGAAGAAGATGAAGAATAGCAACAGTAGTGATGGAAACAAATAAAGTTATCAAGAGTAAGTCTTTAAGAAAGGTTTATAAAAACACCTTTCCTTGAGAAAACTAAAAAAATAATTCCATGACGCACGTCGGAAAAATTCTCAAAGTCTCGAAAAGGTCTGCCCCCAATTGCACCTTGCATACAAAAATATCTTCATCAATAGAAATACACCAGTTGCATCCAAATGCGATTAGAGAGAAGATTATCTTCATGCCTAATTTGTACCGTCTTCACCGTCAATTTCCAGGACATATCCCCAAATCCCCTCCTCAAAGAAAACTTGTTGCTTCTTTAATTCTTCAAAAGAGATAGACATTTTTGTACTACCAGATTTCCTCACAACAAATAGAAAAGAAGATCAACAAATTGTCATTATTCGTGTTTTTGTTATATCTACTTTGGAGTGGCATGTGCCAGCGCAAGTTTGTAAAGTGTCAAGAACAGGAGAAGATTAAAGACATGGCATGCGACCAGGAAGGGTGTAAGAGTTTAAGAAACGGCTTAAAGAATCATAACGAAGGACTTGAAGGAGGAGCGAGAGATTTAACATTTCTAGAAACCGTATGAATGATAAACAATGACTCAACACCGCACGGGGAGATCCGTCACTCTGTCGATGGAACGTTTTTCAAGACACTGGTATATATAACTTTAAAAAAGAAAGAAATTAGGTTAAAAAGTGTACTGAGTTGTCTTCATTGTAAGAAAAGAGAGATAAATGAGACGTTATGAATAGGATAAACAGACAGGAAAACATAAGGAGGATGAAATAAAGTCGAAGTAAAATAAAAGAACAGGAGAAAGATGAAGAAGGTAGAAGAAGAAGAAGAAGAAGAAGAAGAAGAAGAAGAAGAAGAAGAAGAAGAAGAAGAAGAAGAAGAAGAAGAAGAAGAAGAAGAAGAAGAAGAAGAAGAAGAAGATAAAGAAGAAGAAGAAAAAGAAGAAGAAGAAGAAAAAGAAGAAGAAGAAGAAGAAGAAGAAAACAGTCAAAGAAAACGAAAACAAAAATAAATTGAGAAGAAACAAAAGAGTAGAAGGAATTATTTTGTGATTTTGGTAGATGCCAAAGAATGTATAAAAAAAGATAACTATATCTAATGATATTCAGCCCTGTGCGAGTTCCTATCCCCTTTTACTTCATATATGATTTATGGGATAAGTGGGTAAAGCTAGTACATGAAAATATATTTTCGTAATGTATTAACAAATTTTCCTCTAAGTTCGTACACGGCGGTATCGCAATCACGTTTATTATACCTAGTCAGTCAGTTTCCAAAAGATGGAATGCACTCTGAATCTATTAGTTAGTCCTACTCAACAAACCTTGGACCAGTGTTTGGACTACCATTGTCGTTATACAAATTATTATTCGGAGTGCATGCAATTTGCATGCATAACGAAAACAGTATATTGCATCACTGGCGCATAAAGAGAATAAAATGAAAACATAAATTGTACACCGCATGAGGGAGACATTTCTAAGAAAGTATCGAGGTCTGGGTGAATGAAGACCATTCCTTACACTTCCATTCCACCACTCTTACTACTCCTCCCTCTCTTTTTCTCGTATTTCCTTCTCCCTTCTCTCTCTTCTCTCTTCTCTCTCTCTCTCTCTCTCTCTCTCTCTCTCTCTCTCTCTCTCTCTCTCCCCCTTCATCATCTCTCCCTCTCTTGTTTCTGCTCTCCATTTCTCCATCACATCTCTCCATCCTCATCTTTCTCTCTCTCTATATCTTCCCCTCTCTCTCTCTCTCTCTCTCTCTCTCTCTCCCTTCATCATCTCTCCCTCTCTTGTTTCTGCTCTCCATTTCTCCATCACATCTCTCCATCCTCATCTCTCTCTCTCTGTACCACTCTCTCTCTCACTCTCTCTCTCTACCTCTTCCACTCACCTTGGGAATGTTGTTGTCGTTCACTAGGCACACGCACTGACAGAAAACAATACTCTTTCATTTCACGAGACAAATCTACCATACAATAATCCGTTAAGCTGAGACTTACACAGATCTCGTTTGTGATTTATCTGTCTTAGTATTCAGACGATCGCAGCCTGCTGGTAATACGTTATTACATCTTTGATTAAAAAAAGACTTTCTTGGATCGTATTCGCTTGCTTCCCCGCGCATGCGCATGGAGGATATTAAGTAGTGGACAATATAAGGTCTCTTGGTGGAATTAAGAGATTACAAGGATTTATTGTTCTGCGAGAAAGGAGAATATCTGATTAGGGGTCTTAGTCGAGGTTATTGTAAGGTTCAGTGTGCAGGAATGGGGAAATATTTCAGGACAAGACGTTGGATTGAATAAAATTTGTTAAGGTGTAAAAGGGCACATAGGCATAACCCATCTCTCTTCAATTAATGATGAAACAAAATCGCCAGGTACAATAATCATGAAAGAGAGTCTTCATGGCTAATAGCAAATCTTTGTACAGTAATAAATATCGTTAATTACATATTTCTTTCAATATTGTTTCAAACTATGTGGAGCAAAAGAATGTGTGTAAATGAAAAGGGATCTCTTGTAAAGCAGGCCCTTGGTCTCTGAATGAGACTGCATGCGACGTCACAAAATCAAAACTTTTAAAAATCAAATCAATGTTGTTTCAAAATATGTAGAGCAAAAGAATGTGTGTAAATGAAAAGGGATCTCATGTAAAGCAGGCCCTTGGTCTCTGAATGAGACTGCATGCGACGTCACAAAATCAAAACTTTAAAAAAATCAAACTTTCTTATCCTTTGACGGATTTTGGTCAAAAGTTCACTTATATGGTTTGTTTCATGTTATTGCTTTCATTATTAAGATCAACTTAACTTCAGAGTGGACTTTCTCTTCAACCGACAAGCTCCAGTTGACTGTCAGTCCCACTCATGGAGCCAGAGGGAGAGAGGGGGGGGGGGGGGGGGAGGGGAGGAGGTGGGGGGGGGCAGGGACAAGCTGGTCAAGGGTTTTTAGAGTAGTTACTTTGTAGTACAACTGATATTTCTTGTCAGTACAAAGGGATTCTTTCCTCTTCATCCAAATCATGCCAGCTGTGTGCTTGGTTGATTACATGTAGAAAGTGATCACAAGAAATGCGCATGAATACACAAATATATATTTAACGTACCACATTATCTACTTAAAGATTGTCCGTCCGTTTTGCAAGCTTAAAATTTGAAATCGTCTATCACGCTCATAAATTTAAGAAAGTGTGATTCAAGACCATTTCTAAGAATATAGCATGTTGAAGCTTTCTGTATATGTTAAAATTTCAGCCGTCAAATTTCAAACCGACTTTTTTCGTACTACGAAAAAAGTATTAGTCTTTGTTAAAGTATCTATGTGGCTATTATGCATGTGTGAAATCCTAATTTTATGAGTAATTACCAAACTTTGGAGATGATTCCTTCTATAGAACACATTTTTTCATAATGGATTTTATAATTTAATAAACAGATGAATCAATAAAGCAGATATTTCAACATAAACTGCTAAGAGCCTAATGTAAATACTATTAATCAGACGTTGTTTACGTGCATTATTTGAATTTTACACTACGTATCAGTTTCAAATTATGAATATACAGCTTGCTAAAACTTCTCTATTGTTTTGCCAATGTTTCGATGGTTTTGTGGTGATCTGAAAAAGGGACTGGCTGTCTTTAAGTATGTTCCCTCCAGGTCAATGAAATAACAACACTATACCACCATATTCATTATTTACATGTGATGCAGAATTGCATTCTCATTTATGTACATGAAATATATTCATCAACAGATTACAGATATACAACATAGATGAGTGTTTGCTTTAGTACGATAGTATGATCTACATTACAATACATGTTACACTGTGTTCCATTTTCTACATGTATGCATAAATAGATGTTTTATTGTTTTATCATTTTTATCTTTCGAAAGGCACAATAGAGAAAAGGAAGGTGGCAATTGTAATTCACACATTGACATTACATTTTCACATATGCACAGCTATGACCAAGGCAGCTGTGCTTTCCAAAACTTTTAAAGGGAATACTGTATACTGTGCTGGGAAGACAAAAAAGCCTTCAAAAGGGTGATCGTGACTTACCTCCTTGCCAATAGTCTTAAATTCATGTATTGTCCATTTAAGAAACCTGCTGAAAGTTATTTGCTCTCAAATGATCCATATTTGGAAAAATTAGTGATTAAATCACAAATCCTCAGAATGTTTGGCCCAAACATTTGGAATATTTGTGATTTAATCACTAATAACTGCAAATGTGGATCATTTGAGGGCAAATAACTTTCAGCAAGTTTCTTAAATGGACAATACATGAATTTAAGACTATTGGCAAGGAGGTAAGTCACGATCACCCTTTTGAAGGCTTTTTTGTCTTCCCAGCACAGTATATTATGTATATGCCCTTTAACAGTTAATACATTTTACAGACCTGATACGACGTCGCAAACTTCACAACAAAGTATACTTTTTTTTAACCCTCTTCTGACTGGGGTGGGGGCGGGGGAGGAGGGGAGGTTATTTTGAATCCCGCCCCCCACACCACATAATGACACACCTTTCCAGAACTTTTTCTTTTGAAG
>OZ022592.1:9557315-9578865 GCA_963669155.1 Arbacia lixula
ACCCCCCCCCCCCCCGGCCCCCCCCCCCCCCCCCATTGATCATACACGGAAAGTTGGATCGAAGCGAGATTTTGCATTGAATATCATTTTCTCAAAAGGATATGCTGTTTTCATTTTACCTTTGCATATTTGACATATCATCAGACACTGTAATATGCTCCTTTATCAAATACAGAAACTATTTATGGAATCACACCGCACACGTAGGAGAGCACCTCTCAAGTGACGTCACAAAATCAAAGTCATAATTTTCTTATCCTTTCGACGGGTTTTTATCTAACCTTCACTTACTATGTTTCTTTCATATTGCTTTGTTAAAAAAAAAAAAAAAACCACACCCAACTCTTCATGGAAGATGAGCGTAGAGTAAACGACCCGTTTTGGCACCTACATAGTAAAAAAAGAGTCTTCAGCTTTTAAAATTCTTAAGTCCATTCTTTATTTTATTGACGATAGTCTTAACAAAAAAGGTATCCTCAACAGATACAGTATTGTGAAGAAAAATACTTTTGGATTTGACCCTTCGGACGCCATAATCCCTCCTTTGGCCTTATCGGTTGCGGGTGCATTGGCCTCGAGTTTCGAGGATCACACTATGGCTATGCACTAGCACTGTGCATGCAAGAATGCACGTCTAGCCGGAAGTTGGTTCTCGCGCCGATTTCGGAGCGATTTGACTTTTCGCGTCAAAAGTGAGACTGAGGTAAACACTGTTCCGTCATATTAGTTTATTGTTTGTCGTTAAATGAGATGTGGCTCTAACTAATCGTGTTTTATCGCGCATGTTGATGAGTAGTGTATGACGTAGACGTAATGTTAGTTTTCAGTTTGATTTCTGAGAAGTTCTAGTGTGACGTCAAGTGTGTCTCGACGTTTAGGGGCTGAGTGAGGGACGGTCCCACGTACTTATATTCATGATGTGATAATGATTCTGCAAAATGTTGAAAACTAACTTACGGAGTGACGGGTTATGTATGTGTAAATTGAGGGTAATTCATACATCATAGGACATGTGTATTGGGTGTGTGCTTGCATGCTGAAAATGACACATATGTGTTGTAGCTGTCAGTTTCAAAGCTTCAAAGAAAGTGGTGTCATGGACATGGGTGTGCGATCATTTTTTTTTTCTCTAAAAAAAACCCCCGGTATGATATAAAAACAATTGTTTCGGACAGAAGTGGATGGAGGTGCGTAGCTGCCAACCCCTTTCTAACTCATCAAACTTAATTGCTGTCTTATGAAGATGAATACTTGAAAAAAGGTCTAGCCCAAATTAACTCAAGCTGAATTCATTTAACATGTCAGCTCTTTGTTTAGAAAACAAAGAACTGACAACACTCTTGAAAGTTAAAGGAATTCAGCTTGTTGAGTTAATATGGGGCAGACCCATTTTCACATTTCAGTGCTTAATAAGAGAAGAGAAATTAAGTTTGATGGTTTGTTTATCAAAGTTTGAAGAAGTCTTGTCAGTTGAGCTGAATGTGCCCTAAATCATCCAAAACAACTTCTTGTTCATGTTCTCCACAGTAGTTGTCCTAGGCTAGGGCCTATAATATATGGATCTTACAAGTCCTTTTGTTCCTTCAGCAGTTTGTAGATACACCACCATGGATTCTCAGACTAAACGTAAGCCCTGTGGGGGTGGTCCAAGGCCCGGGGCCTCGCAATCCAAGCGAGCTCGGGTCCAGCAGGACTTTGAAGATACGGACCCATCAGTCTTTGAGGAGGAACTGGCTCTGATGGAACAGATTGAGTCTGAGATGGACTCGCAGACAACCAACGGGTCTACAAACGGATCTTCCCCTCCATCAAGCCAAGGTAGGTAGGGGAGTATTGGAAGTGGCACCTAGTAGTGGCACCTTCTTTAAAGGGATAGTCCACCCGGAAGTTAAGTTGGTTTCAATAAAAGCAGAGACATAATAGTGAAGGTTTGACAAAAATCCATCAAAGGATAAGAAAGTTATGATCTTTTAAAATGTTTGTGACATACACAACAGCTCAAAGGAATTGGCATAGGGAAAGGGAAGAAAGGGAAGGAGCCGCAGTTTTAAACTGCGGTATATTTTGTCCAGTTCAGCATGAAACGCGATGCTTTAGCCTAAAAAGCATTATGTTTCATGCTGAACTGCACAAAATATACAGCTGTTTAAAACTGCTGCTCCTTCCCTTTCCCTTTCCCTATGCCAATTCCTTTCAGCTGGAGTGTTCATGTAGTGCATATCCTGTTGAGAAAATCAACATGCGACATAACTCAAGCAAAATAAGTTTGTGAAACTTAATCTGTCTTTTTAAGGTCTGTGTCATGATGTTTGATTGATTGATTGTTTTATTACCATCATCATCATTGACAAGAATATATTTGAAACTACTTGACATGACATTTCTATTGACAATTACATGACATGGATACATCAATACTTAACACACATGTCGCAATAATATTTAAAAACTGTCAGAGCTGTAAAGCAGCCATCGCAAATACATAGAGAATGATGTCTTATCTTTACCCTTAATGATTTCTTTTTCTTTCCAGCTGCATCCCAGAGCAAGCACCCAAAGTGGCCTCGCCCCGCCCTCCCCCCAATCAACCCTTCCAAGGACTCCATCGTCTTTCAGCAGATCGATCTGGAGCATTACATTGGTAGGCACAGGGTGGTCCCCACTATAGAAAGCCTATGGTGCAAACACCATGCTTTGGGTCCACAAAGTGATTGTGAACCACACATAAATTTACTGCATCACCCGTAAAATCAGTTTTAGTCTCACTATTCTAGCCACACGTAAAAGGTTTTCTGAGTACCATCTGACCCTGGGTAGTTGACTTTTATGTATTGGGTCAGGTACATGAATTGAACACAGAGCTAACAGAGAGTGAGAGTGACTTGTCTGCTTGATGTATAAGTGTTTCCATTCTATAATACCAATCTTTGTTCATGTCAAAATTAAAAATGCATACAATGGAAAAGGAAAACTCCACTTATTTTTCTTGAATTGTTACATTCATCTTTTGTATTATTTTTTATAATTTCATTTTTCTCTTATATCTTATTTTGTTCAATTGTTATACAAAGTACTTTGATTAAAATCTATAATGTAAAGTGCTATATACATAAGTTATTATTATTATTATTACTTTTGCTGATACACGAGTATAATATTTCCATCATTAGTCATTGATATTGGTGGGTACAAAAAGATGTGGAATGAGGGAAGTGGGGGCGTTGACCAGTGGCTGAATGCTGTGGTCAAATGCTACTGGTCCAGGGCTCACAAAGTCAGAAAATCTAACCATGAGTGATGGGTTAATAGTGTTGTTCTCTCCTCCCCCTCCCCCTAACTAACTCAGGGTCCCACATCCAGGGTATGCCTGGAGCAACCTCAGGCCCCACCCCCATCATCCGGATGTTTGGCGTGACCGAGGCGGGCCACAGTGTCATGTGCCACGTGCATGGCTTCACGCCGTACTTCTACGTCCCCGCACCCCAGAACTTTGTCCCTGAGCACTGCTCCAAGTTCAGGCATTGCCTCAATAACGCTGTCCTGGGAGACATGAGGTCTAACAAGGATAATCTCACCCAGGCAGTACTGGCTGTGGACATCATGCAGAAGGAGAGTAAGTCCTAGTCATATACAAGTGTTTTCATGAAATACAGGTTTAGATACTACTACTAATTGGCTTTTACATAGCACATTCCTTGTACGAAGTACTCCCCTAAGCGCCCGATCATTACCCCGGCTTTAGCCAAGCAGCCAAGTATGACGCGCTAGAAGCTAGTTGATCTAATTAGATCAGGAGTAATTACTGCAAGGTATCCATTTACGACAGCTGGGTTGAGGGGAACAAACATGAGCAGAACACCTTGTCCTAGGGTGTATACACTGGGCTGGGATCTCTCTACAAGAGTCAAGAGCTTTCACCACTTTATGACAGTGCCCTCATTAGATCTGGCACTGCCTCAACAATGCTGTCCTAGGAACCTGTTTCGTGGATGTTACGGTCCAAAGAAGGTCTGTGTGTCAACACTGTGTATTCCCTTGTCACCCACACTGACAAAATATTTTGGGAAAATAATAAAGCAATGAACGTTGTTTTCTTGCAGACATCTATGGTTACCATGGCAACAAGATGATGCCGTTTCTGAAGGTCACTGTTGCGTACCCCAAGCTGGTTGCGCCTGCGAGGAGACTGCTAGAAGGAGGGATGTCCATTCCCCCTTACCCACATAGAGGCTATCAGACTTATGAGAGTAACATCGACTTTGAAATCAGGTCAGAAAGTTAACTTGTTTTAATCACGTATTCTTTGTCTCGTGGAATACTAGATCACGTTTTTTTGTACTTTCTGTTTCATTTGGTATTTTACTTGATCTTCTCTGTTTTAGTTAATCTTTTGTTTTATTCTCCTTTTTATTTAATTTCTTCTCCATCCCTACTTTCTTCATCATCTGCATAATGTTTTGCTCATATAAACTAGGAAAAATATTTCAACAAAAACCAGACAATTTCAGTTTAATGTTAAAAGCAAATAAGAATAATGTTTTTATTTTCGGCCTCAACCACGACTGACATGTCTCTTTAGCTCCTTCTTTGTCTGACTAAGTGGGATTTTGTGATATATGTATATATCATTAGTGCAAAAATACAAAGATGGCACACAAAGGGTTATTACATTCCTCAAATATTATCTCTGAAGGTTCATGGTGGATACTGATGTCGTCGGCTGCAACTGGATCGAAGTCCCGGCTGGAACGTATCGTCTCCGTAGCTCAACGAGCAACCCTCAGCCGGCCTCAGCTTCGCAGATTGAGATAGATGTGGCCTGGGATCGGTTTATCAGCCACCCGGCTGATGGGCAGTGGCAGAATTTGGCTCCCTTCAGGATATTGAGCTTTGATATTGAGTGCGCCGGGAGGAAAGGTGAGGATTGAACAGGAGAAGGAGGTGGAGGAGAAGTAGGTGGAAGAGCCAGAGGAGGAAAAGAAGAAGGGGGAAGTAAAGGAGATGAAGGAGAAGGGGGAAAAGATGTGGGAGTGCATGAGGAAGAGGAAACGGAAGTGGAAGAGCAGGAGGAGGGGGGAGAGCAGGAGGGTATGGAAAAGGATGAAGAGGGTGAAAACAGAGTGGTAGGAGGAAAAGGAAAGGGATGAAGAGTTATTACAGGGAGAACCTGAAAGACAATTACAGAGAAACATAGAGAGGGACAGAGAGAGAGAGAGAGGAAATGAGAGAGATCGTGGGAGGAGAAAGAGAGGGAACATGTGTGTGTGTGTTTGAGACGCAAAAGAGAGACGAAGAGGGAGAGAGGCAAAGAGAGAAGGGTGGAGGAATAGAAGAGTGACATGGATAATTTAAGTTATAGTATGAGCAATAGAATCAAAAGGAATTGAATAGATATGTAGTCTGTAAGTTGACACCTGTAGTTGACACTAGGCCTGAGTCGAATCGATTATTAAGCCGGTGTTCGATCGAAGAAGTCGAACTCCGATTTCGTTTTGATGAATTCGATGCATCGATGAAATTACCAAATTGACTAGAAAACACAAAATCTTTTGTTTGATAGTCCTGTTATACACAATTTATCTTCATATTTTCACAATCTTAATTTGCTTACTTGGTTCCTACTCTCTTTTGTGAGTTTTGCAGGTAACACATCAAGAGAATGAACAGGTCGCTTGATGATCAAGCAGCTACTACATACTACTTGGATTTGATTCGTTCACTATTATATACAGCGCAACGCCACAACAAACAATTGTCCATAGACTTTGTACAACGGATAGCATCGTGTGTTGTGAAAACCCGGAAATACAGTGGCAATCGTGCGTAAGGCTCATTTGCATACACGCTGCCGACGTACAGACTAATAGAGCGTCTCCGTACAGCGATTCGGAGACCACTGATTGGTGCATCGCGTAGATCACGTCATAACCACGTGGTCGCCAAAATAGTGATAACGATATCCGGTCACGTTGTCCGAAACCCGGAAGCGATTTTTCGACGCATTAGGGTTACGGGAAAAAAAAATCGCAACCCGGAAGCTGATTGACTTTCTGCCCGTTGCAATAGACTCTACAGATTCCAACCTACATACATGTATACGATGCCATATTGACGCTAATTTGTAAGATTTTGACGGAAAAACAAGAAGTAATCGAAATTCGCTTACATGTGCAGTATTGGTGAGAAAATAGATTCTCTGAGAATACCTTTCATAATTCATATAAAATAAAGGAAAGTGAAATTCTAGGTCGATTTTGGTACGAGGTGATAGAGAATTGCACGCTTGTTTTGGTGGAATACTATGTGGGGAAATGGAAGGATTGCACTGCGTATGCTTACTATATTTTCATTCATAAATTGGCTCTTGGCAGTGGCTGGGTGACGTCATGTATCGATGCATCGATGTTCGATCGGCGCAAAGCCATCGAACACCGGTTTCTGAAAAAATCGATATGACTCAGGCTTAGTTGACACCTTTTCATACTTCTACTAAAATCAACTTTACTTTCACAGGATATTTGTATTATTTCAAAGAAGGATTTGGGGGATAAATGGAGGAAGTTGAAAAAAAAGAAGAAATGTTGACTTCAACTCTTGATTCTCTTGACAGGAATATTCCCTGAGGCAGAGAAGGACTCTGTGATCCAGATAGCTAACATGGTGGTAAGACAGGGTGAGAGAGATCCATTCATCAGGAACATCTTCACCCTGGACAAGTGTGCTCCCATCGTTGGCTCGCAAGTCTTCTCCTTCAAGACAGAACAAGAAATGCTCCAGGTACACTAAGACTGGCTAGAGAGTGATGTTATTTACACCAAGACGGTCAAGAGAGTGATCATAAAGTATCCAGTATGAGGGTTCTAGTGTAATGAACTAATATTTAAGGGTCCTGTGTTGCGATCATGCGCCGCTTTTTTGCCCTAGAATCATGATTTTAATCATGATTCAAAACGCGTTTTTGCAGAATCACGATTGCATTCAGTCAAAATTGAAAATAAACTTGATTCAAATCACAAACATGAAACACAGAAAAGGGGACGTTTGGAAAGACGTTTCTGCAGAATCACATTCGATAAAGGTCGGTAATGTTAACCCAAATTTAAAACCATCCTGCTTTCTTCAGCAGGCTAGATGCACAAGTTTATCAGGGATTCCGGAGTTACTAGCATTGGCATTCAACTCGTGCATGTGTTACATGCTGTCATGCATTGCACAGCCATCATTTTTTTTTTGTGGCTGGGTTTAAGGCTCATAATAATGCCATGTTTGGGGCTTTCTTGATGATTTTAATGGGTAGGATGGATGGTTTTATACTGACAAGTATTTCTTATATGCGAAAATAACATCCCACGAATATGTTGTAGTTGTGCTGTGCCACAAAATTACAGACTTTACATTATACAGTTGGTGATGAATGTCTCAATTGTAGGGGTCCTGATTTTTTATATGGGCACCTATGTGACTGGATGCCTAGTAGGACAAATCTTATGAAGTATGCAGTTGGTGATCAGAGCCCGTTACACACAGAGTTTGGCCAGCTTATTGTAACTGAGTTGACCGACCTCTGTGCATAAGGAGCTCTGTTTGTTATGAATATTTGCTGCCCTCATTGCCAGGCCTGGTCGGACTTTGTGCGTGAGGTGGACCCTGACATGCTGACGGGGTACAACATCCAGAACTTTGACATCCCGTACCTGATCAACCGGGCAGCTGCCCTGAGGCTCAGCCGCTTCCCCTTCCTAGGCCGGCTGAGAGGGGCCAAGAGCATCATCAAAGACGTGTCCTTTCAGTCCAAGCAGCTGGGCAAGCGGGAGAACAAGGTGGTCACTATGGAGGGGCGTGTCCAGTTCGACTTGCTGCAGGTCAGTTAGACTTCAGGCAATCACATCCTATCTGGGTCCCATCTTACAAAGAGTTGTGATTGATCTGAATCGATTGCAAGTCCAATTCCCTCTTCTATACAGAGTTACAATTGACATGTCTATTGTAGCGCTGCGATTAATCGCAACATTTTATCAGACGGGGGCCCTAGTCTGTGCAAGGAGATATGAAGTGGAGCTGGATGTTATAGGAATGTATAGAATTAATAGACAGGTTATTAAAAACAAAAAGAGATGCGGGCGAGAGATAGATATATTGGCAAAATGTCAGTTCACTGTATTTTAAATCCAGCCACAGAGGTGCCAATATCCCTTAAGTGGGAAATACTTGAGTACATGTACAGGAAAGCTGCACTCCTATCACTTAAATGTGGCTATACTTATATCTAGGCCTGAGTCGAATCGATTATTAAGCCGGTGTTCGATCGAAGAAGTCGAACTCCGATTTCGTTTTGATGAATTCGATGCATCGACGAAATTACCAAATTGACTAGAAATCACAAAATCTTTTGTTTGATAGTCCTGTTATACACAATTCATCTTCATATTTTCACAATTTTAATTTGCTTACTTGGTTCCTACTCTCTTTTGTGAGTTTTGCAGGTAACGCATCAAGAGAATGAACAGGTCGCTCGATGATCAAGCAGCTACTACATACTACTTGGATTTGATTCGTTCACTACTAGTTATACAGCGCAACGCCACAACAAACAATTGTCCATAGACTTTGTACAACGGATAGCATCGTGTGTTGTGAAAACCCGGAAATACAGTGGCAATCGTGCGTAAGGCTCATTTGCATACACGCTGCCGACGTACAGACTAATAGAGCGTCTCCGTAAGCGATTCGGAGACCACTGGTTGGTGCATCGCGTAGATCACGTCATAACCATGTGGTCGCCAAAACAGTGATACGATAAAAAAATTATCCAGTCACGTTGTCCGAAACCCGGAAGCGATTTTTCGACGCATTAGGGTTACGGAAAAAAAAAATCGCAACCCGGAAGCTGATTGACTTTCTGCCCGTTACTCTACAGATTCCAACCTACATACATGTATATGATGCCATATTGACGCTAATTTGTAAGATTTTGACGGAAAAACAAGAAGTAATCGAAATTCGCTTACATGTGCAGTATCGGTGAGAAAATAGATTCTCCGAGGTTACCTATCATAATTCATATAAAATATAGGAAAGTGAAATTCTAGGTCGATTTTGGTACGAGGTGATAGAGAATTGCACGCTTGTTTTGGTGGAATACTATGTGGGGAAATGGAAGGATTGCACTGCGTATGCTTACTATATTTTCATTCATAAATTGGCTCTTGGCAGTGGCTGGGTGACGTCATGTATCGATGCATCGATGTTCGATCGGCGCAAAGCCATCGAACACCGGTTTCTGAAAAAATCGATATGACTCAGGCTTACTTATATCCCTTTTTAATATACTCCAGTTCTTTTATTAGTTAAAAGTGTGTCCTGTGACCACAAATAGTTCTACTATTGGCAAGAGAGAGAGAGCGAAAATTGGCCTAAGAGGGAAGAAAAAAGCTTTTTTGTGACGTCCTTACACAAGATACTTCATGATCATGAAATATTTGTTTATTAGTTACCTTTTCATAATGGCAATGGGGGTGGCATGAAAAGTGTGCACGAGTGCCTGAGTAATAATGTCTGTGCATAACAACCATGGACCATTTTCAACCCTTCTTAAGAGACTGATGTTCTATCCCTTCTCAGGTACTAGTCAGGGATTACAAGCTGCGCTCCTATCGCCTAAATGCCGTCAGTTACCACTTCCTTGGGGAGCAGAAGGAGGATGTGCAGCACTCCATCATCACAGACCTTCAGGTAGAGTCTACCATGACAAAAGGAAGCAAGTGACCTTTCTGGAAAAAATTAGCAAGATGTGTTGTAATTTGTATTGGCATCAATGCACCATTAAATGGAAATGAGAGTTGTATATTTGTTAGTTATATTTCATGTTGTTCTCATTGTGTTTCATTGTAATTGTCTTGTTTATTGTGTTATGTCTTCTCAAACCTTGTTCAGTATTATTTGTCTCATCCTAAGGCTCTGTGGAAAAGTGGCCTTTGAGACTGAAAGTACAAACCAGGGCCCCATTGCATGAGCCTTACCATTACTGCTATCAATGGTAACTACCATGGTAACACTGCTCGGCAGCCAAAGAAGGTCAAGGTTTCTATAGCAGTTGCCAATGGTAGCAAAGCTATCATCAATTGAAGCTTTATGCTACAGGGCTCTGGTGAAATAAAAACGTGAAAGAGAAAGCAATAAATCACATTTGAACCTGTATCCCGGGCTGTTTACTTTTTAAAGAATTATCAATTTCCAGCGATGTTATGCAAATTACTAATGATAACATGCGATCTATACAACGTATCTGTGTGTGATTACCTTACTGTCTCTCTCTTTTTTTTCCCTTTTGTCCACATAGTGATTGTGCTTGTTCATGCAATTTGATATGTATATTATATGAATCCTTCTTCACAAAGTGTTACTATTTTGTACTCATATAAACACCTATTAATTCAATTCAATTCCTTTAACTTGTACTCACTGTAATTCAATTTAATTCAATTCAATTCAATTCAATTCAATTCAATTCAATTCAATTCAATTCCAGAACGGTAACGAGCAGACGCGTCGTCGTCTGGCTGTGTATTGCCTGAAAGACGCCATGCTGCCCCTCAGGCTTCTCAACAAACTCATGTCTGTCATCAACTACATGGAGATGGCCCGCGTCACAGGCGTCCCCTTGACATACCTGCTCTCTAGAGGGCAGCAGATCAAAGTAGTCTCACAGCTTCTTCGCAAGGTATGAACAACAATAACGAGTCTTCTGGGCCATGTTGCATATAGGTTTTCAATTATTGTAATTTACCATGAATGGTACCTACCATGGCAACATGTGCAATAATGAGAGTTCATTGGCTGTTACCATGGTAGTTACCATAATGGTAAGTTACAATAATTGAAAACCTATATGCAACATGGCGCAGGTGAGGGGGGCCTATTTGTTGCGGCCTTTTTTTGCATTTGGGGGGCATTATTGCCCTGAGTACCTGTGTATTTGATTCACTGATTACAGCTTCAAACTTTAAATCATACTATTTCAACAAAACTCCATCTGCTAGAACGCCATCTGCTAGACACAGGTACTTGCACAGCGACTTCTTTGAAAGTACATTTGATTGTAACTCTACTGCAACGCTCTGTTTCAGTGATACCGTTAGTAATAATTGTTGTGCTGTGTTTTGTCTGTGTAGGCGAAGGAGCAGGATCTGGTCATGCCGGCTCACAAGGTGGAGACGGGAGAGGACTTCGTAGGAGGCTATGTCCTGGATCCACTCAGAGGGTAAGAAACACGTTCATCTAAGCACGTGATGTCTCATAATCAGAAGAGCGGAGGCAACAATGCTTTTGTTGACAGTTGAAAGTGAAAAGATTCCATTTAAAGAATAATAATATTCATATATATTAATGGCTGTTGCATCAGCAAAAATATGGTGACACACTTTTTATTTAAATGCACCCAGTTTGAGGAATTTTTTTCCACACACAAAAAATGTTATTTTAAAATGTCATATGAATTCAATGTAAAAGTCAGGTGGCGAGGAGAAAAAAAGCATTTAAGCCTGTACAATTAGAACCCTTAGGCATTCATAATAATTGTAACAATGTAAGCAAAACACAACATTTGCCAAAGAAACAGACAGAAATTAGGAAGAATAAATGTTTTTACTGCGCATGGTGTTGTATACATGTAACAGCTATGTCTGCTAGTTGATTGTAATTCATTCTTTGACATTTTTTCCAGGTATTATGACTGTCCCATCGCCACCTTGGATTTCTCATCTCTGTACCCGTCAATCATGCAGGCCCACAACCTCTGCTACACATCACTACTGTCACCAGCCATGAAGGAAAAGTAAGATGACCAGATAAAGAGGGAGAAAAATGAGAGAGAAGAGAGAGAAGAGAGAGAACTAGAGAGAACTAGAGAGATAGAGAGAGAAATAGAGAGATAGAGAGAGATCAAACACAACCTCTGCTACACATCCCTGCTGTCACCAGCCATGAAGGAGAAGTAAGATGAACAGATAAAGAGGGAGAGAAATGAGAGAGAAGAGAGAGAAGAGAGAGAACTAGAGAGAACTAGAGAGATAGAGAGAGAAATAGAGAGATAGAGAGAGATCAAACACAACCTCTGCTACACATCCCTGCTGTCACCAGCCATGAAGGAGAAGTAAGATGAACAGATAAAGAGGGAGAGAAATGAGAGAGAAGAGAGAGAAGAGAGAGAACTAGAGAGAACTAGAGAGATAGAGAGAGAAATAGAGAGATAGAGAGAGATCAAACACAACCTCTGCTACACATCCCTGCTGTCACCAGCCATGAAGGAGAAGTAAGATGAACAGATAAAGAGGGAGAGAAATGAGAGAGAAGAGAGAGAAGAGAGAGAACTAGAGAGAACTAGAGAGATAGAGAGAGAAATAGAGAGATAGAGAGAGATCAAACACAACCTCTGCTACACATCCCTGCTGTCACCAGCCATGAAGGAGAAGTAAGATGAACAGATAAAGAGGGAGAGAAATGAGAGAGAAGAGAGAGAAATAGATAGATAGAGAGATAGATAGAAATAGAGAGATAGAGAGAGATGGAACACAACCTCTGCTACACATCACTGCTGTCACAGAGCCATGAAGGAGAAGTAAGATGACCAGATAAAGAGGGAGAGAAATGAGAGAGAAGAGAGAGAAATAGATAGATAGAGAGAAATAGAGAGATACAGAGAGATGGAACACAACCTCTGCTACACATCACTGCTGTCACCAGCCATGAAGGAGAAGTAAGATGACCAGATAAAGAGGGAGAAAAATGAGAGAGGAGAGACAGAAGAGACAGAAAAAGAGAGATAGAGAGAAATAGGGAGAGAAGAGAGAGAAATAGAGAGAGAGAGAGAGAAATAGAGAGATAGAGAGAGATGGAACACAACCTCGACTACACATCACTTATATCACAGTCATGAAGGAAAAGTAAGATGACCAGATAAAGAGGGAGAGAAATGAGAGAGAGGAGAGAGAAGAGAGAGAAATAGATAGATAGAGAGATAGAGAGATAGAGAGAAATAGAGAGATAGAGGGAGATGGAACACAACCTCTGCTACGCATCACTGCTATCACCAGCCATGAAGGAGAAGTAAGATAACCAGATAAAGAGGGAGAGAAATGAGAGAGAGGAGAGAGAAGAGAGAGAAGATAGAGAGAGAGAGAGAGATAGATAGAGATGGAACACAACCTTTGCTACACATCATTCCTGTCACCAGCTATGAAGGAAAAGTAAGATGACCAGATAAAGAGGGAGAGAATTGAGAGAGAAGAGAGAGAAGAGAGAGAAATAGAGAGATAGAGAGAGATGGAACACAACCTCTGCTACACATCACTGCTGACACCAACGATGAAGATGACCAGATAAAGAGGGAGGGAAATGAGAGAGAAGAGAGACAAATGGAGAGATAGAAAGAGAGGAAAACCAGCTCTGCTACACATCACTGCTGTCACCAGTGATGAAGGAAAAGAAAGGCTTTTGAAGAGAGAGAGAGAGAGAGAGAGAGAAGGATGGGGAAATGGGGGGGGGGGGGGAGGGAGTGAGTGAGAGAGAAGAGAAGAGCTGGAAAAAGAAAGGGAAGAAGAAAAGAGATGGAGAAAGAGAAAGAGGAGAGAAAATGAAAGGATTGGTCAGTAAGTAAGGCATCCCATCGATCATACAACTTGTCATTGAATCATTTGCTCTATGAATCTTCAATCTGACCCTGTCCCTGCCCACAGCATGGCCCCAGACCAGTACATCAAGACACCCACAGGCAACTACTTTGTCAAGAAGTCTGTGCGACGGGGCATTCTGCCAGAGATTCTAGAAGATCTGCTCACAGCAAGGAAAAGGTTTGTAGAGTGAAGCCTGGGGCCTATTTCACGACTTAAGTCTGAAATTCATTGCTAACGTGGATATTCATCGCTGAACCGCAAATTGAGCACTACTTAATGATCGACTTGGAAAAAAAAAATTACGCTGACACCTAGCGATGAATTTAGTCATCGCTAAATTTTGGTTAGCAATTATTTTTTTGTGGGTGATCATGATCATATCTCTGATAACTTTGTTGAATTCATCAATGTAGTTACGTTATTTTCTATGATGTGTTTAAAATTAATAACTTTTGTTAAAATTCATTTTTTGATCAATCGAGTCAAGCTCACAAGCCGGGCTTTTTTGATATCTCTTCCCAGCCTCAGTATTACTATTATTATTATTGCATTATTTCATATTTTTCTTTGATGTACGTCTATCAATGTTTGTATGTGTTATAGTAGTTACCATGAGTTGTGGCAATGATAACATTACAAATCTGCATGGTCATGTACACATGCCTTTTTTTTGCCAGAGCTAAGGCAGACTTGAAGAAAGAAACTGACCCTCTGCGGAAGAAAGTGCTTGATGGACGTCAGCTGGCGCTCAAAGTTAGCGCTAACTCTGTCTATGGGTTCACGGGGGCCCAGGTGGGCAAGCTACCGTGCCTGGAGATCTCACAGAGTGTGACGGCGTTTGGCCGCATGATGATCGACAAGACCAGACAGCTGGTGGAGACCAAATACACTGTGGAGAATGGCTACAAGACCACAGCCAAGGTGATTTGGGCTTACTAGAAGCCCTTCTGTGCTGAAAGTAACCATTTAAACTAGCTACCTGTCCGGAGACGATTTTGAATTTCATGTTTTTCTTTGATGTACCTCTATCAATGTTTGTATGTGTTATTGTAGTTATTATGACTTGTGGCAATGATAACATTACAAATCTGCATGGTCATGTACACATGCCTTTCATGATTTTGAATTTTATGGGCCTGAAAAATCGGACGTAAAATAGCGATAAAAAACTATGGAAATCAAGTAATGGGAGATCCAGCTCAAGTCACGAATGTATTGAAGGCTCAAAGCCCTACAATGAAAGTATTGAGAAGAAAAACCCCCAAAATGCAGGCCAGCGTGAAAACGATGCGAGCTATGCTATATATCGTACATACTGCTGGGCCGTTAAGCTGGCTAGGCCTGGGCAGCTCATCTATTGTTCTACGCATACTGTGTTACATCTTCGCAGGGGGTCCAGCCAAAAAGCTACGAGATGGCCGCACTCACTTAGAGCAGACGACGGTTGAAGTTTGGTATTTTGGTGCCTCCTGAAAGTTCCTAGCCAGCTACTCAGGAAGCCAAATTTGATGATCTTTATATCAAATTAGAGAGAATTCTGCTCCAAAAAATGTGACAAAGGGTATGCGCTAAAAGTGAGTGACAAAAGTATAAAGATTTGATATAAAAGATGGAATAATCTGGCCTTTCTTTGATTGATTCATTCACTATCTTCTGTGTATGTTTTGTACTGTTGTCCATCAGGTGATCTATGGCGACACAGACTCGGTCATGGTGAAGTTTGGAGTGGGCACAGTAGCCGAGAGCATGGAGTTAGGCAAGGAGGCTGCAGAGTGGATCTCTAAAGAGTTTCCTTCACCGATCAAACTGGAGTTTGAAAAGGTAAATCTTGATCGCGAATTTGTGAAGTCCTGATTCATGAAAAATTAGACTCGCTTGATATATGTCGTGTACAGTTTTCAGAGGTGCAGACTTTACACTGGTGGTGGGGACCCTGAATACAGCGCGCAATTTCAATCAGATGGGACTAAAAAGATGTTTGAGGAAGTCATGTCCTTATTACTGAGACTATGTTGTTGTCGCTATGTCAGGTCTACTTCCCGTACCTGCTGATCAACAAGAAGCGCTATGCTGGTCTGTACTTCACCCGACCCGAGACATACGACAAGATGGACTGCAAGGGAATTGAGACGGTCCGCAGAGACAACTGCCCTCTTGTGTCCAATGTCATGAAGGCCGTTCTGCAGAAGATCCTCATCAACAGGTATGATGCAGACTGGAGCGCCCTCTCTCTTATCTTTAGGTCCTGTAAAGACAGGGTGTTCCTTTTGCAGGTCATGGAGATAACATTTTGTAAAAACCATGGAAATTGGAAGGAGGTGCTGTATTAGAACTTCCCTCTCAATGGTAGGACTGGAAACTAACTTTAAGCGCAATTTTAGCGATCAGAAAATTTTGAGGAGGTTTTGGGCTGGTCCTCTGAAAGCTATAGCCTAGAGATCGGACACCGCAAAGAACACAAACAAAAATGCCACAAGAAAGCCGAAGTTGTGCAACGCCTCACAGCATGCCACACGAGCATGAGTTGAATGTCTTTACTAGTAACTCTGGACTCCCTGATAGACTTGCATGTTTAGCCTGCTACAGATAGCAGAATGGTTTTAAATTTGCAGTGATATTAAGTACGTGCTTGCTTTGTGTTGCGCAACAAAGTGCAAAAATAAATGTTTTTTAATTTTTAACACATAAGAATATTTTTAGCTTTAGTTCTCGGTGTTTTATGCAGAAAAAAATGGGATGAAATGGAAGTAGTAGAAGAGGGTGGTGATGAGAGTTGTGAACCAGCCACAAAGTAGTTATACAGAGAAAAGAAGAAAGAAAGAAATGAGAAAGGCAAAGTGTGGAGAAGTTATAGTAAGTTTTGCAACTAAAGGTTTCTTTCAGAATCTGAAAGAGAGAGTATTGGTCTCGACGTTTCATGTAGTGTACTCCCTCTCATCCGGAGAATAACTCCCAATATTTAACAATAACTCCAATATTTGAGAATTAAGAACGTAAAAACGATTATACATGTACAAACAACGCCAGTGTCAATGCAAATTTATGTACACTGTTTTAAACTAGTGACCCTTAAATTAATCTCTTGTATATCACAAACCAAGATTGTCTTCCTTCTTGTGTAACTTCCTCCGCCTATTGTTGCCTTTTCTTCTTATCTCACTTACATCCTTATTTCTGAGCCCTGCCATTGGCATTTAGTATTTTATACGTTCCATGCCAAGGACCTGGGAGTTCTAACCTTACTTTACCTTTAAGCTGTATATTTATTTATGTTATATTTTCCATCTTTATTGTGTTTATTACGTTCTGTGTATTGTATATTTCGATGTATATGAATGATTTGAGACCAATAAAGACGAATACAACAACAATTGTCTAATGTTGTTGTTGTGACAGAGACCCAACAGGAGCGTTGGATCATGCCAAGCAGACCATCTCAGACCTGCTGTGTAACCGTATTGACATTTCTCAGCTAGTCATCACCAAGGAACTCACCAAGACTGGAGAGGAGTATGCGGGCAAGCAGGCCCATGTAGAATTGGCTGCCAGGTACTTCATTTCATACACTCTATACACTGGCAAAAATGTCCTTAGCCCCATGCTATAGGTGGGGCTAAGGGCGGGTCTTAGACTACTTTTAGTTCATATTAGATTTTACCAAATTGGGCTAGCCCCACTGATCATACATGATTATTTGGTCCTGCAAAAAAGCAGGGCTAACCCCGCAATTGCAGTGTCAAGCCATAAAATCCGGGGCTAAGAGCTCCAGTGTAAGGCAAAGGAAAAGCGGTGCTAAGCTCGCAAGACGGAAACGCAGTGACCAATCAGATAGTGCACAACGGCTTAGTGATCTTTGTGCTTTTCACATAGGGGTAGGAGAACATTGTGCAAGGCGTACACTCATCAATGTTAATAAGCTATAGACAGTCTGGGGCTAGATATTTTGAATGTGAACAGTGTGGATTTCCTTAACCGATTTTAAGCTTAGATTGCCAGAGTAAAAAGCCTTAAAAAATTGTATGGGGTCAAGGAGAGAACAGGGCGAAGAAAATCCTATGTAAAAAGGTATCAATCAGCATTATCGACATCATAATCCTTTGTCATCTTCATCATCACCATTATCATTGTTTTCTGTGAAGACGGACAGTCAATCTGCCCGAAACGTCGAGTTTACCTCTCTACTCATCAGCTCTTCACGCTTTCCGGTTTACAGTCCTTTTCAGGACTACACTCATTTTACTTTCAAATCTCCACTTTCTCGCCTTTCCATTTCACCTTCAATTCTATCCACGTTTTCTCATCCTCAGTCCTCCCAGGACTTTACACATGGTGTGCTGTAAACCTCTCTCGTGATTATCATCATTGTCATCATTTGCACCACTGTATACTACTTTGGGATGATTAGGATTTTAGGATTAGAAAAAGGAGAGAAAGAAGAGGAGGAAGAAGAAAAGTAAAGTGCACTAAGGAGCATCAAAAGAAAGAAAATCAAGAGGATGAAATGGAGAAGGCCATAAGGAGTTAGAGAGGCAGAAATAAAGAATGTTTCAAAGAATAATAAGAGAAGAGAGGAAACTAGCCAATGCTCATTACAGGTTTCGTGTATACATGATTTTGTTTTCGGGTTGTCCGTCCGTCCGTCCGTCCTGAATCCGTTTAGGCAATATCTTGAGAACCATTAAGCAGATTTGCTTCAAACTTGGTACATGTATGTATTGCATAAAGCTAATGAAGTGTGTAAAATTGGGGTCAAATCTGATTGAGGTCAAAGATCAATGAACTTTGTAAAAATTGCCCCAAAATGACCTTTTCCACAAGAAATCCAAATCCAAGGATGCAATTCTCATTAAACATGGTACAAAGATGAATCACTACTTGGGGATAGACTGGTGACATTTTTGGTAAAATTCCTGAAAGGTCAGAGGTCAAAGGTCAATGAAATTTGTGAAACTTTGCCCCAAATTGACCTTTTTTCACAATAAATCCAAATCCAAGGATGCAATTCTCACTTAACATGGTACAAAGATAGATCACTACTTGTTATGTTTTGTAAATTGTTTGTCACAGGATGAAGAAGCGTGACGCAGGGAGTGCGCCTGCATTGGGGGACCGTGTGCCATACGTCATCATTGCCAAGGATAAGAAGGCAGCTGCCTATGAGAAATCAGAGGTAAAATCTTCATTCCGTTTGCAACCAGATACCACAGAAACTTTGGCAATAATGATTGTAGATGTCAATTTGCTATTCAATTTTATAGGAAGAACAATTCAACAAACAATCAACAGATCTACAAGAAAGCTGCACTTCGGCCAAATACTGTTCTTCACGAGTGCTCTTCAGGAAAGTTAATCACATCTGGTGACCATGATCATCCAATAACCTAGTAAATGATATCAATTTTGAAATGTCTCTGCCAGAACGTTTTGTAAGCTATATTTCTGAGAAAGTTCGGCCAATCTCTCAAGAATTACAGTTCTTGGTGACAGACATATGTAGAGAATTTCCTGTGAGCCTCAATATGCATCGTAAAATTGCATATTTATGTACTATTCTTTTCTGCTCAATCCTGTAAGATTTGTAAGATTTTATTGACTCTATCAACCCTCTCTCCAGGTATGAGAGTACAAACATATTTACATAGTTTAAATATAACAATATCATTATTATAAACATGTGATATGATATGTTAAACATGTGATAATATGATTATGAACAGATGAACATATTTACATCAAGGTGAACAGGGCAATCGTTATGTATAAAGCTTTGTAAAAACTATTTCTGTCTAAGAGTGCTATATAAATGACAATATTTCTTGTATTCTTGGTTAAAAGACTCTGCTTTCTCATGAAACTTTGATGTTGGCAGGATCCGATCTACGTGCTTGAGAATAACATTCCAATCGACACGACGTACTATCTTGAGAACCAGCTGAAGGGGCCGTTGCTGAGGATCTTTGAGCCGGTAGTCGGAGAGAACAAGGTGGAAGCAGTTCTTCTCAGTGAGTACTTCACTTCACTTTATTCCTTATCAGACCGGGGTATTTGGAGTTTGCGTATTACTGAGGAGGGCGGGGCAGGGGGAATTTTGGGCCCCCCTCTTATCTCGGCAACGGTACACACGATGGCCACAAAATTTGGCACAAACCGTCACTTGATGTAATCTCTAAGCTTGCAAAATCAGAGTTGATTTTAATTAAAATTATTTATTATTGATTAATTATGCAAACTTATGCACATATTTCTTATTTATCTTAACTTTATCGGGTTGTTTTTAAGCCTCTGCTGGAAGTGGCCGAAGAACAATATTGTTATGTGATATAACCCTATATAGCCCGGGCTATTTTGAAATCGCATAGCCGGGGGGGGGGGGGGGGGGGGGGGGGCAAAAACAGCCCCCCCTAAGATCTCGACCGTTGATCGCGTGATCGCGACGAAAATTGGCACGTATGTCGCCAATGACGTAATCTCCACAATTCAATTGTCAATGGCACCAAAATTATTAAAATTTATTTTTAATTAATTAATTATGCTAATTAAATGCATAAAATCATAATTTGGTTGTAAATCTTTAAATATAGCCCCAAAACTGCTGGATTTCAGTCCAGACACTCTTCTTAGGATTATTATCAAATAACGATTTTAAAAAATTGAAATATCAAATTTTTTCTTATGTATTTTATTGTTTTTTTAATTTCTTTGTTTTTCGACTTTATGTTTTCCATTGTTTTTTCGATGGAAAACATTGGCAACACTATTTCAGTCATAAATAACATGAAATTTATTGTTTTTCATCAGTAAAACTTAAGATAATGATACATTTATGAATTTTGGCTAGATACAGAATTTGCATTGGATTTGTACATGAAATCACGTTTTTGAGCAATTTTTGGTCTGACATGCACGTACAAAATGTTACGTAACTTCGGAACCGCGTACCCCCGCGACGCAAATTTGGTCTCAAAAGTTGCGTGAGATTTGAAGGAAAAAAGTCATGAAACGTCGCGGCGCCATCTTTTCGTGTTATAAATATATTGCGAAAAATGTCAAGGGGGGGGCTGTTTTTGCCCCCCCCCCCCAGGCTAGATAGGGATAAGTCTATTTGCCAGTCCCCCATCCAAATCATATTATCTATGTTTATGGGCACTTTCCAGAAGAATGACCGTGGAGTCTTATGTGACTAGTTCCCAAATGACGTTGCTTGGAATTCAGGAACTGTGAAGAAGGAATGTCTAATTTATGTGGAATATGTATGAGTTGAATCATTATACACCCAAGAAACTGGCCTTATCAAGGAAATGCAATGTAATTATCATCGTGAGTCCAACGGATATCTTACGCATCTTGTATTCACAGCGATGAGTCAAATCTTCAACTTAATTATTAACTTGTTTGTTATAAGAGAACAATTATTATTGCAAATGTACATGCACACCAAACACCACTGCTACAAAATACACAATCAGGTTACAACATATTACTCAGTGGACTGAAACATATTTGATTTTTTGCTGTACTGAGTGGTATTTCCTGATTTCCAATTGTTGATATTTACAAATTCTTGTGGACATGGACAAATTGGTAAGTTGTATCAAATCAGATTTTTAGTTGAAAAACCCTTCAATTTGGTAATTAAGCTCTCGCTCCACTGTACAATGATCAATTTGCGAGAAATTGTAGGTACATTCAGGCTTTCAGTTTTTATTAGTTGAAAATTGTAGGTACATTCAGAGTTTCAAATGTTTGGACATACCAATCAAATCAGTTGAAATTAATGCACATTTTCAGAGGGTGACCACACCCAAGCCAAGACCCAAGTCACATCCAAGATTGGTGGGCTGATGGCCTTCACCAAGAAGAGGAGCAAGTGTCTTGGCTGC